>CM073577.1:13267769-13936272 GCA_037074715.1 Magnolia kwangsiensis | reverse complement strand
CGTCCAATTTAAGATCTAATGGTCTAGATCACTTCTATTGTCGACCGGGCCTTTTCTGATCCATCTTGGCCATGTAACTGTCCACGACCCGTTCTACTTCGGTGGCCCAGCTGACCAGTGCTCTTGCATCAGTTCCCTGAACCATGGGTCCCACTTGTACTGGCAATTGCTTTTTATTGGTGGGGACATGGTCTACATGTGGACCATTGCTGCCGTTTTCTCAGTCATCTATTTGTAGGCCACCAAATGAAAGGTCACACACTCATCATTGTCGGGCATTTTCAAGGCATGGCCATCTACAGTGGGCCTACCAGATCAATGATCAACCCTTCTCAAGTAGTGCCCGGAATCATATGATCCCAGCCAGTGATGTGTACAGTGTTCTCGCGCCCCAAATTGGTCTGGTCGGACCGATGGAGTGGGTGATCCAGACCGTTGATATGATGGACCCCTCCCTGGATGGACTATCCACCAAAAATAACCGTGTACACGTGAAAGCATCGTGCACATCCTCTACAAAATGATTATACAAGCTGGGCCTTACTAGAAGAGGTAAAAGTCAAATGCAAATATGGAATTAATTCGTATTACACGTGAATTGGCACATATAAGCAAATGCTACTGTCCAATTTGCGGGCCCCACTGGTAAAGGGCCCTAATCCAAAACAATTACACTTATAAAGTAATCCGAGTTATCCAATTTAATGGACACTCACCCATTTAGTACAGACGGTTGTGTTATTGTTTTCCTTTTATTTATTTATTTAAATTATCAAAATTAGAGCTGGGCATTGAGTCGAGTCAGACCGAGTTAGGGCTGATCCGACTCGATCTGGTTTTAAAATAGCCCTAACCTCAACTTGACTTGACTTAACCTCAACTTGACTTGACTCGGTACCGGGTCTAGCATGCCTAAACCGATCTGAATCTGGGTTTGGCTTGGACTAATTCAGACCGAGTCTGACCCGATCAAAAGTACCGAGTTGATTCAAGTTGGCACCGAATTGAATTGAGAGATGAGGGAGGGAGTGGAGTGGAGTGGAGTGGAGAGAGAGAGAGAGAGAGAGAGAGAGAGAGAGAGAGAGAGAGAGAGAGAGAGAGAGGTGATGGCCGTGGGTAGCTGCTGAGCTTGGAAGAGGAGGGAGGGAGTGGAGAGAAGATAAAGAGAGGAGGGTGGTGATGGTAGTGGGTGGTTGCCGGCCTTGGAAGAGTAGGATGAGGGAGGGAGAGAGAGGGTGTGGGATTGAGCCTAGCATACAGGGTTAGACATACGTAAAAAATTAAAATGTTTTATTATGCATACCTAAATCCGAGTCGAGCTGGTTTCGGATTGACTTGAGTCTGATAGGATTGAGTCGGTCGAGTTACTGGGTAACTTGAACTCGAATTCGAATTGGGTGAAGCCTACTCCCATTCGGTTCAGGTTGCGTCACCTCGTGCCCATCTCTAACCCTTGATTCAAAATCATGCCATTTGAGGGCGAGAACGAACGGTCAGGATTGTTCTATTGGTACAATTACGGGTGTGGACATCCATCCTTGGGCCTACAATCGCTCTTATAATGATGGATTATCGGGCATGTGGACTAAAACTAATATTTTCTTTTGAAAATGCAACGGATGCCATCATGGAACGTGGACTAATTCTATTATTTATCAACGGCTTATGATAGTGGTGAGCCCACTACTACTAATAAGATTATTATAGTCTAAATGAGACGCTGTGTTTTGAAAGAAATGGATGGGTAGAATTAAATTCTCGCAGCCGTCCATTTTGCTTCGTAAACAGTTAGCTCGGATAAACGGGTGTGACACGTGTAGGGCTGCAACTTGGGTTCGGATCATCCATATCACCAGTTTGAACCGTCCATTAGGTTCAGTCTACATTTTGTCCACTACACTAGAAAACTGAAATCAATATGATAGTCCTAAGCATTGGATCTCTCTTCTGAGAACAATCTTGTCCGTCCAATTTTTCATGCCACTGACTTAACATGTTGGGATCACTAATGGACGGTCCAGATGGGTGATGTTGAGGCAAATGAGTCCAAATGCAACCAGGTGCATGGAACTACAGTCAAACAGAAGGCAGACCCTAAATAATAAATACATTCAAGCCAGTTATTTAATACTCTGGCTTTATATAAGACGATACACAGGCGGCGTCCAGAAATGGATACACCGTACACGTGGCATGCGTTAACTCAAATAGACCATTTAAATTGTGGAACCCACTCCATCCAATGCACTATCCCAAAATCAGATTGGTTGATCAAACAAATTCCTTGATTCTAGGACACTTGTCGGCTGACCTGGACGGTCAGATGTTTTCAATTTCAACCGTCCAATAATATCCACCGATTTGATCTAAAGTGGGATCCATTAGGTTGGCCCATTTTGCATTACTTGTTTGCCACGTGTACAATTTCTCAAGGCTGCATATCATCCATCAGCATACGCTAGCACATTTGCCAGCGTTGCAGAAACGGGCCAATCCATGCCATCCATCAGCTGGATCAGATCATCTAGATGCTCTTCCCCAAAACGAATTTATCAACTCAATAGGTGGGCCCTCATATTACAAACTGGCTAGTGCAACGGCTAGATTATTGGGCCAGGGAATCTACATATTGATACTCCTCTGATGAATGGATAGGATCTGATATCCATGAGCTGTGCTGGCACATGTCTGGCATTTGCATGAACCTCAGATCCATGCTCTGCACGGGATGAGAGTTGCTATGCCGCCTGCTTTTGGAGCCCTGTCCATGAGCATACGTGTGCAAGATCCAAAGCTTCCCGACACGAGGACGTGCCGTTTGTAGCTCCTGTCACAAAATTCAGGCCGTCGTTGAGGTGGGCCATGTACAAAACAAGTAGATGGTTTACATTGTCATCCACCACCTGAGGACTCGGCTAAGGTCCACCTGATGGAAAGCTCAGGTATTTTTGCACGCGTGTGACATATTGGCACGTGTGGTTCGTTGGATGGACCATGTGCACGTTATAGTCGGGTCTTCATTTCTGACTAGTGAGCCCATGAGTCTGTAATCCAGACCATCTGTCTGGTGACTATTGTATTGGATGGATCATAACTCTAAAAATCTCTTCCACTGGACAATCCCATCCTTTAATTTATAGGCCCACTGACACTTGAGAAGAGAAATACAACTAACGTCCATATTCAACTGGAAAAAGTCCTAAGATCGGGGACTAAGATTTTGAAATTGAGAGATTTTTGGGGCATGGTCCATGGACAGATCAGACCAACCTCCTGATCATCAACACCATGCAGTGGGCCCAAAAAGAAAATAGGCCCAGTTGATGGTGAGTCTAATGAGCCATCTGGTCTGCCTAACCCATTCGCATTGCCTATCAAACAAAGCACACCTATCACAAAGCTGGGCATCCTGTCGGGTCAGACCAAGTTAGGACTGACTTGGCTCGATCCGGCTTTGAAATAGACCTAACCCGAACTCAATTTGGCTCGATACCAAGTTGTTGGAAAAATAAATTGAAAACCTGAAAAATAAATTTATTTAAATTTTAACACTAGACCCAATCATGTTGTCATCAAAGCTTGGTTCATCCTTTCTGGATTGCTAATGGGTGATAGGTGAATTGCTTCCAAAATACGACAAGCATTCTCTCTTTAATCCTGTATGCAACAATCACGAAGGAATGTACCTAGGAACTTAGTAAACATGGTTGATTGTCTACTAGATTTGATAAGTGGTCGAACTCAGTGACTCAAACAACATTTAAGCTACTTAGCGGCGTTCGAGTACCCATAGGTGGTAGAAATTTACTCTTGCTCAGGTGGTAGACTCCCAGGAGTTTCAACTCCCAGTCAAGGGTTTGAGTACCCATAGGTGGTGAAATTCCACCAGCGTGACTGTGTGGGGTGTGTGAAAAAAAAGAAGCTACTTAGCAATTTCTTAGATGGAAAAATGTTTGGAGAAATTAGATTGGATTCTGATGGTAACTGTTGACTTGAATGATTCTAAACTAAGATGGTACAATTTATATAGCATATGAGGAGTGGACCGTTGATAGGTAGTCATAGATAGTTCAAAATGTTTGTAAAAATATTTCTAACCATTGGCTTTAATTTTTGAGCATTACATATTGTCGGATCAACATTTTGACTATTAAGTCTATTAGCCATTTTCAAAATAGTCAATAGTTTTACATCCATTGATCTAACTGTTTCCAATAGCATATAAAACCTATGCCCATCTTACACTTCTCACACCACGATTGCATCGTCTCATGACGGTTTGCGTAAAGTTACAAGAAAGTGCACATGCGAAGTGCACCATTTAATGCTACTACATTTACATTGCCCAAGCCATGCCTAAGCCCGTGCATGTATTCCAGTGCTATGCACTTGAAAACGCAAATCAAGCACTCATCGTCTATTTTGTTAAGTAAGAATGCTACCCACTCAACCACTTATAAACCACAACTTTTGTAACCCTTCGAAAAATCGGGAGTTGTGCATAGATTTGACTTCTGGGTTTTCGAGTGTCACTTATAACCGATTTTCATTACTATGTGTTTAATCAGGTTTAAATGCACAGCCTGGAATTATTTGGAGCATGAAACTCAACTACAACTAGTCTACTGAAATGAAAAATATCAATATATACAGGTCCAAAAGAATATAAAAGGGGTGCACAAGGCGTTGCCCAACGAAATCATAAAAAATATCATATCCAAAAGAGTAGAACTGAGTCCACTACTCAATCATCCCAATCCCGCCTATCACGCAGTTGCGGAGCTGTCCATCAACTGAAAGTAGGACAACTTGTCCTTCTCGTTTAAGCTCGCGCCGCATGGCTCATCGAACTCATCACTACCTGCAGCTACTGAAGGGTCTGAGTGGTATTTTAAAACACCGTCCCAGAGTGAGAGTGAGTGATCAACTTAGTGGGTGCTATTAATCTTAAGTTATCACAGGCATCAATTATAATATGATCTTAATGAAAAACAGTCAATCATAAATATCTAACTAATCTTATTAATGCGCATGCATGCTGAATGATATGATATATGCCCTCGCCATAGCGCTCCCTCGAGTGACTCCGTCTAACGATCGCGTATGTCAACACTCCCTCAAAGCGACTTCGACTTTCGAGTCGCCACCCTAACTAATACCATGCAATGCGATCGTGTTAGCCGAGTTATTAGTTAAGTTCATTCATCCAACAGGTTGGAGAATTTGATACACCCCACGTATCAATGCCCTAAGATGGTTGCGAGGCCAAGACTCCCAATGTGTGAGGCCGAGACCCCGCGGTCCTTGATCCTGTTGGGTTCCCCATCCCCGACTTTAAGCACATGGGGAGTCTCGAGAGAAAGAGATTGCTCGCGGTCACTACGGGGAGGTGTGAAACCCCAGCGTAGATCGACAGCTTGGACACAGTGTCCCATTCCACCATGCTTGGCTCACGAGGCTGTGGACCAAATTCAATTGGTTATTGGTGGGCTACAACGGTTTTAGGGTGTTCCAGGTTTCATACATGTGTGAGCAAATAAGGTTAACAAACAAGGTTGGTCAGACAGTAGACTAGACTGCACAAGTCCAGGCAAGTACGTGGCGAAACGACATTGGGTGCAAGTGCTCCATGTAGTCTAACTACTGTCGCCCACACACACTCGCCCACATCCATGAGTTTAACTTCAAGGCGTTCCTACCAACGGGGCCGCCTTCGCTCTCCTCGAATTACTGACCAACCCAAGGGTTTGGGAGGTGACTTATAACATGTCAACTATCAATGCATCATCTAACATAAACAACATCATGTTTCATATTTTCTCAACATACAATTTAGATTTTCCTATCAAGCAAAGCTACCAATGTCATAAAACAAGAGTGCATGTGTTTTGTGTGGGTTAGTGAAGAAGCTAAACACTTCCTATACCTAATAGAACCAAATTACACAAGAATTAATGGATCATACATGCTATGAGACAACATCATATGAGAACCAAATAAGACAAGTACATGTAATCATCCATTTAAACCAAATCATACGAAAGGCAACAACATTCCATAACCGTTCTATATGAATCGATAGGATCAAGGGTAGGGTCTTCCCTTAGTTTGTCTAGATTCTTCAAATGTATCTAAGCAAACAAAATTATTAAACTCATACTAAAATTGGTGCTAGGCCACTTAAGAACAATACTCTGTACCTATAAATCGTTGAAGATTTGAAAAATGACCTAGGAGTGTGGATTTGGGATCGATAGACCGGAATACCTAAAACAAGCAATTTTGTGTTAGGAATCCATGACAATCCCTTCTCAACACAAGGTTTTCAAGAAAAAGGGGTGAGATATTTACCTAAACGATCAATGGAATGATTCTTACGATTGTGGTGAAGGGCTTCCTTTGGAGAAGGGGTAGGGAGTTGTAAGGTTGAGCTTCCTTGGGCCCCACCACCACCAACACCCTCCTTCACTCTCTTCTTCCTTTCTCTTTCCTTTCTTCTTTCTCCCTTTTCTCTCTTCTCTCTTTCCTTCTTTAGGGCAAAATCGTATGGGGAGAGGGGGTGCCCAAATGAGGCCCTTTTATAATGTCAGATTTGGTGTAAATGGCTCCAAGGGATAGGTTTTCACTATACTAGACCTATGAGAGGGTCTTTCTAAGACTAGAGCTCAGTATGGGGTGTATATATTGATATACACGGTAGGATAGGTGCTCCATGGCCCGATGAAGGGCCATGCAAAATTTGAGAACGATCGGATATGGGGTTTGGTCGTACAGGTCTGATTTGCGATCAACGGTCACCGTTCCACGATCGAGTCCCAGATTTTGTGGGCGAGCATAGGAAAATATATTAAGCCTCCACTATAAATTTAGAAGTAATCCGACGGTTGAAATGTCTTATATCTCAATTTCATTTACATGTGGCAGATTTCAATCCTGGCCTTGGGTGAGTTGCATTTGGTAAGTGCCGCTGGAACGGTGCTGATAATTAATTTCTGGGCATCTACTCAGTCCGTGGTCCACGATAGACAACAAGCCCAGTGAGACAGACATTACTCTATAATTTTATAAATAGTGGTTCACTAATGAGTGGTTTAGAGCTTGTTTGGAAAATTGGGGCATTTATAAAATGAATTAGGTATTGAGATTTCTCGTGGGCGATGATTAGGATTTGGATTAACTATGTTCATAGTGTGGCCTATGTATAACTAGTGAAAGTGAAGATTTAGTCATAATCATTTTAAACCGTTAGTTTTAGACTAAAAGAGTAACGGGGTTGATTTTGTCTGTTAGTCAAGATCTGGACCTTATCTGGTTCGGCCCCGGTTAGATCTTTAATTGAGTCATGATTTTCTTAATTAGTTAGCGATGAGTCGGTTAGATTTGGGTCCTATGTGAGTGAATCATGGGGCTACACCTGATGTTCAAGTGATTAGACGGTTACGTTGGCTTCCTACGGTCGATTAATTTAACTTGTGTGGTCCTTTACTGGTTCCACCCTTGTATAAACAAACATTGAGTGCTAATGATCATTAAGTGATAT
Source organism: Magnolia kwangsiensis (assembly GCA_037074715.1). Taxonomy (NCBI): domain Eukaryota; kingdom Viridiplantae; phylum Streptophyta; class Magnoliopsida; order Magnoliales; family Magnoliaceae; genus Magnolia; species Magnolia kwangsiensis. The sequence continues at coordinate 13,928,732 of CM073577.1, read as the reverse complement.
TATAAGTTAATTAATTTTAAAAAAATTTAAAGATTTTTAAAAATTCAAAGCAGTGAAAATCTAGGATGTTACAACTTTTCTCCCACTTTTTCCAATGTAGGACTAAAGAAAACATAATTTTCTTTTAAAAATTTCAAAACCGTTTTGGAGAAAAAATAAAAATTTTAAAATATTTATTTATTTTTTATTAAAATTTTAAATATTTTATTTATTTTTTAAATAAAAAATTTCAACACGAATCCAACATGTTTGACCCGATCCAAGTCCAGGTCTAACCTATACTAACTTGGACTGAGTCTCATCTAATAACAAGTATTGAGTTGGGTGTGGTGTGATGGGTATCCAAATGTTGAAATTATAGTTCAAAACCTAGGTCCACCTGCCAAAATTGCAACCTCTATGTCAGCCAGACGACATCTCAAATTTGTAAAGTCAAATCTCGAGTTGAGTTAGTGTCGAGTCAAATTTCGAGTTGAGTCTATTGGGTGACTTGAACTCGACTTGATTTGAGTTCGGATTGGATGAAGTCAACTTGGTTCAGATTGAGTCAGTCGAGTTAACTCTGATCGAGTCGAGTCGAGTTGTCCTGTCCCCACCTCTAATCACAGCTCTAACCACATACTTACAGCTGTCAACAGGCTGGGCTAATGTTTGTCCAAGGCTAGCCCACAAACTTAATCTCGAGCTCAACTCAGGTCAGTCCAGGGCCAAAATGGCCTAAGCCCAGACCATGATGATTATCCATAGCCCAAGCCCTGCCACTCAATTTTCTGCAACATCTGGGCTATTCATTAAGTGTGCCCCTCATGCATTGTAAATCCCAGAATACTCTTCAATTCCTAGGCAGATGGGATCTTTAAAAAACTCTACCCCAGCTCAGTTATTAAACACATGTAAATGTTAGGCCCCGGCGTGGCCCTTGGGCCTAATATTCCACCCCATGCCCGACTCAAAGCGGGTCAGCCCCGAAAAGCACGACACGCCAATGCATCCCATTGACAGCCCTAGAACTAGCGTAGAACATGGCATGCCAAACACATCCGCCACCATTCAGTAAATGACCCATGCAGAGAACAAGGCCCACATTAGAAAATGGCCCAGCAAATATCATCAACACCATTCCAACATAATCAATATTAAACGCAACAGAAAATCCACTAATACTCATAACATGTTTAAGCTTATTTAAAATATTTTATATTTAGAGTCGACAAATACCATAAATTATTATTATTATTTTGCCAGCAATGAAATTCCATACCCTGCAAGAGAAAAAATAGAACAAAATATCAATGAATTTACTCTTATTGATTAAGGGTACGTTTGGTTGCACAAATATCATTAAATTTTATGATATTTCATGATCAATGAGTCTAATTGAGTGCAAATTTTCGTGATATATATACTTCTTTCATGATTTTTTTTTACAACCAAACACACCCTAAAAGGAATTCAATTTAAAATTGCAAAATTCAATTTGAATTATGAGCAAGCTGCAGTTGAAGTTGGGTCCCGGATCAATATCCCTGGCCCACTATTTAGGTAGTGGGTCTGAACCGTACCCAACCCAACCTGATTGGATCCATTTAAGTAAATAGGTCTGGCTCGGGTTTGGTTGGGAGGGTCCCATCTGATTGGTTACAAGCATTGATCTCTACCATCCATTTATAGGTGTAACTAATTGGATGGTTCACCAATCTGATCTTTTCAACTGTAGTTTTCCTATGGTGGGACATGACGAATGAATGGTTAAGATCATACCATATAGAAATCGTATGACATATTCTTCTTTTAGATGTTAAGCTGAGGTGCCTTGTACACACCACAGACATGTTTGAGATTGGACGCGGTTTGGCTAGTGACGCTGCCATCAGCCAGGTGGTTAGTGGTCGGTGCCATGTGGACCCCACCGTGACGTATTTGTTTTATCCACGCTGTCCATCCATTTTGAAAAATAATTTTAGTGCTTGAACCCAAAAATGAGGTATATCTAAATCTGAAGTGGACCACACCATGGGAAAAAAGTAGTGATTGAATGTACACCATAAAAAACCTCCTAGGGCCCACTGTAATGGTTAATAAAGACTTGGATGAAGGGTAAAAATATATATCATCTTGATCCAAAACTTTTGTGTCCCCAATAAGTTTTTAATAGTGTCCGTTCAATCAACACTGTGTGGTCCACTTGAGATTTAGGTCAACGTAATTTTTTGTCTCATACCATAAAATGATCTGGAAGAATGGGTGGACGGCATGGATGAAACACATACATCATGGTGGGGCCCACAGAGCACTGTGAATAGCCGATCCGTTTCCTATGAGATTGGTTCATCTGCGGAACCCCATCACCCCAAAAGTCATCCTGATCAGACCATCTTAACCACCCAATCAGAGGACTTTTACAAAGAGAATGTGGGGCTGCTTGATAAAGTGTCTTTCTCAAAGAACATTTGATATCCTTACAAGTCATCTGAGACAGACGGTTACGATCATCTGATCAAGGGGGCAGGAAACAGGAAGGACAGTGAATGTACTACAGAAAAACAGTACACCCATATCTTACCCATACGGCAATATGCTCTATCGGTCCCGCTGTGTTGTGTTTGACATCTACACCGTTAATCATGTGCACCAGCTCCTTTTAGCCGTCAGCCCAAAATAAGGCCGATCCAAACCTCAAGAGGGCCACACAAGAGTTTTTTATTTGTATTAATTTTTTTACTATTGGGAATGCAAAGGATAAAAGAAATACCTAGATAGTGGGCCCCACTTCAGCACATCTCGTATTTCTATTTCTTGCGAGCTTGGGGCTCATTACGCATGGGCATTTGCTGCGGTGCTATGGCCTGGAACGGTGGCTGAAATTACACACACGCATACATGAGAAATCCAGTGGTTCAAGTCCCACTCTATGAAAATTCCAGTTTATAGATAGCATCTACCATCTATCTTACGTATGTGATTGGATGAGAGTTGCTACTTACGCATTTTCATGCACCCCAACATCTTCCAATGTGGCACGCATGTGAGATCCGGGCCATTTGTCAGGTGGGCCATTGCATTTATGCCCCCTGAACCAAAAATCAGTCTGCCGCATGTGTGTAATGAAAATGTACGGTTCAAAATACTTGCAAACCGTCCATGTACAGTATATATGTGTCCCACCTGATGAGATAAGCGACTTGATTTTCTGGGCCAGGGCAGACTCACGGTGGGGCCTACACAATGAACGGCCTCGATACGCAAGCATGTCACATCACCCAAGTGCTCGCCAAACAAGAGATGGACAAGAATCCTCTACAATACCTATTGGACTGGTTGGGTAAAACACACGAGCTCGACGGGACCACACCAAGTTGTGCGTGAGACATCCACCCCGTCCATCAGGTGAATGTTCACATGCTAACCGTACAAAAAAGAGGATCATCCCGGCACAAAATTCAGGTGGGTCAAGCCATGGAGATATAATCCAACGGTGTGGCCTGGCTTAACTTTGGATCCGACCGACAGTCTGGCCTAACACAAACCAATGGTTGTCTTCTTCTCGAAACTGTTCCCTGTGATGGGGCCCACGCGAGCTATGGCTCTGGCTGATTTTTGGATCCAGGACCTAAGATCAAGGGAATCAGCTGATGGGTGGAGCAGATGTGGCACACAGAAGACGGTGGGCCCACAGAGCTTATGTGTAGTTCATGCTTCATATACAACAGGTAGGTATTGTGGAAAATTCTGGTCCACAAGAGATGACGGTCAGGATGCGATGCAACCTTTCCATTGTTCATGCGTCAGCAAATCCAAACGTCATGTGGGGCTGTCAACAAGTCGGGTCCTACAGTTCCCAGACCCGGACTGATTGGAATTCGGGTACCCATTGGGCATTTTGGCCTTGGTTTGGAGTCGGTCCAGATCAAATAAGGGCATTTACATGGCGGTCATCGCACGTGTGCCGCTGTGTAAGTTCACAAGATCTTACCCGTTTATGGCTTAGCAAACCCCATTCTAATAATCAATGTATAGTTAATATACCGTATCATTATTAGGATTGATCCGATCTTAGCAAATTCTAACCGGGTTCAAGATGGTAGACCCGACACGGACCTGTGTCAAACCGGTATACAAAACTACGTTCAAAATGGCTACCCGAACTCAACCTTATTTATAAAGGGGTCTCAGAAATTGGAACGAAACCTGTTAAAATTGGATCAGGTCCAATTGGTACCGGTTTACTTAGATTATAAATGGTGGGGTTTGATGGAATTTTTTATCTCGTGCTCGACTGGTCGTGAGCCCTACAGGACCGATCGAGATCTGGTGCACGACCAATCATGGAGTCGAGTCTTGACTCGATTCAAAGATCAGCAACTTTAGGTTATTTTTCTCTGAGGTGCTCAATCGGTTGAAAGTGGGTCTCGACCAGTCGTGGGTGGTGCCCGACCGGTCGCGGCCTTATCTCGACCAGTCATGGTTACGCAGATTTGTTCCGTAATTTTACAGATTGCGAAAATCTGAGTCCTTTCGTAACTGGGATACGCAAAGAGATTTTCTAAAACTATAAATAGGGGTTTCTAGGATTTTTCTAAAGATATGAAAAACACAAAAGGGTTATCAAAGGTGAGAGAGAGAGAGAGAGAGAGAGAGAGAGAGAGAGAGAGAGAGAGAGAGAGAGAACTTATAGACGGGAGGTTATGCTTATGGAGGTTATCTACTGTGTAATTTATATTTCAGCGCTTTTACGTCCTTATAATCGGTGAGATTTTTCTGTTTTTCTTTTATTTTCTCATTATTTATCCACTCTTGCGTGAGTGAAGATGGTTGTAATATTCTACTTCATAGTGGATTGTTGATCTGGACGAAGTCTCGTGGTTTTTACCTTTTTGAAGGTTTTTCATATAAAAATATCTTGTGCAGTGTGTGGTTGACGCTTTAATTTATTTCATTGCTTTATTATTTTATAATTCTGATTTGTTATGAGACACTAGATCTTAAGGTTTTGTGCAAGGCTCCCAACAAGGTCTACTACATGCATCTCCACCATGATAATTAAATATAGGTTGCAGAGGCATCTTACTTTGAGCTGAAGTCTCTTCAGTGTAGATAGCAAAAGATTATCTCCAACGAGCATTCTCATCTTCTGAATCATCTCTTTGCGAGTAATTCTCTTGCTCTGAAATGGACCGATAGATACATGTGTGATCAAGACCGTTCAAATTCAAAGATTAGGCCATGCTATGAATCAAATCAATGTACCTTGTACAAGTTACAATTGTAGAGCAGCATGTCTTTGACGAAAGGCGAAAGGCGATGTTCAATCGTGTGGAACAGCATCGTGAACGGCAACCAACCTGAGGTGGGCCATTTCGGTTCTGAGGCTGTGTTTTGGCCGTTGGTTTCCTGTGTATGAAATGCAAAACAGATGAAAATGAGAATGAATTCTTATACAATGTTCGATCAAGCAGTTGCTGTGCCCAACAAAATGTACATGTGGGGCCCACCTTCTGGTGATCCAGATAGTTAAGTGCAGTGGACCAACCTGAATATCTTATGGGGCCCACCGGATCGCCGGTTTATGATACCCAAAGGTGGGCCCCATAAAGCAACCAAGCAGTATCCAACCATTTCTCGATCGAACTAATATAATGCCATTTCTTATAATCGATCACAACATAGGAATGATCACATGTTTTCAAATCAAGCTGAGTTGGGCCCACTCCTGATGTGTATGCAGAATCGACAGACCGACCTGATGAATAGGTTGACGTTATATACAGAACAAGTTGGACCCTACATCTCGTCTGGAAATTTCCATTATGGGTGTCCCCGCTCTTATGAGGGAAGGATGTGATGAGGTCAATCACTGTATTCCTCATGGATGACTACTCCGAATCCATGGAGCTCTCTAGACTCCGCACGGAGATTTCTCGAATTTAGGAGGGATGAAACTAGAAATAATTTTTAATAAATTTGAAATAAATTGATTGATGATAAAAAAAACAAAATTATAATCCCTTAAATAATGAACTCAAACTTAGGATGGAGTTTTAGACTCAAAACTCCGTAAAAATGTGACTTACTATGAATAATAAACCTACTATTTTATAGACAGGCATGATTCCTACTCAACTTCATGGTTTTTGGCTAAAAATAGTAAGTGTCAAATTTGGCCTAATCATATTATTTTCTTAATTTTTCTGAGCCCTTTTTTATATTAGAAAACTCAAAAGGATCAAAAGTTACAATTGAATTAAAACTTACTATTTATAGTAAAAATGAAATAAAATGAACTTTTGACCATTGATATGATGGAATCTCATAAATTAGGCATTGCAACCGGGCATAGTGGGTTGGTTGTCTAAAGTAGCTTCTCCTACCCAAAAATCATATATGATTCGTTGAAAAACTCATTCTGATTTGTGAGATACGATTGTTTTAAGGTTCTGACAGTCCTGATCACTTCCACTTCTGATCGAGCCTTCTTTGGTATATCTTTGCCATGAAAGTGTCCACGACTTGCTCTATATCACCCTCCCCATTGTTCTCTCTCGTGTGGCCCACCTGAATTATTGATCAGACTGGATTTCAGGACCTAGGCCTAACATATGGGGGGAAAACCTAATTGATGCGTTGGATAACACACACTCATCATGGTGGGTCCCGCAAAGCTCAAACTTATGGTAATTACCATAACTTGCAACCTTTGTCATGAAACCCCTTAAATTCCTTTCTTCTTATTGCTGCAATCAACTTTTGCAAGCTAAGATTCAATCAGGAAAACAAACTCAAACCAAGGGCTGTCAACAATCCAGGCTTGGGCTAACCGAGGCCTGAGCCCAGCCCAGCCCAGCCCAGCCCAGTAACAGGCCAGAACAAGCAGGTTCAATCCAGCTAACAATGAAACCTCAGGGTCAGCGAGGCATGATTATTAAAGAGGCTTAAATTTTAGGTCAGGACTCAGTCCTTGGGTCTTGGATTCCAGCCGAAGCCCAGACCAAAGCAGGCCAGACCTGCAAGCCCATGGGCTAACCTAGCCCATTGACTGTCCTACTCACACCCACACATGTACACATGTACAAGTAATAAAAAACCAAGAGGACTTACAGGATGTAGGGCTAGGATCACCTGCTGACCACTTCTCATCACAACATCGACAGTGCCCTGACCATCTCTTTTCCCAGCCAAATGATCTGTGGAAAGAAAATAATCTAAGCAACCCAAAATCAAGGACAGGCCCCAAAATATACAGAAGGTGAATTAGCCATTCAGCAGCAGCATCTGCTCAAAGGACCTTTGATTCGGTGGCCCACCACATGAATGGACCATATTCCAAAAAAAAAATCACAAGTGGACAACTCCACCCAATTGTTGTGAATTTTTCCTATTGAATTTGGACCCCTGATCGCCTTGATTTTTCGACAAATGCCCACTGCACTCCATGTGGGGCCCCTCCAAATCAATGGTCTGATCGCCACACGCAATGGTGATATATAGTGTCATTCTCAAACAATAAATTGAACAAACTAACTTGTATTATATTAAAGGACGGCTGGATTACCTCGGACAGAAGAAGGCAGTGTGAAGCTGACGACATACTCAGGATGTATGTGTGTATTCATGTGGGTGGGCCACACGACATAATGCTTCGGGTCCCGAAGATCGTCGACGCCACTATCGAAATTCTCAGAGCTGGGATGGCATTGATTGGTTCCATGTCGAACTTGTTCCATATTTCCCATAATTGCTCGGCAAAACACCATGTGTTGTATGCCATTGTTGTCCAACTCCGAGTAGCATGCACTGTGGACAGCCAATACAATCAGCATTTTATTTCAATAAATAAAGGAAGTTACCATCATGGATTTCCATCGAGCCCAAAAAGAATGGTTAGTGATTGCATTCGGCCCACCATCCCATTGAAAACATCATTATAAGCGTTCTGGATCATTCATCTGGTGGGGCCAACTAGATGGGAAATGGACCAAAAATCCCCTCCATGAAACAATTCTACCCAAATGATCAGTGGACTTATTCACTAGCATTTGGACTGTGCTGTTTTTCGTTCCTAGGGAAATGATCACATGCATTCCAACATTTTGATCTGTGTGGGACCACCTGTGCTGTGTATGTGGAATCCGAACCGTCCATCTGGTGTTCTTCCTCATGGGCACTATATATCCCGACAATCATCCCTATCAAGAACATAGGTGGGACACACCACATGGAGCAATGTAAAGCCAGGCGCCCACACACACACACACACACACACACACACACACACATACACATAACATGATGGACCCACATTCCATCTGAAAGTTTCAATGGTGGATGTCCCCATATCCAGTGCCCCCATTTTTTTTAAACCTTTAGTGTGGCCCAGCTGAGTTACAGAATAGGAGGATTTTGATAGCTTAAGACTGATACCAGGGGTCCTGCATCTAATAGACTGGTTTGATGGCATTCTCACATCACGGTGGGCCGCACACAGCTCGAAAATATGATAATCACCATAGGATTGAATGCATGTGATCATTTTCCCTCCTAAACATTTCATCAGCTGATTGATTTTTTGATGGATAAAGTTGTCGGATTGCATTCACTATGGGGCCCACTAAATGAAAGGTCAGGATTGCTTGTAGTTAAGGGCCACCTATATGACAGAATGATAACCCAAACGAAAATGGCAGCAATTCAAACCAAGAATTCTGCATCACTTCAACTCAAAAATCATATCTAAAAATTGGAAAATAAATAAATAAAATCACCTGATATGAGCATGTTCATCAGGCGAGAGATAAATGCCGTTGCCATAACCCGATCCACCCACCAGTTCGCCGCAATTCCAGAACCCATAAAGTATAATCCCAATCACACCCTCTCTAGATGCTCCATGCCACCCACCACAGACATTAGCATAGCCCCTATACCTCTTTGTGATCTCTATCTGTTTCTCAAATGATTTTAGCCGTGTGATTGCAACGGGACCCGTCGGTGAATGACGATAAATACCAACTAAGTTTATTGGTGTGATGAGGCCGCCGAACCCAATCAAGAAAGTGTTCTGAACTGCAATGAACTCTGGCTCGTCTCTCGCCAACCTCACCAATTTCTTCCGCAGAACGGCGAATGTGGGATCTTCCATGGGCTGAACCACATTCTCCGCTGCCGCTTCTTTAACCTTCGAGCTCACTTCCATGTCAATCTCTGGAAAGGCCGGAATGTTGTGAAGTTCTTCTCTGCCACTCTGGCACAGAACAGCATTTTCCACCTGGGCTACTTCAACCGCCGGAATTGCTCTGATCTCCTTAGAACCAGAAACCTTGTCATGGGCTTTGTCGGGCCCATGACGCCGACCGGCATTTTCAGTGTTCGCTGCTTCAATTCCCAGGCTCGCTTCAATCCCTTCAAAGCCTGAAACCTTGTTAAGGACTTCTTGTGGAGCGGTTTTTTCTGGGCTCGCTCCTTTAACTTCTTCAAAGCCCGAAGCCTTCTTACAAACTTCATGGGGCAGGAGGTGTGGAGTGACATCTTCCACACTTGCTCCTTCATCATCTGAGCTCACTTCGATCAATGCAGAGGTTGAAACCTTGTTATGGACTTTTTCTGGTTCCGGGTGTGGAAGGACATCTCCCGCACTCACTATATCAGGCTTTGGGTGAGGGAGGTGTCCTTTCACACTCCCTTTGCTTCCTTCAATGCCCAAGACCTTGTCATGGTCTTCTCCGGGGAGAGGAATAACATTTTCCGCGTTCTCTCCTTCGATGCCCTGACTCGCTTCATTACCCACCATTTCTGAAACCTTGTTTCGGTCTTTTTCAGGCTGCTGGAGTGGAATGACATTTTCCTCACTCCTTTGCACGCCTTCAATTCCCTCAATGTCTAAAACCTTGTTTTGATCTTCTCCGGGATGTGGACTAACCTCATTTCCCTCTTCTGCCAGGCATGGAATGGCATTTTCCACACACATCCCTTTCGCCTTCGGACTCACTTCCATCCCATCAATTCCTGAAACCTTGTTGTTGTCCGCAGGTGCCGGGCATGGTACAACATTTTCTCCAATCTCTTCTTTAACATCTGGATTCACTTCAATCTGCTTAGAACCTGAAACCATGTTGCGATCCACGGGCCCCAGATTATCTTCCCCTTGCCCCCCATCGGCAAGATGCAACTTGATCTTTTGGCTATTGCAAGGCACACAACCATCGTCCACTGGGAAAAAGCACTTCCCAGACTCGTCAATCCAAGCAACAGATCGGTGCACCCCGCCTTTCAAGTCAATCAAGATCATGTTGAGAAGATCAACTAGGTGAGTGGACTCCCCCATCGACACCTCAACGGCTGATCTCTTGGCTCTGAATGCTTCGACAAGTGACACGGTCACGTCCTCAGGGAAGTCTCTCCACTGCTTGTTGTAGTAGTACATTAAACATTGAGGCAATCCACTCTGGAAGAAATTCAGGTAATTTCTGGAGATAGCAGATTTCCGCGACGGCCGTGCCCTGTCGCCGTCACCTCGCAGACACTTGGAGCGGGTCATGGTGTCGTGGGCCTTGCGATTGCGTTTCGAGCCCGAGGATCCAGCTGCATTGCCTGTTTCCATACTGAACTATGCAGTAGAAACCCTGAAGATGGAGGAACACTTAAAAATTACAGCTCTTCTTCTCTCCTCTCTCAAATCTTTATAGCATTTAGGCAAGATGTAAACCTTTTTTAAGTACAGTTCATGCCGTTGAATCAAATCTGAAAATAATCATAGACAATGATAATATTACTATGCATGTGCCATTTGATCTAATGAACTTTGAATTAACATACATTGCTGGGTCGGTTTGGGTTCATTCATGGCGTCGAACTGGATCGGTTGGATTGGATGAGTCTTAAAACCATACCCACATGTAGCACAGTACATTTGGGTGTTCAGTTTGTCCAAGAGGCATGCCGTCTACTGATCCAGACTATCAATCGTAATGGGCCTTATCTTGGTTGAGCCATGTGCTGAAAATTGAGAGTGATCCTAGCCATAGAATTTATGGGCATTTTTTGGTTGAGTGAGAACAATTGCTGTATTTATTTACTAACCACATTTTTGTGGCCCACTTATTGAATGGTTAGGAACTTTCTATCCCATAGATATTCGGTGTGTGGACCATCCACAGTGGGGCCTATTATTGGATCACTAAACAATGGGCTGCACTTGTAAATAATTAAAACAAAAAGAGCACTCATTGTGTACAGGCCTTGGGTCCTGCTTTGTAGAGATGATTAATGATAGGAACTGTCCATTTCATGCAACCTACTGTGAATAGGCCCTAGTCTGATAGAATAGAATTATACTGATCACGGAATTTTCAGGTTGAACATAAATCGTCAAAATTTTTCTATCCAAAACTTCTAGGGCCCCCAAAAAGTTTTGAACGGTAGGTGAGTAATCCACAGTGTGGTCCACTTGAGCCTTGGAACTGTCTTATTTTTGGGCTTGTACCCTAAAATGATATGGAAAAATGGATGGACGGTGTGGATAAAACCCATTCATCACGGTGGGCCCTTAGAGCCGTTCCCAGCTAGGGACGGGCGGGAGTAGTACCCAATCGACATCCTTCTTGGATTATTGCTCTATTATCACTAATTTTTGCCCCAGGTCATAGAATAGAGGATAGAACCTGATGGACAGAGTGGATTTTATATATACAAGGTGGTGGGCCATGCAAGCTTGGGTGTTTAACCTTGTTCATGAGCATCACAACGTTCAAAAACTTCACGTGGGCCTCACCCTAAAGAATAGAGTAAACTTATGCCTAAAACCTCTAAGTTCATGTGGTGTGGCAGCCTGAGTTTCAGAACAGCGTGATTTCAGAACTATCCTTCATCTGTGGTGTTACCCACCTGAGTCTTTACAACAGTGCGAATTTTGGAACTAAGCTTCGTCTTGGTTTGAGCCCAACCAATGGCTCAGTGGTTGATAAGGTGTGTTTTAACACTCAGGTTGGGGGTGGGGTGTGTGTGTGCGTGAGTGCGTGTGTAAAAAATATTAAATAAATAAAAAAACTTCATCCTCGTGATTAGGGTTGGATGAATGAATAGATGGTACTAGGATTGGTCCCACAATCAACTATTGGCAGGCATCCCATCTCTACTCTTCCCCACAGTTTGACCTACTTGAGTTTTGTATTGGCCTGATTTTTCATTCTTTTGATGAACAAATTGGATTGACCTTCTTTTTGCTTTCTTCTTTGGCTACAGGTTTGCTTCAAACAATAGAGTGGAACTTCGGGCCCTTCATGACTTTATGTGTAAGCCAAGGTTATAATCAAGTGATGTTGGAATCTGATTCCAGATGCATAGTGGATGCTTTTATTGGGAAATTCTCACCTGCATGGAAATGAAGATACTGGTGGACTAAGATTACCCGCTTGAAGGATAGGGGTAATTTTTTGATCTCCCATATTCCTCGGGAAGGTAACGGAACTGTGGATGGTCTAACAAAGATAGCAGCAAGGCAGCAACAACAATCCTTTTTTCTTTCAGTCTTTGACCTTCCAATTGAAGTAAGGGGCTCTTATAGGTTAGACAAGATGGGGTTGGGCTCAATTAGAGAGTCCTAGTGGTATGTTTTTCAGAGTTTTTCTGGCTCTCCTGGTTATTTTTTGTCCTAGGATGGCCCTTTTTCTGTACATCTTTCATTGAATATATATGCTTACCCTGTTTTTCTAAAATAAATAATAAAAAAAAAGATAGTACCAAGTAGGCCCCACCCTCAACTAGTGGTGGGCATCCCATCTCTAACTCTTTCCTGTTGCATAGCCTACTTGAGTTTTGGACTGGCCTGATTTTTTATTCAAGGCTGAGCTCAAGCCAAAACACTTGATCTCAAGCACTTTTGTCCCCATGTTCTGTTTCACATGGACAGTTTAGATTTTACGCTCATATATATATATATATATATATGAGTTCTGAAAAAGCTCTAATGAGTTCTTGTCAGAAGTGCAGGTGAGCATTCCTCTCTCTCTCTCTGTGTCCGTGTATTATGAATTGTTTTGACATGGAGTTGAATCTCATTGGATTGTGGCACGAAGACCAATCTGCTATTTACAGTACCCCGTGACTTCTTAAAATGAAAATTTTAGTCATTTGTTTACTTTTGATGGACTATATAAAATAAAAGGAAATTTTATGGTATGTACTTACCACACCTATTTAAATTAACTTTTCATTAAGCTATTTTATTAATAAAGTTAATTGTCATATTAGTACTTTTCATATTACGTGAGGGAGAAATCTCCATCACCAAGATTCCAAAAATCCATTGTTCTCTAATCAAATCTATATTGCTATATGGTATCAGAGTGAAGAGCAACTTGCTCCTCTTCCTCACGGAACGATCTTATGCCTCTGCATCCTTTGCCTCCTCTCAATTTCTTGTCTCTTCCTAGCTTTCCATAATGCCTTCATCCTCCATTGAAATCCTCGCTTCTCCCTCTCTCATATTTCCTCCCTCTCTCAAAGGATTCTTTACTTTTTGAAAGGCACCCTTACTCGAGGCCTGGCCTTTCACGCGTCACTTGACTTTAAGTTGGTGGCCTTCTCTGATGCCGACTGGGCTAGAGATCCTGATAATCGTTGATCTACCTCTGAATCGTATATTTTTCTTGGGCTGAATCTCCTCTCTTGGTCTACCAAGAAACAGACTACGGTATTCCGATCAAGCACTGAAGCTGAATATCAAGCATTAACTAACACTACTTCTGAACTTATTTGGCTATAATATTTATTTCGTTATTTGGGTATTCATCTCTAAGAGCTGCTACTATTGTATTGTGACAATATTAGTGCTACATATACTACGACAAACCCAATCTTTCATGTTCACATTAAGTGTATTGAAATCGACTATCACTTTGTGTGGGAACGAGTTGCTCACAACTAACTTCGTGTTCTCTATGTTTTAACACATGATCAACTAGCCGAAATTTTCACCAAGGGACTTCCTACGATGTGATTTCAATCATTATCAAACAAGCTCAATGTGGTAATACCCCTCTATAACTGACTCAATATGCATGCCTCGTTATTTGGAAAGCAGTCAATGTACATTGACTATCCATCTTTGTAACTGCATTGGCAGTCAATGTATATTGAATGTCCATCTTTGTAACTACATTTTATTGATTGTCCACCTCTGTAACGGATGTCATTTATTTATATTGGTTGTACCTCTTTGTAACCTTTCATCTATTGTAATCCAAATGTTAAACACATATTACATGAGGGGAAAAAATTGTTAGTGATCGCACAGAAGAAAACTCAAATTTAATCAAACAAGATAAAATCAAATGCAAACAAAACACGTACAGAACACACAAATTTTACATGGAAAAACCCTCACAGGAAAAAACTACAACACAAAGCGATTAGCAATCCACTATGAAATGATATTACAAGAGATAGATGGACTTACTGATCTAAACAACTCCAAAATTCCTTCTCAAAACCCTATCTTTGCTTTGAAACACCTTAATAACATCTTAACATTCACTTAAGATACCCTAATTTCGATTACACTCGATATATATACACTATCACAATCGAAATTAGAAACAAATCGCACACTTAGGTAGTTTCGCATGTGCCATCGATGGCATCGACAGCCATCAAAGTCCAGTTGATGACATCGAAGCCACCTTCGATGGCATTAAGTAACAACTCCAAAGCTATCCAATGAGCAACTAGGATTTTCTTGATGACATCAAATGGTCTGTCAATGACATCGACAGACCCTTGAATTCAATCAAATTGAAGACATTTGACAACAATTTCTACCATGGATTCAATCTTCATGCTCCATTACTTCACCATGTCACCTTCCATCATATCTTTATCGTTGTTTCTTATGCACACTGTTTTCATTATGTCTTCGCCAAGCCCAGATAAGTCACACATAACTTAAACTCCTTTATGGGAACTACCTTCATAAGCATGTTGGTCGGGTTCATGCTTATATGGATCTTCTCTAGAGTCACACCACTTTCCTTAAACATTTGTCGGATAAAATGATGATGAACGTCAATATGTTTAGTACGTGAGTGATAAATAGAGTTCTTTGCCAACTTAATTGCACTTTCACTGTCATAATTAACCGGCATAGTCTCCTTTTGAAGCACAAGCTGATTGATCATTCCTCTTAAGTAAACACCTTCTTTGAATGTCTCCGTCACCTCAATATACTCAGATTCGATTGTGGAAAGAACAACCACAAATTGAAGCTTCGACATCCAACTGATCGCCCCACCTATTAACACAAATGAGTAGCTAGAAATCGACCTTCTATTGTCCATATTTCCTATATAATCGGCATCCACAGCCTACCAATTTATCCTCTGACTTTTCAAGCATCAAGATATAGTCTAATATACCTTGTATATACTGAAGTAATCATTTCACTACTTTCCAATGTTGCTTGACAGGGTTAGTCATGTATCTGCTCATAACACCTATTACATATGAAATATTTGGTCTCAAAGAGACCATGATATATATCAAACTACCAATGACGCTCGAATATAACCCACAAGATATCATTTGCTTTTCTTAATCTATAGTAGGACATTGTTCAGAAGAAAGCATAAAGTGAGCAGCATGAGGTGTGCTAACCGATTTTGCTTTGTCCATACCAAACTTAACCAATACTTTCTTAAGGTATTCTACCTGTAATAACCGTAGCCTGATCTTCTATTTGTCTCTGTGAATATTTATGCTGAGAATCTTATCTGCTGCCCTTAAATCTTTCATTTAGAATGTCCTTGACAATTGAGTCTTCAATGTATCGATCTTAGACATGTTATGGCTGACAATAAGTATGTCATTTATCTACAATATCACTATGATGAACTGTCTATCATTCAGTGTCATGTAAAGACATAATGATTACATTCACTTATGGTAAATCGCTAACCCAACATGAAAGTAACAAACTTTTTATATCATTGCCTAGGCAACTGTTTCAAGTCGTATAATGACATTCTTAACTTGTAAACTTTATTCTATACCTCTTACACTTCGAACCCTTCTAATGTCTCCATATAAATCTGCTCTTTCAACTCTCATGTAAGAAAGCAGTCTTTACATTCATCTATTTCAATTCCAGGTTGTATTGGGCAACTAGCACCAATATAAATATGATAGACACCTGCTTAACCACAGGCGCAAAATTTTTACTAAAGTTGACACTCTCTTTCTATGCATACCCTTTTGTGACCAATCTCACCTTGTATATATTATGTTTCTTCTTATAGATCCACTTACAACCGATCACTTTACATCATACTGGAAGCCCTACCAACTCTCATGTCTCATTCTTATACAGGGAGTTCATCTCGTCATGTATGACCTCCATCTACTTCTCAACATCTGGGTCATCTAGTGCTTCTTGAAAGGTAGATAAAACCCCTCATTCGTAATGAGAGTGAATATAATATTCGAGTCATCTCTATATTTGGCCAGTAATCTACGATATTTTGGTGGATTCCTTCTGAGAGGTACCTACTCCACCTGTTCTTATACCCACCTGTTCTTGTACCTCTTGCATGCAGTGGCTCAGGCTCTACCTGTGTGTTAACTTTTTCAATATTGACATCGATGGCTGTTGAATTCTCCGGTTTCTTGTGTTCTTTCTTACGGAACACAAGATCCTTATCAAACCTGACATCTTTACTAATTATGATTTTCCGAGTGACCCGATTATACAACCTGTATCCTTTCCTTCCATCACCATAGCCCACAAAAGTATACATTTTCACCCTTTGTTCTAGTTTATTTCTCTTAGCTGACAATATATGAGAGTAAGTATTGCAACAAAAAATTCGTAACTGTGAGTAATTGATATCATGATCACTTCACACTTTTTCTGGAATCTTACCATTTATTGGTGAGACAATTTACTAGGTAACAAGTCATGTTGACGACATCAGTTGATAGTTCCTTGCCCAATCTAACATTACTCAACATACTTCAAGCTCTCTCGAAGAGAGTTTGATTCATTCATTCGACTAAACCATTCTATTCAGGTGTGTGCTTTACTGTATTGTGCCTTATAATCCTCTCGTCTTTGTAAAATTGATTGAATTCCTTTAAAGTGAATTCGCATCCATTGTTTATCCTTAAAACCTTTAGTTTCTTCCCTGTATGCGTTTCAATCATTATCTTCTAGACTTTCAATGTGGCGAATATATCAGATTTATTTCCTAGGAAATAAACCTACACTTTTCTTAAGTATTTATATTTGAATGAGACAAAAAACGATGACCCTCTAGTAGAAACAACAGGCGACAATCCTTATACATTTGAATGCACATACTTTAATACACACTTTTATGTTGGGGATTTTGCCCTGCGAAACCACACAAATCTAGATCTAAGATAACAATTCAATGGCATCAAGTACACATAAGAGAACACGGATTTAATGTGAAAAACCCTTGTGGAAAAAAACCATGACACAAAGCGACAGATCTCCACTATGAAAATAAAAATTATAAAAAGAGAGGACTTATCCGATTCGAACGACCTTGAATCTTACCCTTGCTACACCCTTTAATTTTCCTAGAACCCCTTTAGAAAACCTTAGAATTATTTCCCATACGCTAGAAAAATCCTAAGAACACCTACTTATAGTTTAGACAACTTTCCTTCCGCATCCCAGTTGCGAAAAGACTCAAAATTTGCAATCCGCACAAAATCACGAAACGAATCTGCGTAACCACGACCGATCGAGAGCCACTCATGACCGGTTGAGCATGGTTCATGACTGATCGAGCACCTCGGACCCCAAAATTTGATGCTCACTAGACTTTGAGTCGAACAGGCTACAATTAGGCGAGCCGCTCCCACGACCGGTCGAACCTGACCCACGACTGGTCGTGCACGTTCAAATTTAAGGCATCCGTAACAATCTCCACCATGTCTTCAATCTTGAACTGTATAGCTTCTTGACCTCTTCTCTTATTTCTGTATCACATCATAGCTTCTTGTGCACACTCCGTCCTTCTTTTACACCATCGCTAAGCCTAGAGAAGTTACACAGAACATGAACTTCTCTGTAAGAACGATCTAGGTGAGCTTGTCTACCAGATCAAAATCTACATGCCTAACCACCTTTGCTCCTATTTTTCCAAAAGAAAAGACTTAGTCTTCTTACCATCTCACCACTACCCAATATTACTTGTCAGGGTACTTGCTCACAGCACTGATAGCCTGTGAAATAATCGGTCTAATCTAGACCCTTACATACACCGCCAACTGCATTCGAATAAGGCTCATGAGATATCCTGCTTTTCCTCATATGTTTTTGGACATATCCTGAGGAAAACTTGAGGAGAGATGCGTAGGGAGCGTTCTTTGGTTTTACTTGGCCCATCACATCCTTGATCAATACCTACACACAAGGTATTCTTCCTGTGATTACCAAAGCCTATTCCTCCTTCAGTCTCAATGCTAAGAACCATCTTTACAGCCCCCCGATCCTTCATCCATGAAGGAATCAAATCACTGCATAGGCAACAGGTTGAACCACAACCTTCTGCAAAGTCTTTTCTCAGCCCTTTTAACTTCGAATCGCTTTGGTTGCTTCATGTAAATCTGCTCTTCACTTTCCCTTACAGAAGTGCAAACTTCACATCCATCTTTCTAGCTCAAGATCACATTAGCCAACCAGCTCCGATCAGGGATCTAATAGATACCTGCTATACCGTTGGCGCGAATATCTCTGAGAAGTCGATCCCTTCTCTCTGAGCATAACCCTTCACTACCAACCTCGCCCTGTATCTATATTCTATCCTTCTTAAGATCCACCTGCATCCAACCGCTTTTCGGCTCACTAGAAGCTCCACCCGCTCCCATATGTCGGTCTGGTATAGCGAATCCATTACATCGTCTATAGTCACCTTTCACTTCTCAGCACCAGACTTACTTAGACCCATCTGAATAGAAGATAAATCTCCTATGACATTGGAGTCGTCCATGTACCTCGCCGATATCCTGCGATCATGCCGTGTGATTCTTCTCACAGGTGACTACTCCACCTGCTCTGTATCTTTGTTCGCATGTCTCAGCCTTCCTGCCCTGCTTGCTCATATGGTCATGCCTAATATGCCACACACGTGCAGAGGTGGAATTCACTACATCCACTGCAGCTTTTTAAAGTGCTCCTGATCAACCTGTACAAGTTACCGAGTCGTTGCGCTTTCATGATTACTCGTTCCCCCTTAGATACTTTAAGAGCACCATCAATACCTGTGTACTTGCATCCTTTTACCTCAAGCACACCAAGAGAAATCAGATTTTACTTCAAATCAGGAACTTATCTCACATCTGTCAAGGTACGCTCCATCCTATCAAACATCCTGATACGCACCAAATCAACAGCCACAACATTACAGGCAATGTCATTGCCCATAAATACTTGTCCATCATCGCACTCCCTGTAGGTGGTGAACCAACTCCGATGAGGAGTCATGTGAAAAGATGTCCATGTGTCTAGCATCCACTCGTCCTTACGATCATCGTATGATCGTTTTAGAGAAGACACAGATAAAATATCACCATCACATCCATCTGACGTGACAACGTTGGCCTCCCTGCATGAAGCCTCAGAATCTTCCCTTTTCGATTTAGAATTTTCACAATCCTTCTTCACATGTCATTCCTTCCCATAGTTTCAGCACTTTACCTTTCCTTTGCCCTTGTCCTTGGATTTGGATCTAGAACCCAAAGAACTTGTACCTTGTCCAGAATTCCTATCCACTGTAAACAGTACATCAGAAGATGTCTCCATGTCACTGTTTAGCTGTCTCATAGCCTTCCCTTGAAGGGCTCAAATAACGGTGTCGACACTCAGGGTTTTATTCATGTTGCACATAGTGTCCTTGAATGACTCATAGGATGCCGAAAGAGAATTCAACAACATACATGCTTGTTCTTCATCTTTCATTACTTCCTCCATATTCAGTAATTTGCAAAGTAATTTATTAAAGTTGCTGATGTGAGCCTCGAGATCTCCACCCTCTGCCATCTTGAAGTTATACCACTGCCACTTCAAGTGTAGATGATTTTCAGAGGATTTTTTCGCATGGACATCCTCTAACTTCGCCCATAACTTAGCTGCGATTTTCTCCCTCATGACGTTGTAGAGAACTTCATCCGTGAGACATAGATGGATCGATGATAAAGCTTTTTTATCAAGAGTATTTCAATCAGCATCAGTCATAGTATACTTTCACTCCTCAAGAGCACCATCTTCGCCTTGCCTGATTAAGGAACTCATTATCTTGATTTTTCATAACTCAAAATTATTTTTTCCTGAGTACTTCTGAATTTCATACTTAGCGCTCGCCATTACTATTAATCCCTCAGATTCAGATCTATGCCCCAACGATAGCTTTGATACCAGTTGTTGGGGATTTTACCCTGCGGAACCACACAGATCTAGATCTAGGATAACAATTCAATGACACCAAGCACACATAAGAGAACTGTAACATCCCGTCTAACCAGCACCGCGTCCTGGGGCGTCCACATAGGACTTGCTACAGGACTGTTCGTTTAGACTACTTGTGGTGGGGTACCACACCTAGATTAATCTAGGATTAGTCTAACAGAGTAGTCTAGACGGGTCATATTAGGACCAAGTGCGGGCCGCCAAGGTAAATGACTGTTTATACTTAGCAACAGCCCGTGCGGGCCATACCGCGACGCAAGAAAGTCAGAAAATTATAAAACTTTAGGGAACACTAGATCTCACTGGGCTTGTGGTCCATCGCAGACCACAGACTCATTGGGCACCTAAAAACTAATTATCTAAGCCATTCCTACAGCACTGGTCAACCTACACAAGGCCATATTAGAAATCTAGCGCTTGTCAAGGGAGTAGGGATTCCGGGCGTACTAGCCGTCGAATTTCTTTCAAATTTTTGGTGAAGGTCTAATGTGGTGTCCCTCACCCGTCCACAAATTCTGGGTCCCGATCGTGTCGCGATGACCGTTGATCGCAAATCAGACCCGTGCAACCAAACCCTATATCCGATTGCTCCCAAAATTTGTATGATCCTTCATCGGGCCATGGACCATCTACCTTATAAATTTCATGGTCATGGCACCACCAGAACCTCTCCAATCACCGAGTTAGACCCCGCTGGGTCGTTTAGAGATCGGGATCATCTGATCAAATCCCATAGTCGTTTATCTGTTAGATCCCAAACTTTGCATGAACCCTTATTAGGCCATGAGTCACCTACACACCCAATTTGGTGGCCATAGGAGTGTTGGGGCCACCACAACAACAGTAAAAGTTCTAAGAGGCTATTTTGAAAAATTATGAAAACATAAGGCCAAGGGGTCCAACTCTAGAGAATAACCCTAGCCCTTTCTCATAACCCCCATTCTTCAACAACAATCTCTCTCTCTCCCTCATAACTTCCTCCAAATTTCTTCCACCAAACCTCCCTCTTTCATAGCTCCTCAACCTCCAACAACCTATCATCATAACTTTCACCATCTCCTAACGACAAGCTCTCCCCTTTCCGTAGCTCCCACCATTCTCCGACAACCGAGGAGAGAAAGGGGGGGTGAAGGTGAGCTAGTTGGACTCTCAATTAAGGTGGGGCTAAGGGCATTAACCCTTTTAACTCTCAATCTCTCCTCCAAGAAGGAATTCTCCGCCACAACTCCAAATTCGTCCGTTGTCCATCTAGGTGAGAACCTCTCCCCATTTCTTCTTGAGATCCAAGTATTAAGAAAGGATTGACATGAGATTTCTCACATGCAAGAATTGGTTTTAGGAATTTCGGCTGGTCAACCCTCAAACCCCATTTCTAGGTCGCTTCCGAGCCTCCATCGAATTCAAAGGTGCGGACTATTAATCCTAGGTGGCCTAACACCAATCATATCATGAGTTTAATGATTTTGCTTGTTTAAATGAAGCATTTGTGAAATCTAGAGAGACCCTAGGATTTGGGTGTTTGTTTGGAGATGTATGAAATTGCATGTTTGTTTAGTTTTCCTTTCTTATGATCGTATTGATGCCTCTCACATGTTTAATGATATAGTAGATGATCATATGCTCATGTGTTGTGTGATTTCCTCTTATGATGTTACTTATGACATGTATGATGCTTTGCCCTTGTGTATTTTGATTCCTAGGGGCGTAGGAAGCGTTTCACTTCCTCGCTAACTCACACTTCTCACATGCACCTTACTTACGATATTATAACATGCTTGTACAAATGTTGAATTGTATGGTAGAATGTGTGTAACATGCTACTGTAGGCTAATTAATAACCTTGATATTGGCATGCTATGAATCATTATTAACCCCTAATTGAGCAGGAACTTGAAGGAGATGGTACTCCCATTGCTTGGATTACCCTAAGATCAAACCCGTGAATTGGGCGGGTGCGAATGGGCGACAGTAGTTCGACTATATGGGTCTCTTGAACCCGATGTCGCTCGTCACGTGCTCGCTTGACTCGTGCGGTCTGGTTTACATACTGCCAATCCTGATTGTTAACCATGTTTGCTCACACATGTATGGACCCTGTAACACCCTACCGCCGTTGCAGCCCACCGATAACCGCATGCAATCGATCCACTGCCTCGTGAGCCGGGCATGTTGGAATGGGACACTATGTCCAAGCTATCGGCCCATGCTGGGGTGACGCGCCTCCCCGTATTGATCGCGAGCGATCCCAGTTCTCAACACTCTCCATGTGCATGAAGTCGGGGATGGAAAAACCGACGGGATCAAGGATCGCGGGGACTTGGCCTCACAAGTTGGGGGGTCTTGGCCTCACAAATAGTTTAGGACATTTGATTTGTGGGGTGTAACCGATTCCCCAATCTGCTGGATGAATGAACTTAATTAATAACTCGACTAACACGACCGCACTGCATCGCATTAGTTAGGGTGGTGACTCGTAAGTTGAGGTCACACTGAGGGAGTGTTGACATATGTGATCGTTAGATGGAGTCACTCAAGGGAGCGTTGTTGCTAGGGCATGCATCATATGATTTTGCATTCATGCATTTAAATAAGAGATAGTAGGAATTGATGATTGTCCGTCTTTCATTAAATTCATATTATAATTGATGCCTGTTGTAACTTAAGACTAATAGCACCCACTGAGTTGATCACTCACTTCCACTCTGGGATGGTGTTGTAAAACACCAACCAGACCCGTGCTTAGATGCAGGAGAAGCAGGGCAGGAAGAGCCAGGTGATGCGAGCTACGACGAGGAGGACGAGCTATCTTATTTTCAGCTGATGGATGGCTCTTCGTCAGCATGATGGGCAGGATCGCACTGCCGAGCAGTGGGCTCGGCTCTATTCTTTTGGACCTACTATTTCTTTTATGATTTTGCTGGGTTCCGCCATGAGCGACCCCTTATTCTTTTGGACATGTATATAACATATATTTATGCATTTGAGTTGCTCTCATTTCAGTAGATTATGCGAATGTGCTTCATACTCCAGGAATTTTCAGGCTGTGTAAATGAATCATATTAGTGTATATTAATGAAATCGGTTATAAGTGACACTCGGGAACTTGGGAGTGAGCGTATGTGCGACCCTCGATTTTCAGGGCGTTACAAGAACACAGATTTAATGTAAAAAACTCTTGCAGAAAAAAACCACGGCACAAAGAGACAGATCTCCACTATGAAAATAGAAATTACAAAGAGAGAGGACTTACCTAATTCGAACAACCTCGAATCTTAGCCTTGCTACTCCCTTTAATTTTTCTAGAACCCCCTTAAAAAAACCTTCAAATTATTTCTCATACCCTAAAAAAACCTTAGGAATACCTACTTATAGTTTAGGCAACTTCCCTTCCGCATCCCAGTTGTGAAAGGACTCAAAATCTGTAATCCGCACAAAATCGCGGAACGAATCTGCGGAACCACGACTGGTCGAGCGCCATCCATGACTGGTCGAGCATGGCCCACGACCGGTCGAGCACCTCGGATCTCAAATTTTGATGCTCGCTGGACTTTGAGTCGAGCAGGCTACGACTAGTCGAGCCGCTCCCACGACCGGTCGAACCGGACCCACGACTGGTCGTGCACGTTCAAATTTAAGACATCCGTAACATTATAAACATGCTTTCCCATCTTAAAAGTTAACTGTAATTGTTTATCATATATATAATGCTCATGTATATATAAATCAACATT
This sequence comes from Magnolia kwangsiensis, assembly GCA_037074715.1. NCBI lineage: Eukaryota > Viridiplantae > Streptophyta > Magnoliopsida > Magnoliales > Magnoliaceae > Magnolia > Magnolia kwangsiensis. The sequence goes on along the minus strand of CM073577.1, from coordinate 13,904,519 downwards.
TTTAAATATAGGGATCAGAGAAAGATAATAAAGTACCTTCATACCGCACTCGCTCATGTGGCCTAAGCATGCATGCCACAAACATGTCGATGTGGACTCTACTACAGAGGTTGTAGCTCCACCCGATACGATATTCCCAATCAACTTGTAAATGTTGTTATTCCGCCACGCTTTCATTATTATGAGCGCTCCTTTAGATACTTTAACGACCCAATCAAAACTTGCGAACTTACATTTAAGTGCCTCTAATGCTCTAAAAGAGATCAGGTTCTTGTTGAGGTTTAGAATGTGTTGCACATATGTGAGATACACTCCACCCTATCGAACATCTTGATGTGCAATGAACTGATTCCAATCACCTTACATGCAACGTTATTGCCTATAAAAACTTATCCACCATCACACTCGTTGTAGGTGGTTAACCAATCCCTGTAAGAAGTTATGTGGTATAAGGCCCTCGAATCTAAAATCCAGTCGTTATTGATGTAACCGGATTTAGATGTTGTCAAGACATCACCGCCATCAACTCTCACTAGATCACGTTGTATTGGCCTCTTTTGTCGCATTCTCAGATTTCTCTCCTTTCTGTGCCTTACGATTTTGACAATCCTTTTTCATTTATCCTGTCATTCCACACTTCCAATACTTCATCTTGCCCTTCCCTTTTGATTTGGATCTAGACTGAGAATTCTCATTCTCCTGTTAATTAAAATTCCTTCCCTTGACAACCAACGCATCTGTAGATGTACCCTTGCCACTATCTTTCATTCTCAACTGCTTCTCAAAGGCCAAGATGACAATTTCAACATCGTTGGTATCCCTACCATGGATCAAAGTGTCTACGAGATTATCGTAAGATGGTGGAAGAGAATCTAACAAAATTAAAGCTTAATCTTCTTCTTTGATCTTAACTTCTACATTCATTAGTTTATAGAGCAATTCACTGAATGTGCTCATGTATTCATTTATATTAGATCCCTCCATCATTTTAAGATTATAAAACTATTTCTTAAGATATAGATGACTACTCAGGGATTTCCTCATATACAAACTATCAAGTTTCGTCCATACACTTGTGGTATGATTTTAATCTAGGACATTATAGAAAATGTTGTATGCTAGACACAGGACGCTTTATCTTGCCAAGGAGAGCTTATTACAATCCTTGTTGAACTAGAAAGCTTCTCATCTTAACCTTCATAGTTCAAAGTTATTTTTACCGGTGAACTTCTCCGTTTCGTACTTCATGTTAAGCCCTTTCATCGACATGTTTCATATTAGAACTCGAAACCCCAACATTATATCTAATACCACTTGTTGGGGATTGTGCGACAGAAAACTCGAATTCAATTAAATGAGACGAAATCAAATGCAAACAAAACATGCAAAGAACATATGAATTTAAATGGAAAAATACTCACAAGAAAAAACCACGAAACAAAGTGACAAGTCATCCACTATGAATCGATATTACAAGAAATGAATGGACTTACCAATCTAACTCAAAATCTTATCTCAAAACCCTAGCTTTGTTCTGGAGCACCTTAGGAACGTCTTAACATTCACTTAGAATATCCTAATTCCGATTACACCCGATATATATACTTATCACAACTAGAATTAAAAACAAATTGCGTACTTACCCAGTTTCACGCGTGTCATCGATGAGACCTTCAATAACATCGACAGTCATTGAAGTCCATTTGATGACATCGAAGCCACCTTCGATGGCATCAAGTAACAACTCCAAAACTATCCAGTGTGAATTTTTTTTAGATTTTTCGATGGCATTGAGTGGTCTGTTGATGGCATTGACAGACCCTTTATATCTGTTAGATTGAAGAATTTTACAAAAAAAATTTCCATCACCAAGATTCCAAAACTCCATTATTCTCTAATCAAATCTATATTGCTATAATTTTCATTAGTTTTATTTATTTGTTTTGTTTTGTTTTTTCAAATTCTGACATTTTAAATGCACTTTTTTCATAAATGACAAAAAACAATCATGAAATACACTTGTAACCTCTGAGCATGAAAAAATAAAAATAAAAAATAAAAAAATGAAGAAATCAAGGGGGTCTTCACCCCCTCACCATCTCCATTTTCTTTCCCTTGCTCCTTCCACCATTGCCGGTGCAGTGACATAACTCCCACTCTAGATCTCTTGTCCTCTATCTCTCTTCCTAAAGTTTTTTCACATGTATTGTTGTGATTTATGAAGAGAGCACACTTAATTTAACATAATTTAGAGAAGACTAACGGAGGATATTGCTCTGACAATTGACTTGCTTACTGAAGTAGTCTAAAGAAAAGTTAATTTAAATATGTATTGAAATGTAAATACCATATAAGGGAGGTAGTATTATGTAAAAATCTCTTTATAAAATTATCACACTATAACTGTAATTAACGAATAATAGGTGAATAACTGTAACTAAACTGTCATTTCAAGTCTTTTACTGTACTTTTTCCTAAATAAAATAATAACGATGAGGGAGGATTCAATACAAAGCCTTGTAGTTAAACTCAACCTGCAATGGGGTTCTTGGGGTACTGCATGACATGCATACAACATCCAATCCATCCATCACGTATGGCCCTTCATGTTATCCATGGCGTCAAAGGAATCAGGCTGATCCAAAACTCAGGTGAGCAACACCATGTAAAATCTTGCCTGAAACCTATACAATCATATTGTGTTGCCCAACTGAGCTTTGAAATAGACTGATTTTTGGTCCGTCCATTCATTGTGGTGGGGTGAATCTTCAGAACGGATTGGATGGTATATTAAAAGAACAGATACATAAAATCTGGAAGGTTTTAATGGTGGGTTCCCCTATCTCAACTGTTTCCAGTTGTGCGGCCCACCCGGATTTTGAATTGGGCTGATTTTTGGGCTCAAAGGAGAACATGAGGGGGTGCATATGATGGACAGACTGAATGTCAAACATACTTCAAGGTGGGCCCCACACACTGTGCTGTAGGTTAACCTACAAAGCTATGTAGAGGATCCGGGCTCAGGAGCATCAACAACCAGGGGATGTTTACATACATACCAATGCACCGTAAATCTACCTACCATTGGGACACGGCATTAGTGCTAAGTGTCGATAACATCTGAACCATTGAAATGTGGCCCACCTTGAAGATAATTGGCCGTAAAGGCAGACAGATTCATTCGCACTTGGACTTCTTAGGCGGGGAATTCTTCCTGCACTGGGAAACTAGGCAGGTTCCCCCGTGAAGTTTGTGTAAAATCCACCCCGTCCATCCGTTTTACGAGATCATTTGAGGACATTTGACCAAAAATAAGCTGGATCCAAGACTCACTGGGCCACATGAGAAGAAACAGTGGGGATTGAACATCCACCATTGACACCATCGAAACATTCGTATGGCCACACAAGTTTTGTATCAGGCTAAGATTTTTGTGTTTTTAGTTCATACCAGTGGGAATTACCTTATAAACGGTTTGGATGGCATAATAACATCAAGTGGAACCCAGGAAAGTTTCAACTGTAGGAATTTCTTTCCCCAGTTTTCCCTCCTGTGTGGCCCAATTGAGTCTTGGATCAGGCTCATTTTTGGTCAGATTCTCTAAAGTGAGCTCTCAAAACGGATGGACGGGGTGGATTTCACTCAAAAAATCACAATGAGCCCCACCTAGCTTCCCAGCGCTGGAAGTTAATGCCAAAGGCTTCGGCGGGAAATCCGCGTCCGATTCATTCTTAAGTTTCCTTATGAATGGATATATTGGAGACTGAATTATGAATGTGGTCCACCTGATGAATTGATCAGTCTGGTTTCCTTACAACATAATCTTCAACATAGGGCCTACCATTTCAGTGGTTCGGATGTAGTATGAAGATAACATACTGGCTGTTCCTTACATGAAATTACAAAACTTCTACTCAAAAGGATAAAGCACGGTGAATTACACCTAAGATGGTCAGAGGGGGTGTCTCACATACGTCACGATGGACCCACAGTGCTTTTTTGTTGCATGGGCTCCCACAACGGACGCGGATTGCGTGGTGACCCTGCCATCACTAATTTCTATGATGGCAGGACTCCGTAGGTCTCACAGTGATGTATATGTTTTATCCACACCGTCCATCCGTTTTTCCACCTCATTTTAGACTATGATCCCAAAACTAGAACATATCCAAAGCTCAAGTAGACTTCACAACAGGAAACAAGTGGGTATTTAACACCTACCGTTGAAAACTTCCTGGCGGCAAATTGAGATTTTTGTTTTCCCTTCATCCAGGTCCGTCTGACCTTATAAACAGTTTGGATGACAAATAAACCTCCATGTAAGCCCTAAGAAGGTTTCAACCGTGGACGTCATTATTTCCACTGTTTCCTATGATGTGGTCCATTTGAACTTTGGATATGCTTCAATTTTAGGCTCACACCCTAAAATAATCTAGAAAGACGGATGGACAGAGTGGATAAAACACATACATCACGGTGGGCCCCACAGGCTCCTGCCAACACGGATGTAGGTGATGGAAGGGTCACCACACAATCCGCGTCCGACATCCATTTGAATGCGTGGTGAGCACACGCAACCCTGCACATCCTCGCTACCATTTAAAATTGTATGCGGGAATCTAGCAAGCATTTCAAAATAGGAGGCTTCAAAAGTCTATTTTCAAATGCGTGTGAGGATTCCCGCCAATATGACAGATCACCACCGCCTTAAAATGGTGGTAACTCATTCACCGTACAAGCCTACACATGGCGTAGCTGCACGGCAATCCAGACCGTCCAAATCTCTGTACTGATTGTGGACTTGTAATGAGCCAAAAATCAATCTGATCAGATGGTAATAACCATCTGATTCTCCCACTGAACTCGGCCGGTCTTTGTTTTATTTTTAACCATTCATTTGTTTGCCACGAATTGAATGGTTACGATTGCTCGACCAGTTTGATTTCAATTTGGATGATCTGTACTGCAGTGCGTATGCGACACATGCAATGAGAAAGAGTAACCATCTTCTGGAGACGTGTCAGGAGGGTCACACTTGTCAGATATCCAGCCCACCCATTTGGCATCATTCGTGTTGGAAGAATTTGGACCGTAGGATTTATTAACAGCCCGTTTCTTTTCGTACAAGTATGAACAACTTGATGGAAACGGATTGGCTACTCTCCCTGGCTGATGGTCGGAGCTCTGTGGGCCCTACCATGATGTATGTATTTCATCCATTCCATTCATCCATTTTTACAGATCATTTTAGGGCTTTATCCCAAAAATTAGAGGTATATAAATCTCAGGTGGTCCACACCACATGAAAACAATAGTGATTGGATATCCACCATTAAAATCCTCCTAAGGTCCACTGTACTGTTTATTTGACATCCAATCTGTTGATTTGGTCGTACAGGCCCAGATGAAGGGAAAAAACAAAAATCAGCTTTATCCAAAACTTTTATGGCCACCAAAATTTTTTTAATGGTCGACGCTCATTCAACACTGTTTCCTGTAATGTGGTCCACTTGAGATTGGGATATATCTCATTTTTGGCCTCATACCGTAAAAATAGATGGACGGCATGGATGAAACACGTACATCATGGTGGGGCCCACAGAGCTCCGACCACCAGCCATTGGCTGGTGTCAGGGGGAGTAGCCAATCCGTTCCCCAACTGGATAAGCAGATCCGCGTGGCTTTTATCTCTGGTACGTTCACACGTACCATACCCGATGTACGCTCTTGATCTCTGACAAGTGGGCCTTTGCGGGATATCCCACACGTGGGCCACCTCTGGCACGATGGGCCCACATAGAATCAAGACCCTTTGAAAAGGATAGAGAACGTACGACGCCGAAGTCGCGAGAGAGAGAGAGAGAGAGAGAGAGAGAGATCAAAACATGGGTTTTCTCAATAATTCCGTGAGGGAGAGAGAGTTCATGAACACGGGTTTTATGTAGAATCCCATGAGAGAGAGAGAGAGAGAGAGAGAGAGAGAGAGAGAGAGAGGTGCTTTGAACTGAAACCCAAGATGGGTAGATATATAGAAAATGAGAGAGAGAGAAAGAGGTACTTACATTGAAGAGTAAAACGAGCATTAAAGTAGAATTGAGAGCTTTGAACTGAAACCTAAGATGGTTAGATATATAGAAAACGAGAGAGAGAGAGTTAGAAATGGAAAAGATGAACAGAAGCGACAGATGGAAGCATCCCCTCGTTATTATAACGTTGCGTATCTTTTCTTTGTTTTTATTTTCCGTTTATGGATGGAAAACTTTATTAAAGCTCGTGGCTTTCGCTCCACTCTACTCGGCTTGGCTTTCAAAGGCTCCGCGCTATGCAATCCGCGTTCGTCGCAGACGAAGAGATCTTATCACCTACAGCCATACGTATCCCAACTTGCGGTAAAGTGACATCTAACTCAAATATACCACCCTTTCAGTAAATCAGCACCATAAAAAGCAATAGACTCCACATGTGGGTCAGCTTGTTCGAAAATCAAGCTAATCCGCTCTTCACGTGGGCCAAAACTTTATTTTAATTCGAACCGTCGGTGGTTCATTGATTTCAAAGAATGACAACCTGGTGATATTTCTGTTTTTTTTTTTTAGTTTTTATTATTCCAGGTGATCTTGGAGGTGTGACTTAGAGTTTTAATGGTACTGATGCCCTAAAAACTTGGAAGATAACAGGAAACATGGTGCCGTACACAGGCTGTGGTACATTGTCTGTAGGTGATCAGTTCTTTCTCGTAGTATTTTAGCCCTTGTTAATAAAGACACCCCTCCTACCTGCAATACTAGTATACCGTAAACATGCGACGGCATTCCCAAAAGTAGGAAGAAAAGCGCCTACAGTCAAGAAGCTTGGGTCTCTATATCAATTTCCTGTCCTAACGCACGAAGCCGATTGCGTACTAAGCTCTGTGGGCCCAATGTGATTTTTACCTATTTTATCTACCTCGTCCATCCATTTTGAAAGATAATTTTAGGGCTTGAGTCCAAAAATAAAGTATATACAAAGCTAAAGTAGGCCACACCACCGGAAAGAGTGTTCATTAAATGTCTACTGTTGAAAATTTTTTGGTGGCCACATAAGTTTTGGTTCATGATGATATTTGTGTTTTCCATTCATCTACGTATGTGTGATATTATGAACAGTTTGGATGACAAATAAACATAACTGTGGGCCCTATGATGGTTTCAACGGTGGAAATCATTATTCCCAATTTTCCTGTGGTGTGGTCTACTTGATCGTTAGATATGCTTCAATTTTTCTCTTCACCATTAAAATCATCTGGAAAAATCGATGGACGGCGTGGATAAACCACATACATTCACGGTGGGCCCAACAACGTTTACTCAGTTCGGAATCATTTCCCTAACACCCCAATTAGTGCAAGTGGGGCCGTTTCCAGGTGATCAAATCGTTGATCCGATGGGTCTCACTAATCATGATAGAATTTTAAAAAAGAAAAAAAAAGAGAGAGAGAGAGAGAAAGAACAGATTTGTAGAAAATAAATCAACGGTTAATAAAGACAATAGCAACAACCCAAAGAAGAAAGCCAAATATTTCAAGGATATCTCCACCATCTACTTAACCGCGTTGGATCTCATTATTCCAACAGTTTTGATCACAAATCAGAGGCCCCGCTCTGCGAAACAAACCCATAACAAGTTGAAAATAGAAACTTAGAATAAATAATAGAACATTCAGATGGATCTGTAGAAATCTGATTTAATTCCATTAGACATGTTACCTTAAACATACAAAATATCGACATTACTAGAAGATCATCTTTTTCTATAGTGAAAATACTGTAAATTCAACCAAACATCATAATACGAAGTAGACGATTAGATGATGAAACAAGAACTAATATTATCGATGAACCTCGAATACAAGGTACTAGAACACAATTTAATATCACTCAATCATACTATATAACACATCAAGAAGACCGAGAAACTCTATCACCAACACAGTCCCAAATGAACCTAGGAATATTTATCCTAAAAAAGGAATTTATCATATATGACACTAGAAGAAATGTCACTTTTACCAACGAAAATTTTCGTAAGCAAAAGGCTTAATTTCGCAGCAAAAAAGTTTTACCAGCGAAATTTTTCGTTGGCAATTTCGTATGTAAAAGCCCGAGGGGAACACCTTTTACCCACGAAAAAAAAAAATCGTTGGCAAAAGTAAAACTTTTGCCGACGAAAGTTTTCGTAGGCAAACCATTTTACCAACGTTGAATTTTGTTGGTAAAAGTATTGACAAAACTTTTTACCTGCGAATAGTTTTGCAGGTAAAAATACATACAAAACACTATACCTACCAACAATGTCATAGCTAAAAATATTTACAAGACATTTTACCTACGAATACTTTCGTAGCCAAAAATATCTGAAACACTTTTTACCTACTAACAATTTCGTAGCTAAAAATATTTACCAGACTTTTTACCTACGAATACTTTCGTAGACAAAAATAAATAAAAACACTTTTTACCTGCCAATAATTTTGTAGCTAAATATATTTACAATATGTTTTACCTACAAATAATATCGGAGCCAAAAATTTTAAACTCATTTTAGCTACAAAACATTTCGTAGCTAAAAAAATTAACAAGACTTTTTACGTACCAATAGTTTCGTAGCTAAAAGGTATATGTTTATATTTACCAAAAATACCTTACATTATATTTAGCTACGAATATTTTCGTAGGTAAAAACAATTGTGAGACTTTTAACTACGAAAAGTTTCGTAGGTAAAAACTTGGGAATTCTTTTACCTACAAAAATTTTCGTAGGTAAATTTTTTTTTTTTTTTTTTTTTTTTTTCTCACCCTATTCCAGCACAAAATTCTTGAAATATACCCGATATACACCTATTACAATATAATTCCTGATATACACCTGTCATGTAATATATTTCATCATATTCACATTCACAACCATTTAACTCCAAAGTACATAAATAAATCTATCCAAACATAAACTACATCATGCTTTGGGTTTTCAAGTTTAGGTTTAGGTTTAGGTTAGGCAGTTGAAAATAGGATTAGGTATAGGTTTAGGTTTAGGGATTTGAGAATAGGTTAAGGTTTAGGTTTTAGGTAAAGGTTATAGGTAGTTTATAGGTTTAGGGAATTGAGAATAGATTAAGGTTTAGGTTTAGGAAATCGGGTTTGGGTTTGGGATCAGGTTTTGCTTTGGATTTTCAAGTTTAGGTTTAGGTTTAGGTTAGGTAGTTGAGAATAGGATTATGTGTAGGTTTAGGTTTAGGGATTTGAGAATAAGTTAAGGCTTGGGTTTTAGGTTAAGGTTATAGGTAGGTTATAGGTTTAAGGAATTAAAAATAGGTTAAGGTTTAAGTTTAGGAAATCAGGTTTGGATTCGGGATCGAATTTTGCTTTGGGTTTTCAAGTTTAGGTTTAGGTTTAGGTTAGGCAGTTGAGAATAGGATTAGGTGTAGGATTAGGTTTAGGGATTTGAGAATAGGTTAAGCGTTAGGTTTTAGGTTAAGGTTATAGGTAGGTTATAGGTTATAGGTTTAGGGATTTGAGAATAGGTTAAGGTTTAGGTTTAGGAAATCGGGTTTGGGTTCGGGATCAGATTTTGCTTTGGGTTTTCAAGTTTAGGTTTAGGTTTCGGTTAGGTAGTTGAGAATAGGATTAGGTGTAGGTTTAGGTTTAGGGATTTGAGAATAGGTTAAGGGTTAGGTTTTAGGTTAAGGTTATAGGTAGGTTATAAGTTATAGGTTTAGGGAATTGAGAGTAGGTTAAGGTTTAGGTTTAGGAAATCGGGTTTGGGTTCGGGATCGGGTTTTGCTTTGGGTTTTCAAGTTTAGGTTTAGGTTTAGGTTAGGTAGTTGAGAATGGGATTAGGTGTAGGTTTAGGTTTAGGAATTTGAGAATAGGTTAAGGTTTAGGTTTTAAGTTAAGGTTATAGGTAGGTTATAGGTTATAGGTTTAGGGATTTGAGAATAGGTTAAGGTTTAGGTTTAGGAAATCGAGTTTGGGTTCAGGATCAGGTTTTGCTTTGAGTTTTCAAGTTTAGGTTTAGGTTTAGGTTAGGTAGTTGAGAATAGGATTAGGTGTAGGTTTAGGTTTAGGGATTTGAGAATAGGTTAAGGCTTGGGTTTTAGGTTAAGGTTATATGTAGGTTATAGGTTATAGGTTTAAGGAATTGAGAATAGCTTAAGGTTTAGGTTTAGGAAATCAAGTTTGGGTTCGGGATCGGATTTTGCTTTGGATTTTCAAGTTTAGGTTTAGGTTTGTTAGGTAGTTGAGAATAGGATTAGGTGTAGGTTTAGGTTTAGGGATTTGAGAATAGGTTAAGGTTTAGGTTTTAGGTTAAGATTATAGGTAGGTTATATGTTATAGGTTTAGGGAATTGAGAATAGGTTAAGGTTTAGGTTTAGGAAATCGGGTTTGGGTTTGGGATCGGGTTTTGCTTTGGGTTTTCAAGTTTAGGTTTAGGTTTAGGTTAGGTAGTTGAGAATAGGATAAGGTGTAGGTTTAGGTTTAGGGATTTGAGAATAGGTTAAGGTTTAGGTTTTAGGTTAAGGTTATAGGTAGGTTATAGGTTATAGGTTTAGGGAATTGAGAATAGGTTAAGGTTTAGGTTTAGAAAATCGGGTTTGGGTTCGGGATCGGGTTTTGCTTTGGGTTTTCAAGTTTAGGTTTAGGTTTAGGTTAGGTAGTTGAGAATAGGATTAGGTGTAGGTTTAGGTTTAGGGATTTGAGAATAGGTTAAGGTTTAGGTTTTAGGTTAAGGTTATAGGTAGGTTATAGGTTATAGGTTTAGGGATTTGAGAATAGGTTAAGTTTTAGGTTTAGGAAATCGGGTTTGGGTTCGGGATCGAGTTTTTCTTTAGGTTTTTAAGTTTAGGTTTAGGTTTAAGTTAGGTAGTTGAGAATATGATTAGGTGTAGGTTTAGGTTTTGGGATTTGAGAATAGGTTAAGGGTTAGGTTTTAAGTTAAGGTTATAGGTAGGTTATAGGTTTAGGGATTTGAGAATAGGTTAAGGTTTAGGTTTAGGAAATCGGGATCGGATTTTGCTTTAGGTTTTCAAGTTTAGGTTTAGGTTTATGTTAGGTAGTTTAGAATAGGATTAGGTGTAGGTTTAGGTTTAGGAATTTCAGAATAGGTTAAGGGTTAGGTTTTAGGTTAAGGTTATAGGTAGGTTATAGGTTATAGGTTTAGGGAATTGAGAATAGGTTAAGGTTTAGGTTTAGGAAATTGGGTTTGGGTTCGGGATTGGGTTTTGCTTTGGGTTTTCAAGTTTAGGTTTAGATTTAGGTTAGGTAGTTGAGAATAGGATTAGGTGTAGGTTTAGGTTTAGGGATTTGAGAATAGGTTAAGGTTTAGGTTTAGGAAATCGGGTTTGGGTTCGGGATCGGATTTTACTTTGGGTTTTCAAGTTTAGGTTTAGGTTTAGGTTAGGTAGTTGAGAATAGGATTAGGTGTAGGTTTATGTTTAGGGATTTGAGAATAGGTTAAGAGTTAGGTTTTAGGATAAGGTTATAGGTAGGTTATAGGTTATAGGTTTAGAGATTTAAGAATAGGTTAAGGTTTAGGTTTAGGAAATCGGGTTTGGGTTCGGGATCGGGTTTTGCTTTGGGTTTTCAAGTTTAGGTTTAGGTTTAGGTTTAGGTTAGGTAGTTGAGAATAGGATTAGGTGTAGGTTTAGGTTTAGGGATTTGAGAATAGGTTAAGGTTTAGGTTTTAGGTTAAGGTTATAGGTTATAGGTTTAGGGATTTGAGAATAGGTTAAGGTTTAGGTTCAGGAAATCGGGTTTGGGTTCGAGATTGGGTTTTTCTTTGGGTTTTCAAGTTTAGGTTTAGGTTTAGGTTAGGTAGTTGAGAATAGGATTAGGTGTAGGTTTAGGTTTAGGGATTTGAGAATAGGTTAAGGGTTAGGTTTTAGGTTATGGTTATAGGTAGGTTAAATGTAGGTTACATATATAGCAATCATCGTACTCTTGCTTAGCAGGTTACATTACTCAATGCTTAGGTCAACATCAAAATCATTCCTAAACATGAATAAACAAATGCACATCACAAATCAATTAACCGTTAAAACTATAAATTCAGAATGTTCAGATGAGTTAATGCATGTTTCATTCTAAAGTTTGAAAGAAGATTATGGATGGAAGAATGCTTTGAAATTTTAATGGGTATGTAACAGGTATACTAGGATGTTGCTGCATTGAAAGAGAAAACAAGTGATAAACTATCATAATGGGCACAATTAATAGGCTTACCTGTCCCTCTTCCTTACGAGACATCCAGAACTTTCAGTTTTGCTCAAAGAATTTGCATGTTAACCATAAAAAGTCCAAACAATCCCTTAAGGTTATCAATATACAGGGAAAAAAAAAATTTACTGTGATTATGGGAGTTCAAAGCATACTTCACTCAGTCACAGTTAGTCAAGATGTATTAGCCCCAACTCTTTAGGCCAGATTTATGTAACTCCAACTGACTTGATTTCCAGATATTGCACAAGAAAGTCAAGTGTTGGATTTATGTGACTCCAACTGACTTGATTTCCAGATATTCATATGCTAAAGTGAAAATCACCTTGTTACTTTCTATTATCTGGGTTATCCTAAAAATTATTAACAATGCAGGTGCAACCAAGAACAGTGATAGAATAACCAATGTCAGCTCATGCCTTCTTGTATGTCTAGATGGAAAGAAAGGCCAAAATGGAAGAATCAGTGATACAAACATTATATATCTTTGTATAAGTAAGATAGAATAACCATTGCATTCCAAAATCACAAAACAGAAAAAATGAATGCAGTAAAACATTTTAAAAAAATGATTCCAAAACACATTTTCACTCATGGCAGCCATGGATTTATCAGATGTGAGTCATGTCAATGCTTTAAATTTCATGGATTGAATTGCTCACCTTCCAGTATGCTTTCAGAATCCATTCTCTGCCTTGATTTTGTCAGTTTTTAATCGTTACACTTCAAAGTTTTCCTACAAATCTCCTATTTAGAATTTTCTGCTCTCTAGTCTCATCAACCAAGAACATGTGAGTTGCTAGAAAAAATGCAAAATTCATAATGAACCTTATCATGCAGTTAATTCATCTACAACAAAGTGAAGAAAGGTAAGGGCTCAATTCCAACAAATCACATTCAAGACTCAGCTTCAATTAGAAAATAATAATAATTTTTACTGATAAAAGATTTACTCCCTCCCAGGGGAAGCATATATAATTTAGATTCATTCCGAATACCTACCCTATCAGATGGGAAAAACTTTTTTAAGGGACATCTCCCATGAGGTTTAAGCAGATTCTTACACAAAAAATGAGAGAAATGGTTTGGATAAGGCCAAAATTCCACCAATAACCAGTGTTGTTGTGTACCCAAATGTGGTTTGATTTTTTATTTTTTTCCAAGGAATGAGTTGGCCTCAACCTTGTCAGAATCTGCTGCGACAATGACGAAAGAAAGCATGTCAATCTAACTGCAGCTTGATGATGTCGATACAACATGGAGTTATGGCATATCCATGTTGCATCTAGGGCTGTTAATGGGGCTGGATTAAGTAGGGTTTCATGCTACCCAAGCCCATCTCAAAAGCTCTTAGGCTAGACAAAGGTCAACCATGTCCAAAAAGTTCCCAAGCACTACCTAGACACAAACCAAATGGCATTTTAAATGGCCATGATGGGCCTGAACTATCCCATTCCCACTTGCATTAGATTAGTTTATATATGCCAAATGTGTTGGAATGAGATGAAGGGTTGGCCACCTAACCCTTAGTTGCCTAAACATATTTTCCCAAAGAAAGAGTTTGTATTAAATTATAAATATTGGAGAAAGAAACAAAAGCTTGTTTGGTTGCGGCATTTTGTCGAACATGTCACGGGTAACTCCTCTAGGAGTTGTGCTTATCTGAAAATTGGCATGGGTTACTGCTTTAAGAATCACCAGATTGTATCACATGTGCTTGTGATATATCTGAAAATTGTCTAATGCCTGTAATCAATGGATGATACATTACCTATGATTTAGCCATTGAGTAATACCCCTGTATTGAGAACATCATGTAGCATAAAGAACAAATGTTAGAGTTGCATACAAACTTTTACAAAATGTGCAGCCCATTGGCTCAAGCCAAGAGCTGAGAAGAAAGGGAATGGTGATCATCTTTAATATTCAAGGGCATTGGTGTCTTATGGTGCTCAAGAGCATAGGCAAAATCACAGAACTAAGGATATAATAGCAGTTGAGTATTAACCATCTATTAGACCAGAACAAAACTGTAGCAGTTTGTGCTCTATGAAATCAACCTAATTTTTCACCTTGAAGTTTGGTTAGCTACAAAATCAAGGGTAATTGGATTGTTTGTGAAACTCAGGAACAACATGTATTGGACCTTTGATACAACCCAAACCAGGCTTTTACAGGTAGAAATATTGCCAATGCAATGTATATCCAGATTGTTTAGATGAGAACAGAACCACAGTTTCACATGTAGAGAGAGGATTTATTCATTTCCAAGAAGAAGAGAGTCAAAAATGATTTTATTCATGACCATGACAACTTATATCCCTACATTTCATACGCATACACACATACATATATAATAGGTAAGCTGCACTCAAATCATGAACTCATACTGAAAGATTGAAGCCATAACAGCTCTCTTACATTTGCTTGGAAGGCTCTGATCCTTTGGATCTTCAAAAAAGAAGAGCAAGCTTGTTTCAATCTTAGAAGAAACTCACAGTTTAATCGGCTTAGAACTTCTTTTCTTCATAACATGACAAAACTTAGTATCCACTTGGCCTTCAGATAAGTGAGTTCCACTTGGTCTACATCATATGTACCCATCCACCTTAACCAAATGATGATAAATAAAATCAATTTTCAAGGATACTCATACAAGTAAGCTAAGGAAGAATGAACATACTTTAAAATTTTACATTCTACTTGGTAAGGAATTATTCAAAAAAATAAGAAAAATGAAAATCCAATCCCAACCACAACCACAACCACAATTATTAAATATACTAGACAAAATGGAACATCCGAAATAAACAAATGTCACACCGCCAAAGCTGCTAGATATTCAAAAAAACAATAGGATCTACCAAAGGTACAACCAACTGAAACTTGTTGATGGATTGAATATGACCCCCAGTAAAAGTATGAATGCTCAACATCCTTACAAAATAAAGTTAAAGGGAAAAAATTAATCAACTTGTTGGCTGCATTCTTTTTAGATGCATGGCAATAGCATACGTTCAAAGTTTCCAGGAAACATATAAAAGCAAGCTAAAAACAAAGAAAATATAAGATGCATCCTTTGAAAGAAAGGTATTTGGCACACTTCACCAAATTAAATATGATATTAGGTCTGAGTAAAAAGTGGTGATGCTTGGAGGGTAGCCATGGATTCATGCCTACCTGTGATGCACTTAATTGACATGAGGAGATCTACACCATATGGTGTTCAACAAATTCAAAAACTGCTCGAAATTTCATGTGCTTTTGGTCAGTCAGTTCAGCGACTGTCAACATCTATAAAAATGGTTGCAAAAGGTGTGCTAAAAGAACATCTGATGCTTGTGGCAAATAGCATGACATGTAGTGGAAATCTTATTGGTTTCAATACTGCTGGCTACAAGGCCCTGTTTCACTCTTTGAATGTTCAAATCCCATTTACAGCAACCACATTATTTAGGCCAATTAAATGTTTTGAGAGAGAAGCTGAGACAACAGCTGCATTTATTTATTTATGGGGATTGGAATGCCAGTGCCAACAAGGGACCAAGGCAACGATTAGAGGGAAACAGCGCATTAGCTTAACTCGCAGACACAGTCCAATAACTGTTGCCATGCTACAATATCTTAGCTGGATGGTTGGAGAATGGGAAGTGTCGTTTTGTTATTTTGGTGATGATACATGTGATATTTATAAATAAGTACTCAATGTGAAATGCAAAAGAAACCAAATAAAAAGTGGGAGGGACCATATTCAGCTAAGAAGGTGAGGACAATGACACAAGCATAAGCATGTAATAACTGGTTAGATTGGTGGTATTGGTTACTGCTGGTTTTCTTATGTCCACTTCAACATACCCCGGTTTCATTTGGCCCATAGAAACTTCCAGCTTCCAATTTCCATATATAAAATATATACATACTAAGTACGCATGTGCATAAATATTAATGGGCACTATTACCAAATTAATATAAAGTATAGAATATTATCTAGTTGAACTTCTATTGCTGTCTCTGGTTGGCTGAGTGTTTCTGTTAGATGCCAACCAGAGACAGCAATATAAAGTCTAGTTGAATATTGTCTCTGGTTGCTGTCTCTGGTTATGACATGAGTGTTTCTGTTAGATGCCATGTTTGGGTGGTTTTGCTTTTAGTTTTGAGAAGTTGGTGATACCGGTGATGGTGTGGTTGCTTGTTTTGTGTTGCAGATTTATTATTTTATTTTATTTTTTTGAAGGTTTTATTTTGCTGTATTGCAGATATAGTTTTGTGTTGTATCAAGGTGGGAGGGCATTTCCTTTTTCTTTTAGATGACAAGAAAAGGTTTTGGAAAGATAACGGCATTAGGACAGTCTGTTTGCAGCACATTTCTGTAACTTATACTGGACCACCTTGGATGAGGTTAAGGACACCATTGTGGCTGATAGCCTATCATGAAAAGGCAATCCTCGAAATTTAACAGGACAATGATTTCCAAAGATAATTAAATCGAAAAGTACATCAATAAATATTTTCATGTGGAGTTGTTTGATATCCTGGCAGAGTATGACAGTCATAAGCATGAACTAAGGCAGTTGGAGATACAACATATGTAACTAAGCATGAACTAAGCAGTTGGAGATACAACATATATGTAACTCTCAAATTAAACCATGTGAATTGTAGAACCTGCTGCAGATAGGTCATAGAACCCAAATCAGATGAGTTTTTTTTTTTTTTTGGTTTTTGGTTAATAAAATTGATAGCACACCACCTGTAATATTAAAAGATCTGTACAAGGCATTCAGGTGGATGCCACAAAAAAGACGTCACCTATCACATGACACAACTCTTTCCTTTATACAGTGATGCACAAGGTCTCACAGGGCTGAACCACGCAGCCAAAACCAGACCAAAATAGGAAAAGTACAATTCTTCCAGCCTCCCTAAGCAGGAAAAATAATTTTATTATCATTATTTTTTTTAAAAAAAGCCTACCCAGTAGACCAACAACAGGGGAGAATCAATCATCTGAACTAGCATGCATATAGGACCTCTGCCATTAATTAATAGGAAAGAAGACATTTTACCATCTATTCTCCATTCAAACTGCAGCGAGCCAATGCAATGAAATAATTTGGTTAATTCCTTGGTAAAGCGTACCTTGCCTGGAATTTTTAGTTTATTATTCAATTACTATAGCATAGCCCTCCCTACGCACAACAGACCCCATTCAAGAAGTCCTTCCACATACCACAGATGATCAGATTAGCTGTCCCTATAAACATCAGCCCATTCATAGGACAAACAAAAATCAGAGTAGCACATCACTCCACAACAGTCCACCCCTATCTGCAGCCATCTATACTGCTACACAAGGGAACAAAAAAAGCATTCACATCATGGCTATGGGCGGACGAGAGAGAGAGAGAGAAAGATACAAATTGACAATGATCTGAACCATTCATCAGCGTGGCCTGGCCATAGTAAGAAAAAAAGAACCCCAATGGTTGGATGATCTTAACCATCTGATCAGCAACACTACACAAATAAATAAATAAATACCATTGGGACAGAAATTTCTCATAGTGGAGCCCATGGGATGAACCGTCCAGATCGTTCCCCATTCCAACTCATGCCATATTTTATATCAAAGCCATTACATTCCCGAGACAAATTTCTACCGACAGATCTAGATTAGAAAATTCAAATTCCACTCCGATAGATCCATCGAATTCCACACTTCCAGCAAACAAAATTAAAATAAAAAACATAAATTAATCAATTTCTCTCATTTCCACCTAGAAAAAGGGACAGACAGACGGACGAACGGAAGGATGGAGAGAGAGAGAGAGAGAGAGAGAGAGAGAGAGAGAGAGAGAGAGAGAGAGAGAGAGAGAGAGAGAGAGAGAGAGGCACCGCACGGTGATTGGGCAGGGGCGTGTGCACAGTCGGTGTCGATGAGAGAGACGGCAGGCGCAGGGGCGCAGTCGGCGTCTCAGCAAGAGAGACTCTTCTCTGAGAGAGGGCAGGCAGGGATGCAGTCGGCGAGAGAGACTCCGAGAGAGAGAGTGCAGGCAGGGGTGGCAGCGACGAGAGAGACTCCGAGAGAGAGCAGAGACACTTTTAGGGTTTTTTTTTTTGTTTTGTTTTTTTTTTTTTGTTTTTCCAGTAGAGACTTATACGGTTTGAGAAATTAGACTGCGTACTAAGTAGCTCAGCACGCTCTTATCGTACTGAGTAAACTTCGTTGGGCCCACCGTGAATGTATTTGATTAATCCACGCCGTCCATCCAATTTTTCAGTTCATTTAAGGGGTTCAACCCAAAATTTAAGAATATCAAAACCTCAAGTGTATCATACCACAGAAATAGTGGTAATAATGATTTTCACCGTTGAAATATTTTGGGGCACACAGTGATGTTTACTTGCCATCCAACCTGTTCATAACATCTTAGAGACATGGATGAAAGGAAATAACAAATATAATCTAGATAAAAAAAACTTCTACGGTCCACTAGAATTTTTCAACGGTAGACGCTCAATTCACACTGTTTCCTGTAGTGTAGTCAATTCAAGCTCTGAATATGAATCATCTTTTGGCTCAAGTGCTAAAATTATCAGGTAATATGGATGGATGGAGAGGATTAAATATATGGATCATGGTGAACCTCACAGTGTTTACTCATTACTACGCAATCTGCTCCCCAAGTTTGAATTTAATCAGTCTTTTATTTTGCCTCCGTCGCGACGTATGATCTAAGTACTGTCTATGCCCACTGTGGCCCACATGCTGAGATGGTATGATGATTTGAGCCATTTATTTTCTCTTTATTCTTATAGGTAAGCTATTATTCCACGGTTAAGCTTCAGAGATGTTTTAGCCTTTGATATTTTGATTTTAATTTGGAGCCATTGAAAGTTTTCTTTTCATTGCTCTAAATTCATTCAGAGATACTAATGGTCACAATCTTGTAATTATTGTACACTTTTTATGCTAGTATTTAACTATTTATAGAGCACACAGTATGGACGGCTTTGATCATTGGGCCACTGGTCCTGTAGGTCCCAGTGGTTGGTGACACGCTAGATCTCAGGTCCGGACAGAGGCAAACCAAACACCACCACTTTTCCATTTCGGATAAGAATCACGTACGATACCTGGCGCCACTTTGAGGTTTTTTTTTTTTTTTTTTTTTTTTTTAAGTAAAGGCATGGTTCCTATTGACGATTTGGGTAACGGTTCTAATATACAGTTCGGGTCACGGTTCGGTTCACGGTTTGGTTCGGTTCTATAACGCCTTAAACCGGAACCGATCCGTATCCAACGGTTCTCCAAAATTTGGAACCGGAACCGGAACCAAAGCTATCTAGAATCGGACCAAACCGGACCGATCCAACGGTTCCGGTCTGGTTCCATGGTTCTACCGGTTAAATGTGCACCCCTAATATCAGTTGTGCTCTGTATCATAGTATTCATGGTCAAGATGATCTTGGTCATAGCATCAACAATCTAGATGGTATGGATAATTGTATTGATGGTCAGAATGGTCTAGATCATAATATTCGTGGTGGTTTAGTTGATCTGGATCATATAATATCGATGATCTAGATAATGGTATTGACAATCATCCGTTACGAAACTCAGGTGGGCCATACCATCTAAAACTATGTAAAGACAAATATATCTTCACATAGTTTTAGATGGTATGGTCCACTTGAGTTTCGTAACGGATGATTTTTTAGATATCTCATAAGCTAAAGGGGAGACATAAAATGCACGGTGTTGATGTTTGACACACATCATGATGGGCCCATTTTACATGTCTAGTCCATTCACTCTATTCTACTGATCATTACCCTCAATTCGATCAGTTACTCGCCTCGATCATACTGCATATGAGAAAGATATTGGGCAAACAAGATTGATCAACAATTTGAGTGAATTTTGATTTAAACATCTTAAGTTATTTACTCTTCAATCTGGATTGATCAGATTGTCCAAAAATGGATAAAGGTTGTACATAATATCAAAAATATATGAATGAATAGACAACACAAACATCAGCTTGATCCAAAACTTTTATGGCCTCCAAGAAATTTTAAATGGTATAGGTTCAATCACACTATTTCCTGCAGTGTGGTCCACTTGAGCTTTGGATATGCTTCCTTTTTGTTCTTTAGACCTCAAATTATCTATTAACATGGATGAATGGAGTAGATAAAATAAATAAATAATGGTGGACCTCACAGAGTTTACTCTGATAAAGGTAACGAGTAACTCAAATGTAGTAGAGAAAGGTTTCCTTATAACATTTGTAATCATATATTGGGCCTGCCTAAATGTGATTCACATATCCAACACACTCATTATGTGTGTCCCACTTAGATGAGGGGTCAAACCAAGTTTCAACTACATCCAAAACTCATGTGGGCCCCACCAAGTGCTTTTATATTTTTTAGGATGTCTTCACATAGTTTTAAATGGTATGGCCCACTTGAGTTTCATTTACCGATGATTTTTGAGATATTTCATAACCTAAAGGAGAGACATCAAATCCATGGTGTTGATGTTCGACAGACATCATGATGGGGCCCATAAAACTTACTAACATCAATTCTTAGGTTCTCACGAGGTCAGTAAGTTGGGTCACAATTTTAACCAGAATATTTGGCCCATTTTACATGTCTGGTGCATTCACTCTATTTTACTGATCAATACTCTTAATTTGTAAAATTTCAAAATTTTTCTCATATTTTATTTTTTTTTCAAAAATTTCAAAATGCCAAATTTTCTCTTCAAAAGCATTATTTTATTCTCAAAATTTTTCTTAAACATATTTAAAATTTCTAAACTTTTCAATATTCTTTTGCATGTGATATTACAAATTATTTAAATATTAACTTTTAATTCATATGATATAAAAACTATATATATATATATATATATACAATTTTTACATTTTGAAAAAAATTTAGGAAAAACACTTTTATCGACGAACTTTTTCGTCGGCAAAAGTCTTACCACCACCATTTCCACCACCCCGCGAAAATTTGCTTTTTCGATTGTTTGGGAAAAAAATTGAAAAGACCCTTTAGCTACGAATACTTTCATAGGTAAAGATTGGTTTTACCTATGAACTTACAATTCGTAGGTAAAAGTATGAAAATTCAAAAGACCCTTCAGCTACAAATACTTTCGTAGGTAAAGATGAGTTTTACCTACGAAATTATAATTCGTAGGTAAAAGTAACGTTTTCGCCTTTTTGGTCGTTTTGAAACGATCAAAAGACCCTTTAGCTATGAATAATTTCGTATGTAAAGATGAGTTTACCTACGAAATCAAATTTTGTAGGTAAACATAAAGTTTTCGATTTTTACTTTTTTATAAAAATTGAAAAGAGCCTTTAGCTACGAATATTTTAGTAGGTAAAGATGGGTTTTACCTACAAAATTGCATTTCGTAGGTAAAAGTAACGTTTTTGAATTATTGGTTGTTTTGAAAAATTCAAATGACCCGTCAGTTACGAATATTTTCGTAGGTAAAGATAGGTTTTACCAAGGAAATTACATTTCGTAGGTAAATGTAAGGTTTTTAATGTTTTTTTGCTGTTTTGGAAAATTCAAAAAGCCCCTTCAGCTACGAATAGTTGCATAGGTAAAGATGGGTTTTACCTACGAAATTATATTTCGTAGGCAAAAGTAAAGTTTTCAATTTTTTAGAATTCTAAACATCATTTAGCTACGAATAGTTTCGTAGGTAAAGATCAGATTTTTTGATTACGGACTAGCTTATTCAAAACACCTTTTGGCTACGAACAGTTTCATAGGTAAATATGGGTCAGAATATACAAAACAACCTTTGGCTACGAACAGTTTCGTAGGTAAAGATAGGTTTTACCTACGAAAGTATATTTCGTAGGTAAGAGTAAAGTTTTCAATTTTTTAGAATTCAAAACATCATTTTGCAACAAATATTTTCATAGGTAAAGATGTGATTTTTTGATTACGTAATACCCTTTGGCTATGAACAATTTTGTAGGTAAAGAAGGGTTAGAAATTGAAAACACCCTTTGGCTACGAATTGTTTCGTTGGTAAAAGCAAAGTTTTCAATTTTTTAGAATTCAAAACATCATTTAGCTACGAATATTTTAGTAGGTAAAGATGGGTTTTTTGATTACCCATTAGCTAGGAATATTTTCGTAGCTAAAGATTGGTTTTTACCTACGACATTGCAGTGTGTAGGTAAAAAATTCAAAACAACCTTTGGCTAAGAATATTTTTGTTGGTAAAGGTGGGTAAAAGTAATGCTTTCAATTTTTTAGTTTTTAAAAAAGGCAAAAAACCCTTTAGCTATGAATATTTTCGTAGGTGAAAATGGGTTTTACCTACGAATATTTATTTCGTAGGTAAAAGGAATGGTTTCAATTTTTAACTTGTGAAAAGGTCAAAAGACCCTTTAGCTGCTACTATTTTCGTAGGTAAATATGGGCTTTCCCTATGAAATTATATTTCGTAGGTAAAAGGAAAGTTTTCGATTTTTAATACACTTTAGCTACGAATATTTTCGTAGGTAAAGATGGTTTTTACATACGTATTTCATTTTCGTAGATAAAAGTAAAGTTTTCGATTTTTGTTTGGTTGAAAAATTGAAAAGACCCTTTTAGCTACGAATATTTTCATAGGTAAATATTGGTTTTACCTATGAAATAAAATTTCGTAGGTAAAAAAATAAAGCTTTTGATTTTTGGTTAGTTGAAAAGCAAAAGACCCTTTACCTACCAAATTAAATTTCGTTGGTAAAAGCATTCTTGTAGTGCCTTTAGCTACGAATACTTTCGTAGGTGAAATAGGTTTTTCCCTATGAAAGTTTATTTCGTAGGTAAAAGGGGTGGTTTTAATTTTTTTAATAGTTTAAAAGACACTTTAGCTACGAATAGTTTCGTAGGTAAATATATGTTTTGCCTATGAAAGTTAGTTTCATAGGTAAAAGAGGGTTTTGGATTTTGTATTTTATTTGAAAATTTTCACAGACCCTTCAGCTACGAATATTTTCGTAGGTAAATATTGGTTTTTACTTATGAAACAGTTTCGTAGGCAAAAGTAAAATCAAAACATCATTTAGCTACGAATATTTTCGTAGGTAAAGATCGGATTTTTTAATTATGTACTAGCTAATTTAAAACACCCTTTGGCTACAAACAGTTTCGTAGGTAAAGATGGGTTAGAAAATTCAAAACACCCTTTGGCTACGAACAATTTCGTAGGTAAATATTGGTTTTACCTACGAACGTATATTTCGTAGGTAAAAGTAAAGTTTTCAATTTTTTAGAATTCAAAACATCATTTAGCTACGAATATTTTCATAGGTAAAGATTGGATTTTTTTTTATTACCCATTAGCTAGGAATATTTTCGTTGCTAAACATTGGTTTTTACCTACGAAATTGCAGTTCGTAGGTAAAAAATACAAAACAACCTTTGGCTACGAATAGTTTCGTTGGTAAAGGTATGTATTACCTACGAAATTAAATATCGTAGGTAAAAATAATGTTTTCAATTTTTTATGATGTGAAAAAGGCAAAAGAGCCTTTACCTACGAAAATATTCGTAGGTAAAGATGGGTTTTACCTACGAAATAAAATTTCGTTAGTAAAAGTTGGATTTTACCTACGAAAATTGATTTCGTAGGTAAAACCCATCTTTACCTACAAAAATTATTTTCGTAGGTAAAAACCATATTTCTTGTACTGTGAACAAAATATAAGTTATGAGTTTAATCAAGATTATAATTAACAAAATAGAGAATTTTTTTTATAAAATATTCCCACAACGATATAAACAAGATTATATGAAAGAATTATATATTAAATATTATATACAATACAAAGAAAATATCCCATTCTTCCAATGGTTTACTAATTGGCGTAATAAATCTTATTCTGCACAAATAAAAAATAGACAGGTAAATGTAATTACACAAACAACTCAAGAATGGAAGACAACCGAAAATAAAACTATTACTTTCATACATCCGCCTTCTGACGCAATTCAACTAAATATAAAAAATATTAAAATACAGGCTACATCCTTTGGAAGCATACAAAATAACGACCTCATTACTCCAACTAAATATACCATTATGAAAGGGATAAAGACTATAATAGACCAAAATAATTATTCAAATCAATATTTATAAATCATAGGAGAACAAACTAATCGAATAGAAAATATTACAAATAAGATAGAACACTTAACTGAACAATTATACAATGTTTACTTAGACTCTACTCCTATACAATTTTCGTCTGACGTTAACAACCAAACACCCCTATTCAAACCACATGAATTTTTTAAAAATATGCAATTTGTACTTAAAGACTCCATAGAAGAAATGCTAGAAGAAATCACAAAAAAATTAGCTAATATCTTTATTTCCGAACTAATCAACCATACTAACAAACATATATCCCCTTTAGAACGAACTCTCCCTGATATCGAATATAATGAAATTAAATATACTGTCCATTTTCCTACAACTAGAAATTATTACTCTAGACCTACTCCAGTAATCTCCAATTTGAAGAACGAAATTAGATAAATCAAAGTTCTTATTCTAGAGGTTCTATATATGAATAGAATATATATAAAATGTCTGAATACAATATTATTAATTTAGTTCACGAAATGACCATGGTTGCTACTGTTTATAAACGAAATCGTGGCGTTGATGATTTCACTGCTGTTCAATTAATTGTTTCTGGCTTTACTGGTAAACTCAAAGGCTGTGGGATAATTATCTGACCTTACAAGATCGAGACCGTTTATTATTTACTATTAAATTAGAAGCCATTGGACAATCTATTTTACACCAAGGACAACCTATTCAAGATGCAGTTAATACCCTTTTATATACCATCATTAAACATTTTATAGGAGATCCGAATAATATTAGACAAAGAACTAGTGAGATCTTAAATAATCTTCGATGTCTGACATTAGACGACTTTAGATGGTACAAAGATATTTTCATCAGTAAAATAATGATACGAAAAGATTGTAACATGTCATATTAGAAAGAACGTTTTATTGCAGGATTACCAAAACTATTTGCAGAAACAATCCGATAAAAAATAAGACAACTCTATAATGGGAATATACCCTATGATTGAATAATATATGGAGATCTAATAACATTTATTACAAATGAAGGACTAGCCTTATGCACAAATGTCAGACTTAAAGCTAAAATGAAAAAAGAAATAAAACTAACTAAATATAAATTAGGAAATTTCTATGAACAATTTGGATACCAAAAAATTGTAGCTCCTTCTGAAAGAAAAAAGAGATTAAAACAAAATTATTTTAGAAAGAAAAAATATAAACAAAATTCTAATAAATTATATTATTGGAAACAAAAATACTAAACTCCTAAAAGAAAAATATATAAAAATAAGAAGGCTTACCATCTTAACTTTAATAAGAAAGACAATTCCAATCCTACTTCCAGAAAAAACCAACCTGTTACAAATGTGGTAAAATATGCCATTTTACAAAGAACTGCGGCTTAAAAAATAAAATTAATGAACTAGAAATAAATGAAAAATTAAAACAAGGGTTATATAATATTTTAAAAGAGTATTCATCCTCTAACTCCTCAGAATCCAGCCAAACAAACTTAAAAGAATTAAAAAATAATATCCAAAATATTAATGAAAATACAAGTAACATAGAAACAACAGACTCTGAACAAGAAGCAGATTCTAATTTAGAAAAAGTAGATAAACCAGAACAAGAAGAAAAGATTGTTACATGTTTAAAATGCTCAACAAAATTCATATGCACACTAACAAAAGAACAAAGAACTTTATTAGATTTTACATAATACTTATATGATCCAAATTTAAAACAAATATACTTATAAAACTTACAAGAATCTCTATCTAAGCCAATAAAATTAAATAATCTATTAACTTCATACAATATTACAAAAATTTTAAACAGATTCCAACCCAAGAAAAAACACTAACATTAAATGATTTATATCTAGAAGTAAAAGAAAACAAAAGAGAAATATAAGATTTAAAAAGACAGATTAAATATTTACTAAAAAACCATAATAGCTTAAAAGAGCTAGTATACTTCTTAAAATTCAATAAAAAACCTCATATAGAAAATACTACTGATAATCAAATAGATGCATTAAATATAATTACTAACATAGACCACCAAAAATGGTATTTCAACCTAACTATTGTCATAAATAAAGAATTTCATATCCACACAATTTCCATAATAGACACAGGAGCAGATATGAATTGTATCTAAGAAGGATTAGTACCTAATAAATATTTTGAGAAAACTTTAGAACAATTAACAACTGCCAGTGGATCAAAATTATGAAATAACTATAAATTATCAAAAGCAGAAGTATGTAATCAAGGAATATGTTTAAAAATAACTTTTTTATTAATTAAAGACTTAATATAACCTATCTACTAGGTACACCATTTTTAGAATTAATTAAACCATTTAGCGTAGATAACTTTGGAATAAAAATTAACTTACGAGGCCATGAATTAACATTTGAATTTATCAGTTCTCCAAAAATTAGGGATATAAATCAGTTAAAGTCAGTCTTAATAACAAAATCTATAAATCTAATCACACATAAAAAAGAACATATTAAACAAGTTAAAAATCAAATCCAATATATTAAAATCAACGAAGATATGAAATTACCTGGAACAATAAATCGAATCCAAAGTTTTGAAGAATTATTAAAAAAGGAAATATGTTATGATCTTTCGACAATATTCTGGAATAGAGAATGACACATAGTCAAATTACCATATGAATCAGATTTTCATGAATCACGAATACCTACGAAAGCCAGACCAATCCAAATGCCGAAAGAATTATTAGAGCATTGTAAAAAAGAGATAGATGAGCTATTACAAAAAGGTTTGATAAGACAGTAAATCACCATGGAGTTATTCAACATTTTATGTTAACAAATCAGTTGAAATAGAAAGATGAGTACCAAGATTAGTAATAAACTACAAACCACTAAACAAAGTACTACAATGGATATGATATCCAATACTAAACAAAAAAGACTTATTAGGCAGATTATATTTAGCAAAAGTTTTCTCAAAGTTTAATAAGAAGTCAGGATTTTGGCAAATACAAATCGCAGAAGAAGATAAATATAAAACTACTTTTAATGTACCTTTTGGTTAATACGAATGGAATGTCATGCCCTTTTGATTGAAAAATGCACCATCAGAGTTTCAAAAGATTATGAATAATAATTTCAATCCCTAAATTAACTTCACTATAGTATATATAGATGATGTATTAGTATTTTCAAATTCTCTAGAACAACATTGGAAACATTTAAGAATATTTCTAAATGTTATCAAAACAAACGGGTTAGCTGTTTCAGTAACCAAAATTAAACTATTTCAAGTCAAAATTAGATTTTTAGGACATCATATATCTCAAGGCACAATCATTCCCATAGAACGAAGCCTAGAATTTGCAGATAAATTTCCCAATGAGATTAAGAATAAGACACAATTACAAAGATTCCTAGAAAGCCTCAACTATATAGGAGATTTTTATCAAGACATGTATAAAATATGTAAACCATTATATGAAAGATTAAAAAAGAATCTGCCTCCATAGACCCAACAACACACTAATATAGTAAAAGTAATTAAACTCAAAATTAAACAGTTACTGTTATGAAAAATCCGAGCTCACGGTACAACACTACCCCAAGCGCCCGTCCGAGCCGAGGCATGATCCATCCGACCTGTTTCGGGACATGATCCATCCGAGCAGACGACACGCTTGGTGCACAACACGCCTTAACCACACCGCTTATTGAAGTCAGCCCTGCCAACTATGTTGGAACCAACTGAGCCGACCAGGCAGATCGGACTGGTGATATCCTTAGATAATCTGAGCCGAGCAGACCTTCCGACGTGCATATCCCACTCGCTCAATATGGAAACTTCCATATCGAGACGTGGCCGGTGACTTCGCTTGCAGGTGCGCACGATCCATCAGATATGCTGCGCAATCAGTAGATTACGGGCAATATCTCCATGATCGTAGAATCCCTCTGATCATGCCGAGATTATCAGACTCAAACTGCCTCACAGGCAGGTATAAATAGTACGCATCGTCATATCTACAGGTACGTGAAATCGAGCTCTCTTCTACTTTACTTAAGACCTTGATTCCCTTGTCCTGACTTAGGCATCGGAGGGTCCCCCGGCTTAGCCAGGGTCACCTTTGCCTGTTCTCGTTGTGCAGGTTTCAGGGGCGACGTGTAGAGAGTGAAGTGCAGAGAGCCGACCAGATTTTGTCATCAACATTTTTTGGTGCCGTCTGTGGGAATCTGAAACTAGAAGTCAGGTTCTCATTTTTTCTAGCAATGGCAAAGAAGAAGAAAGCTGCAGCGGTGCAGCCGCAACCTAATGAGCAGACTCGGTCATCATCATCGCTTCATGCCGAGTCCGCACCAGGGCCTTCACAGTGTTTGCGTAATCGGTCGAGTAAGTATCGCGCCATGCAGAACGAGATCTAGGCCCTGCGCGACGAGATAAATCGAATGAAACAGAGAGAGCCAGAGCCACGCCCTACTCAAGAACAACCCGTCCTCAAGCCGGTAGGGTTGTTCGTGAAAACTCGCTCCGTACTGAGGAGTGTGAGGCCCGAAGCCCCCCAACATTCGGGGGTACCGCATTCTGGTCAAAATCTTCTTGCGGCACGTGCTGAGGTATCCGCACGGAACCCCACTACTCGAGCTCCGACGATTATTCATTCAGCAACATCCGCCCTATCGCCTTCGAACCTCCATCATCAGCTGGAACGAAGGAGAGAGAGAGGAACGCCGGAGGTCAAACATGCGACAGAGGTCGTCGATGAAAATAAGGATCCCTGGGAAGCGCACTTTGCGAAACTGAAGGATAAGTTCCTGATATTGGAGAAAAAGCAGGAACAATCGACAGTTCCAACCACGATCCAGGCGATAATGAAAGAGACTGAGCCTCCCTTCACCCCCGCCATCATGCCTAAAGTAATGCCGCAGACGTTTCGGATGCCTCCCACATCAAGTATTCAGGATCTAGGGACCTATCCGAACACTTGGAGTCCTACAGATCATGGATGTAGATCCAGACTGCAACGGATGCGATGATGTGTAGAGGGTTCTCTATCACCCTCACCGGATCCGCTCGGATTTGGTATCGCCAGATGAAACCAAATTTCGTAGGCTCATTCGTAGAATTGAGTCGACTATTCCTTACGCAATTCATAAGCGGTAAGAGAAGTCGGAAGCCCAACACCCACCTGCTCACCATTAAGCAGGCCCGAAAAAGGAGTCGTTGAAGGATTACATCACCCGTTTTAACGAATAAGCATTGCATGTTGAGGACTACGATGATAAGATGGCCCTCGCTGTCATTCTGAGCGGGCTGAAAGAAGGAAAGTTTGCCTTCTCCATTGGAAAGAATCCACCGAAGACACTAGCGGACTTCATGGCGAAAGCTCGAAAGTATACTAACGCAGAGGAGTTCACCAACGCCCGAAAGGGCACACGGGTGTCTAACTCGACGAACAAGGGGAAGAGACCCCGGAACGAAGACTCCCAGTCGGCTGGCAAAGGGACGGATGACCGCATTTCTCGCGATCGTCGTCCGAGCCGTAGGCCGGAAGGAAAATTCCGTTCCTACACTCTGCTCAATCCATCCACCGAGTAGATCCTGCTAGACATCCGAGGGGACAGGCTACTCAATTGGCCGGTTTGTATGAGGGCTGATCCAGAACACAGGGACAAGCAAAAATTCTGCGGCTTCCACTGGGACCATGGTCACAACACGGACGACTGTGTGGATCTGAAAGACGAGATTGAGTCCCTCATATGCAAAGGACATCTACGTCGTTACACCAAAAAGGAGATATCCGCTCGGAGAAAAGAACGGTCGCAAGAGCAGTCGAACAACCCCCCAGAGGAGCTCGCCGAAATTCGCACCATCTTCGGGGGTTCAGTTGGGGGAGGGAATTCGAACAGGGCACGGAAAGTCCATTCTTGGAGGTTCGAGTTAGAACACCACATTCACCTGGCGAAACATCCCAACAAGGAACTTTGGGTCGCTCCGTACAGCCTGATCTTCACAGAAGATGATGCACGTGGGATCCAACATCCGCAGGACGACGCGCTAATGGTTACTGTGACCATAGCCAATTACAAAGTGTACCGTATCTTGGTCGACATTGGGAGTTCGGCTGACGTCATGTATTCCGAGGCGTTCGAGAAGATGGGAATTCCACGGTCTAGGCTCCGACCTGTGAAGACTCCCTTGCACGGTTTTGACGGAGAGAGAGTCATCTCCGAAGGAGCCATTTTCCTCCCAGTAATAGCGGGAGAAGGGCAACATCAAGTCACACTTTTGGTTGACTTTTTAGTTGTCAATGTTCCATCAGTCCACAACGTGATTCTGGGCCAACCCTCGCTCAATGCGATGAGGGCGTTCGTCTCAACTTATCATCTGATGATGAAGTTCTCAGCTGAAGGTGGGATCAATTATCTCCGAGGCGACCAACGCGAGGCCCGGAGGTGTTATGCGATAGCCGTAAGGAAAGGAGCCACCAAACAAATACTCGTAGTAGATGCCTTGGACCCTCGGGGATTGACAGAAGAAAGCTCCTCAGTCGAAGATCTGATAAGAGTGCCGCTCGATAAATCAGATCTGAGCAAAACTGTTCAGCTCGGATCATCACTGAATCCTGAGCGGAGAAACGAGTTAATGGCCTTCTTGAGGCAACACTGAGACGTCTTCCCATGGTCACACGCAGATATGCCTAGGATCTCACCCAATGTGCTAGTCCACAGGCTGAACGTGGACTCAGACCATCGGCCAGTTAAGAAAAAAAGAAGGCCGTTTGATACCGAACGATATGAAGCCATTGCCGAGGAGGTATCCGTCCTGCTCGATGCGGGCTTCATAGAAGAAGTATACTACCATGACTGGATAGCAAATATTGTGCTCGTCAGGAAGTCAAACGGGAAGTGGCGGGTCTGCGTAGACTATTTCGATCTAAATAAGGCGTGTCCCAAGGACAGCTTCTCGTTACCTCGAATCGACCAACTGGTGGACAGCACGGCCGGACACGAGTTACTTTCGTTTCTGGACGCTTACTCCGGGTACAACCAGATCACCATGTATCCCCTAGATAGGAAGAAGACCACTTTTGTCACGGACAGGGGACTCTACTGTTACCGGGTCATGCCATTTGGCCTGAAAAATACTGGGGCAACGTATCAGAAACTGGTGAATCAAATGTTCTCCAAACAGATCGGACACACCATGGAGGTGTATGTGGATGACATGCTGGTGAAGAGTATCAAAGCCTCTGACCACCTTGTTGATCTCGAAGAAACATTTAACGTCCTCCGCGAATATCAGATGAAGCTCAACCCCGCCAAGTGCATGTTCGGGGTTGAGTCAGGGAAGTTCCTAGGCTTCCAAGTCAGCCAGCGAGATATCGAGGCCAACCCAGACAAGATCAAAGCCCTCCTGGACATGAACTCACTTCGGACTCTCAAGGAAATACAGTGTCTCACGGGAAGAGTCGCAGCCCTCGGATGCTTCATATCTAGGGCTACAAATAAATGTCTTCCTTTCTTCCAGCAGCTGAAGGGCCACAAGAGGGTGGAGTGGACGCAGGAATACAAGTAAGCCTTCCAACAATTAAAACAATACTTGGGTTCACCGCCTCTATTGACCAAGCCTGAAGAAGGGGAACCTTTATTCCTCTAGCTCGCCGTCTCAGCCTCTGCTGTCAGTTCGGCTCTGATCAGAGAAGTCGGAGGTAAGTAGTACCCCGTCTATTATGTAAGCAAAGCCATGGTACCAGCCGAAACAAGGTACCAGGCTTTGGAGAAACTGGTGCTCTGCCTCATTGTCTCAGCTAGAAGACTGCAGCCATATTTCCAAGCCCACTCCATAGTTGTGCTAACAGACTCTCCTCTGAGGCAGATCCTCCACAGACCCGAAGTGTCAGGTCGGATGACTAAATGGGCAGTAGAACTCGGAGAGTTTGATATTCAATTCTGACCCAGGACAACACTCAAGGGTCAAACCGTAGCCGACTTTATCACCGAATTCACAACTCCGGATGAAGAGAAAGTCAGAAAGGAAGTTGAAATGACACCGTCTATCCCGCTGAACAATCAAGAAGTAGCCTCGGATTCGGGGTGAGTCCTTTATGTTGATGGATCTTTCAACATTAAAGGAGCTGGAGCCAGTGTCGTCCTGGTTGCACCTGATTCAATGACAATCCAATACGCCATCAGGCTCGGGTTCAAAACTTCAAATAATGAGGCAGAGTACGAAGCACTGTTAGCCGGGCTCAGGTTGGCAGCGAACCCAGGCGTTCAAACTCTGCAAGTCCGCTATGACTCACAGCTGGTAGTGAACCACATCTCCTCGGAGTATGAAGCTAAGGAAGCCAGAATGATCGCCTACCTTGAGGAAGCGAGGAAATTGATTGGGAAGTTTTGGAGTTGCACCATCCGGAAGATCCCCAGAGCCGAGAACTCATGGGCCGATGCCCTAGCGAGGCTCGCCTCGGCCTCTGAGGGGAAGGTTCCACGTTTTGTTCCGGTCCAGTTCATTGAACACCCAAGCATTAGCCAGTCGGAGAAAGTTAACCCCGTCTAGTCCATTCCTAGTTGGATGGACTCAATTTTCAATTATCTATCGACTGGTGAGGCCCCCTCGGACAAATTAGAGTCGAGATGACTTAGGGTCCGAGCGGCGCGGTACGCCATATTGAACGGAGTGCTGTACAAGAAGGGGCATTCTCAGCCTTACCTTAGATGTCTTCGACCGGATGAAGCCGACTACGTGATTCGGGAGATTCAAGAGGGAATCTGTGGAAACTATTCTGGCAGTTGAGCCTTGGCCATGAAGATACTTCATCAAGGGTATTTCTGGCCAACCCTTAGCAAGACTCCAAGGATTTTGTTCGGAAGTGCGACAAGTGCCAGCATTTTGCTGCTGTGCCGAGGCAACCGGCAGAAGGAATGACCTCCATGAGTGGGTCATGGCCGTTCGCTCAATGGGGGATCGACATCATCGGTCCCTTACCCACTGGGAAGGGACAGGTCAAGTTCGCTATAGTCGCGGTCGACTACTTCACCAAGTAGGCCAAGGCCGAGTCAGTCGCAAAGATCACCGAACAGAAAGTAATCGATTTAGTGTGAAAAAATATCATTCGCCGGTTCGGGATTTCGAAAACCATCGTTTCTGATAACGGCCGCCAATTCGACAATGATAAGTTTCGCAGTATGTGTCAAGAGCTTGACATTGTGAACGCCTACTCGCCTCGGCACCCACAATCGAACGGACAGGTAGAGGCGGTTAACAAGATCATCAAACATCATCTCAAGACGAGGCTGGAAAAAGTAAAAGGAAATTGGGCCAAAGAGCTCCCCTTCGTCCTCTGGGCTTACAGGACTACAACCCAGACTTCGACGGATGAAACTTCCTTTTCGTTATCCTATGGCTTGGAGGCAATGGTGCCAGTAGAAATCGGACTCCCTACGACGCGGGTTAGGGGCTTCGAAGAAAGTCAGAACTCCGAGCAGATGACGACTAATCTGGATTTGCTCGAAGAACTCAGAGAAATTTTAAAACTCCGAACAGCGGCTCGGCACCAGTAGGTAGCGTGCTTTTACAATTCCAAAGTCAAAGTCAGGCTCTTCCGACCAGGGGACTTAGTCCTCCGATGGGTTTTCCAGAACACGGCCGAGCCAGGGGCAGGAGCGCTCGGATCCAATTGGAAAGGTCCATATCGTGTGGTTAGATCTGCCAAATCGGGCTCGTACCACATGGAAGACCTCGAAGGCCGTCATCTCCCTCATCCTTGGAACGCCGAGCACTTGAAGATCTACTAACCGTGAGGAACTAGCCTTTAAGGCTCATAATAAAATGTATGCTTCCGAGTGACTAGCCTTTAAGGTTCTTAATAAAAGATCGATTCTACCTTTGAATGCTTGTCCGATTACCCTATCCGTATAAACAAGAATTAAATGGCCCGATCCTTTAAGGGATCGGAACCCTACCTCACAAAAGATCTACAAGGCATCCCTCACAAGGAAAAAAGCCTAATAATGATCCGACTCGACCCTCCGGTTAAGTGTTCAGCTCGGCATACAACAAAATAAATGCGAAGAGCCGAGCATCCTATGAGAACAGACCCAACTAAAACTTGGGCCGAGGAGGCTCGGAGAACCGACCCTAAGAACTAACTAAACGACAGCGGACTAAACCTATAAAGAAATCAGCCCAACATCTCACAAGTAAATAGACAATGTAAAAAGAATGTTTTTCATTGAATCCCCTCGAAGGGGCAAAAGTACATTGTTTAAAAGAACATCGACAGTTTCCAAAAAAAAAGAGGAAATGATAGTCTTCATGGCGGAGCTTGGGCGTCAGGGGCTTGAGCGTCAGGTACCTGGTCCGAGTGGATGACTTCGACGGGAGCATCTTCGGAGTCATCGGGTAGGAGGGAGTCAAGATCAAGGTCTGGGTACAAACCTAGAACAACCTCAAGACAAGCGTCGAAGCCCGGTTGTAGAACGTTGCGTCTTCAGCGTCCCTCTCCTTGGGGGTCATGAAACTCTCAACTGCAGCAACAATCGCTGTGGCCAAAGACGCTTCGTCCTTTGCTCGCTGGGCTTCCACGGCCTGACTCACAGCTCTTGTCCGTTCTTCGGTCGCCTCTGCCTTGGCATGATTTAGAGATTCATCAAGCCGAGCGGTCTCCATGGCTAGAGAGTCCGCGTGAGCCCTGGTGCGAATCAGCTCGACGGTCACCGCATTGCCAGTCTTCTTGAAGTCATCTGCCTTGCCCTGCAGATGCAGCTCCCTGGCCTCTAAGTCGATGACGACTCCCTGCAACCGCCTAACCCTGACCTTCTCGCCCATGAGTTGTTGGCGCAGGCTGGTCTGCTCAGCCTTCATGGTCGCTGCCTCAGCCTGTAGGGCCTCCAACTCTGCATCCTTCTCCTTGTGCTCTCACACTCTCTGCTGAATAGAGAGCAGCATCGAGATGGCCTGAATAGAAAGCAAAGATCAGAATATACAGTATATATAACGACATGAGAAAAAAAAGTCTTCTCGGAGACATGCCATGTAGCACATGGAGGCGAAGTCGTTAAAGAAGCCGCCCTTCGACCGCTCAAGAGTCTGGGCGATATCCTCCTCCTTAGCATGCTTGGTAGCCCACGGAGCCAAGCAAGCCATGTGATAACCGAACTCAAATCTCCCGCCGCTTGTGCCCGCCTGGGCCGAAGCCTCAGCCCCCTCAGCCCCTAACCTACTACTGGCCGAGTTTTGACCCTCTACGCGTACCTCCCCCCGAACCTCGGGGGGAGGGGGGAAAGCACATTGTCAGCAATTTTATTGGCCTCCTCCCGTTCGGAGGAGGAGGGCACAGCGATGGGGGCCTCAGGGACCGCGGCAGGCACCTCCACTGTAGGGGGAACGACGGCGGTGGGGGATCGAGGAGCAACAGTGCTCGGCACGACAAGGGTACCGACCACAGTCGTTTGGACGAGCCCGGGCGGAAGACGTACCACCGGGCGCAAGAGTGCCGGAGTCGGTGGTACGGAGGACGAGCCAACTGGCTTCAGTGTTAGGGTTGATGGAGTTGGTGCAGTAGAAGATTCCCCCACGTGAGGGAGAGTCAGCTTCTTCTCAGTGATCTTCACTCGGGAGGCTTCTTTAAGCAACTCCGCCTCCATCGGAGTTGCTTTCCTCTTTCGAGCCCCGGACCCCTCAGCCATACCTGTAAATTTTTTTTTTTTTTAATAACTACTAAGTAACTAAAAGAAAGCTCATCGAAAAGATCAAGAAAACTTACTAAGGGATGAGAGCAGAGGTTGAGATTTGCAGAGCTCGGACTAGTGGAGATTGGCTTTAGTGATTAGATCGGCCCAGGAGCGAAGCGACTCCTACCGCGCCCTGGCCTTTGCAACCTGATTTTTCTAGTCCGAGTCGAGGAGTGGCAGCCCCTTTTGGAAAACTGCAAAAGGAGAAGGAAATGTTACTTCGACTGAAGTGAAAATCAAAGTAACAACTCAGATATGAAATGAAGTCCGACCTGTTTTGGTAAAATGGGTCGGAACCCGGGTAGTTGGGGTCCTAAACTCAGCCGCCGACGCCTCCGAATCACCAGCCGCCCAGAACCACTTATTCTTTCAGTCTTTGTTGGAAGACGGCAAGTGCATTACCAACTCCGACCCTTTGCTCCCCCGAGTCACGAAATAGTACCATGGGTCGTTGCTATCATGCTTGACCATGTACAGGCTCAGCAGCTCCTCTTGGGTCAGCTTGGGGTTCTCAACTTGCTTCCAAATTATGTAGGCTGAGATCATCACCCTCCATGCATTCGGAGCGAACTGCCCAGGGGCCAATCCGAGGTAGGTCACTACCTTCCGGATGAAGCGATGTAGTGGTAGTCTGACCCCGCACTGCAGCACGCATAGGAAGATGGCCACCTCTCCCATAGCCGGGGTGCCAGCAACGTCCAAGGGACCGGGAGCCCTTATCTGAACGGAGTTTGGGATCTGGAACTCCGAGAGGATCCACTCCATTTGGGATTCTGACATGACAGAACCCCCAGGGACTACCTCTGCGGTACTTAGACTCGCATGCATCTCAATGGCGGTAGCGGTCTTAGCTCGGTGGGGTCGGGAGGCTGTCTTCTTACTGGGCTGCTTGGTCTTAGAAGCTAATATTTTTTTCTTCTGAGGTGGGGGATACAGTAGAGTAGTCTCGAAAGGGCCTTTAGATGACCCACCCTCACTTTCAGTAGTCCCCGGCTCGGAATCATCGTCGTATTCACGAACTATTTTCAGATCGGAAGACATGACAGAAAGAAGAGCGAAGGTCAGCAAGACTCACCGGGTGGTTGTCGAAAATCCCCTACTGACGAAAACTTCGAAGTTGGCCGAAATTGCCTCTAGTCGAAAATTGCCTCTCCAGTATGCTCTTATGAAATGGAATGTAAAATGGTATACGAAGGTTTGGGGCAACCTTATATAGGCTGCGAAGGATTTTCACATTGATGGAAAACCTTAATGGCAGCAGCCGAATCGGCACGAGCCTATCTCCGAGCACACATGGCAACACCGCATTGGATGCATACCGAACCGTCGGTACGGTGCCTGACATCGAGTAGTGCTCCTTGATACGCGAAGCAATGTCACAGCAGTCGGAGCATTATGGTCACGTCTTCTCAGGTCTACGTGGCGGCTTCTCACAGGCTGAGAAGGGATGAGGGATCGTAACCGTTGCCACGCGTTAACCAAAGTGACAAGCACACACACAATTCGATATCTGCCATCATTACGATGAGGGCGGAAGATTTTCTGCCTAAGTACTCTCTGAGCTCGTGAGCAAGCTCGAAGAGTAGGGGGCTTCTGTTATGGGAAATCCAAGCTCACGGTACAACACTGCCCCAAGAGCCCGTCCGAGCTGAGGTATGATCCATCCGACCTGTTTCGGAACGTGACCCATCCGAGCAGACGACACGGTTGGTGCGCAACACACCTTAACCACACCGTTTATTAAAGTCAGCCTTGCCAACTATGGTGGAACCAACTCAGTCGACCAGGCAGATCGGACTGGTGATATCCTTAGATAATCCGAGCCGAGCAGACCTTCCGACGTGCATATCCCACTCGCTCAATATGAAAACTGCCATATCGAGATGTGGTTGGTGACTTCGCTTGCAGGTGCACACGATCCACCAGATACACTGCACAATCAGTAGATTACGGGCAATATCTCCATGATCCTAGAATCCCTCTGATCGTGCCGAGATTATCGGACTCAGACCACCTCACAGGCAGGTATAAATAGTACGCATCGCCATATCTACAGGTACGCGAAATCGAGCTCTCTTCTACTCTACTTAAGACCCTGATTCCCTTGTCCTGACGTAGGCATCGGAGGGTCCCCCGGCTTAGCCAGGGTCACCTTTGCCTGTTCTCGTTGTGTAAGTTTCAGGGGCGACGTGTAGAGAGTGACGTGTAGAGGGCCTACCAGATTTTGTCATCAACAGTTACCATTATTATATATAGGCGATCTATTAGCTCCTAAAATTATAGAGACTGATGTATCAGAAATAGGATACGGAGGAATCCTAAAACAAAAGAAAAATGAATCAGAACAATTAATAAGATTTACTTCTGGCTCTTGCAATGAAACTAAAAAAAGTTATAATACAATCAAAAAGGAGATTTTTTCTATTGTATAATGTATTTCAAAATTTCAAAGTGATCTTCTAAACTAGTGTTTTCTTCTTCGAATAGATTACAAAAGTGTAAAATATATTTTAGAAAATGATATTAAAAATCTAGCTCATAAACAAATTTTTGCTAAATGGCAAGCTATTTTATCAAGGTTTGATTTCTAAATTGAATTTATTAAAGGTGATTCCTATTCTTTGCCAAATTTCTTATCTAGAGAGTATTTACAAGGCACCAATGGCCAATAGATCGAAGCCTACAAGTAAACAAGACTATGCTATGCCCTCTCTACAAGACCTATTTCTCCTTCTCTAACCACACCTTATCCAACAAAAATAAGATTAGGAACTCCTTTTGGAGGACAATTAGGATCTTCTATAGGAACAAGACTAAGACCTACTATTGATGTCATTTTCTGAAGAGGGATTGCTTCTCCCGCTCAGCCTGTCCTTTGCCTGCACAATATCAAACACAAAGGGGATCCTGGCTTTAGCCTAGGAATCTCCGATGCTTAAGTCAGCGAGCTTATCCACGGCAAAGGGTTTTTAGGGTTAAGTTTCTCATACCTTTTTCCGTAGTGGACTTGGGCATTTATAGAGGAATCCTCATCATACGAGGATTCTTCTCCTGATTTTTGGAGATTTGATCTTTTCAGTTGATTTCGCCCGATCCCGAGGATCTCGGGATCGGACAACTGTATTTCCTGATTTTTGGGGTGGCATTTATAGTTACACCGCCTTCCCCTGTTTCGGCTCGACCATTATCGACTCTGAAAGAGTCTCAGTCGGCTTAGGCGAGTAAGTTTCCTGCCTCCTTACGGATGGAATAGTCTTGGTGTTTACTAGTCACCTTTCCTTATTTCGTGGCCGACGGAACCAACATAACATGTCGGTTCTCCTCTATCGGTCGAACGACTTTTAACTTACTCAACCTTCTGTAGGCTTACGCAGATGCAGTTATCTCTTCGACCGAGTAACTTTAGTCGTCTCATGCTTATGCCTCTTGGCCTATCCATTATTCTCTCGACTCCGATCGTTATCTCGGGCTCTTCGGGCAGTGCCAGCGGAGCCGACCTACTCAAAATCCGAGTCTCTGGACTTAACATATTTTCCCCAATAGTGAGCCCCCTTACTCCTTATGTCGTTCATGGCACCAAGGAGAAGTGAGTTTTTTAGGTCGGTTCATATTAGAGTCTGAGGTCGTGATGAGACATTTAATGCCCTTTGTATCGTCCTTAACGTATGACAGTGCATTTCCTGAGGCCGCACGTGCGGCCAGCCGTCAGGTTGTCTCATCCGCTTATGTGAGTTGGACGTGTGGTGATGGCGTTACAGCTATCAGTCGGCGTGCGCCACGTGTCGAGCGGGGGAGTCGAGAAGAATGTCGTTTCACTTTTTCATTAAATGCCTCTGGCACGTGGCATGGCTATAAAACGACTCAGTGGGAGGAACGTATGAATTTTATTTTCTCCTCCCTCGCTCCAGCTCCTACATCTGCTTCTGACTTTTCCTACTTCTTCCTCTCCCTTTTCATCGCTGTCGTCTCTTCCTTCGTCAACTCTTTTTTCAACCACTGCTATTTTTTCCAGTGAGTTCTTTCCTCCATTTCTGTTGACGTTAATGGCTACACGTGGCTCCCAGAGCCCCCGGGAGAAGAATTTTAGAGATGAGGGTGTGTCCCAACATCTATGGAATGTTGCGGAACCACCCTCTTTATTGAAGGAGTTCGCCATTAGAGCAGACGCCGCATTTCAGCTCGTAAGGAGGACCAATGATTCATCAGCTGAGCGTCCCGCTCAAGCTGGTCCTTTCAGTGGTAAAGTGTCTCTAGTAACCCATCCAGGGAGACCCAATCTCTGGATGGATGCATTGGAGGAGGAAGAGGGAGAAGAGAAAATAATCATAACTGAGGGGGTCGCTATCCCGGATCCCGTAAACCAGACTGTAGAAGCTTCTGAGGGAGAAGGAGTTGAAGACGACTCGAGTGGTCTTGTTGCCTCAGTTTTAACTGATTCCAACTTAAACCGTATCCGAGCTAGGTTCCATGTCCCAGACTTGGTGGTACTTCATCTTCCTCGTCCAGAAGACATGCCCGACCATCCCCCTGCGGGGATGGTCCCGATTTTCCAGGTCGCAATGCAGTGTGGCTTGCGCTTGTCGATCCAACCTATTGCTCGAGATTTCTTATCCCGCATCAAACTTACTCCTGGTCAGATCGTTCCAAACGGGTGGAGGAATTTATTTGGGTGCGCTGTGCTATGGTCCGAGCTAGAGCAGCCCCCATTAACGGTCGACGAATTTCTCTACCTATACCAAGTAAGACCAAACCAAAGTTTTTTCGGCCTATATTTCCTAAGTGCATGGAGAGGCAGAGGTGGGTCCCTTATAACTGACCCGCCCACTTCTAACAAACACTGGAAGGAGAGGTGGTTTTGGGCGTGCGGACGATGGGAGTCGGCCGATCAGTGGCCTTATGAATCTGGAGTCTCCCACTCATTTCAGAAAGCAGGTGACTCGACGTGACTTGGCTTGATACCTTTCGTTCCTCTTCATTGCCTTGCATTGATCTTGACCTCTTAATGCTTTGCAAATATCTTGAAGGAGATGGGGAAACTCGAAGCCGGCGCTTTAGCTCGGATCAAAGAGCTGAAAAAATTGAGTGCGGAAGACCGATCTTGGAAGTTGATTTTACAGCCCGAGCGTTTGCATCTTGTGGGCTTAGATTCATTTGTGTCGGGTAATTTCTCCCACACTACTTCATATCCTCGGCCCCTTGTCTGACCCACCTTCATTCTTCTTTTCAGATCTTCCCGATGCTCGCCCATATCTTAGGTCAGCTTCTGATAGCATGGCCGAGTCTCGTTCGTCCCTAAGGCCAATTTTCAAAATAAAGGCTCCTCCGAGGTCGGTTCTTTTGTCAGGGTCTCGGATTTCGAAGCAAAAGAAGACCGTTACAATGGTAAAGGAGCCAGCTGCCCCATCTACCCCTGTCCCTGCTACCTTACAGGTTGCTCCTGTCCCTGCCGCCCCACAGGTAGTTGTGCTTTCTGACCCTGAGGAGAGGGCGAAAGAAGCGGAGGCGAGTCTTCTTATGTCTCAGTCGGTTCCTCAACCAGGACCTGTCGTAGAGGAGGTCTCTAGACAGAGACGAATCATATGAAGAATTCTCGAGAGGAGAGATGACTCAACAGGAGTTGTCACCTTTTTACAAAATTCTCTCGGGGATGATCCCTTGGGCCATCGCTCATGGGGGAGAGAAGGACTTTTCCAGCTTCTACAATGCCCCGACTGCTCAGAATCTCGGGCATACGGCGAGGATACTCTTTGAGGTAAAATTCTTTCTTTTTACTTCTCTGTTACTTTCGACTAAGTCCTTAGTTGTAACTTATTATCTCCCGTTCGTAGTTGGCCCTCTGCATTATTAAAGCTTGCTCGGAGTTGACCGCTGCTTAAAAACTCACGGCCGAGATAGAGACAGCGAAGAGAGTTACGGCCGAGGCAGAGGGTCACCGAGAGATCGCCGAGGGTCGCATCGGCATTATGACTAGCGACTTGTCAATTGCCAGGAAAGCGGCCGATGATGCCAGAAAAGTGGTCGAGGATACAAAGATGATTCTTGAAGGAGAAAAAGCTAACAATGCCCATTTAACCTCGCTTCTAAAGGAGGCGGGGGAAAGGCATCAACATCTTCTTCAG
Organism: Magnolia kwangsiensis; assembly: GCA_037074715.1. Classification (NCBI taxonomy): domain Eukaryota; kingdom Viridiplantae; phylum Streptophyta; class Magnoliopsida; order Magnoliales; family Magnoliaceae; genus Magnolia; species Magnolia kwangsiensis. The sequence goes on along the minus strand of CM073577.1, from coordinate 13,862,259 downwards.
GTTCACAGTGCTTGCGAGAGCACTCTCGCTTGGGCTAGGGCCAACGCTGCGGTTCTCATCCAGGAAGCATAAGAGGAGGCCCACAGAGCCAAGGAGGCACAGGACAAAGCCGTAGACGCCTTCCTTGAGTCATCGGAGTTTGAAGAAGAAAGGGACCATCTTTATGAAGGTAGTTTTAGGGCCTACGTCTTAGAGATGAGGGCCGCCTTCCCAAACCTTGACCTCTCCGCATTTGAAGTTGATAGCCCGGAGGTCGAGGCTACTGGTGCTGATGCCGCCGATGAGGAAGCCCCCGCTGCGAACTCCGCTGCTGACGAGACCGGTCCTTTTGGGATCGCTTGAAGAATGGTCCTCGACTGAGGGAGTTCACTCTCTCTGTCGAAAATTCTATCGTCCCTCTTTCTTACAATTTTACCATAGGCTGTAGTCCAATGCTAAATACTTAGAAAAAATGAAAACTTTTAGTTTTATTGAATTGACTTCAATTATATTTCTCTGCCATTATTCTTTAACACTTTCTATTCTGCCTTACGGGTAATAGATCTTGAGATGCTCGGCATTCCAAGGGTGGGGAAGCTGTTGCCCATTTAGGTCTTCCAGCCGATACGTTCCAGGGCGGATGGTGCTCGAGACAACATAGGGTCCTTTCCAATTGGGTCTCAATGTGCTTGCACCAACTTCCTTTGTATTCGGGAAGGTTTTTCGGAGGACCATATCCCCGGCTCAGAATCGTCTAACTTTGACTCGGTTGTTGTAGAACCGAGACACTTGCCTCTGCCGAGCCATTGTTCGTAGTCTAACTTTTTCTCTTTTCTCTTCCAACAAATCGAGCTCGAGTGATAGGAGTTCGTCATTCTCCTGTTCACTGAACGTGTTGACTCGGGCCGAGCTAATACCGATCTCAACCGGAGCAACTGCTTCAGAGCCATAACAAAGGGAGAAGGGGGTTTCTCCTGTGGCAGTCCGAGCTATAGTTTGATAGGCCCATAATATATTTGAAAGTTCCTCAGCCCATGCTCCTTTGGCTCCATCGAGCTTCGTTCGGAGGTGTTGTTTTATAATATTGTTAACAGCCTCAACTTGTCCATTCGTCTGAGGATGATGAGGCGAAGCGTAGACATTCCGGATCCCAAGGTTACTACACATCTCCCTGAACTGTCTGTTATTGAACTGCCTTCTATTATCAGTGATAATAGTCCGAGGTATCCCGAACCAACAGATGATATTTTTTCAAACAAAATCGGTAATCTTTTGCTCAGTTATCTTTGCTAGTGGCTCGGCTTTGGCCCATTTCGTGAAGTAGTCCATCGCAACCACGACAAACTTGGTCTGACCCTTTCCTAGAGGGAATGGTCCGATGATGTCAATCCCCCACTGTGCAAAGGGCCATGGTCCGGTCATCCATGTCAACTCCTCAGGGGGTTGCCTCAGGATTGCTACAAATCGCTGACACTTATCGCATCTCTGGACGAACTTCTTAACGTCGTGTTGTATGGTCGGCCAGTAATATCCCTGCCATAACACTTTGTTGGCGAGCGAACATCCTCCCAAGTGATTCCTACATATACCTTCGTGTATTTCTCGTAAGACATAGTCAGCTTCGTGGGAATTCACACATCATAGTAAGGGAGTAAAGAACCCTTTCTTATACAATACCTGGTTCAACATAGTGTAGCGCGATGCTCGAACCTTTAGCCACCGAGCCTTGGCAGGATCCTTCGGTAATTTTCCTTCGCTGAGGTAACGGACAATAGGATCGAACCAAGTCGGTTCCGAGTCAATGGCATATACATTCGAATGTGTCAGCTCATTTATACTCAGTTTAGCTACGTATTTGATTGAGACTGACCGAGGTATGTCGTCTTCGTCGGCTGAGGCGAGTTTTGCTAACAAGTCAGCTTTGGTATTCTCGGCCCTGGGTATCCGAATCACTTCATATTTCTGGAATCTGCTGATTAACTCTTTTGCCTTCTCCATATATGCCTTCAGTTGTTCTTTCTGTGTCTGGTAAAGACCAGTGACCTGGTTAACGACCAGCTGCGAGTCGCTGAAAACATTGAGATGAGTTGCACCTAGACTTGCGGCGAGTCGAAGGTCGAGTAAAAAGGCCTCATATTCTGCTGTATTGTTCGATGCTTGAAATCCAAGTCGTAAGGCATATTGTATACAGGTTTGATCAGGAGTCTCCAATACTACCCCAGCCCCGCTTGCCTTAGAATTGGATGAGCCGTCGATGAATAACTTCCAACGAGCCGGGTCAGGTGATGGGCAGAGAGAAGAGCAAGCTGTGGCTTCGGTAATCCCTTCAAAATCAAGCTTAGTGTGATTTTTGGAGGTGACTTCAATGAAAAAGTCGGTGACAGCTTGTCCCTTTACAGCTATCCTCGGCCTGTATTGTATATCGAATTCGCTCAATTCGATGGCCCACTTTGTAAGTCGATCGGAAGCTTCTGGTTTTTGTAGGATTTGTGACAAAGGTAAGTCGGTCATTACGATGATGGTATGAGCTTGAAAGTACGGCCGGAGTCTTCGTAAAGATACTACCAGAGTTAAGGCGACCTTCTCAAGCGGAGGATACCTCATCTCTGCCGGGAGTAAAGCTTTACTGACATAATACATCGGTAATTGCCTACCTTCGCTTTCTCGTATAAGAGCAGAGCTAATCGCTGCGTCGGATATAGCCAGATATAGCAGAAATGCTTCTCCTGACTCGGGTTTGGACAACAATGGTGGAGACCCGAGATAAGACTTCAGTTCCTGAAAAGCTTTTTCACTCTCTTCCGTCCATTCCATCGTCTGTCGCCCCTTCAATTGTTTGAAGAATGGGAGACACTTATCAGTGGCTCGGGACAGGAAACGGTTAAGTGCGACCACTCTTTTGGTTAACCTTTGCATGTCTTTAATTGTCTTCAGAGACTCCATGTCGAGCAGTGCTTTGATTTTCTCTGGATTTACTTCGATCCCCCACTGACTAACAGGAAACTGAGAAATTTTTCCGAGCTTACACCAAAAGCACATTTGCTAGGATTCAACTTCATTTTGTACTTACGTAAAGTCATGAACATTTCTTCTAGGTCTGCCACATGGTCGGTTGCGTGTACACTTTTGACGAGCATATCATCTATATATACTTTCATAGTTCGGCCGATCTGCTGAGCGAACATTTTGTTCACTAACCTTTGATACGTTGCTCCGGCGTTCTTCAAACCAAATGGCATCACTCGGTAACAGTAAAGGCCTTTGTCGGTGATAAAGGTGGTTTTTAATTTATCAGTTTCATGCATTACAATTTGATTGTAGCCTGAATAGGCATCCATAAAACTAAGCAACTCATGTCCTGCAGTACTGTCCACCAACTGATCAATGCGAGGGAGAGGGAAGATGTCCTTGGGGTAGGCTTTGTTCAAATCTGTATAATCAATACAAAGACGCCACTTCCCATTGGCTTTTCTCACGAGCACAACATTAGCTATCCACTCCGGATAGTATATTTTTTCAATGAATTTGGCCTTAAGGAGCTTGCCGACTTCCTCTTCAATGATAGCGTACCTTTCTGGGCCGAGAGGACGTCTCTTCTGTCGAATTGGCCTGTAAGACGGGTCGATGTTGAGTCGGTGCGTTATGACCGAGGGATTGATCCCGGGCATATCTTCGTGGCTCAAAGAGAATACATCGGCATACCACCGAAGCAAGGCGATCAGCTTTTCTTTAAGAGGTGAAATCAAAGACGAGCCGATTCGCACTACTTTCGACTTGTCTGTGTCGGTTAAGGGTTCCGAGACAAGTTCTTCCATTGGTTGCCCCCGTTCGTGAGATCCGATTCGAGGGTCCAGTGATTCGTTCATCGATATTTCCATCGGCGCTTTGACTGTGGTCGCATAGCATCGCTGGGCATCTTGTTGATCTCCTTTCACAATTCTTACTCCTGACTCAGTTGGAAATTTCATGGAAATGTGGTATGTAGATACCATGGCTTGAAGGAGGCTTAGGGATGGTCGACCCAGTATAGCATTGTACACCGATGGTTGGTCGACGATCAGGAAATCGATCATCGTAGTTGTCTGGTGAGGTGCAGTTCTGACAGTGAGTGATAATGAAGTGATTCCCTCGGGAAGCACCTGTCCACCCGAAAATCCTATGTGTGGGGTTCGGACTGGACGTAAGACCGATTGTCCTATACCCATTTTATCGAATGCTTGGGTGAACAACACATCTGCTGACGACTCAGTGTCCACCAGTATTCAGAATACTTTTTTGTTGGCGATGGTGAGAGCAACGACAAGTGCATCATCATGGGGATGATGGATGCCTCGGGCGTCATCCTCAGTGAATGAGATGCAATATCGTTCTCTCTTCTGCTCTTTGGAGGGTCAGGACAGCAGAAGAATCTCAGATTCTAGACGATCGATGCTTTTGGCGTGATTTTTCCTAGCGTTATTGGAATCTCCGCCGCCCTGATGTCCTCCAATAATCGTCCGAATTTCTTCTGTAGGTCGATCTTCGCTCGGTCCTACAGCGATGCCAGATCCTTCCATGTGTTCTCTGAGTCGGCCCTCTTTAATTAGTCGCTCGATTTCATCTTTCAAGTGATAACAATCACTCGTGTTGTGACCATGGTCATGATGATAGTGGCAGTACTTGTTCTTATTTCGTCGATTCGGGTTCCCTCGGAGTTTTTCGGGCCAGTTGACGAAGCCCTCGTTCTTAATTTCCATCAACACCTATTCATGAGACTTGTTCAGAGGGGTGTATGTTGAAAATCTTCTGTCAGGTCGTTTGCTCGACCTGCCATCATCTCGTGCCCGATCATCTTTTTGCTTCTTCCCTCCGGCTGAGTCGACTTCTTTCTTGGCCGACTCTTTAGCCGAGAGTTTTACGTTCTGGACCTTCTCGCGCAGGAGTCGGGTCTCTTCAGCGTCGGCATATTTGTCCGAGCGAGCCATAAATTCGTCCAAAGTCTCAGGCGGATTCTTGTCCAGGGATGCCAAAAAAGGCTTATGTCTCACCCCTTACATGAGAGCGTTAAGCGCTGTCTCCTCTGAGTGTCTCCAAACTTGCAGAGATTTAAAGTTAAAATGCTTAATATAATCTTTCAACAGTTCTCCTTCCTTCTGAACTATGTTGTTTAAATGTGCGGGCGGCTTTAGTTTTTTCTTCCCGCCGATGAAGTTGTTGAGGAAAGCGTCACTGAGTTCAGCAAATGACTTAATTGACTTCGGTTTTAATTGTTTGAACTAAAGCCGGGCGACGTCAGTTAGTGTGAGAGAGAAGGTTCGACACATAACAGCATCCGAGGCATCATGCAACTCTATATAGGTTTTGAAGCATTAAATATGCTCCGTCGGATCAGTTTTTCCAAAAAAGGGAGTTATCTGAGGTAAGCAGAACCTCTCCGGTAACCGTGCCTGCATTACTTCATCCACAAATGGAGAAATTTTTGCCTCAGATTTGGTCGGGTATGTGTTCCAACCGTGCTTCATGTCTGCCATCTCTCTTTTCATCTTTTTTCGGACCTCATTTTTGAAGTCTTGTATATCGGGTTTCCAAGGTTTCACACTCTTTGCCGTTTCTTCTACAGGAAGCCGACTTTACCTCCTCTGATCTATTTTATACCGCAAATCAGAGGGAGAAAAAACGACCGTTGTAGAGCGAGCTGGCGCTGGCTGACTCGGTCCTTGATGCTGACTTGGCTCTCGAGGCGATTACGGTGCAGCAAGCTATGCTACAGATGCTGGTGGGAGAACTTACGCCGGCTCTTGACGCTGCTACACCTGCTGATTATACAATTGTTCTAACATATGTTTCATGAGAGCCATCTCGGAATGCATCTGTTGGACTTCTCTATCCAATTGAGAGTTCCCTCGGTTCTTCTGACTAGTAGTTGCAGCAGATGCAGCAGGCGGTGCTACCGATGGGACGGCTGGGGCAGCTCCTTGAGCTGTGCTAGCAGTGGTTTCCCCTGTGTCATCTTGGTCCTCTCTTCTAGTTCTCGCCATTCAATTAGAATATAAGAAATAACTTTTTGCTCGTTCCCACAGACGACGCCAAACTGATGATGTCATTTTCTGAAGAGGGATTGCTTCTCCCGCTCAGCCTGTCCTTTGCTTGCATAATATCAAACACAAAGGGGATCCTGGCTTTAGCCGGGGAATCTCCGATGCTTAAGTCAGCGAGCTTATCCACGGCAAAGGGTTTTTAGGGTTGAGTTTCTCGTACCTTTTTCCGTAGTGGACTTGGGCATTTATAGAGGAATCCTCATCATACGAGGATTTTTCTCTTGATTTCTGGAGATTTGATCTTTTTAGCTGATTTCGCCCGATCCTGAGGATCTAAGGATCGGACAACTGTATTTCCTGATTTTCGGGGCAGAATTTATAGTTACACCGCCTTCCCCTGTCTCGGCTCGACCATTATCGACTCTGAAAGAGTCTCAGTCGGCTTAAGCGAGTAAGTTTTCTGCCTCCTTACGGATGGAATAGTCTCGGTGTTTACTCGTCACCCTTCCTTATTCCGTGGCCGACGGAACCAACATACCATGTCGGTTCTCCTTTATCGGTCGGACGACTTTTAACTTACTCGGCCTTCTGTAGGCTTACGCAGACGCAGTTATCTCTCCGACCGAGTAACTTTAGTCATCTCATGCTTATGCCTCTTGGCCTATCCATTATTCTCTCGACTCCGACCGTTATCTCGGGCTCTTCGGGCAGTGCCAGCGGAGCCGACCTACTCAAAATTTGAGTCTCTGGACTTAACATATTTTTTTCCAACACCTACCATTCCCCTTTCCACAAATCCTTTGTCCATTAACTTCTTTGACCTCTTCTGCTTCTACTACTCATCAAACCTTTGCAAGAAAACTAGTTGATACCAATTCAGGATTACAAGATCATCCCTCTTTCCAATTAATCTCTCATTCTCCTCCATCCCCTACCAACGTTTTTATTTTAGAACCACAGTATTTTTACAAACTAGAAATTTATCTTATAATACCCATTGAAGCAGAATTCAAAGATAAGCTTATGTCCTCCATTATCCAGCATTGTTTTCCTCCATCCTGTCATTGACCAGCAACCATCAGGAGAAAAATACAAAATTACTATGAATTTATCCTGGTAGACACTAATTCCTACATTTTCACTCATGTACCAGATAAACAAGATAACTCAAAAATTACTTATTCAAAATGCCAAATTTTGAAAGTCCTTACTTTCTTAGACTGGGGACCAAATCCCAACTCAGCACGTCAATTTTCTCAAGTATTTAGTCCACCCAGTTTTACATATTATGATTATCAAAAGACGTGGTTATATGCATTTTTCTATCAAAACTCAAGTTTTTCACATTCATGGTTTTTTCATTTTCACCAAAAAATAAATTTAAATTTTCCTTTATGGTTTCACACATTTTGGAATTACTTTGGACCAGATCCAAGAATTTTACCTCCTCCAATACAAGAAAGATTTACTTACTTTTTAGACAATTACAAGTTTTCTGAGCAACAAAACCAATTACCAAAATCTTTAGTGTTTTTCTCATTATTCTCAATCGCATGGATTAGTAGATGGGAATATAATATTCAACAAGTTTCTTCATCTCCAGCCTTGCATTTAGTTAGAAGTTTCAAAAGAAAATGGTAGAAACAACTTAAACTAGATAGATTTTTAAAACCAGTACTCCAAAAGTATTTCCAGAAAAATCCTCATCTTTTAAAACTTGAAAAGTTTTCATCACAAGATCAGCAGTTTCTAGTTTCAAAGTCCTCCATTCAAGCAAAGTTAGCAATTGTTAAGACCAAAGCCGAATACATGACTATATTAAGTGAAGCAGTATCAGCCTTAAAACCAGAAGAAGATTCAGATGTCTTAAGTACACATTATTTACAATCAAATGAAGATGACTGTTATGGGATATATGGGGTACCTCAATTGTAATAACAAATTAATTTTAACAGTAATCATATTCAAGAGCTTCCTATAACATTCTCACAATGCCATCATCATAAGAAAACAAGACTTCGACAAAAGTATTGTACCAGTTGATGCGGTAAAGATAAGGCAAAACTACTACTATAGCATGCCAGAGGACAAGGATACTGTAACAGTCATTAGTAACAAGAAGACAAAGCAAACACCTTCCACGAACCTTCAGGACTTCATTCTCTTTCGAATCCACAATACTATATGCTCAGACTTCAAACAAGCTTAAATCCAAGGCAATCTCGAAGCTTCCGGATCTCACACTACTTCAAATTTGTCACTTATATAATCACAGTTCTAGCATGTTCACAAGACACTTCTTCGATTCCGAAGATCAGATAGCCATTCTCTTCATCATCTCCTCTCTTCTCCATAGCTTCACCTTTCGGTATTACTTAATCCTTATAAAACCAGAATAGTCTTATATCTTCATCAGCTTGTAGTATTCGATTAAGTTTATAAGTATTTTATTAGATGATGTATTTTTTTTTTGTAATCCTTTTAGTAAGAAAACGTTTTAGTTATCAAAGTTTAGTAATACCTTGTATGTTCCATTAAATATTTTTCTTTGCCTTTTTATGGTTTTAGCATATCGAATTTATGGTTCATGTTTATATTTTTAAAAAATAAAAGTTTTATTAAAAGTTTCAAATATATAATGAGCAACCTGGGAAAAATGGTATCAGAGCAAGAGTATAAAAAAAAGTACCTTTATCATAAAATAGTGTTGGTCATTTCATGAAGTAAATTAATAATATTGTATTCAGACATTCCATCTATGTTCCATTCATATATAGAACCACTAGAATAAGAACTTTGAGTTATCTGATTTCGTTCTTCAAATTGGAGATCTACTAGAGTGGGTTTGGAGTAATAATTTTTAGTTGTAGGAAAATAGGTAGTATATTTAATTTCCTTATATTCGATATCAGGGACTGTTCATTTTAAAGGGGATATATGTTTGTTAGTATGGTTGATTGGTTCGGAAATAGAGATATTAGCTATTTTTTTGTGATTTCTTCTAGCATTTCTTCTGTGGAGTCTTTAAGTGAAAATTGCATATTTTTAAAAAATTCATGTGGTTTGAATAGGGGTGTTTGGTTGTTAATGTCAGACAAAAATTGTATAGGAGTAGAGTCTAAGAAAACATTGTATAATTGTTCAGTTAAGTGTTCTATTTTATTTGTAATATTTTTTATTCGATTAGTTTGTTCTCATATGGTTTATAAATATTGATTTGAATAATTATTTTGATCTATTATAGTCTTTATCCCTTTCATAATGGTATAGTTAGTTGGAGTAATGAGGTCGCTGTTTTATATGCTTCTAAAGGGTGTAACCTGTATTTCAGTATTTTTTATATTTAGTTAAATCGCATTAGAAGGCGGATGTATGGAAGTAATAGTTTTGTTTTCGTTTGTCTTCCATTCTTGAGTTGTTTTTGTAATTACATTTACCTGTTTATTTTTTTTTTGTACAGAATAAGATTTATTACGCCAATTAGCAAACCATTGGAAGAATGAGATATTTTCTTTGTATTGTATACAATATTTAATATGTAATTCTTTCATATAATCTTGTTTATATCATTGTGAGAATATTTTATTAAAAAATTCTCTATTTTATTTATTATAATCTTGATTAAACTCATAACTTATATTTTGTTCATCTATGATAAATTCCTTTTTTAGGACAAATATTCCTAGGTCCATTTAGGACTGTGTTGGTGATAGAGTTTCTCGATCTTCTTGATGTGTTATATAGTATGGTTGAGTGATATTAGATTATGTTTTAGTCCCTTGTATTCGATGTTCATCGATAATTTTAGTTCTTGTTTCATTATCTAATCGTCTACTTCGTATTATGATGTCTGGGTGGATTTGTGGTATTTCCACTATAGAAAATGATGATCTTCTACTAATGTCGATATTTTGTATGTTTAAGGTAACATGTCTAGTGGGATTAAAACGAATTTCTACAGATCCATCTGAATGTTCTATTATTTATTCTAAGTTTCTATTTTCAACTTGTTGGGGGGGGGGGTGGGTGTAATTGCATTAAATTCCAACTTTATGGTAATTGTATCTGATTCCATGTGATTACTTTTGGAACTACTGTATTAGCTTTGTTCATGTCTGTTTGTAATAATATAATTTAACTTTTTTGGCTTGCTTCAACTTTTTTATTAATCAAGAAATATTTTTTGAATTATAAGAAGAAAGATATGATCCTAATCATCTTCGACTTATGCTTCTTCTTCTTTTTTAGTTATTGCCTACCATTGCCTTAAGTCTTATTAAACGATAGATTGAGATGCTAGTTTTATTATCTGATTCAACGGTCAGATTATCGTCCACCAATGCAATAATCAGTTAAATAAATATTTTTGGGATAATGATTCATCTAAACTAGGTCTCAAGATTTGGACCTTTTAATTTGAATGGCTTGTATAACAAGTATACAATTTCTGAGTTTGTACATATCTTCACAGAGTCATTTGATGGGTTTGTTTCGCAGAGCAGGGCCTCTGATTTGTGATCAGAACCGTTGGAATAATGAGATCCAACGTGGTTAAGTGGATGGTGGAGATATCCTTGAAATATTTGGCCTTCTTCTTTGGGTTATTGCTATTGTCTTTATTAACTGTTAATTTATTTTCTACAAATCTGTTCTTTCTCTCTTTTTTTTTTTTTTTTTTTTTCTTTTTTGAAATTCTATCATGATTGGTGAGACCCATTGGATCAACGGTTTAATCACTTGGAAACGGCCCCACTTGCACTACTTGGGGTGTTAGGGAAATGATTCCGAACTGAGTAAACGTTGTTGGGCCCACCGTGAATGTATGTGGTTTATCTACACCGTCCATCCGTTTTTCCAAATAAATTTAGTAGTGAAGAGCAAAATTGAAGCATATCTAACGATCAAGTAGACCACACCACAGGAAAATTGGGAATAATGATTTTCACCGTTAAAACCATCATAGGGCCCACAGTTATGTTTATTTGTCATGTAAACTGTTCATAATATCACACATACATGGATGAATGGAAAACACAAATATCATCATGAACCAAAACTTATGTGGCCACCAAGAAATTTTCAACAGTAGACGTTTCATGAACACTCTTTCCGGTGGTGTGGCCCACTTTAGCTTTGTATATAATTCATTTTTAGACTCAAGCCCTAAAATTATCTTTCAAAATGGATGGATGAAGTGGATAAAATACATAAAAATCACATTGGGCCCTACAGAGCTTAGTACGCAATTGGCATCGCGCGTTAGGACAGGGAATTGATATAGAGACCCAAGCTTCTTAACTGTAGGCACTTTTCTTTCTACTTTTGGGAATGCCATCGCTATTTTGCCATCGCTATTTTGTATGCTTCTAAAGGGTGTAGCCTGTATTTCAATATTTTTTATATTTAGTTGAATCGCATCAGAAGGAAGATGTATGGAAGTAATAGTTTTATTTTTGGTTGTCTTCCATTCTTAAGTTATTTTTGTAGTTATATTTACTTGTTTATTTTTTGTTTGTACAGAATAAAATTTATTACGCCAATTAGCAAACCATTGGAAGAATGAGATATTTTCTTTGTATTGTATACAATATTTAATATGTAATTCTTTCATATAATCTCATTTATATCGTTGTGGGAATATTTTATAAAATTTTTCTCTATTTTGTTTATTATAATGTTGATTAAACTCATAACTTATATTTTGCTCATTTATGATAAATTCTTTTTCTAGGACAAATATTCCTAGGTCCATTTGGGACTGTGTTGGTGATAGAGTTTCTCGGTCTTCTTGATGTGTTGTATAGTATGGCTGAGTGATATTAGATTGTGTTTGAGTCCCTGGTATTCGAGGTTCGTCGGTAATATTAATTCTTGTTTCATCATCTAATTGTCTACTTCGTATTATGATGTCTGGTTGGATTTGTGGTGTTTCTACTCTCCAGAATGATGATTTTCTACTAATGTCGATATTTTATATGTTTAAGGTAATATGTCTAGTGGGATTAAATCGAATTTCTACAGATCCATTTGAATGTTCTATTATTTGTTCTAAGTTTCTATTTTTAACTTATTGGGGAGGGGTTGTAATTGTGTTAAATTTTAAATTTACGGTAATTGTATTTGGTTCCACGTGATTACTTTTGGAACTACTGTATTAGCTTTGTTCATATCTGTTTGTAATAATATAGTTTGACCTTTTTGACTTGCTTTAATTGATCTTGGCTCTATACTAGTATTCATTACTTTATAATAGATTCGATATACTAAGGCTAATGGTAAACTTCCTTCCATTAAGTGATACCCGCTTGTCTTAATATTAAGTGTTAGGGCATGTAAGATATTAAGATCCTTAACTTACACTAAAAGTTGGATAACAATTGAAATAAATGGGTCCATTACATAAGCTGGACTCCATGATTCGTAATATGGAGTCATAAAAATTTAAATGCCTACAGTCTCTTAAACATATTAAAATACTAACATTTAATCCATCTCTAGTTAATAGTTTAATTGCTACTTGTACTAATCCTATATGAAGATAACTATATTTCTTTTTTATATGTTATATAATTGCTTCTTCACTAAATAATCTTAAAGTTTCATATTCATTATTTAATCCTATAGTTGTTCTTTCGTTTTAATAGTATAATCTAACATGAATTTAAATGTTCTAATCTTGTAAAATTTTTTAGTTGGTACTTTTGGTAAATGCCAATTTATTAGGTTTTTATTAATATTTTCATAATTTATTTGGGAACTGTTTATTATATTGTCGTCTAAGAGAGAGAAAGAACTTGCTTCTGATGAACGTGAAATATTACTATTAGTGCGGAATAACTTATCCATCATACCACTATTTATAATACTGTTTAAAGACTAAACTGTTCAATTAGGGATCCCTTGCGGCAATTTGGCTATTTTGCCCAGAAGCTAATACGGGTCCTCACTTTAGAGCAGTGGATCAATCTAAACAGTTATCATAAAATAGTGTTGATCACAAAGCTGCTTTTCTGAGAGAGAGAGAGAGAGAGAGAGAGAGGGTTATAAATGGAAAAGATGAAAAGAAGCGACACATGGAAGCATGCCCTCGTTATTATAACGTTGCATATCTTTTCTTTATTTTTATTTTCCATTTCTGGATAAAAAACTTTATTAGAGCCTGTGGCTTTGGCTCCACTCTACTCGGCTTGGCTTTCAATGGCTACACGCTATTCTTTTTCTCGGGTGAATTGGACCGCCGAAACCCTTATTATATAATGACAAATATGCCCTTTTAATTTGTTTATGCGGTCCAATATCATTCATACTCCATATCTCCACCAAGAGTTAATTAGTTGATGTGTTTATCAACACCATTTTCGCCATCAATTTTCTTTGATAATGTTTAAGTAATTTATAATATCTATGCACTAATTTAAGGAGAAATGTTAGAGAACGGGGAGAAAATATCACTCTCTAACATTCAACATGAACAGGTTAGCTATAACAATCTTACTTAGGTCTTCCACTCTACCAAGGGTTATAACTTTAGTTACATCTGTCCATCAAATCATTATCTTAGTGTGAGTTTAAAATGCCATATTGTTAAGATTTCATTTTATCCCAAGTAACTTCACTGTTCAAATAGTTATACTTATATAAGGAATGTTTAGATAGCCTAGAATTAAAAGGGTTCTTCTCATTATGATTTTATAATGTTTATTTAAATATATAATTTGACACGTAATTTAATAGTTAAATGCAAATGTATTAGGAGGCCTGCAAAATAATTTGTAATTATTACAAATTTACATTACATTGCAGTAAACATCTCCTATCCAAACATAGGAATGTATATTTTTCTTATCTATTTCACAATAATGTTGAAGTATCATTATTTCACTTTTACCAATCCTATTCAAATACTAGAATTTTTTTACTAAATTATTTATTTATCAGAAGACATATGTATTATAATTTATAAGTAATAAACTTTGTGTAACACCCTGGTTCTCAAAATCCGGGGATAGTCGAACCCGAGCGTTACATTATGAAGTGGACTAACATACATTTAAATAGCGGCAAATTCCATAACATGGAGTAAGGTAACATTGCATAAACTGAGGATATCAAGAGTTACAACAATGAAGCTTAATACATGTAAATGGGAGCAAGATGAAATCCCACAATATGTGAAATATTTCATTACAATTCAAACAAGATACAAAATCTGAAATATGAAAGTAAGTAAATCCTAAATTATCTGTCGAGCTCCAACGGCTCAACAACATTCACATAGAGTTCTTCCTCGCCAAACTCCACCTCGGCCGTCCCTGGAATCCCGTCATAGGGGTCTCCACCTGTTCACCATACCTATGTCTATTTGGTACAACCGTACGATTGGGTGAGTGAAAACTCAGTGGAAACTTCCCGCAAGGATTCATGCATATCATATCATTCCAAAACAGTTTAAATTAACACATTCAAGTTATAAGGAGACTAATCATAAAATTATAATTGAATGTATGGGTATATAAATGTATGATCAAGTCATAGATCTAGGGATGCACATCCAGCTGTCAAAATAAAGGGTCGCCCGCGGTAGTAGACTACCTGAAAAAGACCATACAGATCGTCCACGGTAGATTAACTACCTAGAATAGGCCATTTAGACGATTGTGCCCAAGGACAATCTCCTGGAAAAACACTCACAGTATGATCGAGGAGGTATTAAAATCTTTGAAAAGCCTTATAAAAAGAAAGAGCGCTTAAAGTAGTACAAATACACATGCTCTGTGAGTTTAACTGAAAATGTTGGAACTTTTAGTAAATCGAACGGAGTGTGGCTTACATCGACCACTCGAAAAAACTCATATGTCATGCGTGGATGTCATGCACCATGATGATTCTCATGTACACTCCATATGATTAACAAGGTTGCTTTCATAGACGTTATCAAAGATCACAAGATATTAAACATCCAAGCATGATTTCAATCATAGATGCATTTACATTTTTCTAGATCCAAATGAAGGCCCATAAACATGACATGTCAAGCATACTAAATTAGTGACCTATTTATTCTACTTCATAAGAAAGGTGATGTTCCACACCTAGTATTCGTTGTTCAACTTATGAGATAAAAGGAATGGAAACATCATATAACTCCTTTCTACTACAATAAAACTATGTCCAAAATTGGTAATTGCTAGGATAGCATAAAGAATGTAAACCTAAACCAAATTACGTTATCATGAATTGTAGGGCTAGAGCGGTAGAAGTTAATATATTATCCTACATTCATCAATTCCACATAGAGATCTAAAGTACTAAATTACCATTTGTAACATTTTAATACTATATTAGGTTCAATGTATACCTAGTTTAATACATTCAAGGGGTTAATGGAGCAACTTATCATTAAAATAGAAGTAATATATCTAACCCCCTAATACAAGTAATTATAGAAGTACACATGTACATAGGCAATTCCAAACGGGGCATAATGAGCACAATACAATTCTTATAAGATGGAATAAGGCACTAAGATTCAAGACAACCCTACATGATTATCCATTCCAGATTTAATGAAGTAACATTCACATTGCACAATTTTGCAGTCTTCATACTTTTATGCTATTTTAGAATTAAACAACATGATGAAGCCATGTGGGATATCCCTCACCTAAAGTGGATGAAGTGGATGTTCTTCTTAACTTGTACTTCCTTGTGAGGTGAGTTTGATTTGAGATTGACTACTAGGGAGTATTTCCCAAGAATGTTAGTTTGCAAACGGCACCTGGATGATATATTTCCATGTACGAGTGAGTTAGGACCGAGTTGACTTGTTTGAGGGTTCTTAACTAACAACTAGTTGAGTTAAGAGATCTACTAATTACAAGATTAATTTAATAATCCATTGGATTCAATGCCTTCTGAATCCCCTCAGATGGTTCTGCTATTGGAGTCAAGATAACTTAGTTAGCCCACAACCGAGTGTAGGGTTGACTCGGTAGGAAAACCAGCTGAGTTAAACCACAAATGAGCAAATTTTGAATTTCCACTGACCGAGCCCTAATCTCACTTCAATGAGCTGCTTCTCAGGCCCAGTTGAGTCGGGTCTTACTTCTCTAATTCGAAACTGAGTTGCTGACTCAGTAGTGACTTGACTCAGTCGAGTCTTTTCTCCTAGCAATGCATAAAGCCTAGAAGGTGTCTGTGATTGGTCCCATGCACTGGTCCCTTCTCAAGGCAGATCAATCACAACCATGGATTCATTTCGGGGTTTGCACTCTGATATAGGGATCTGAGTCGCTCAACTTGTGACCAAGTCGAGGTGACTGTGGATACAGTCGGTCGGGTAGGAGTGAAACTTCCATAACGGAGAGGGATTTGTTGTGGTACCTGATCAGGGTGTCATGTGGACGTTGGAAGGAGCCTGGATTTGGTGTGCTGGGTCGAGGATTTGAGCTGGTGAAACAAGGCTGGGCATGTTGGGTTGAGGTGGGACAGCAACATGTTCTAGCTGGCCCTCAATCTCCCCTATTCTCTCTCACTATCTTCATCTTCTCTTTCAATTTTCTCTCCACTCTTACTATCTCTTTTCTTTCTCTCAGCAAAAGAGTGAGTCAGGTCAATGCTGACTTGAGGCAAGTTGCTACAGGGCCTGCAACACGCACCAGCAGCCGTTTTCTCACTTTCTTTCCTTATCTCTTTCTATTTCTATCTTCAGCCTCCTCGAAAGACGCCCTAAATCGGCTATTTATAACCTTTACTGTTTCCCGACGTTTTCACAGCTAATCACGAAGATTAGTGTGGAGAGGATTTGAGTTAGCCGCGGTTGGCTTGCAGTCCGGACATCATAATGCTTTCGCTCATGAGCATGGCCTGAAAAATTCATCTTGATGGACTTTAAGTGGTGTGGTCCATCCGATGAACAGATTGGATGAACGAATGGGACACATCAGTGGAAGGTGGGTTTCACAGTCCGCTTAAGGAAGGTGGGAGATGATAATGGCAATTTTCAATCGGGTGGTTCATCCATAAATCAGGGCTGTTCGGAAGGTCCTGATATGGCTTAAAAATGATGTGGGGTCCATATAATGGTGCACGGAGCGTCGTTGGTTAACTCAGTCACTCAACAGGTGAAAGACCTACTGCCGCTTCAATTTCTCGTCCGTATCTCGACTGCTAGGATATTTTTGTTGAAACCTATTCTCAACGCTCCGGATTAGCTTAAGATGAGCTTCTAAGTGTCAATAAATGGTCGAGATGTGTTCTTTCCCAGAGATCAAAGATTCTTTCTCAATTCATCTGGTAGGGGCATGTTTTTGAAAACCATAAGGCTGACGGAGATGTGGTTGCGTATGTGGATGTTGTCCGAATGTTTCCAACGGTCGGATCTGTCCAAGGAGTGACGTTCGTGTCTCAATCCACACCGTTAGGGCATCACCTTTGCAACGCAAGATCAGACACTGTCTGTGTTGTTGCAAAGAACTCTAAATCCTAGATGTCAACATTTTCAGGGTCAGTGGGACCCTGACTATCAGATGGACTGTTTGGATTTTCACTTTGTATTCATATGGTGGCCATAAGCATCGCCAAATTGATGGCCCGTTTTGAGCAGCGCCGGGCGAGAGGAAATTTCAAATTTCCTTGCTTTTGTGATTTTTATTAGGTCAACGTTAGTTTGACCCAGTATTTAGATGTTGTGCATGGCGTGAGTACATTATCCCTGTACATGCACCTATTAAATGTGGGTTCCACGTGATGATCAATGTGATCCACGTCATCTGTTTGAATCCACATGTCCTGTTAGGGCATCCGACCATTTGTTGGGTAATTCATATGCTTAGGTGGGCCCTAATTTTAACCCTTGACTCTTATTTGTGCATTTGCATTGATCTGGTGGTCGGATTGATTCTAATTTGAATATCAACGGTTAAAAAAAAGGTCTAAGGGAACACTTAACTAGTAATCAGTTTCTGAATTAGGGATTAGATGACTTAATACATATTTATAATTTTAATTACCATCATCATTATAATACTTTTAATAATTTTATTATCATCATCATCATCATTATTATTATTATTATTATTATTATTATTATTATTATTATTATTATTATTTGTGGTAATAGTATCTACGATTTCTTGTACTTTTCTCTGGTTGTTTACGTGGGTACAATATAGGAGTCTCAACTTGCTGTTATAGGTTTATTTTAATTTAACCATTGAATTTTGTGAATTTAACTATCGAGTTTTAGTGGTGGGTTGTGAGTATTATGGCTTGGTTAATAACTTAGGTTTTTTGTACCCTCCTACAGATATGTAATTTGGGTTTATAATGGTAACATCCATGTACGCAAAAGCACGGGGTGTTACACTTTTACAATTCATTACAGTCATAATTCACTACTTCAAATAGGCCTTTTAAGTTTTAAGAAAAAGAAATACCATTTTGATTCTATTAATTTCATTTTGGTTTTTAGTTTTAGCTAATCAAACTAAGTTTACAGATAATGAGGGGGACACATCTGACTGCATATTTTTTGAATTGATTTGAACAATACTAGTTGATAGTCAATGTGATTAATAACAAGGTATAAAATTAGTGCATTAGGTATTGTATTATTCACCACTAATATAGCCCATTATCCTATATATAGCTGTTTTAAGATGATACAGCCTGTCTGGTTCATTGACATTACAATTACTTCATAGGAAATGTTATTAAGTATTGGGTAACAGATATAGGTATCGAACAATACTTTAAAGCTTAATGCTTACAGATGGTAATTGGTAATTGGTAGAGTGAGAGTTGTGTATTGAGTGGTCCAGAGTACTATTACATTTTCTGGTATTTCATTAATATAAATAAGAAAGGAAGAGTGTAAATACTAGCCTTCATTTTTGGTTATTTTGCTAAATATGATATTAGAGACACTAATCCTTTTCTTCTCCAAACCCTAACCCCATCTTCTCCCTTTCTCTTTCTTCTCTTGCCGTCAACACCACGGAAACCCTCCCACTACTACGCTTTTTGGTATTTCATTAATATGAATATGAAAGGAAATGTAAAATACTAACCCTAATTTTCTATTAATTTTCTAAACATTAACAACAAAGTCTAAAAATGATTAAGAACGAGTGGTATTACTTACAATGAATTACATTGAGGGTGGCATGCATTTTTTTTAAAAAAGAACTCTTTCATATATAAAAATGACTTTACATCATAGAATACACTTCGGGCAACCTCTCAGAAAAAAGGACTAAGAGAAGGCCTATCAGAAACTAGCAAAACTTAAAGAGGATTGCTGACTAGGAGAAACTTGACGGGACGCTCCTACCTCCCCAATGGGGACTGCCTAATAGAGCCCAGCCCCACTTTGTCGAGCAGAGCCAGACCTCGAATATGAGGTGGGAGCTCAAAAGCCTACCTGAAAAAGGAGAGGACTTGCTGATCACTCCCCATACGTGCTAGCCCATCTGCTGGGGGCATTCCATTCTCTCAAGACATGATAGAAGGAAAACTAACCCGTGCTCTTAATTTTCTCGATCCAGGACACCAAATATCTCCAGCGCCATGCCACTCGAGGCTTCACATTCAATAAATCCACGACCATCTTAGAGTCAGATTCTACCAACACCTTGTTCAAGGTGGCATACGTGTAAGAAGAGGTTAATTATGAAAAGAAAAATATGTTATTCTAATTTGGTCATATGAAAGATAGTGTTCTTTGGTTTTGAGCAAGGGTAGTTATGTCATTTTGGGTTTTTCCTTTTCTTTTTAGTTAGGCATTAATGCTGGCTAAGCCGGCTAGTTTTTCGTAATATTGGCATGCCAAACATCTCGCTCGAGTTTTTTTTTTTTTTTCCTTGAATTGATGAAATCCATACCAAGTGATAATTATGCAGATAAATCTTATTCACCGACAAAATGATTAAGAATGATCGGTCACATTATTTTACTATTTCTACCTCAAAAGAAATAAGTCAATTATGAAATGCAAGTATGCCCTCCCAATTTTGATTTAGGGCCTGTTTGATTTTTTAATGCAAGTGTAAATACCCGGTAAATGGGCAATTATGATGCTTTCACCTGTTTGAAAATTTTTGGGAATTCCTACTTTGGAAACCGGTTTAAAAGTACTAGTTAAAATTTTTGGACCTCACGGTGAGGTATAAGACATATCTGTTCCATCCATCCGTTTTATCACAAAACTTTGAGACATGAGCCAAAAAATAATGTAGATCCAACACTCAAGTGGCCCACACCAAAAGAAATAATGGCTCTTAGAAGTTTTTAACGGTAAGTGTTTGATTCACTTTTTTTATTTTTTTTATTTTTATGTGGCATGGTCCACTAGAGGTTTGGATATGACTCATTTTTTGACTCATGCCATAAATTCAGCTAGCATAATAGATGAACGGTGTGGATAAGCGAGATGCATCACGGTGGGACCCACAATTATTTTGCAGCCTTTTCTATTTTTGTATCCAAAAAGTCAGCGGTCAAATCAAATATAGGAAAGAGTGCGGTAAATATGTAAGGAAGAAATTATTACGCATTTACACTGCATTTACCACCTAATTAGAAAATCAAACAAGCCCTAGTTGTGGGTCCCACCGTAGACCGTCGACATTATTCAATGAAGTCTTACCCATGGATCCAAAAAAAAAGAGCCCTAGTTGGGTGTAAATGGGTCAAGTCGAGGTGATTCCTAGACCCGACCCGTTTATTAATCAGATCATACTTTTGGTAATGGACCTGACCCATTTATTAGTTGAGTCACAATTTTAGCCCCAAACCCATTAAATTCGGGTTAGATCTCTCAGTTGGATCTAAGGACAAATAAGCAAACCTACTTATTTATTGGTTTGTTTTTGGTACAACAGATCGGAAACCCAACCCAATCATTTCACAAGGGGGTTTAAACTATGTATCCATGGTTATAAAAATTACAGGGGAGTTTTCACATAAATAATACCCCAACTATTTTGCACATTTTAAGGTTTAAGTCAAATGAGTTAGAAGTACATGCTAGTATGCTATCTTAAATAAAGTTGAGTAAAAGATAAGAATAAATTCAAGTATAAATTATTTTTAACAAACTGATAATAGATCCAAAAAGAAAAATGTGGATGGGATGTCATTCAAAGGTTCTTAATTCCCACTTTCTTTCATAATGTTAATTGCTTAATATACCTTCGGACTTCTATTGACTTACTAATTAATTACTTTCTTAGGTCTAGGTGGGATTTGGGCATAGGTCCACTCTGAGGTCGGATTTGGGCCTATGTTGGGTCCATTTTAGAATGATCTAAGTGATAAGAGTTCTGTAAGGTGGGCTTAATTGATTAATGATTTGGATCTATTTTAGGGTTAGATCTTATGATCGGGCATATTGGTGGGCCCTACTAGAGTTGGCCCTACTAGAGTTGTGATTAGTCTCAAATATGTGTAAGGGATGCTATGTTTGGATTATGATACACGTAGTCTTTGAATGGACTTGGAAATCTTGAAAAGTGTGGAGCACTCTTTGAAGAGGAGGAGTTTTGGAGGGTTTTAAACTTATCCATCCCGCAACTTTTTAAACAAGGCTGGAACCCACCTCTCCATCTTACAACTACTTAAATAGGGTTGGGTCTCCAAACCTACACACATGTGAAGCTGTCTCTCCTCCTGTTACTTTTCTAAGTGTGTAAAGTGTAAAAGATCCCGGCAATGGCCATCTACAATGGCTTTGCAATTAGGTATGATTTTAATTCAGTTATTTAATCTTCATAGATGATGATGTTGAGATGTGGAGCCATATCTGGGGCCGTCTTCGACCGATCGACCGGCTCGACTCAACGTCCAGCGAGCATCATTTTTGGATCTCGAGGTGCTCGACTGGTCGTAACCCATTCACGACCGATCGTGGGTTCTCTTGATCGGTTGTGCAGTCTGCTCAACCGGTTGTAGTTACGCAGATTCGTTTTCAAATCTGATGCGGACTGCGGATTTTGGTGTCACCTTTCACAAGGGTGCAGGAGGGGGGTTACCTAAACTATAAATAGGGGTTCCTAGGGCTTTTCTAGGCATGATGAAAGTTATTCTAAGGTGTGGGCTAAAGATTTTCTATGTGCTTCCAAGGGAGAGGTTAGTATATTGCCTTGTAATCTCTATTTTCTTCATAGTGAAAGTAGTTTCCATCCGTGGTTTTTTACTCTAGTTTGGAGTTTTTTCTATGTATATCTTGTCTTATGGTTTGTTTGGATTGTTTTAATCTATTACTAGTTTATATTTCTTCCTATTTATTGTTTGTGGGTAAGGCTTGAAATTGGATCTAGGCTCACTGTGTTGTTGGCGTGCTGCTCAACAACTGGTATCAGAGCCAGGTTTAGTTCTATTGGGAGAGATGACGAAAGAAGGGAAAACTAGAATTGAGAGGTTTGATGGTTCAAAATTTACCTTCTGGAAGATGCAGATGGATGATTATCTATATCAGAAGGACCTCTATATTCCTCTAGGAGGAAAAGAGAAGAAACCGAAAAAGATGACAGATGATGAATGGTTTTTACTGGATAGGAAGGCTTTAGGAACGATCCGACTCTCTTTTTCTAAGAGCGTGGCCTTCAATATATCCAAGGTGAAAACTATAAAGAATTAATGGAAGCCCTAGCCACCATGTATGAAAAATCCTCTGCATCCAACAAGGTTCGTCTAATGAAATAGCTATTCAACATGAAGATGTCAGATGGTGGGAGCGTGGTTGAACATCTAAACGAGTTCAATACAGTCACGAGCTAGTTGGAATCTGTTAGCGTCATTTTTGAGGATGAGGTCAGGGCGCTATTAATCTTATCCAGTTTGCTAGACAGTTAGGATGGTTTGGTAATTATTTTGAGCAATTCTTTAGGGTCAACAAAGTTGAAATTTGATGATGTGGCTGGTCTAATTCTCATCGAAGAATCTAGAAGGAATGCATCAGGAGTTTTAGGGGATTCGGGGAATGCTTTAAACATTGAAGGAAGAAGAAAATCGCTGAATAAAGGAGATAATAAACACGAGCATTCTAAGTCGAGGAAGAAGTCTAAGGGAACGAAAGACAAAGACAGGTGTTGGCATTGCGTCAAGAAGGGGCACATGAAACGTGATTACAGGGCACTCAAGAAACAAGAAGGAATCTCTCAAGACGGGAAGGATTCAGTGAATTTATCTGAGGAGAGTGACATAGAAGTGTTGATCTTGTCTCTTGATGCGAGGAATGAGTCTTGAGTTATAGACTCAGGTGCTTCATTTCATGCCACTTCATGTAAGGAAGTTCCACGTGATTATGTGTCAGGAGACTTTGAGAGAGTTTGCCTAGGTGATAATGAGCCATGCAGTATCATTGGAAAGGGAGACGTTCAAGTCAATTAGAAAGACGAAACGGTTTTAAAATTGAAGGATGTCAGACATGTACTGAATTTGAGAAGGAATCTGATCTCAGTGGGATAGTTGGCCGATACCGGTTATGTGACGACATTTACCAGTAATTCCTGAAAGATCACAAAAGGTGCCTTAGTAATATCTTGAGGCAAGAAGGAAGGTACTTTGTACGTGACTTCAGGATCATATAGTTCACTTGCAGTTGCATCAACTGGAGTGAATGGGCAGTTATGACATTAGAGGTTGGAACATATGAGTGAGAAGGGGATGAAAGTGCTATTGTTAAAAGGGAAGCTACCAGGGCTGAAGTCTATTAACTTGGAATTTTACGAGGACTGCCTGTATGGCAAGTAGAAGAGGGTAAGCTTCAAGAAGACAGGACGCGCTCCAAAGATGCATTTGTTGGAGCTTGTACACACTGATGTATGGGGTCTGACATAAGTATCATCTCTTGGTGGCTCACGTTATTTTGTTTCTTTTATTGATGATGTTAGTAGAAAACTGTGGGTTTATTTCTTAAAGCATAAATCTGATGAATTTGATACGCTTAAGAAGTGAGAAGCTATGGTAGAAAATGAGACAGATAAAACAGTAAAGTTTCTCAGATCTGATAATGGGGGAGAGTATTATGATAAGAGGTTTAAGGAGTATTATGCAGCAAGTGGAATTAAACATCAGAAAATGATTCCAAGGACACTACAGCAGAATGGTTTGGCTTAGTACATTAACAGGACTATCCTTGAGCGCGCTAGGAGCATGAGGTTACATGTAGGGTTTCCTAAGACCTTTTGGACAGATGCTATGAATATTGTCACATATCTCATTAATAGAAGTCCCTCAACACCATTGGATAGTGGGCTACTAGAAGAAACGTGGACTGCGAAAGAAGTGAACCTTACACATCTCAGAGTGTTTGGTTGCACTTCATATATTCACATTAATGCAGAGTACAGAAACAAGCTGGATGCGAAGTTTAGGAGGTGCACGTTTATAGGCTACGGACAGCATGATTTTGGCTACAGGTTTTGCGATGCAGAAAAAGAAAAATCATCAGAAGCAAGGACATAGTCTTCAACAAAAAAGTGATGCATAAGGAAAGTGGGCAGGAAGATAAGGACGAGAAAATGAAATTCGTAGAGTTGAAAGAGTTACCGAACAAAGGCGTTACAGTGTCACAGGATGATCATGCATAAGAGTATTATGAGGGAGAGCAACATACACCGGTTGTGAGGAGGTTTACTCAGGAGAGGAGAGCCACGGTTCGATACTCACCCTCCTTATATTATCTACTGTTGATAGATAATGGTGAGCCGGAGTGTTTTGAAGAGGCATTACAGTCAGATATATGGGTTAAGTGGGAGTAGGCTATGGATGAGGAGATGGACTCTCTCGAGTCTAATCATAGATGGGAGCTAGTCACTTTACCTAAGGGTAAGAAAGCTCTTCATAACAAGTGAGTTTACAGACTGAAGGAGGAGCACGATGGTTCAAAATGGTACAAGGCTAGATTGATTGTAAAGGGGTTTCAACAAAAGGCAAGTATCGACTTCACTGAAATATTTTTACCTGTGGTAAAAATGTCTATGATTCGCATGGCCTTGAATATAGTGGCTATAGAGGACTTATATCTAGAGCAGTTAGATGTTAAGACAGCCTTTCTTTATAGGGACCTTGAAGAAGAAATATATATGATCAGTCGACAGTATACATGGCACTAGGAAAGGAGAACAAGGTGTGCAGACTGAAGAAGAGTCTATATAGCCTGAAGTAGGCCCAGAGGCAGTGGTACAAGAAGTTTGACAGTTTCATGTCGGGAAATGGTTTTAGGAGATGTCACGTAGACTACCGTTGCTATTTGAAGAAGTTTGATATGTCGTATATCATCCTTCTTCTGTACGTTGATGATATGCTTGTGGCCGGTTCATGCTTGAAGGACATCTCAGATCTCAAAAGATAACTGTCTAGAGAATTTGCCATGAAGGATTTAGGAGCTATCCTAGGCATGAGGATAAAGCGCGACAGGGAAAATAAGAAACTGGTTTTGTCACAGGCAGAGTACTTAGCTAAGGTACTTGATCGATTCAATATGGGAGGTGCTAAGCCGGTTAGCACTTCATTAGCCAACCACTTCAAGCTATCTAAAGAGCAAAGTGCAAAGATACAGGAGGAATGAGACTACATGGTTAAAGTCTCATATGTGTTAGCTATTGGGAGTCTCATATATACTATGATGATCACGAGGCCAGACATTGCTCAAGCAGTGAGAGTTGTTAGAAGGTTCATGAACAACCCTAGGAAGGAACATTGGGAAGCTGTGAAGTGGATCCTTAAATACCTGGTTGGCACAAAGGATGTAGGGCTATGTTATGTAGATAAAAAATCAAGCTACAAGGCTACGTGAATTTAGATTTGACAGGATATATCAACAACAGAAGAAGCACTACAGGTTATGTCTTTACTTTAGGTAGTGCTGCAATCAGTTGAGTCTCTCAGTTACGAAAGATAGTATCTATCAGTACAACAGAAGCAGAATATGTTGTGGCTATACAAGCGTGCAAGGAGATGGTGTGAATGCAAGATTTTATAGAAGAGTTGGGTAAGAAGCAAGTAGATTGCAAGCTGTATAGTGACAGTCAGAGTGCAATATACTTGGCTAAGAATTCAGCCTTTCATTCAAGGACCAAGCATATTACCAGCAGATATCACTTCATACATTCGTTACTGGAAGATGGATCGATTTCTCTAGAGAAGATTCATACAAGTGAGAATCCTGCGGATATACTGACCAAGGCGGTCACATGGGAGAAGCTGAAGTTTTGTTCGGCTTTGATTGGTCTTCAGGCTTGAGGACGGGGAGGCGGTGCACTTCGGATGAAGAAGATAAACGTTTATGGCAATGTATCTCTAAGTGAGAGATTGTTGAGATATGGAGCCACATCTAGGGCTGTCTTCGACCGGTTGTGGGCTATGCACAATCGGTCGTAGGGGCCCGCTCGACCGATCGTGGACCGGCTCGACCCAAATGTTGAGGGTCAAATATTGTATATTAGACTCCAATTACTGCTTGGATTTACGAACATGATACTGTGTAATGACCTATTTTGTTCATGCTGATGTTGCAAGGTGGATTTACGAGCTTGGACTGCAAAAGAGTACTAAAAGCATAGATTTAACACTCTGAAGACACCAAGGTAAGGGACGGACTCCAGGGGACCAAGATCGACGGATTTACGTGCTAGAGATCGGAGAAAATTGAGAACTTGAAGTTCAAATGGCCCGTAAGTGGTCCAGAAAGCAAGATCACAAGGTTTCCACCATCCGTTTGACTCGAAACTCCATACGTGGCCTGAGGACCATAAATGAGCTGTACATGTCAAATTTGAACCATTAAATTCTTGTGAAAATGACCCAACGGGCACATCATCCTCTAATACCATGATTTGGGGCCCACCTGCTATCTGGATACGCTTTAACTTTAGTCCCCATGGTTAAAATGAGAGGGTAAAACGGATAGATGGAGCGGATGTCTTAAAAAGATCACAGTGGACCCCACATGTACACATGTGTTTACATAGTATACTTTCACCGGCCATGCACTAGTCTTCAAGAACTCGGTCAGCAAGCGCTGACCTAGTATTTCTTTAAGAAAATCTCAAACGCAAACAGCGTTTACGTTGTCCACCGTTATTCCTTGCTTGTGGGCCCCACCCATCATCCAAATGGATGATCTGAACCATCCATTGACTCAAGGGGGTAGAAAAAACCTTCACCAAGCTTTCCTTTTTGCCCCATACACATGTACGCATGTGGATTGTGATTACAAACACGATGTATGGTGGAATGAAGAGTTTTGTGGGCCACACCGAAATCAACCTGGTTTCTGCCTTCCTGAACGATTTTTCGAGTGGATTTCAATGGATGACGTGGATTTCTCAGCCGTCGATGATCATGGGCCCCACCAACGTCACAGCGCAACCAGCCCTTTCACAGCCCTATTTTCGCGTTCGACGTAGCCAGGCTTTTACAGGCTGTTCTGTGATCACGACCATGATCAGATGACAGATTTGATTTGTCCATCATGTAGGCCATCCCAAAAGGTCCCAAGGGACAGTGTTCTTTTGGATAGGAGCAAGGAAAAAGGACATTTTCTGGGACTGTCTTCTTGACCGCGTAACAGAACTTACGTAGGGGAGGCTGTTTGCTACAAATTGGACTGCTAGACTGCGTAAAGAGAGTCGGTTCTCCACCGACAACCTTCCACAACCTTCTCCTGCTATAAAAGGAAGAGAAGAAAGACAGAAGAGGATCTATCTTGGCTTAGACGTGGAAGAGAGAGAGAGAGACGGTTCAAGGCTTCAACTGTTTTTTTCCTCTAATTTTTTTTTCTTTCTTCCTTTATGTTTTTTTTTTTTTGAGAGATTTTAGGTTCACCATGTGCATGTGTGGCTAAACCTCTTAGCTAGGGCTAAGAGGTGAAGCTTGTAGCGTGATGGGAGGACTCTATTTTATGCCTTTTATTTATATTGAATTGATATTGATTTTAGTTTAATTAAGAGAATATTTTTAGTTTTTAATGGTCTGTTATGACTAAAATTATAATGGGTCTAGGATGGCTTTGAGCATGTTCTTTTCCTTTTTATGTTTATAACGTCAGGAAGCCCTGTTGTTCACCATTGTCTCCTGGGCATGGTAGGATGACGATATCCTTCTTAACCTTCGTGCATTGTTGATTGGTTGGTAATTAGTTTAATTTTATTATTTTCTTTGTCTTCTGGGCATGGTTTGGTGATGGAATCCATTCTAATTCATACACTTTTCATCTCTTTAAAATTATATCAATTAAGTTCAGTTAAATTTTCATGGTTACATTCTTCAATTGGATGAATATGGGACTCTAAGTCCAGTTGAGTTCTTGGAACAGGCATAAGATCTCCCTGATCTCTACAAGTGGATCCTCTGAATCTCTAGTTTCCTACCTCTGAATTTCTCTACATTTTAGATAATTATTCCACCATTATTCTCTAAATTTCATTTAGTTTAGATTTCATCTTAGTTTAGTTATAGTTCTACTTAGTTTCAGATTACGTATAAGTTTCAGTCCCTTGGGATTCGACCTCAGTCTTACCGAGTTTATTACTACATCACAACCCTGTACTTGAGGTGTGGACACCAAAGTCCAACGAGCATTGTTTTTGGGTCCCGAGGTGCTCGACCGGTCGTGACCCATTCACGACTGGTCGTGGGGTTCTCTCGACCGGTCGTAGTTATGCAGATTTATTTCTGAATCCGATGTGGACTGTGGATTTTGGTGTCACCTTTTTCAAGGGTGCGGAAGGAGAGTTACCTAAACTATAAATAGGGGTTCCTAGGGATTTTCTAGGCATGATAAAAGTTATTCTAAGGTGTGGGCTAAGGGTTTTCTATGTGCTTCCAAGGAAAAGGTTAGTATATTGCCTTGTAATCTCTGTTTTCTTCATAGTGGAAGTTTGCATCTATGGTTTTTTACCCTAGTTTGAAATTTTTTCATGTATATCTTATCTTATGGTTTGTTTGGATTGCTTTGATCTTTTTCTAGTTTATATTTCTTCCTGTTTATCGTTTGTGGATGAGGCCTGAGATTGGATCTAGGCTTACTGCGCTGTTGGCGTGCTGCGCAAAAGATGCACAACATAATCCTCTTAAATTTTGCAACTTTAGATTATAAAAGTTAGATCCATTTAAAAACTAGATTTAAGTTGGATTAGGTTTGAGAGGTTTGCGAGTTGACACATTTAGTAACTAACTCAAATGGGCCTAAATCCAATCTAAATGTCAAAATTTTGGACATAGAACTGTTTATTCTTGGATAATGTTCGATGGCACATCAAGTTGAATTGACCCTTCTGCACCCATATATGGTTATACTTTAGGGTGTGGAGTAAGTGTTTTCCTAGATTTGACTCAATTAATGCCTGAGACGCTCATGGATCGCCTAATCTTGGAGAAGGTCTATGCCAAAGCTGTCATCAGATTCAGATTCCTCACCGCAAGAGGCTACATTGTGGATTTGATGTTTTCCTCTTTGACGCAGGGAAGGACGTGAGGTCGAGCACCGTCTTCCTCAAGATAATAAATATTCCGAATTGTAACGCCCGTGAAAAATTCGTACTTGGGTTCGAGTACCAATTCGACCCGAAATTGCGTAGAAATAAATTCCATGGAAATTAAGCGTAAGTTAGCTAGCGCAACGCTAAAGTAACTGGGAAATAGTCCCTGATCACTTTAAATACGTTCTGCAAGACCCAAATCGAGTAGAACAAACAACTCTACAATACTCTATAACCTCGGATCAAACTCTAAGCGGGTTTGTCCTCTGGACCACGTTGAACTTTTGTATTGGATTTAGACCGCGCGTCGAAGGTCCGATACCTCCTATCTTAGACCGTTAGAACCGCCCAGCTGGACTTGACAATCATCTCAAAAATCAAGTCAAACCGATAATCACAGACGATTTCGTTGAACCCGGACTGAAGCGACCGCGAATAGGGACGGATTTGGAATTTCAAATTCAAATCTGACACACGACTTGACGCGTCAGTATTAAGCGTTCTGACCGTCAGAATTCATCCAGATTACACCCTCGGATCAGGAAAAATTTCTATTTATTATCATGAGACTTTCAGCCCTGATCTATGTGCGGTGACCGCTGAACTGAAACTGGTCCGCCACGTGCGATCTGCCAACCCTGCCAGACTGAAAACTTAATACGAGGTACATCTGGTACCCATGAGCTTAAGTCTGATCGCAATCGACCAGGGGACCACCAGAAAGCAGTTTTTGGACCGAAACAGCCCCGAAATGGATAGGCACCAAGTAAACTTCATCCCGGAGCCTATTTTCGGCGATTTTAAGCTTATAAAAGGGGTTGAAACCCTCATTTCTCCCTCCATCCGAAAATCACAAACCCTAGGAGAAAAAGAGAGAGAGTTTGAGAGAAAGAGAAGAAGAGAATTTTCCCGCTTCCGAGCCCCTGACAGTTGCTGCTTCAGCACTTCTTTCCAATCACCTGGCTGGTGATTTCTCCACTTTTTCAGGTATAAAATAACCCCAAAAACTTGCTGATTTAGGGTTTACTTAGATGCATAACATGTTAGCTAACATATTCCATAAATCAGGCTCTCCTACTGCCGTAGACGAAGCGTACACGCTCCGTTCAAAATCCTGCAACCGTAAGAGACTAGGTGAGGATTTTAGACGCTTTGATTGATGGTTTACAATGCTTTCAATATCGTTTAATAGTAGATTATCGACGGCATCGCCGTTTGACATGTACAACATGCTCTCCGTTTCCTGTTTCGTAAATTAACGAAGAATATGAGATTTAGGGCATTTTAGTCATTTGTAGGAAGTACGGTCTACATGCATATTTTGCTGACATGATTGACATGGTTTGTCGCCGCATTAGAGAGTTAGGAATGCTTGCATAATCAGTTTGGCGAAGAGATTCGTCAAGTTGCGCACTTTGGGTCGACATACTATATGTGGACTTAAGTGTGTAGTGTATGTGTTTGTATATATGCTTGTATTAGTATGTATTGAATTGAATGATGTTATGTAGTAGTTTGAGATTGATTTCATGATTAAAATGCTGACCTAAATGATTTCCTACATGTTTACCTTATGCATGATTGCATTACATGCATAGAAAGTATGCCTTGAAGATTTGCTTAAGTTGAATGTTATAACATGTGTTAACATGCTCACATGATGTATTTAAATTCCAATACTTTAACCTGTAATGCTAATATGATTCCATAGATGTGTGGGACTTGACCTAGTCCAGGCAGTCGGTAACCGAGCGAATTCGTGGCTGACTGGTCATAGCCACGAACGACGCGTCGATGAACGTGATTCGTGTTGAG
The DNA here is from genome assembly GCA_037074715.1 of Magnolia kwangsiensis. Taxonomy (NCBI): domain Eukaryota; kingdom Viridiplantae; phylum Streptophyta; class Magnoliopsida; order Magnoliales; family Magnoliaceae; genus Magnolia; species Magnolia kwangsiensis. Next base: position 13,830,962 of record CM073577.1, on the reverse strand, counting down.
AATTGGCGGCAGTGGTTAGGCCACGTGAAGTGTTTTACGCACTTCATGTCGTTCGACTTGAGATGCGATCGCGCTAGTCGAGCACGTCAAGTAACCCGACTGGCCGATGTATGTTCACCTTGTATGTGTCATAACTGCTTGAACCTAGGGTACTGAACTTACCATTGTAAACCCTGTTAACCATGGTACCTTGATCCACGAAGACTCATGAGCCGGGCATGGTGGTATGGGACACCGTGGTCGAGCTGTCGGCCTACGCTGGGGCCACAAACCTCTCCGTAGTGACCAGTGAGCACCTTGACTCGTGAGCAGATTATGGTGGTATGGGACACTATATTCTAGCTGTCGGCCTACACTGATCAGGCGACAAGCCCTTTGTAGTGACCGCGAGCGTATTCTGAGTCCACGGGAGGCGACGACCCTTCCGTTGCAGTAGAGTACGGTACGCCTGTATTGATAAGGTGATGGGGGAGCGGTGCAACGAGTGCGAGCAACAGCCCTGGCAGCCCTTGCAGTGACCTACGAAATATACATCGTATGAAATTACTAGGAGTGACGACCCTAGACAGGATCTGTGTTGGGTTGATACAAGGGAAGTACCTTAGTTTTCCAATCCTACTGTTTGAATGGACTAATAACAACTTAGAAATCATATCACCATAGCATTGCATGTGCCTGGAAGATGTGGAGCACTCTAGGGAGTGTGGCATGCCGCGGTCGTAAGATGTTGCCGCATGAGGGTGATCGTCGGTGAGGGCATACATCACGTCATATCATCTTGCATTAACAACAGTATTAGGATTGTCTGATTTACTGCTTTACTATTATCGCGTGATTGAATTGTGAACATGCTAATCTTTGCTCTATGATTCCAATGAGTTGATCACTCATTCCCACGTTACGGGATGGTGTTTGCAACACCCACCAGACCCTGTTGTAGCTGCAGGTGAGGACAAGATCCATGAGGTGGAGCCAGAGATCGACGAGGACCAGGATGAGTTCTCGTATATGCAGTATCATGACGGCTTCCCGTAGGCGACCTGGATCGAGGGGACATCAGTGGAACTTTCTTTTTGAACATTATGCTTTTGTTATGTATATGTACATGAGACTCAGAGATGTAGTCATACTTTGGAGACAGATGAGATTACTTTGCTTTTCCATACAGTGATATGTACATTGTTTAGTCTTCCGCTTGCTTTTATCACTGGATCTGAAGTATGAATTACAGTTTTGGTATAATTTTACTCATGTGAATGCTTTAAATCAGACAACATTGAATCATAACCATTTTTGTTGCATAAGTGACGGTCTGAAACTCGGGAGTTGAGTTTATACACGACCCCCGATTTTCAGGGTGTTACAAGTTGGTATCAGAGCATGAATGAGAGTATACTGGGCCTGGGTTATGGTCTTGCGACGTACGCTGTCGCTTCTCTTGACTTAGGTGGGTGCGAGAAGGGTCTAGAAACACTTCTAGGATCGCAGATTCGCTGATAGGCGAAGTCTATTAGGATCGATCGCAAGATCGAGTCTGTAACGTATCTCGGGTCACGTAAAGCAACCCGAATCACTTCTAAGCTATAGGAAGTCGGGTTGAGACGTCCTATGAGCGGTTTTAAACCACAAAAGTGAATCCTTGGGCCGTGGGATGACCACGACTCTTGTAATCAATCGCCAGGGCTTAAAAATCCCGTTTCACCAAAAATTCTCAAAATTCCTCCTCTAAACACTCCGACCTTCAGTTCTTTCTTATCCATTTCATGTTAGGCATCAAACATAATGTGAAAATAACACAAATTAGTACATTCACCAAATTTTACAGTGAATAGTAAAATTTCATGAAAAATGGCCATAAGGCCATTCTAACTTCACTTTATTTAGCAAATAAGGATCTAGATAGGTGTATTGGCTCCTTCTACCCCAAATTCATATTCTGCATCATATAGTTTGGTATTCGGGATTGCAATGTGGACCTGGAAAGTCCTGAACACATGTTTGGGCTCATACAGACCAAATTACTATGAACTAGGGGGTGGGACGTGACTTTTTGGGACCCTGGGACCATGGGGGACCAGACCCATGGGGTCCCACCGGCCAACGTGAAAGTTGGCCGGCGATGCCATCGCCGGTCGGGCGATGCATCGCCGACCGGCGGTGTCCAAATGGGCTGCTTTTCGGGCGCACGCCCTTAAATGGGATGTACATCATCCCTAGGTACCTCCCACCTCATAAAAACCTCCAAATCTTACCCTTCCTTCACAAACAGCCCTCTACATAGCCCTATTTTCAATTTTCAGCAACCCATTCCAAACTCCGGCGTCCCAAACCACTTCTAGGACCCTCCTTGGCTAAAAAAGACCACCACCCATCACTTATTGGATGTTGGCAGCCTCTTTCCTTGAAGATCTCACCATTTGGAGCTCCAAAATCCCCCACATAGAGCTGAAATCGTGAGGTGCTCCATTCTATCTTTTTGTTTATATTTCTCTTTGAAACTACAGCCTTGGGAAGCTTGAAGCATCCTCTACGATGCCTAGATTTCCTTTTCTCAGATTGGGCAGCCATTTCTCTGCATTTTCGGCATTTTTCATGGCTTTTGTGGAAGCCATTTTGGGTCTTTTGTCACTCTCATCCATCCTGTCTTTGATGGGTAAGAGAAAAACCGCGACAGACGAGGCTGGGCCGAGCCGCCCTGCTCGATCGAGAAGACCGCGGGGTGGTGCCGCAAGTTCAAACACCGCCGCAGGTCCAGCTGTAGTCCTGGAGTGCCGTACAAAGCGGGATTTGGATCCCCATGCACACCTTGGACGAACTATTTTATCAGAGATGCCTCATGGCGAATACACTGATCGTAGAGTGTTATTTGAGGCGGACGTAGATGGACGATTGTTCGGCGAATATCTGTTGTTCGAACGCATTGAAGCTGCGCACTGGGGACCGATCTTTGAAGCTCGCGCTCGTGCTAATGTGAGCACTGTTCGCGCCTTCTATGCTAGCATCCAGAGTCCTACCTTGGAGCCTTTGCAGTTCAAAATCCCTTTTGGTAGAGATCGGATGGCTACGATCGACGTCCGGTTGATTGCGCGACTTCTCAACGTGCCTCTAGGTGATGTGCATCCTAGTGAGAAGAATTTGAGGACTAGACGTGAACGAGATCGCCGCACCAGGTTTCTGTGCGGTAAGTTGGTTCAATGGCAGCCTAATAATAGCCTCAAGGCGACGTATATGTCTGAGGATTTGCGCCTGCTGCACCATATCTGCACGTTCAATGTCTATCCCAGGTCGACGAACCGCATTGAATGTACACATCTTATGGTCGATTTCTTATTTCTGGTGGCCCAGGGAGAGAACGTATGCATGGCCACTTTCATCTTACGGTAGATAGTTCTCATAGCCAGATCGAGAAGAACATCCGAATCGCTTCCCTTTGGCCGACTTATTTGCAAGATTGCACTTGAGTTTGTCTATAGACTTGGGCCCGAATTACCGGTATCGATTCACACCATCGATGAGTCGACAATGGTCAAGATGAAGATTGGGTCGCAATACCGTGAAAATCAACTTGAAAGGGATAGTGGGGATGACTTTGATGAAGAGGAAGATCAAAGCGAAGAAGAACCTAGAGCAGAGGTTCAGGAAGAAGCTCAGGAAGAAGCAGAAGAGGAGGCTCAGGATACTGATGAGAGCCCTCCTCCTTCTGCGCAGACTACTATCGACGATCACATTGCTCGGATGGAGGAGAGCCAGACCGCTTTGCGTAGGGAAGTCCAAGAACTTCGAGCAGAAGTCGCTGATGCCAAGGCCGTTACAAAGAAGAAGTTTGGCAAGGTGACTCGCACCTTGAAGGCAATCCTGTATTGCTTACAGGATAAGGGTGCTCCTCCTCCGTCACCAGACTCCGACTAGCGATACGATCTTTGATGCTGTTATTAGTAGTTAGCCATTTCCTATTTTATGTGTGTAAAGCCTATTAGGGCTAGTGCTTTGCTTATGTTGTTGTTGCTTAACTGTCTTAATTTCCATGTAATTCTAGTCATGATGCTTGTAAGGATATATCCCTTGCGTTGTGACAATTTTGATTAATTGAAATGCATGGAATGCCTTTGACTCTTTAGTGAATGATTGTGGTGTATTTGTGCAATTGAGACTGACAAGGTTGCGCCCTATTTTGAATATAGGGAATGCCACCTAAGACTACGAGGAGAGCGGTTCGGCTTGCATTGTCAGACCATATGGATCAGACTCCCTCTCAGTCTGGCACTCGTCCGGACCCTGCTGTGGGCCCGATTCCTGAGGCGGTTCGGTCGTCTCAGCCTGCTGTTGGTCCTACAGATGGACCACCGCCATTTACACCATCTGTTAGAGAGCCACATCGCGCGTCTACTTCCACACCGCATCCGCCACAGCCTGCTCCACCCCCCGACAGATTCGAGCAGATGATGGCTATGATGCTACAGCAGCAGCAGCTCCTGACCACCATAGTGGGGACTTTAGCCCAGGGTGGGGGTGCGACTACATCTACTCCACCTGCACCACCTGCGCATCCAGCTGAGGATGCCTATACTTACGCCCAAGATGAGGGCATGGCCCATCCTGCGCAGCCTGCTTTCCCTGCGGAGAATCCTGCAGACACACGGGGCCTACTGGAGCGATTTCAGCGCTTGCGGCCTCCTACTTTCACGGGTTCTCACAGACCCGAGGAGGCTGAGTTCTGGCACGACCGAGTGTCGAAGATTCTACGGATGTTGCACTGCACCGAGGCTGAGCAGGTAGAGCTGGCTACCTTCCTGTTTGAGAGAGAGGCCAGTATGTGGTGGGATAGCGTACTGCGGACTGTTGCCGCAGATTTTGTATGGACATGGGCAGCATTTGAGTTCCGCTTCCATGAGAAGTATTATCCCCAGACCTACAGGCACGAGAGGGAGAATGAGTTTCTCCGTCTCAGGCAGGTAGCGATGACAGTTACCGAGTATGAGCATCGGTTCACAAAGTTGGGCAGGTACGTCCCGACAATTCTAGCTGATGAGCAGATGCGCATACGGCGCTTTTTGGAGGGCTTGCGACCGGATATTCGGTCGAAGATGTGCTGTGTCAGTTTTCCCTCCTATGCGGAGTTGGTTCACATGTCCATGCGGGCAGAGCAGGACGTGGATCGACTTGCGCGATCTCGAGGCCCGACTACTTCTAGGCCGCAACCGGATTTACCAGACAGGCCCTTCGCGGGCAAGAGGCCTTGCTTTGATCCTCCTACCAGGACCACGGCGCCTGTACCACCGTTTCGGCGCCCTGATTTGTCATGTACATACTGTGGGAGGACGGGCCACTTGGCGCAGAGTTACTTTTCGAGGATGCTGAACAGTGGATTCTCGCCGCGGCAGAAGATTGATCGTGTACGTCCACAGGCGATATCAGCACCGCCTATACGGTCAGCTCCTGCGCATCCTTCTTTCAGACCTACGGTATCGCAGATTCGACAGCCTCCACGGCCCTTGACACAACGGCTGTACCGGCCACAGCAGGCTCGAGTTCATGCATTGACCGCTGAGGCAGCTACGACGCCGACTTTCCAGCATTCAGCCTTTGAGGTCACGGCCCATATCGGAGGTACTTCCGTTCTTGTCATAGTGGACACTGGTTCCACGATTTCTTTGATATCGCGTGCCGTAGTCAGACGTCTCGGGTTACAGACTATCACTATGGATAGCGTGCGAGTCTTTGCAGCTCATGGAGATTTTTCGGATGTCACCCAGATGTGTGAGGGTTGTTTGGTTGATCTGGGAGGCAGGACAATGACTCTTGATCTGGTCGTCGATCCCTCGCTCGTTTATCTCGACGTCATTCTTGGCATCGACTGGTTGACTGCAGCAAGAGCTGAGATTGACTGCGAGACTCGTATAGTCACAGCGTACGAGCCTGAGGGTGCATCCTTCACATTTCCAGTGCGGGTAAATCTTCCTTTCCGCATTCTTAGCTACGCCACTCTATTGCGCGACGCTGGTGCCCAGGTACTTGAGCAGACGCCAGTTGTTTCTGAGTTCGGGGATCTGTTCAGGAAGATCCCTGGTTTGCCGCCCCGACGTGAGATCGATTTCACTATCGATCTAGTTCCTGGTTCTACACCCGTCTCACTGCCGACGTATCGCATGACACCATGTGAGATGGAGGAGTTGAGGACGCAGATTGATGGTCTGCTAGAGCTTGGCTTTATACGGCCTAGCGTGTCTCCTTGGGGAGCACCGGTCTTGTTCGTGAAGAAGAAGGATGGTTCGCTGCGATTGTGTATTGATTATCGCAGGCTGAACCAGCTCACGGTGAAGAACAAATACCCTTTGCCCAGGATCGATGACTTGTTTGATCAGTTGAGAGGAGCGCAGTACTTCTCGAAGATTGATCTTCAGTCAGGTTATCATCAGCTGCGCGTCAGAGATGAGGACGTGCAGAAGACAGCATTCATGACCAGTTTTGGCCACTACGAGTTCCTCGTGATGTCGTTCGGTCTCACGAACGCACCGGCCGTGTTCATGGATCTGATGAACCGGGTATTTTGGCCTTTCCTCTATCGATTCGTCGTTGTCTTCATCGACTACATTTTGGTATACTCTAGGAGTCGAGAGGAGCATGAGGAGCACTTGCGTTTGGTCCTTGATACGCTCAGACAGCATCAGTTGTTCGCACAGTATAAGAAGTGCGACTTCTGGAAGCAGGAGGTGAAGTTTCTGGGACACGTGGTGTCCAAGGATGGCATGGCAGTTGACCTGTCTAAGGTGCTGCGGTGCAGGACTGCGAGCAGCCTGGTTCTGTCACTGAGGTGAGGAGTTTCTTGGGACTCGCTGGCTACTATCGGCGCTTCATTCAAGACTTCTCGAAGATCGCGAGACCCTTATCTCAGTTGACACGGAAGGACGTGAAGTTCGCCTGGAATAATAAGGCGGAGTCAGCTTTTCAGGAGCTGAAGGACAGACTTACGTCCGCCCCTGTGCTAGTATTGCCAGAGCAAGGGGTTAGATACACTATATACACTGACGCGTCTAGCGTTGGTTTGGGTTGTGTCCTTATGCAGAGGGACAGGGTAATTTCGTATGCCTCGAGACAATTAAGGAAGCACGAGGAGAATTACCCTACACACGACCTGGAGTTGGCAGCCGTTATATTCGCACTGAGACTCTGGAGACATTACCTCTACGGAGAGGAGTTCGAGCTCTTTTGCGACCACAAGAGCCTCAAGTACATATTCACGCAGCGAGACTTGAATATGAGGCAGGGGCGATGGATGGAGACGCTGAAGGACTTCAAGTTTGAAGTCTCTTACCATCCTGGGAAGGCGAACCTTGTGGCTGATGCGTTGAGCCGCAAGAAGGCGATAGAGTTTGCGGCTTCGCTGATGGTTGCCGAGTGGGATATGGTGGAGTTTTTGTGAGACTTTGAGCAGAAACTCACCGTAGAGGAACCATTTGAGTTCATCGCACACATACAGGTGCGATCTCAGATCGATGACCGAGTCATCGAGGCGCAGAGGGACGACGCGCATCTTACTGAGCTTCGAAAGCAGGCCAGTGATGATGCTGATGCCGACTGGCGAGTTGGTATGGATGGGGGCTTACGTTACCGTGGCCGCCTATGCGTCCCAGATGTCCCTGACTTGAGACGAGAGATTCTCGAGGCTGCGCATTCTACTAGACTCGCGATGCATCCAGGCAGCACGAAGATGTATCGTGATGTGAAGAGGACATATTGGTGGGAAGGTATGAAGACCCACATAGCTGAGTTCGTGTCCCGTTGTCTCACTTGTCAGCAGGTGAAGGCAGAGCATCGCCGACCACCTGGACTTTTGCAGCCTATGCCGATTGCAGAGTGGAAGTGGGATTTCATTTCCATGGACTTCATTTCTGGGTTGCCGAAGATGAAGAAGGGGCATGATTCCATTTGGGTGATCGTCGACCGATTGACGAAGTCGGCGCACTTCCTACCGATCAGAGTTACGAACTCTGCAGACAAGCTAGCTAGATTGTACATCCAAGAGATTGTGCGTCTGCATGGAGTTCCGTTGGAGATCGTGTCGGACAGAGACACGCGGTTCACTTCTATTTTCTGGACTCGCATTCAGGAGGCTATGGGTGTGAAGTTGAAGTTCAGTACTGCCTTCCACCCACAGACGGACGGACAGACGGAGCGAGTGAACCAGATCCTGGAGGACATGTTGCGAGCTTGCGCATTGGACTTCAAGGACAGTTGGGATGACTGTCTTGCATATGCAGAGTTTGCATACAACAATAGCTTCCAGGCGAGTATCGGCATTGCACCTTATGAGGCGCTGTATGGGCGACCTTGTCGCGCACCGCATTACTGGTTAGAGGTCGGTGAGCGTAGCTTGATTGGCCCAGAGTTGGTGCAGGCGACGTCAGAGAAGATCGATATTATTCGACGTCGGCTTCTTACAGCGCAGAGCAGACAGAAGAGCTACGCCGATACGAGACGGAGGCCACTAGAGTTCACAGTTGGGGATCACGTGTTTTTGCGAGTTTCCCCTATGAAGGTAGTCCTTCGGTTCGGAAAAAAGGGGAAGCTGGCACCGCGATTCATTGGTCCATTCCAGATCCTCGATCGTGTGGGAGCAGTGGCTTACCGATTGGCTTTACCCACGCCCCTCGCGAGCGTCCACAACGTATTTCATGTTTCTATGCTGAAGAAGTACGTTGCTGATCCTTCCCATATCATCAGATGGGAGCAGGTGCAGTTAGGAGAGGATGTTACTTATATCCTACGACCGACACGCATCTTAGACAGGAAGGAGCAGGTACTGCGTAGCAAGGTGATTCCCATTGTGAAGGTACTATGGACGCATCACTCTGAGGAGGAGGCTACTTGGGAGACAGAAGCCGAGATCAGAAAGAACTACCCACAGCTTCTCGAGGAGTACGAAAAGGTACAAATTTCGAGGACGAAATTATTTGTTAAGGGGGGTAGATTGTAACGCCCGTGAAAAATCCGTACTTGGGTTCGAGTACCAATTCGACCCGAAATCGCGTAGAAATAAATTCCATGGAAATTAAGCGTAAGTTAGCTAGCGCAACGCTAAAGTAACTGGGAAATAGTCCCTGATCACTTTAAATACGTTCTGCAAGACCCAAATCGAGTAGAACAAACAACTCTACAATACTCTATAACCTCGGATCAAACTCTAAGCGGGTTTGTCCTCTGGACCACGTTGAACTTTTGTATTGGATTTAGACCGCGCGTCGAAGGTCCGATACCTCCTATCTTAGACCGTTAGAACCGCCCAGCTGGACTTGACAATCATCTCAAAAATCAAGTCAAACCGATAATCACAGACGATTTCGTTGAACCCGGACTGAAGCGACCGCGAATAGGGACGGATTTGGAATTTCAAATTCAAATCTGGCACACGACTTGATGCGTCAGTATTAAGCGTTCTGACTGTCAGAATTCATCCAGATTACACCCTCGGATCAGGAAAAATTTCTATTTATTATCATGAGACTTTCAGCCCTGATCTATATGCGGTGACCGCTGAACTGAAACTGGTCCGCCACGTGCGATCTGCGAACCCTGCCAGACTGAAAACTTAATACGAGGTACATCTGGTACCCATGAGCTTAAGTCTGATCGCAATCGACCAGGGGACCACCAGAAAGCAGTTTTTGGACCGAAACAGCCCCGAAATGGATAGGCACCAAGTAAACTTCGTCCCGGAGCCTATTTTCGGCGATTTTAAGCTTATAAAAGGGGTTGAAACCCTCATTTCTCCCTTCCATCCGAAAATCACAAACCCTAGGAGAAAAAGAGAGAGAGTTTGAGAGAAAGAGAAGAAGAGAATTTTTTCGCTTCCGAGCCCCTGACAGTTGCTGCTTTAGCACTTCTTTCCAATCACCTGGCTGGTGATTTCTCCACTTTTTCAGGTATAAAATAACCCCAAAAACTTACTGATTTAGGGTTTACTTAGATGCATAACATGTTAGCTAACGTATTCCATAAATCAGGCTCTCCTACTGCCGTAGACGAAGCGTACACGCTCCGTTCAAAATCCTGCAACCGTAAGAGACTAGGTGAGGATTTTAGACGCTTTGATTGACGGTTTACAACGCTTTCAATGTCGTTTAATAGTAGATTATCGACGGCATCACCGTTTGACATGTACAACATGCTCTCCGTTTCCTGTTTCGTAAATTAACGAAGAATATGAGATTTAGGGCATTTTAGTCATTTGTAGGAAGTACGGTCTACATGCATATTTTGCTGACGTGATTGACATGGTTTGTCGCCGCATTAGAGAGTTAGGAATGCTTGCATAATCAGTTTGGCGAAGAGATTCGCCAAGTTGCGCACTTTGGGTCGACATACTATATGTGGACTTAAGTGTGTAGTGTATGTGTTTGTATATATGCTTGTATTAGTATGTATTGAATTGAATGATGTTATGTAGTAGTTTGAGATTGATTTCATGATTAAAATGCTGACCTAAATGATTTGCTACATGTTTACCTTATGCATGATTGCATTACATGCATAGAAAGTATGCCTTGAAGATTTGCTTAAGTTGAATGTTATAACATGTGTTAACATGCTCACATGATGTATTTAAATTCCAATACTTTAACCTGTAATGCTAATATGATTCCATAGATGTGTGGGACTTGACCTAGTCCAGGCAGTCGGTAACCGAGCGAATTCGTGGCTGACTGGTCATAGCCACGAACGACGCGTCGATGAACGTGATTCGTATTGAGAGTTGGCGGCAGTGGTTAGGCCACGTGAAGTGTTTTACGCACTTCATGTCGTTCGACTTGAGATGCGATCGCGCTAGTCGAGCACGTCAAGTAACCCGACTGGCCGATATATGTTCACCTTGTATGTGTCATAACTGCTTGAACCTAGGGTACTGAACTTACCATTGTAAACCCTGTTAACCATGGTACCTTGATCCACGAAGACTCATGAGCCGGGCATGGTGGTATGGAACACCGTGGTCGAGCTGTCGGCCTACGCTGGGGCCACAAACCTCCCCGTAGTGACCAGTGAGCACCTTGACTCGTGAGCAGATTATGGTGGTATGGGACACTATATTCTAGCTGTCGGCCTACACTGATCAGGCGACGAGCCCTTTGTAGTGACCGCGAGCGTATTCTGAGTCCACGGAAGGCGACGACCCTTCCGTTGCAGTAGAGTATGGTAGGCCTGTATTGATAAGGTGATGGGAGAGCGGTGCAACGAGTGCGAGCAACAGCCCTGGCAGCCCTTGCAGTGACCTACGAAATATACATCGTATGAAATTACTAGGAGTGACGACCCTAGACAGGATCTGTGTTGGGATTGATACAAGGGAAGTACCTTAGTTTCCCAATCCTGCTGTTTGAATGGACTAATAACAACTTAGAAATCATATCACCATAGCATTGCATGTGCCTGGAAGATGTGGAGCACTCTAGGGAGTGTGGCATGCCGCGGTCGTAAGATGTTGCCGCATGAGGGTGATCGTCGGTGAGGGCATACATCACGTCATATCATCTTGCATTAACAACAGTATTAGGATTGTCTGATTTACTGCTTTACTATTATCGCGTGATTGAATTGTGAACATGCTAATCTTTGCTCTATGATTCCACTGAGTTGATCACTCATTCCCACGTTACGGGATGGTGTTTGCAACACCCACCAGACCCTGTTGTAGCTGCAGGTGAGGACGAGATCCAGGAGGTGGAGCCAGAGATCGACGAGGACCAGGATGAGTTCTCGTATATGCAGTATCATGACGGCTTCCCGTAGGCGACCTGGATCGAGGGGACATCAGTGGGACTTTCTTTTTGAACATTATGCTTTTGTTATGTATATGTACATGAGACTCAGAGATGTAGTCATACTTTGGAGACAGATGAGATTACTTTATTTTTCCATACAGTGATATATACATTTTTCAGTCTTCCGCTTGCTTTTATCACTGGATCTGAAGTATGAATTGCAGTTTTGGTATACTTTTACTCATGTGAATGCTTTAAATCAGACAACATTGAATCATAACCATTTTTGTTGCATAAGTGACGGTCTGGAACTCGGGAGTTGAGTTTATACACGACCCCCGATTTTCAGGGTGTTACACGAATCCACGGAACTTCTCTGGACTCCTCACAGAGACTTCTCGAATCCACGAGGAAAGAAAGTAGAAAATAAGAATAATTTCTAATAAATTCGAAATTGATTAATGAATCATTGATAATTGTCTAATGTGTCTCCTTACACCATTAAATAAAGAAAAAAGATAAACTAAAATTCGTAATTATCAAAAATAGTAAAATTCTAACTCTAACTAGAATCCTAATTCTAGTAAAACTCTTCTAAGGTCTAATTTCTAAAAATAAAAATTACAAATAAACTTTCTCTAGAAGAGTCCTAGTATAACTAAAAGTTTCTTTTTAGAAAGAAAGAAAATCTAAAACTCTAAAAATATTAAAAAATTGAAATTACTAAAAATAGTAAAATTTTCCTAAAAATTCGTTTTTAAGCTGAAAGCGCGCATTTTCTGATGAAACAGACAGATGCGACCCACCATGTGGGTTGGTTCACCTCAGATGGCCCGTTTCAGTAAAGATTGATAGGTTGTACGCCCCATAACGATACCCGGATCAAAAGTTATGGTCAATTCATGGTCCATCTCCATATGGCTCAACTATGCTGAGAATATCTCTGTGACACGTTCTACATCAGACCCCTCCACTTGAAAAAAACTTGTCCTCGAGTTACGCAAGAGACTTGGTATATGAGTTTGAGATAACTTCTGACGCCGATGTTCATTAGCCCTTTTTTTGTACTTGACATTAAGCTCTTGAGCTGACATAATACATGTACTCATGCTTTCCTTAACTTGACTAATATTGATCAGTTCCTTCACATTTGACACAATACATGTACTCATGCTTTCCTTGACTTGACTAATATTGGTCAGTTCCTTCACATCCGTCTTTAAGATCTCATTATTTTTCTGATAATGTGAGCAATCAGGCGAACTTGCCCCTGAGACAGGATCATTGTGATTTTGTATATCTCGTATGGGAGGCAATTTATTGGGGGGTTCATCGAGCACAATCTCTTTGAACTCTTGCAACATTGGCTTTAAATCTTTTGGGATATTCACAGACTCCATATATTCTTTCTTTTCAACTGATGGATAAACATCTCTTGTTTCATCAGATTGTTTAACAAAAGCCTGTTCAGTTGTGAGAGACTGTTTCTCAACTTTAGAAGTATTGAGCTGGTTCGCCCTTCCCATAGGGGCGAGGATAATATTTTTGCCATCTTTAATAAAGAAGATAAATAAGTTATCCCGATCCCTATGTGTAGCTTTAATATTATTTTGCCAGGGTTTACCAAGTAACATGTGACAAGCTTCCATGTCGACCACGTCACACATTACTTCATCCTTATAATATTTACCAATGGAAAAAGATATACGACATCGTTCAGTTACCTCTGTTTTGTTGATCTTTTTGATCCATCCAATCGTGTATGGAGATGGGTGTCTTTCTGTTTTCAGTTGTAGCTTCTCCACCATTATTTTTGATACGAAATTTTTATCGCTCCTTATATCGATGATCACATTGTAGACTTTTTTGTATGCAGTGCATCTTGTTCGAAAGATGTTGTCTCTCTGTAATTCTATCTCTACCTTTGGCATGTATAACGACTTCCTCATAATTGAAGTGATGGCCTGTGATTTACCATCATCTGATGGTGCCTTGCAGAAATTGGGATTGTGTCGTACAACGGCCATAGGTGGTTGAGCATCACTTTGAGCTCGGGGCGAAATTAGTGCATCCGCAATACGGTTGAGGGTTGCCTGCAGCCCTTGCATGGTCAACTGACTCTCCCGGTGGAAAGCTTCCATTCTTTCCAAAAGATAACGAATCCCTTGATCACCGTCCACAAGATTTTGATTCATACCTTCGTTGTTTGCCATCGGCCCGAGGGAAAACCTCGCTCTGATACCAAATTGACGCAGGGATGAACGTGATGAGGTCGATCACCGTCTTCCTCAAGGATAACTACTCTGAATCTACGGAGCTTCTCTGGACTCCTCACAGAGACTTCTCGAATCCACGAGGAAAGAAAGTAGAAAATAAGAATAATTTCTAATAAATTCAAAATTGATTAATGAATCATTGATAATTGTCTAATGTGTCTCCTTACACCATTAAATAAAGAAAAAAGATAAACTAAAATTTGTAATTACCAAAAATAGTAAAATTCTAACTCTAACTAGAATCCTAATTCTAGTAAAACTCTTTTAAGGTCTAATTTCTAAAAATAAAAATTACAAATAAACTTTCTCTAGAAGAGTCCTAGTATAACTAAAAGTTTCTTTTTAGAAAGAAAGAAAATCTAAAACTCTAAAAATATTAAAAAATCGGAATTACTAAAAATAGTAAAATTTTCCTAAAAATTTGTTTTTAAGCTGAAAGCGCGCGTTTTCTGATGAAACGGACAGATGCGACCCACCATGTGGGTTGGTTCACCTCAGATGGCCCGTTTCAGTAAAGATTGATAGGTTGTACGCCCTATAACGATACCTGGATAAAAAGTTATGGTCAATTCACGGTCCATCTCCTTATGGCTCAACCATGCTGAGAATATCTCTGTGACACGTTCTACATCACTCTTATATCCAATAGTTAACATGACTCAGTACGACAAATAATCCAAATTCTCCATCTTTTCTTCTTGTACCTGAGATGAAAGAAAGATAGGAAATTTGTGTCTCTTCAGAGTTATCCCATCACTAAAAGAAATATTCTTATGTAGGTCTTGTTCCTAGTCAGAAATATAGTGAAATCGTCTTTCCCATTCTTTTCCCGAACCCATTCACTTCTTAAAGTATCCCATATATGTAGACGGGGACATTGGAAGAGGTCAGATTTACCCCGATTCATGATTCGAAGGGCAGTGTCATGGAAAGCTTAGATTTAGCATACTTATTATTATTATTATTATTATTATATTAGCATGTAATTAAGTTTAGGAGGAAAATGGTAAGCTTCCCATGAGGTCATGCTCCGTGGGCCCATCGTGATTTATGTTAGATATTCACCCCATCAATCAGATGCAGCCTTCCATGGTAGCCCATAGTCTTAAAAATAGGTCAATCAATGACTTAGGTGGGCCACATCATAGACAATAGTTCAAAGCAAATACTCACCCATTGAAACCTTTATGATTGTTTATAGGGTCCACTGAGATGTGGATAAAAAATTCAGCCCATCTAGCAAGTGTGTCCCACTTGGATGAGAGGCCAAATTAAGTTTTAGCCATATAAAAAACTTAGACAGCCCCACCACGTGGTTTAAAAGATTTTAGGCACAATTTCACATTGTTTTAAATGGTTTGGTCCACTCCAATTTTGGAGAACGCTAACTGTTAGGATATTTATAAACTAGAGGGGACCCTATATACATGATATGAATGTCCAACATAGATCATGGTGGTGCCCACATGCTCTATTGTTGTTAAAACGGATGTCTTAAATCTAGTCGAAGCAAATTTGACTCGAAGTCCAATAACAATGTTTCTGAATTTTTTGAGGTCTTCGACCACTCGAGGGAAAGGCTCGACCAGTCGAGGGGTAGGCTTGACCATTCGAAGGGTTCCTTCAGCTAGTCGAAGCCCAGGCTTGACCAGTTGAAGGTTACGCAGATGGTGCATGGATTCTGCACGGACTGTGTAAATTTGAGGCGGTTTCAGAGAGGTGCGTAAGTGGAGTTTCCTAAACTATAAATAGGAGTCCCTAGGGCCATTCTAAAGTATTTTATGGCTTCCTAAGGGCCTATTTTTTTTTTCAAAGTGAGAGTAAATACACAGTAAATAGGTAATTATTACAATTTTAGTGTTTGAAAATTCATAGGAATTTGTGCCTTTGAAACTGGTTCAAAAGAGATCATTTTAATTTTTGAACCGTACGGCAGTGTATATGATATATCCATTCCGTCCATCTATTTTACTATAATATTTTAAAGCATGAGACAAAAAATGAATTAGATCCAACACTCAAGTGGCCCACAGCAAAAGAAACAGTGGCCCCACAAAATTTTTAACGGTAGGTATTCGATTCCCTTTTTCGTATGGCGTGGTCCACTTGAGTTTTGGATATACCTCATTTTGTTGCTCATGCTCTAAATTTAACTGGCATAATGGATGAATGGTGTGGATAAGCGAAATGCATCACAGTGGGACCCACAGATGTTTTGTAATATTCTTGGTTTTTGTGTCAAAAAAGTAGGTAGTCAAATCGGGTATGGATGAAAATGTTGTAAATGCATGGGAAAATAATTATTACTTTTTTACATGGTATTTACCAGTGCACTGGAAAATCAAACAAGCCCTAAAGGTATTTCAAGAATTTCTAAAAGGGTTCTAGGATTTTCAAAGGGTGTAGCAAAGGTGAGATTCGAGCTTGTTCGAATCGGATAAGTCCTCTCTCTTTATAATTTCTATTTTTATAATGGAATTCTGTCACTTTGTGCCATGGTTCTTTTTTTTTTTTTTTCTGAAAGGGTTTTCCACGTTAAATCTTTATATTCTCTTGTGATTGCTATCCTAGATCCATATTTGTGTGAATACGCAACACAAATCCCCAACATCTATCTCATGGGAAACGCCCATGGTGTCGACATTGTAGTACCTTTTTCAGTTTAGAAACTTCATATTGTTAGGGATTTATGCTACGAAATCACACAGATATGGATCCAATTCAAATAACCTCGAATCTCACCCTTGCTACACCTTTTGAAATCCTAGAACCCCTTCTAAAAACTCTTAAAATAATTTAGAAAGCCTTAACATATCTTAAAATGATCTTAGGGACTTCTATTTATAGTTTAAGAAACTTCACTTATGCACTTCTCTGAAATCGCCTTAAATTTATGTAGTCTACGCAGAATCCGTGCACCATCTGCGTAATCTTCGATTGGTCGAAGACCTCGAAAAATTTAGAAATATTATTGCTAGACTTCGAGTCGAACTTGCTTCGACTAGGCGAATTTTTTCTAGAACTTTTCATATTTAAGACATTCTTTTTAACAACAATCTCCACCATGCCTTCAATCTTCAACCGTGTAGCTTTTTGATCTCTTCTCTTATCCCTGTCTTTCACCATAACTTCATCAATACATCTTGTGCAGACTCCGTCCTTCTTTTATGCCATCGCCAAGCCCAGAGAAGTCGCACAAAACTTAAACTTCCCTGTAAAAATAACCTTGGTGAGCATGTCTGTCGGATCTGAATCTATATGCCCAACTACCTTTGCTCCTATCTTCCCAAAAGATAAGAAGTAGTCCGTCGTACTACAAATATATTGAAGTAACCACCTCACTACCACCCAATGTTGCTAGACAGGGTATTTTCTCACAAAATCGATTGGCCATGAAATCACCGGTCTAACACAGACCATGACATGCACTGCCAACCGCATTCGAATAAGGGTCATGAGACATATCCTAAATTTTCTCATTTATTTTAGGACATGACCTATGGAAAGCCATGAATTGAGCTGTGTAGGAAACGCTCACCAGCTTTGCCTGGTCCATCACATCCTTGATCAATACCTACACAAGGTATTCTATATGTGATTACCAAAACCTGCACCTTTTTCATTCTCTATGAATATCACCGCGAGAACCTTCTTTGTAGCCCCTGTTCACACCCCAAGTATAGGGTTGTGATGTAGTAATAAACTCGGTGAGACTGAGGTCAAATCCACAGGGACTGAAACCTGTACGTAATCTGAAAATAACTAGAACTGGAACTAGAATAAGATGAAATCTAAATTAACTGAATATGAGGGAATAAAGGTGAAATAGTAATCTAAAACTTAAAAAATTTAAAGGTATGAAACTAGGGTGCCAAGGATCCACTTGTAGCAATTAGGAAGCTACCTTGCATTGATTCAAAGACACAACTGGAATCAGAGTCCTATCTTATCCAATTGGTAAGAAGAGATTTGTCAGATCTCTGAACGTCTCATGGATCTAATCATTAACAGATAGGATTGGTGCATATTTGGAAGTGATTCCATCGCCTAGCCATTCCCAGGAGACTATGATAAACAACAACAATTTACCAATCTCACAGCCAATCATAAGAGAATTGTGAAAGTTAGGAAGGGTTCCGTTACCCAACCATGCTTAGGAGACGATGGTGAACAACAGGGTTCCTAATTTCACAATCTCATTATACGAAAAGAGAATATCTCAAGCTATCGTAGATCCATTAATAATTCGAGTCACAACAAACTATAAAAAAACTAAAAATATTCCTTATAATTAAACTAGAATTCATAGAGTTCAATAAATATAAATCAAAGCAAAGATACCTTCTTAATCATGCTACAAGCTTCACCTCTTAGCCCTAGCTAAGAGGATTTAGCCCATCAACATGATTAGCTACACCTTAAAAGAAAGGAAAAATAAAACAAAAAAATAAAAGAGATCACTCCCTGTCTCTCCCTCTCTATTGGCCTTCACGGTTGCTCCCCTTCAAAAGATGTCCCCACGTCCTCTCTTTCCCTTCCTCTTATAGTGTGCGTGGGTCGGTCAGGCCTAGATGGATGTTTACATACCTCAGAAAATCGACTGATCGAAGCCAGAGGCGGTGGCGGATAATCGCAGCCAAAGTCGCTTGTGCAGGAAACATGCTGCGTTTGGATGCAGATTTTGGACGATTGATCATCCAGACTCGGGATCTGACTTCTTGGTGGGGTTCAAGATCCCCTACTCCATCATTTGAATGATCTGGATCATTGATCCAATCGTGATTGAGATCACATAAGGGTCCACGGAAGGCAACAACGTCCGAGCTCTGCTTGGACGCTCTGCCTGAGCAAGACCTGCGCTGACCTGCTGGTGGGGCCCATGATCAGCGTCAGTGAGGAAATCTACTCCATCTATTGGAATCATGTCAAAAAACTGGTCGGGAAGGGACTATTTTGGATAGGTTTTGGTGTGGCCCACAGAATCTTTCTTGCTGTCGTCCTCCTGCGTCTAAACCCTCATGTACATGTAACCTCTAACGAAATCAAGAAGTGGGATAGGGGACTGTCTGTTTTGGATCGGAAACAAGGTGGATGGCTTGGATTTTCCAATCGTTCAGTCCTGGTGGGCCACAACGTCACCTAATTGGACGTCATTTGTTAACGTAGCAGTGCCGAGGTTCTTTTCTTGCTGGAAATCGTGCACCCACACATGCCTAATCTCATGTGATTTTAGCTTATGATTGAACAGGGGTGGGCCTTGAATAAGATGGACGGTTTGGATCATCTAAGTGGCCATGATGGTGGCCCACAATATCTCTCAAAATGGTTGCAGTTCATCCGCCACGAACGGAAGAAAACAGAAAGAGTTTTTATATTTAAATAGGATTCGGGCTAGTGCCGGTTGACCAGATCGGCTGGTTTGATGCAGCTCGCGTGCGTGTGCACTATATGCGCGCCCAACTCAGGTGCAGTCCATGATGATGGATCTGCCAAATCCGCTCTGTCCATCCATCTTGTTTTCTCAGATAATGGGTTGAGACCAAATTTGAAGCATATCCAGATCTCAAGCGGACCCAAAATCAATGGTTTATGCGCTGATCTGTCCGTTGGGCCACTTCTATAGGGATCCAATGGCTGAAATTTGACGTACTGTTGATTTATGGTCTTCAGGCCAAATATAAACTTTTGAGCCAAACAAATGGTGGAAACCCTATGATCTTTCAATCTGAACGATTTTTAGGCCCGTTTAAAGTGAATGACGTGATTTTCTCGGATCTCTAGCGTGTAAATCATTCGATCTCGGTCCTTTGGGGTCTATCCCTTACCGTGGTGGCTTCAGATCATCAAATCCATG
Source organism: Magnolia kwangsiensis (assembly GCA_037074715.1). Classification (NCBI taxonomy): domain Eukaryota; kingdom Viridiplantae; phylum Streptophyta; class Magnoliopsida; order Magnoliales; family Magnoliaceae; genus Magnolia; species Magnolia kwangsiensis. The sequence continues at coordinate 13,811,076 of CM073577.1, read as the reverse complement.
CTTTTCATACCATTTTTCAGTCCAAACTCCTAAATTCACATTGCAACACAAACACGATTAAAATATGATGTTAAACAGTATCATGTTCGTAAAACTATGAAATAACTAGGGTCTAATATGTAATATTTGACCCGCAACACAACCTCCAACCAGCATCTTGCTAGTCCCGAGCAAAGTATGCGAAAAATAAGTTGAGAATTACAGGACAATTTCTATAAACTCGAGTAATTTTTGGAAACAATTAAGATACTAGAAGTCTAAGATTCATGAATGTTGGGCCTTACATTCTCTATACTCAAGCGCTCAGTAGATTTCATAATCAAGATCAAAGTATTAATCCACCAATTAGAAAAAAATTCTAAACATTAGGATCCATGAGTGTATAGTCTAATCTCGTCTTATCATCATTAAAATTCAATTCTCTATTTCAGGATATCATTGGTAACCATCAAGAGAATTATGATAACTAAAACTTAAACCAAAACTTGCCTCACAGATCATCTTTTCCTTCTTCCAGCTTTTAATTTTTCTATTAAAAGTAACTCCTAGAAGGGGAATCAAATCCTCACATATAGGGAGCAAACTTATGGTGAAGACCTTACACCCAACCCTTTTCACATATCATCTATGGGGAATTAAATCTACACCTATAGGGAGCCAACTTATGGTGAAGCTTATTTTCCCAACCCTTTATAAAGGTATCTATTTTATTTTTTTATTTTTAAAGCTAGATAATTTCTTTTTCTGCATTTGATCATGACTGGCAAATTTTCCAGGCTGGTTCCTTATATGCTTAGTGATTACCAAGTTAACCCCTCAATATCAAACTGAAACTTTAATGTAAAAGCGAGATGTGACATGTGAAATCATGATTCAATCAATGTTTACAACTTCTAATTCTGGATTAACAATTCAAACTTAACTGTGAAATCTAATAGATACTGAATCCAAGAGTCATAAATCATAAACATCACGTATCTTGAAATTCTATGTACCCTAAATGGCCGTCACAATCACTTTGAATTAATGTGAGACCCGACCCAAGTTCACATGTGTGCATGTGTGTGTGTGAGTGTGCATTTCATTTCTTGTGGTCCCACGGTCCTACCGGTCGAATTTCAACAATCATCGACCCTCAGATAGTGTTTGCGGTCATCCTTGAGTCCGGTCACGTAGACCCGACTTGGATAGAGCTGAGACCTATGCCATTGAGACCGCATTGTTGCCGCGGTTCCAACGCTACGTCTTGTGCGTCCATCCGATGTGTGGATCATAAGTTGTGTACGTTTCATTCTATGACCCTTGATTTTGATCATTTGACCCACCTTAGAGTGGTGCATGTGGCCATACTCCCTATTTTACACAAGTTTCCATACACACTACACACACCATACAAATCCTATGAAAACACTACCCATCTCAACAAACACCACACAAACCTAGTCTAAAGGCCTAAACATTGTAATCTCCTCCCTATGTCATGATGGCTTTCCTTACAAAATGATTATGACATTTTTCTCTCTCTTTATTCTCTCCCTCCCTCTCATTTTCCTCCATTGATAGAATTTTCAGCAACTTCCCTCCCATCTCCCTCTCTTCTCCATCCCCTTCTCCCTCTAATCCCCTCCCATCTAACCTCCAACAATCCATCTCACACATTGATACATGTCCCTTGGAGTATGGAGAGTAGATTGATGTAACTTTGGGTGGAATCCATTAAGGTGGGTGATTTTAATTTCTGATTTTCTTTTCTAGCCTTGATCTTATTTTTTTTCTTTCTAGATGGATCATATGGGACCCACCAATCCATGGTGGGGACCCCATTTGACCTCATGGATGTGGCCTTTTGGCCCATATTATATGCATATCATGAAACATGATGGGGCCATTCTCCATGGACCCCATCATGATGTATTTCATCATCCACTTTATTTCAAGGGTATCTAGACTCTATAAGTCATGTTGGGATGGCATCCCAACCACTCATTCTAATAATAGATCATGCATGCATTGATATAATGTTGCATGTTGAAGTAACATTGTTGTATGGTTGAGATTGACTCTTGGGAGGGCCCATTAGTGGCGGGGCCCTACTTCCATGGCCGGATTACTCTCTTTTCTTCTTCTCTTTCCTCTGATGTGTGGGTGATGACATGTGTGTGGTCCATTTAGTTAGCCTAGGATGTCCCAAAATAAATAAAAAATAAAAATCCAGCAAGGTGGGACACCCTTACCACCTAACTCCATGATCTTTGGACATCTTATTCAATGTATGCAAGTGTCCTGGTCTTAGTTTGTGATCTGGACTTATGTGGGGCCTACTGAGGAAGGCCACACACCCTTTTTATTGCTGAGATTATTGAGATATAGGCTGATGTGTCTAGCCATGTATTGTTGTCCAAAAATCTGGATTGTTGCATGGACTGTCATATTCAATCTTTGGCATGGATTTTTGGATTATGATTTTCTTTATTTTATTTTTAATTATAGGGTGTAATGAGAAGGTGTGGACCTCACCTTGAGGTGTGGTGGGTTATACCTCAGATGACCAATGAAATGGTACCCAAAAAGGAGGCCCACAAGGGTGGGTGGTCCACCTTGTTGGGCTGTCGAGCCCATATGTATGGAGGGAAAACATATACTTTAGCTTGATTTCTCTGAGGGATGGGCCACTTTTGTGGATTCCACCTTATTTTATTTTACAAAAAAAATACTATACCTCCATTTTTCCCCTCCTGGGTGAATTTCGGGCCCACCTTATTGGGTAAACAATGCATGAACAGCAACATCCCTTCCTGGATAGATTGAAATTTCTAATTTAATTAAAATATTTATGAGTATTAAAAATTATAAAATTTTATAAAAAGGTGGTCCACCCATGATAGGACCCACCTATAAAAATTTTGGAGCCAATGGACACCTGTACATACCATAGTGGTGGCTGGACTGGCCCACTATAATATAGTGTCCAGATCAGTCTGATTTTCAAGACAGATTGATTTATCTAAATGAATTAAAATATTTATAGATGTTCAAAAATTCTAAAATTTTATAAAGATGTGGTTTACTCATGGTATGACCCACCTACCAAATTTCAAGGTTAATAGACCCCTGTGCACACCGCAACGAGGGTCGGACTGGCCCACCATGTTAGGACATCCAGGTCTGTCCGATTTTCTGGATAGACTGTTTTATTTAAATTAATTAAACTACTTACGAATATAAAAAAATTATAAAATTTTGTGAGAGTGTGGCCCACATATGAAAGTATCACTCTGTAAAATTTCATCCCCAAATGACCCCATTTGGGCATTCAAAAGAATGGGCCAAGATGGTTGGACTGCTAGATTTTTCTGCTGTGCAGTCCAGCAATATGCCTTGATAAAAACCATAGTTTAAAAATATTTTCTCTGATGGTAGGACACATTTTTGGGTTTCCTCTCATTGTATGCATGATGAGGGACCTTGGCCCTCAATTTTTAGAGTTTTAGAAGCCCTGGACCCACTCAAATGGAGTACCTAAATTTAGGACAACAACATGCATTGTAAAATTTTTTTGCACATTATTGTCCCTTGTTATTTTAAAACTTTGGGCCCTAGCCCATTGGGCTTTGTGTGTGATTATTTGGGGACCTATCCCTGATGTTCTAAGGCTCATTGGAGCCATGATTGTGGGGCCCACCATATTGAGGAAATTGGGTATTTATTGCTCCCTTATATTTTAGAATATTCTTGATCTTAATTAATGCCTTTTTGGGTCTCCATTGAAGATCATTTGTGGGACACGAATATAAATCAGATTTTGGGACTTCCTAGTGGGCCCAGATTGGGCTGGAATGTCCCATCTTGGCCTATCCATTTGTTGGGCTGACTTCCACATTTTGATGGACTTATGGGCTGAGATAAAGGTGGTATTAGGCCCTTAGGTGCCCACTTAGATTGTTAGTTATTGGCCTGATGTAGTGGGGCCCAATTCACCCAACTTAAACTTATTTTTAAGCCGTGTTTTTGTGCTCATGGGCTGCCCATTAAGTTCATCTAAATGTATGAGTCCAATGGCCATTGGGGCTTGGGCCTTGGGCCTTGATTCCTCTCCTTGGGCCCATATTGTTAAAGGTAGTATTGGACCTTTTTCTTATGCCTTTTATGTGGCTTATGTATGTGGTTTGGATGTGGGCTTTGGGCCCTTTAGATATATGGATTATGGTTGGTTATGTCTTGGAAAAATGGTGGTTAAATGTCTCCATTATGGACCCTTCTAAGTGTGGTTGAATGTCCACCTTAATCTCTTGCTAAGCCCATTTTTATATTATTTAAGCCTGTAGCTTGTATCCTTAGTCTCGTGGGCTACCCCAGGTAAATGGACCCCCACTAGAGGTTGTATTCCTTATAAAGAATTGGTTAAGTACCTATACCCTTCATGGTTAGGTAGAGAGTTCATTTCACCCCATTGACACCCCTATTCACTTCATGGCCCACTCTCATACGCATCATATGCATGCTTGGTTAATGTATGATTGGCCATGGTTGTGCCATTGAGTAGGACATGTTGGTATCTCCCGAGGGGTGGAGTTTTTTCCTCTGGAGCACAATGAGTGCTTGGGATTGATGCATGGGTGATTGTGTGATTCATGCATCTGGCATTGCATAACACGTGGATATCTGCACTTGCTTCATCAGGGCCTTGCCTCCATAGGAATATTCATGGATGGTCGTATGTGTGGACATCGAAAATATTAGTTGAGCATACTGAGTACATAGGATGCCTGTGGGTGAAATTTTCAAAACTTCCATGGTACTAAGGATCTGCTCCAACGTCGTGACCGGGTGGAATACATAAGTGCACGAGGGCCTTATACCGTTAGGCTGCGACTCTCACTATCGTGTAGTCGGTTGGATAGGGGTGTGGCCTTACTTGCCCGGTGTGTAGGGGCATTGCTAGGCTGAGTCTGACCAGCTCGTAAATGGGTCCACTACCGTCAGGCCTTGCTGGTGATTGGCTGTCCACAGGCGGGTAGTGAGGTCTCTTATGCTCGTTTGACTGTGTGAGGTCTGTAGAGCGATAGTCATTCAGCAGTGTAATGGACCCCGGTGATTTCCTTATGATTGGAAATGTACTTGACTTATGGTTTGGATACGAGCACTGGCATTACTTGCATCGCATTAGCATTTGCTATGTAAGCCCCTTCATAATAAGTCTTGGTAAGGCTAGTGATATTCCCATTGAGCATGTTTTCCTTCTTACATCTCCTACTATTCTTCTGTGCACCCTCTAAGCTTCTATAAGCTTATGCACGATTGATGCGTGCAGGAGATTCTAGGCAGGCGTCATAGCAGCAGAGCGTGGAGTAGAGTTAAGCATTTGAGGACTCCAGTGTTGCTGACCTTTCTCTCTTTTCCTTTTATCTCATGTTTGTCCTTTTGGCCCTTATAGATGATTGAAAAAGTTTAAATTTTTAGTGAATTTTACGATGTGTGCCTTTGTTATTCTTCGATGTACTTGCCGTGATCTTGGGTATGCTCGTATTGGTAATAATTATACTGTTATGAAAATTCTCCTTTTAGGATCCTAGGATCGGAACCTGCCTCAAGATCTGAGAATGGGGTACTATGGAGGCTGTTACGGCCAGAACCGGCCATCGGGTCCCTTTTGATTTCGGTTACCGAGTCTAGGGCATGACAATTAATAAGAAATTTTAAAAAAAATTTAAAATTTTTTTTACAAATTTGTATCAAGACTAAGAAAACAGTAATTAGGAAACCTAATCTCCTACCCCTAACCTAAAATCTACATTGTCCTCAATATGAAAGATATATGAGCATGCAATGCACATGAGACAATGAAAGTAAAGGAAAAATGATGGGAAGATAATACCTGGATAACGAATCGAGAGATACTTTCTAAAAGATCACAGCATGAAAGTCGGTCAGCACGAGAGTGAAGACACGAAAGCAAACTATCCTAAAATAATGCAGGAAGCAAACTAACCTAATGGAAAAAAATCGTATATCTTAAAATAACATAAAGCAAACTACCCTAATCCTATGAAAGCAAGGAAAAACTACTCAGTCATGCCGTAATGTTCCTCTTCCGGCCAATATCTTGTTAAGTTTCTCACTAAGTTCCTCAACAAGATCATCCAAAAACCCTTTTTGTAATAGACTTGGACGTCCTGGAGCATGACTTTCCAGAGAAACTTATGTACCTCATAAGAAATTTTCGTTGAATTTCTTGAGGTATCCATAGTATATACGATTCACCTATAACAGAAGAAGTTTCAACGTTAGTATCCCATGGTAAATCAGAGACTACAAGTAGATAAAGTTTAGAAAACTTCGCAAGGAGTGATGTAGTCTCAACATATTCTGAAGTGTCTTCGGTTCAATTTTTAGCTCTTCCTCCCTTAATGGTAAACAGTGAGCATTTGAGGAGGGAGGGGCTTCAGAGTAAGGGTTCTCTTAGTTAGTGATGACTGTTGAGATGTTGTCTTGCAAGGCATTCACTATATCTCTTATCATGAGATCGTTTAAATCTGCAAAGTGTGCCAAGCAATCATCCAAAGCATTGGTAAATTCATTTGAGAGTGATTCATTCTTCACATTGAAGTTTTTGATGCGTTTCCTAAGGAATCTATCATTTTTAAAAGTAAACGGAGGTATGCTCTCTTGCTCCAGCCCTGCACAGACAGATTGAGGGTTAGTATACGAAGCATTGATGTGCGAACTCTGTTCATTGGTACTACTCAGAAGAGGCATTGAATCGTCAACATTTAATAATTCAGATGGTGACCTCAACTGGGTAGTTTCAAATTTCAGAGTCATATTGAGTAACTCGTCCATCTCCTGAATCATAGCATCAATTAATTTAGGGGAGTGGTCCAAATATATCTCAAAAGAGATAGAAGGGTCGGTTATAAGGAGCACATCCACTTTTAGATCAGACATGTCAGATGAGTGGAATAGCTCATTATGGCCGTTCACTTCGTGTACTTCTTGATCATTGACCTGGACCAAACTCGAGACTAATTCTAAGGGAACTGAGGCTGCACATTCATGATTGTCATCCCAATCCTCATCATATTTTAGTTCAGTGTAGTGCACACACTACAAGAAAGAGGATTTTTAACGATGAAACATTTAGCGACGAAATACTTTTTTGTCGCTAAAAGTCACTTTTAGCGACGAAAATTTTCGTAGCTAAAAATCATGGATGAGACTTTTAGCGACGAACATTTTCGTCGCCAACGGCAACAATCAATTTTTCAAAATATTTAAATGCATTACTTTTAGCTACGAAACTTTTCGTAACTAAAAATCGTGGATGCGACTTTTAGCAACGAAATTTTTTGTCACCAATGGCTGCAAACAAATTCTCAAAATATTTGAATGGAGTACTTTTAGCTACAAAAATTTTTGTAGCTAAAAATCGTGGATGAGGCTTTTAGCGACGAACATTTTCGTCGCTAAAAGTTGCAAACAATTTTTCAAAATATTCGAATGGATTACTTTTAGCTACGAAAATGTTCATAGCGAACAACGTGGATGAGACTTTTAGCGATGAAAATTTTCGTCGCGAAAGGCTTCAAACAAGTTTACAAAAAACTCGAATGGATAACTTTTAGCTACAACAATTTTCATAGCTAAAAATCATTGATGACACTTTTAGCGACGAACACTTTCATCGCCAAAGGCTGCAAACTATTTTCAATAACATTCGAATGGATTATTTTAGCTACGAAAATTTTCGTAGCTAAAAATCGTGGATGAGACTTTTAACGACGAACATTTTCGTCGCTAAACGCTGCAAACAATTTCAAATGGATTACTTTAAGCTACAAACATTTTCGTAGATAAAATCATGGATGTTACTTGTAGCGACAAAAATTTTCGTCATTAAAGGCTGTAAACAATTTTTTTGATTACTTTTAGTTATGAAACTTTGCGTAGCTAAAAATCATGGATTAGTCTTTTAGCGACGAAAAGTTTCGTCGCTAAAGGTTGCAAACAATTTTAAAAAATTTTCAAAATATTCGAAAGGGTTACTCTTACCTACAAAAATTTTTGTAGCTAAAAAACGTGGGTAAGACTTTTAGCGACGAAAATATTTGACGCCAAAAAACGTTAATATTTCGCAGATAAAAGTTTATTCTTCCTGATATACACCTGTTATATAATATATTTCATCATATTCACATTCACATCTATCTAAACCCAAACTATATAAATTCATCCAAATATAAACTGCATCCATCCAAACACAAACAATCTTATGAAAAAAAATAAATGAAAAGAGAGAGAACATATGAGAGGTGATCCAAACAAATGAAAAGAAAAACAACCTTAACCTAAACCTAAACCTATAACCTACACTTATAGGTTTAGGTTTAGGTTTTAGGTTTTAGGTTTAGATTAAGGTTAGGTTATAAGTTATAAGTTTAGGTTATAGATTATGGGTTATAGGTTATAGGTTATAGGTTTTGGTTTAGGTTAAGGTTATAGGTTTAGGTTTGGATTTAGGTTTATGTTTAGGTTTAGGTTATAGGTTATAAGTTACAACTTTAGGGAATTGAGAATAGGTTAAGGTTTAGGTTTAAGAAATCAGGTTCTGGTTCGGGTTCGGTATCGGGTTTGGGTTTTGGTTTTCAAGTTTAGGTTTAGGTTTAAGTTAGGGAGTTGAGATTAGGATTAGGTGTAGGTATAGGTTTAGAGATTTGAGATTACATTTAGGTTTTAGGTTTTAGGTTTAGGTTTAGGTTATAAGTGTAGGTTATAGGTTTAGGTTTAAGTTAGGTTATAGGTTAAGGTTTAAGGAATTGAGAATAAGTTAAGGTTTAGGTTTAGGAAATTGGGTTCGGGTTCGGGTTCGGGTTTGGGTTTAGGTTTGGGGTTTCAAGTTTAGGTTTAGGTTAAGGAGTTGAGATTAGGATTAGGTATAGGTGTAGGTTTAGGGATTTGAGAATACATTTAGGTTTTAGGTTTAGGTTTAGGTTTAAGTTAGGTTATAGGTTATAGCTTTAGGGAATTGAGAATAGGTTAAGGTCTAGGTTTAGGAAATCGGGTTCGGGTTCGGGATCGGGTTTAGGTTTGGGTTTTCAAGTTTAGGTTTAGGTTTAAGTTAGGGAGTTGAGATTAGGATTAGGTGTAGGTTTAGGTTTGGGGATTTAAGAATACATTTAGGTTTTAGGTTTAGGTTTAGGTTTAGGTTGTAGGTTTAGGTCAGTACGTTATAGGTTATAGGTTATAGCTTTAGAGAATTGAGAATAGGTTAAGGTTTAGGAAATCGGGTTCGAGTTCTGGATCGGGTTTAGGTTTGGGTTTTCAAGTTTAGGTTTAGGTTTAGGTTAGGGAGTTGAGATTAGGATTAGGTGTAGGTTTAAGTTTAGGGATTTAAGAATACATTTAGGTTTTAGGTTTAGGTTTAGGTTTATAGGTTTAGGTTTTGGTTTTAGGTTTAGGTTAAGGTTATAAGTTTAGGTTATTGGGTTATAGGTTATAGGTTAAGGTTTAAGTTATAGGTTAAGGTTTATGTTAAGGTTATAGGTTTAGGTTAAGGTTATAGGTTTAAGTTTAGGTTATAGGTTTAGGGAATTGAGAAGGTTAAGGTTTATGTTTAGGAAATTGGGTTCGGGTTCGGGTTTAGGTTTGGGTTTTGAAGTTTATGTTTAGGCTAAGGAGTTGAGATTAGGATTAGGTGTAGGTTTAGGTTTAGCGATTTGAGAATACATTTAAGCTTTAGATTTAGGTTTAGGTTTTAGTTTATAGGTTTAGGTTATAGGTTTAGGTTTAGGTTTAGGTTTTAGGTTTAGGTTAAGGTTAAGGTTTAGGTTACAAGTTTAGGTTATAAGTTTAGGTTTAGGTTATAGGTTTTGGTTAAGGTTTAGGTTTAGGTTTAGGTTTTAGGTTTTAAGGTTATAGGTTATAGGTTTAGGGAATTGAGAATAGGTTAAGGTTTAGGTTTAGGAAATCGGGTTTAGGTTTGGGTTTGGGTTTTCAAGTTTAGGTTTAGGTTTAGGTTAGAGAGTTGAGATTAGGATTAGGTGTAGGTTTAGGTTTAGGGATTTGAGAATACATTTAGGTTTTAAGTTTAGGTTTAGGTTTTAAGTTATAGGTTAAGGTTTAGGTTAAGGTTAGGTTATATGTTATAGGTTAAGGTTTTAGGTTATAGGTTTGGTTTAGGTTAAGGTTATATGTTTAGGTTAAGGTTTAGGTTTAGGTTTAGGTTATAAGCTATAGGTTTAGAGAATAGAGAATAGGTTAAGGTTTAGGTTTAGAAAATCGGGTTCGGGTTTAGGTTTAGGTTTAGGTTATAGGTTAAGGTTTAGGTTTAGGTTAGGTTATATGTTATAGGTTAAGGTTTTAGGTTATAGGTTTGGTTTAGGTTAAGGTTATATGTTTAGGTTAAGGTTTAGGTTTAGGTTTAGGTTATAAGCTATAGGTTTAGAGAATAGAGAATAGGTTAAGGTTTAGGTTTAGAAAATCGGGTTCGGGTTTAGGTTTAGGTTTAGGTTATAGGTTATAGGTTATAGGTTATAGGTTATAGGTTTAAGTTTAGGTTTATGTTATAAGTATAGGTTTTGGGACTTGAGAATAGGTTTAGGTTATAAGTATAGGTTTAGGTTAGATTATAGGTTAAGGTTTAGGGATTTGAGTTTAGGTTAAGGTTTAGGTTTAGGTTAAGGTTGTAAGTTTAGGTTAAGGTCATAAATATGGGTTATAGGTTAAGGTTTAGGTTTAGGAAATTGGGTTCGGATTCGGGATCAGGTTTAGGTTTGGGTTTAGGTTATAGGTTATAGGTTTGGGTTTAGGTTTGTGTTATAAGTATAGGTTTTGGGATTTGAGAATAGATTTAGGTTAACGTTATAAGTTTAGGTTAAGGATATAAGTATAAGTTTAGGTTATAGGTTACAAGTATAGGTTATAGGTTAAGGTTAAGGTCAAGGTCTAGGCTTAAGTTATACGCATAGGTTTTGGGATTTGAGAATAGGTTTAGGTTATAGGTTAAGGTTTAGGTTTAGGTTATAGGTATAGGTTTAGGTTATAGGTTATAAGTATAGGTTATAGGTTAAGGTTAAGGTCTAGGTTTAGGTTATATGTATAGGTTTTGGGATTTGAGAATAGGTTTAGGTTAAGGTTATAAGTCTAGGTTTAGGTTATAGGTTAAGGTTTAGGTTTAGGTTATAGGTTATAAGTATACGTTATAGGTTAAGGTTAAGGTCTAGGTGTAGGTTATAGGTTAAGGTTTTAGGATTTGAGAATAGGTTTAGGTTAAAGTTATAAATATGGGTTATAGGTTTAGCAAATCGGGTTTGGGTTCGGGATCGGATTTAGGTTTTAGGTTATAGGTTATAGGTTTATGTTATAAGTACAAGTTTTGGGATTTGAGAATACGTTTAGGTTATAAGTATAGGTTTAGGTTGGGTTAGAGGTTAAGGTTTAGGGATTTGAGTTTAGGTTAAGGTTTAGGTTTAGGTTAAGGTTGTAAGTTTACGTTAAAGTTATAAGTATAGGTTATAGGTTAAGGTTAAGGTTAGGTTTAGGTTATAGGTTAAGGTTTAGGTTTAGGTTATAGGTATATGTTTAGGTTTAAGTTTAGATTTTTAGGTTATAGGATATAGGTTTTGGTTTAGGGTTAGGGTTAGGTTATAGGTTATAGCTTTAGGGAATTGAGAATGGGTTTAGGTTATAGGTTATAGCTTTAGGGAATTGAGAATGGGTTTAGGTTATAGGTTTAGGTTAAGGGTGTGGTACCTGCAAAGACAGATATAAACATGGCCTGTCCAAATGGTCAGGCCCCTCCAATGCTGTCCATAGGAAATGGACAGCTTCATCATGGTCATAATAGTGGTTTCCACCTTCTAGGAACCCCCGCTTATCTGGATAGCTCTGACACACATCTGGGTCTGCTGCATTAATTTTGAGCAAATACATAAACACGGCCTGTCCAAATGGTCAGGCCCCTCCAATGCTGTTCATAAGAAATGGACAACTTCATCATGGTCATAACAGCGTTTCCCACCTTTCAGGGACCTCCGCTCATCCGAATAGCTCCGACGCACATCCAGGTCTGCTCAATTAATTTCAAACAAATACATAAACATGGCCTGTCCAAATGGTCAGGCCCCTCTAATGTTGTCCATTGGAAATAGACAGCTTCATCATGGTCATAACAGCGGTTCCCACCTTCCAGGGACCCCTGCTCATCCGGATAGCTCCGACGCACATCCGAGTCTGCTCCATTAATTTTGAGTAAATACATAAATACGGCCTGTCCAAATGGCCAGGTCCCTCCAATGTTACCTATAGGAAGGATAAGCTCTTTATACCAGGTGACCTACAACTTATGAAAATTTCCAAGTAAATTATACGAGGCTTACAGTAGTCTTAGAGTGCTGAAAAGTTTCAAGTATGTGCATTTCAGTTCGAGTTATTTCTATAATCACGATAGCCTTGAGAGGGTTAATGCGAAGGATGAGTTAATTGGAAAAGGGCTTATTAAAACTATATTGAGTTATCTTGCTGGACATAATGATTTCAGGACCAGCAAGATAACCTAAAATAGTTTTAATTGGCCCTTTCGCAGTCAACTCATCCCTCGTATCAACCCTCCCAAGGCTATCATGATTAGGAAGGAACTCGGACTAAAATGCACAGACTTAGAAATTTTTTGTACTCCAGGATTACTATAACCCTCATATAATGTATATTCAACGATTTATATAATATGAAATGGTACAAACAAGACAACGTAACCTTTTATATAGAAGCCAGAAATTAATAGGTTAAGATTGTCCTATTGTAATACCCCGGATTTTTTCCAACCTGGGGTTAGACGTCCTTAGGCAATGGGTCAACTAAAACACCTGAAAAATCGCTTAGAACCCAATTCCATAGTCAAAGAAATCACTTAGGATTAATTCATTTAGAAACTAAGCATAAGTTAGCTAGTGCTACGCTGGAGTAGCTGTGAAATAGTCCCTGACCGCTTTAAATATGTTCTACAAGACCCAAAACTTGTAGAATCAATGGTGCTATAATACTCTAAAACATCGGATCAAACTCTAAACTGGTTTGTTCTCAGGACCTCTTTGAAACTTTGTATTGGATCTAGACTGCACGTCGAAAGTCCGATACCTACAATCTTAGACCGTTATAACCGCCTAGCTGGACCTCACAATCATTTCAAAAATCAAGTCCAACCGACGTTCAGAGGCTATTTCATTGAGCCTGGAGTGAAGAGAGTGAGAATAGGGTTAGATTTGGAATTCGAAATTCAAATTTGGCATACGACTTTGTGCTTCAGTATTAAGCGTTCTGACCGTCAGAATTCAGCCAAATTACACCCTCAGATCAGGAAAAATTTCTATTTCATATCACGAGACTTGTAGACCTGATCTAGGTGCGATGACCGCTGAACTGAAACTGGACCGCCACGTGCGATCTGGGAACTCTACCGGTCTGAAAACTTGATGTGTGTTAGATCCAGTATGCATGAGATTAAGTCCGATCGCGTTCGGCCAGGGGACCATCAGAAATGTCTTCTTGGATCGAAACAGCCCCGATTTTGTTAGACATCAAGTAAACATTGTTCTCAAGCCTAATCTGAAAAGTTTTTAGGTTATAAAAGGGGTTTAAACCCTTACTTCTCTCACCCATCTGAATTTTCTAGAAATCCTAGTTGGTGTGAGAGAAAAAGTGAGAGATTGTGAGAGAAGGTGAGAGAGATTTTCCTGCCACCTGCTGCTGCTGCTGTACGTGCTTAAGCGACGTATTCCAATCACTTTTTCGGTGATTCCGACGCTTTTCTAGGTAAGAAAAACCCTGTCCACTTGCTGATTTAGCATTCCATTAAATCAAATAGCAGAGTAGCTGATATAACTTGTGAAATAGGTTGCTTGTTCGCCGTAGACGAAGCATATACGCTCCGTTCGAAATGATACACATATAAAGCGAAAGGTGCGGATTTTAGACGCTTTCATTGGCTGTTTTTAACACTTTCAATATCGTTTAATAGTAGATTATCGACGGCAACGCCGTTTGACATGTACAACATGCTATCCGTTTCCTGTTTCGTAAGCAGACGAAAATATGAGATTTAGGGCATTTTAGTCATTTGTAAAAAATACTATTTTCATCCATATTTTACTGATATGATTGACATGGCTTCTTGTCACATTAGGATATTAGGAGTGCGTGCATAATCAGTTTGACGAAGAGATTCACCTAAATACGCACTTTGAGTCCACATACTATATGTAGACTTAAGTGTGTAGTCTAAGTGTTTGTATAAATGTTTGTATTAGTATGTATTGAATTGAATGGTGTTGTAAATTAGTTTGAGATTGAATTCTCAAATAATACGCTGATGTAAATGATTTCCTTCATGTTGGCTATATGTATGATTTCATTATATGTATGAAATGCATGTGTTAGATGATTTACTTAAGTTGTATGTTATAACATGTGTTAACATGCTCATGTTGTTGTATTTCATTTTCATTACTCTGATATGATTGATGAAGTGGATTCACAAATGATTGGGGCTATACTTAGTCCAGGCAGTCAGTAACCGAATCAATTTGTGGTTGGCTTATCTTTACCACGAACGACTCGTCGATGAACGCGAGTCGTGTTTTGGAGTTGGCGACAGTGGTTAGGCCACACGAGGTGTTTTACGCACTTCATGTCGTTCGACTTGAGATGCGCTCGTGCTAGTCGAGCCCGTCAAGTAACCCGACTGGCCATTGTATGTTCACCATGTATGTGTCATAACTGCTTGAACCTAGGGTACTGAACTTACCATTAAAAATCCTGTCAACCATGGTACCTTGATCCACAAAGACTCATGAGCTGGGCATGGTGGTATGGGACACCGTGGTCGAGCTGTCGGCCTACGCTGGGGCCACAAACCTCCCCGTAGTGATAAGTGAGCACCTATGACTCGTGAGCAGATTATGGTGGTATGGGACACTATATTCTTACTGTCGGCCTACATTGATAAGGTGATGGGGGAGCGGTGCAACGAGTGCGAACAACAGCCCTGGCAGCCCTTTGTAGTGACCTCGAGCCTATTTTGAGTCTACGGGAGGCGACGACCCTTCCGTAGCGACAAGAGTACAAGTAGGCCTGTATTGATAAGGTGATGGGGGAGCGGTGCAACGAGTGCGAGCAACAGCCCTGGCAGCCCTTGCAGCGACCTACAAAATATATATCGTATGAGATTACTAGGAGTGACGACCCTAGACAGGATCTGTGTTGGGATTGATATAAGGAAAGTACCTTAGTTTCCCAATCCTGCTGTATGAATGGACTAATAATAACTCGGTAATCATCACCATCACATTGCATGTGCTTGGAAGATGTGGAGCACTGAGCGGTACGCAAGCATGCCGCGACGCAGATGGTGCCGTATGAGGGAGAATGTGGGTGAGGGCATCCATCATGTCATGTCATATTGCATTAACAACAGTATTAGGAATGTTTGATTTACTGCTTTACTATTATCGCATGATTGATTTGAGAACATGCTAATCTTTGCTCTATTATTCCACTGAGTTAGCTACTCACTCCCACGTTACGGGATGGTGTTTTCGGACATCTACCAGTCGTTATTTTGGTTGCAGATGATGGCGCTGCTTGAGAAGTGGAGCTGGACTTGATGATGATGAGGATGATCCCTCCTTTATGCGTGTTCTGATTAACAGGATTACAGGGAGGTTGATTAGATACCTTGACACTTGTCATTTTATATTTTTAGAGCACTCATGTATATTCTTTTTGTTTACTTTTGAAGTATACATGTATGTATATAACCTGGTAACATGTTCACACTCTGGAGACATACAACAGTTTATATATGTTATACATACTATCACAGTCTTCCTCTTGTAAATTTAACTGTCTCTGGAGTATGATATGTTGTTCTGGCTTAATCTCACTCATGTTTAATACATTAACACAGACAACATTCAATCATACACATTTATGTTGCATAAGTGATGTTCTGGAACTCGGGAGTGGAGTTCTTACTCGACCCCCGATTTTCGGGATGTTACACCTATCGAGGAGATTCTCAGGCATAGTCCATCTGCTGTTGGGACAAACAGGCATGGGTTTGGATTATTGGACAATGGGCCCCACCTGTCATTGAAAATCAAGGATTAAAATTAGTGTATTGGGTATCATATCATTCACCACCGATAAGGCGACCATTTTTGTTGGTGTTTGGTTTGCAGCCATTTTGGGAGTGGTGGAAAATAATTTCTTTTACATTATAACACATATAGTGGGGTACAACGTAATTCGAGGCACAATGTACTAAACTGGACATGTGGAGAGAGAGAGAGAGAGATATTATTTATAAGTCTATTTTCTCATATGTGAGGGGAAATGACAAAAAATAAGGTTTTTTTTTATTATTTTTTCTTTTAGTGTAGATAGAAAATAAGTTTTTTTCTTTTCATAAGCATCCTCTTTAAAGGTCAACGATTATCCATGTGGTTCCAGAACCAGTGTACCTAGATTCAAAGGCGGAGGTCCGTGCCTTTATCCATGTGGTTCCAGAACCAATGTACCTAGATGTTCCAATTTCCCATAAAATCTGCATAGAACTCTTTGAAGCTTCAGAATATGCATAAATGAAATGTGTATAGTGATTCTATCATCAAGATAAATGTCGACATCTGATAACTAAGTGAACAAGAGTGCAAGTCTAATAAAAGCACTGACAGATGAAATTTAACAAATTACACATGAAGAAGAAGAAAAGCATTATAAAAAAGATATATGAGAAGACAAGATGTATAGCAACTCTTTGTCACAAAATTGGATCTAATGTGGTGATGGTGGGTGGTTTAGGTTGTGTTGTAGAAGAGACCACATATCATTCCTCAGCCCACTGGATTGATTTAGCATTCTTTCATTCCTCAGCCCACTGGCATCCAAGTGAGACATCGAATCCATATTGATCCACTAATCAAGTGAGGAACACATGGACAAAAATAGTAGTGGTTTGCAGAAAAAACAAAGATATTGTCAATGGCCCCATCCAATGCACGTGTTGACCATATGTCTAATGAGTGGACTGGCCTCATCTATTTCTATATTTATACGTTCTAACAAAAAGCTCTAGATAAACCCAATCCAGTAACAACAAGATTCTTAATAACATATTTTAAGCTACCACATTATCAACTAGACAAGCAGCTTTGTATGAAAGTTGTGAAAATGGAAGATATACAAATAACATCAATGACACAAAACTTTCATATCCTAAGGTCCCCGCTCAACATCATAGTAATTAACAACTCTAACCATATTGTCTATGATTATTTTATTATGTTTCTAGATTGTAAAGCCTGTCCAAAGGTATGGAATCTTCTACCACAACAGCTTGCCTCCATTGCAGGTTTCTGAGCAATTCGATTTGCGTGCTTTTGCATTGGATATGCTGTTTTTCTGCATTGATCATGGAACTGCTACTTGATAGTAATCTCTTAGTAGAGCACTCTTAAATTGGAAGATGTTAGATTATATATTCTCTGGGTAGCATTCCTTCAACTATTTTCTATTGAAGTATTGGCAAATTTTTCCAGTTAGAAATCAGATTTTTTATTCATCAATAGAAATCAAATTGAAACTAGTTTGTTTCACTACTTTATTTCATCCAGTTGATGAAAGTTCTTCTTTCTTTCGAATTTTGCTTTAATCACTAGGTGTTGGAAGAGCTTTATAAATGGATTATAACAAAGTTGTGCATGTTTAAATTTCAAGAAGCATTAGCAAATGAAAGTTTAGGAAGCTTATTGACATTGGCATGGTACTGACCACTATCTTCATCTTTGTCCCCATTTCTTTCTTCTTCTTCTTTTTGACTTGGTAGTTGTATTCACTTCAGTTGGAGACTTACTGAAACATGTCAGCAAGCTCCCTGCTAGCCAAATTATGGGTTGTTTAACTCCACTTCTATTGGAGTACAAAGTTCTAAACTTCTCTTAGTCATTCAAAGAGGTCAATGATTTCCACAAGCAAGTTAGCTTCTTCTTCATCCTCTTTTTCTATATCATCATGGTTGTAGCCGAAAGCTAGAAAATAAATTTGATGAAGACAAAAATAGTGTAGAGAACGTTGCCACATGCATGAAGGCATGGTTTCTCTGTCTCCACCTCTAAAACAAAATGGTTTCTTTGTCTTCCTCTTATTCATCTCTTTACCATCACCGTGTAGTCGAAGGTTCAACAATAAGATTGAAGGCAATATAATATAAAGAACACAGTCATATGCACCGATGCACGGGGCATGTTTATACTTTGTTTTTCCCTTGTAAGCAATGTCAGATCTATTGTTGTCCCAGTTTTATAGATCCTACAAGTATGGAGCCACCATTCTAGAACGCATCAGTTAATGATATGGAAAAAGGTGCTCGGAAATGCAGTGAGTTAAATCTGCCATTTTGTATGTTGGAAGCAGCATACAGAACCTTGAATTTGTAGTCTGAATGTTTTTTTTTTTTTTAAATCCTTTTATCCCCCAACATTATTCTACATTTATTTTGGATTTTTTCTCATCTTAGCACTTAATATGTGCAGGAAATCATGCTGGAGTTCTGTGCAGGTAAGATGATCACAGAGGGAACACGGGTGATTCCAGATAACCGCAAAGGGCTGGTTCGCATTGGAAGGGTATATATATGAACTTTAAGGATTGTTTATTTTAGTTTCAAGTACTCTTCCCTTAATGCAATCAGAGATGACTGTCACACACTTCATTTAGCTTGGACCTCAGTCACCCTAACTTGGAGGGACATCGCTTATAGATAATCTTCACTCTTTCCGTGTGAGGTACGTTTGTTTTTACACGGAAAAAGTTAAATTAAGAGTTAAATGATGATGATGACAATGATATAAGTATAATTTCTAAGCACATTCAAGTAACCATGGCTCCACTACTATGGCTTTCAACCAGGGAAGCCTTGTGCTCTCAGGTTAGATCCTGTACGGTTTGGTCCTAGGTTAAAGATTTTGGCCCATGGGCTTCAGGGCTTATGTATGGGCTAGAAAATGACGGTACGACTTAAAATATAATTATATTTTTTTATCCAGATCCCCTGTCCATTTAAAGGTATATTTACATGTAGAATGGACCAACCAACCATAGGCCTAATTAACTTTATGGGTCCATGCCTGAATTTCAGGCCCGATTTAGGAATGGGCTGAGCTTTATGTTGGCCATAGCCTTTATCATTTATAGCCCAAGAACTGATTTACTATGGGTGACTACACAACTATTTTCAGCATGGGATTTTTCTTACCGGAAGATATTTTAAAACAATTATTTTCTCCGACCTTACAACAAGATGTTAAAAAAGCCCTGTACACAAAATGTCCACTTCAAACTATCTCCATCTTGCCACCAACAACACGAAAAATCAAGAAAGAGATCAAGCATGAAAAACATGCATACATGTGTGCGTGTGACAATTTTTGGGTAAAAACAGGTATGCCACAACAATTTAAATAAGATAACTTACTATAAAACACTGTATATTACTTATATGAGCCGAAGTTGGAGATATTTCCAGCATATAATAGTTTAAATACTCAGAAAAGAAAACTTACACTTGACCAAAATGACTACCAAAAAAAAAAACCTCAATCTGGTCATGATGATGCAATCAAAACTTGAGAAAACAACAAACCAATTTGAGAAAACCGGTAGATTCATATGGTTATATATGATTTAGTGAATATACAAGATTAAGCTATCGAATAAACCACCATCCTTTAGATATACTATCAAATAAGCATGTAATGATGGGTAGGTGGGTTAGTTTAGGGAGCTTTTACCATGGGACCTTTTAGTTATTTAAAAATTACCTTCCTTCAATGCATTCTAACGATGAGCACTTTACTAACAGTTTTGGTACATGCACTAAATGATATAAATGATAGGTGGTCATACAGAGAAATCCCTTATTAATACTTTAAAATATTTAATCATACCAAAACTCACTAAGTTTCGGGTTGAGTTATTCATGTTTTTAAAGTATAGTATGCATAAACAACATTGCACATCATCGCAAAGAGAAAGTACAAAGTCATAATTCAAGATAAACCATGTCCAAATAACTACAAGAACAGCCAAAGGCTGCAATTAACAGAAGAGATAATGAGTATCTGTGGAATGACATTTCCATGGAAGACCGAGGAAAGTGGAAGGTTAGAGAATAGAGGAGCAATGGTCTGTATTCAAAATATTCATTCATCCCATTTGATGAGAAGATCTTATTGATGCATGTTCGCAGCAGCCCCCACCAGATGAGTGGCCTGTATTGAATTTGTGCTGCAAATTGCCTGTTCTTCCTCTGCTTAGAGTGAATTGCCTCGGCATTTCTCTAACAAACTACAAGGAGAGTATGTTCAAGTACCCATCGTACTTAGGTAATCCATGCTCATTTGGACACTACAAATTTGGGAAATGTTCGAGTGGAAACGTTTCAAACTATAACGTTCTCCAACTACAACTTGAAGTTGTGCCCATAAATCCAAACTTCTTTTCATGCTTCTTTCTATAGCTAGAAGAAATCAATTAGAGATTTTTTCTTATATGGACCCCCACCCATACACACACCATAAAAACAATGCATAGCCACCCACACAAGCACCATCTATAAAAAATTGCACAGCAACCCTTACCTTATAAATATTGTAGGGTAACAGGTAACCTAAAATGAACAAATCATAAAATAACTAATAAATCTTCATTCTAAATGAAAATGAACTCATTAAGGAGCAAGAACATATCTCTTGCAAGCTCAAGAAGAGAGATTCAATCAATTAAAAATCTAAAAATTGCAATTTCATAGCCGTATGGATGCGGAAAGGGGGAAATCTGATTTTCTCCTTCATTTCAACTCCAATGCTCTTGAAAAAAATAACAAATGGACCCTCTTGCAAGCTCTAATGATCGGCCGAAATCTCCCCTTCAATATCCTTGTGGATTGAGAGAATCAAAGAAGTGAAGGAGAGCTTACGTCGCATGCTAGGGTTCAAAAAAGGGGTTTTCGAAAACCCTTTTTCAAGACTCTTTTCTTTTAACATAAGTTTTTTAGTTTGTTTATGGTGTGAGTTCAACACCAAATTTAACAAAGAAACACCACCATTTTAAGTTAAAATCAATAAAGAAATATTCAATATCAACTTTACATTTTAAGTTTTTTAAAAATATAAGTTTTAAACCATTTAACATAAAGATTTTTTTCTAACATTTACTACTACCATTGGATTTTCTGTTTTATATTCGTTTTCTTCATGAAATACATGCGACAACAATTTATCTCCCTGCCATTCTCAAGGTTCCATTTTGGATATGTTTCCATCTTGCAACTTAAACATTAGTATTGCAGTATTTACATCTGTCACCATCATTACCATAACCTTAGTAACATGAATCTTCTAAGGTGCTCAGTCTATTTGGTATTCTGCTTCTATAGCTTGGGATCTGTCTCCCACATTGCATATCATGCGTCTGCTTCAAATCCACCTTTGTTTTCGTAAAGTGCGGTTGTTGTTGGATGTTAAGTGTTTTATTAATCAAATTCCTAAAGATATATCAAATTGGATTTTTGAAAAAAAGAAGAAGAAGAAGAAGAAGAAAGAAAGATAAGAAAATCAATTCCATCTTAAAAGGCCCCCCTTTCCATCTCAACCAAAAGTCTAGCTTCAAAAAGTTGGGCTGATTAGAATTTTCTTTTCACTTTCAGATTAAAAGATGCTTCGATGTTGTTAGTTGCTGGTGAACAGAGAAGTCATAGGGAAGACCTAATAGAGCCCTGACGAGCCAAAGTCATACATACATTGTTAGATTCTAGCATCATCCTATTAAATGAAATATTTAACATGGATAAACATAAACCGGTATCATTTATAATGCCATGCAAAGACCAAGCTAGAGGTTCTTCTTCATCTCTGTCCATCTAACATTGGAGGCATGGCTCTTGAGTCTTGACCACTATTGGCCACTCTTTAAAAACATCAACCAAAGACCACCCACTGAAATTTGGCTGATAACACTTACGTACTCAAATATCGATTTCTTAACCTTATCAGTGGCATCGGCTTGGGGCCCATGCAGGAAGGTCATATGGAGAATGATTTCTACCATTTTTATCTTATATTTTATTGTTATTATGTAGTTTAACTATAACTTGCATAAGTAGTGAACCCTTGGAACAATCTGCGATTTGTAATAATGGCCCCTATAGTGGGAATGAACCAACTATGCAAATTATTTCTTTTCCATCTCAGGTTCGCATGACTAAGGCAGACGCTGCTATTCAGAACCTTTCAGAAATTAATCCTGATGTTGTGCTTGAGGTAAGAATTCAACTAGGAATCTATTTTTATGAAAATTATTCGTTTAAGGTCCCTGCCTTTTCTTGACTTGATTGTTTCAGATCTTTGTGTATTGCTTGATGGTCATGTGTTGTTTATGCAGTCACAAGTCCCATGATCATGCTAGGATGTGTTCTTATGTTATTAATTGGGAAGCAATCTTTAAGTGGTTACATTTAACAAAATGCACATTTAAGTTATTGATTATTGTGCTTACTGAAACACTACAGATTTAAACTGAAGATACAATGGTAGTTCAACACCATTTATCTATCAAATTGTCATTTAACAAATAACATGGTTAGAGGCCCAAATTCAATGAACAATATCAAATTGTTAAGATCGCAGAATCAAGTGTGGATTTGGGCTACATTCAACAATGGGGCATTAATTTGTTATTGTGTATGCTCTTTGTTTTTTAGGGTAATTTGTATTGCCTGGGTTGCCAACTTGCCATGCATTTATGCCATATGGTGGATGAGAACCAGACATTAAGAATTTTGTACTATTTGAATTCTAGCTCATGTTTTAATGGTAGCTACATTTTAGACAACAAATGCTACAAATGTCACACATTTGTTGGCTAAATGGGACTCAACAAATTTTATTTATTTTTATTTGTTAATTATTCATTATAAAAGCAAAGGGTGAACTTATGAACACATAGTAGTGATGTCCATACATCTCTCCTTCATGTTTTGTGAGTATGCATCATCATCATCTTTTTAATTTCTGGAACATGAACTATTAATATAACTTCAGGTAATTCATGAGGAAGGCTAGTATTGTACTCAGTGTGAATTGTCTCTAGCTTTTAAGAACATTGAAAAGTCGAATTTCATTAGAAGCAGGTAAGGTGTATATCTGATTCCTATATCATGCTATTGCGGATGAAAAAACTCATTTTCGTCGTCATAAGAGGATTGATCGTAATAGTATGGTCGTCATGCACATATACAGAAAATGCTTGCAATGAATGTTTATGAGTACTTGGTAATTTTAAAGTCCTTCTTGGTTAGGGTTTGGGCTGAAAGTATGAGTGCTGGAGCCGACGCTTTCGGAGTCTGAACTCATTCTTTTAAAAAATAGAAAAATGAGAATATTAGTAAATATGGATTTTCTTATTAAGAAGAAAATGGAAGATGGATTGAAAAAACCTAAAAGAGATTTTATTTTATTTTTCTTCTTTTTTACTTCAAGAGAGAGAGACGAAGAGGTGAGAGTGGGGAAATCGAGGGAGAGAGTGGGGGAATGAAGTGGCTGCATGAGATTTGCAAATAGCGAGTGTTATTTGGTTTGAAAATGACATTTCGCATGCGTGGCGTGCGTGTCTATGGACGCGGATTAGCTAATGAACGCGACGATAGCGAGTTTGTAATAGATTTTTGTCTGACGAGTTCATCATTTGGGGTAAAATCAAGTCAAAGATAGCTTCTAAGTTTTGCTGGGTTTGCAAGTTACCTTATTGAGAAGTTTTTCTTTTTTTTTTTTTAAAAAAAAACCAATCTAAGTTGATTTCTTTCCAATATTAGATTGTGTTAATTTTTGGATAAAGATGATCTCTGATTTTTATTTTTATTTTTTGTTTTCTTACATTACCAATAGTTTGGATGGAAACTAAACATTACAGTGGGCCTTAGAAAGTTTTTAATTGTGGGCATTCAATGAACACTGTTTCTTGTTGTATGGTCCACCTGAGATTTGGATATAACTAATTTTTGAGTTCAGATCGTAATTTTTTTTTTTTTTTTTTAAAGAACTGATTCTTGAGCGAGGGTACCATCATATATATGCTGCGTTAGACATGGTGTCTATGCAACTAAGACCTTGATTGTTGACTCCTTTAACCATTTTTTTTTGAAAAAAAACTAGCATTTAAGGAAAAAGAAAAGAAAAACAAAAGCGAAGGAATCTACTGAGATAGTAGACCCTACGAATCAGAAAGAAAAGAAAATTTTACATTTAACCGATCCAAAAGGGAGGCCCATTCAGCAATGAAACACTTGACAAAGGAGAAAACAAGCACAGGCGATTTCGATTCATTCTGAAAACACCGATTATTCCTTTCGATCCAAACGGCCCACCAAGTCACCAAAATTGCCGTGCGCCATAAACGAGATAAAGGTTTACGAAGGTGAACCCCATGCCAATAGTGAGGCCCATCCAATGGAAACAGTGAGGCCCTTCCAATGGAATGCTTGAATCTTGCGCACGTGCGGACGGTCAGGGCTTCACATGCACTTTGGCTTAGTAAATTCTATGCATAGTGTGTTTGGTTATTCAATTTGTAAAAGTGGAGCCAATGGTTATGTGATCCATTACGGTGATCTGATGAGCTCCATTGTTCAGATGTTCAGTCTAGAAAGGTAATCCAGATGTTCAGTCTCCCATACGTACAAAGTTACTAAGCTATTATAACTCCATGACTTGGGGTGCTCAGATCATGCGTCAAGTAAGTCCTTTGAGCATATTAATGGCATTTCTCTACTTGGATGTACAATCCATGCTACATGTATGGTGGCAACCCTGTTTTGACAGACATACCATCTCTGCACTGCATTTTAGGATTGGGCTGAAGAAGCAAGAGCAGGTTTCAAGCAGTCCAAACTAGCAAATCAATGCAATTATCGGTGAGTCACTTTGCTAAGTTGTTATAATATATGTTAGAGAGTATGAGAGATGCATTTTCTGCACATGTTACTTCTTTGTGTTGACACTTGATTCACAATTAATCTCTGTTTTAATAGACATACCATCTCTGCACTGGATTTTTTGCACATGTTACTTCTTTGTGTTGACCACATGGGTGAGAATGTGCATTAGATCCACTCCGTCCGCCAGGTGCACCACCACATTTTCACTGTGGATCCTTAAAATAAGTCCAATACAAGACTTAGGTCGGGCAAGTCATAGGGGACGGTGTAAAATCATCCCTAAAAACTCTAAATTCATTTGGTGTGGCCCACATGAGTGTTGGAATGTCCTGAATTTTAACAGTGGGGCCTCCCATCTCCACTGTTCCCCATGGTGTAGCCCACCTGAGTTTTGAATCAACCTGATATTTGGGCCCTGGTGAAAACACAAGGTGGCGAACCTGATAGGGTGAGAAGGAAACTTGTTGGTCTTTTTTGTTATGCATCATCTCAAACAAAATTGCATTTACTTGATACATTAGTCTGGGTATCAACCTTGCCACTGCACATGTTGTCATTCTCTATGCAAGTGACTGGTACATTTTCCATTCTTTTTTGCTAGTAGCATTTTAATGGGAAAAAGAAGGAAGCTGTTACTGTAACTTATAGCAAAAAAGAAGGAAATGATAGCCATTGATGGTTACGAAATGATATCAGGTTTTTTTTTTTCAAATCAATGGTTACTTTCCTTTTGTGCACTTGTTTCTAAACTGATAGCCATCGATGCAGACCTGTCACCACATGTACGAGTAGTACTTGGGCTTCATGCACTCATTTGTAGCCTGGTTCATCAACTCATTTGTGTAACCGATTAACTTTTCCTTATTGCAATAGATCCTAGACTTTTGTAACTAATGCACATGCTTGTGAAGTGATGCAGATCGATGGATGGTTGTGAAATGATTCATTGACTTATTCTGTGATTGCAGTGATGGGTTGCAGGTTTTTGTGAAGTGATGCACATTAATGGTTTTTTTTTTCTTCCAAATCAATGGTTACTTTTCTTTCTTGCACTCATGTGAACTGGATTGTATCATGTGATTTGTTTTTATAGGAACCATGCAAGTTTAGAATTGCTCCTAGATTAATCCTAATAAAGGATAGTTAACTTCTATAGTCTTTGTACTTAGATGGATGTGAATGTAAATATGATGAAATATATTATATAACAGGTCTATATCAGGATGAATATGATGAAATATATTGTTAACAGGTGTATATCAGGAATTTTGAGCGGAATTTCGAGCTGTATATATATAAAAAAAGGGACTTTTAGCAACAAACATTTTCGTAGCTAAAAGTTTTGTAATTTCTAAAAGTTTTGTAAAGTTTTTTTTAGCAACGAAAAGTTTCGTTCCTAAAAGTGGAACGAATTTTTTCTCGAAATCTTGAAAAGTTTTTTAATGACGAAAAGTTTCATTGCTAAAAGTGTAACAAATTTTTTGGCAGTGACTAAAAGGGTAACGAACTTTTTGGCAGTGACTAAAAGGGTAACGAACCTTTTGGCAGCCAAAATTTTCGCTGCTAAAAGCCATGTAAAGAATGTTTTAGCGACGAAAAGTTTCGTCGCTAAAACAGTAACGAATTTTTTGGTAGCGAATATTTTCGCTGCTAAAAGTCCTTGAAATTTTTTTAGCGACGAAAATTTTTGTCGCTAAAAGTGGGACAAATTTTTTAGAAAAAATTTCGCTTCTAAAAAAAGTCTTTTATAGTTTTTTTAGCGACGAAAATTTCCGTCGCTAAAAGTGGAACAATTTTTTGACAGCAAAAATTTTTTCTACAAAATGTGTTGAAAATGTTTTTTAGCGATGAAAATTTTCGTCGTTAAAAGTGTAACGATTTTTTTTGCAGCGAAAGTTTTCACTACTAAAAGCCTTGTGCAGTTTTTTTAGCGAAGAAAATTTTCGTCGCTAAAAAGCTGGCTTTAGCGACGATTCAAATTTTTCGCTGATAAAACCCTTCCACATAGGTCTTTTAGCGGGGAATTTAGCAACAAATTTTTTTGTTGCTAATAGTTTTTAGCTACGAAAATTTGACTTTTAGCGATGAAAATGTTCGTCGCTAAAAGTGGTATTTCTTGTAGTGACACTTGGGATAAGATCACTTTCCTCATATTCTACACCTAGAATGGGTTGAGGTTTGCATAAACTAACCTCTTCTTCATCATTGAAATCTAATATGTCATGTGAGTGAAGTGTGTCATCATCATTATATTTAAAAGACACCCACGTATCTTGACCATTCTTTTCAGCAATCATTGATATCGACTCATCGGGAAATTGAACCATATGCTCATTAATGGAATCCAACTCATCATTTCAAATTTCAGAGTTCTCCACAATTACATCGTGTGAACTCTCCTATTGAATATTTTTTACAAGTTCTTGTAATCTTTAGAGTGTATTTTGTTGGCTGAGCTCTAGAGTTTGGAAGGAATTTTGAATTGAATTCTCTTGAATTATTTCTGGTTGAATTTTAAAGGTAGATGACCTAAGAGAATTATCACTTAAATAAGTGCTTCCAAAGTTTTTATACTTTCTGCAAAACAGGGTAAGTTACGTTGAAATGAATCCTCTTGGATCGTTTCTGGTTGGATCTCACTGATAGGGTATCCAAGAGGATAATCATTATAACATATTGTTGGTTCATCTTCTAAATTTGGATGTTTCCACTGGTCATAGTCATATTGATCATACATGGAAGAATATGATGGTTGATAATAATCCTCATTCCCATAATTACGATTGTATACAGCCCTATTAACCGATGGAACATAACGTTCTAGTCGATTCTTAATGTTGGTTCTCGATGGGGAAAAATCTTGAGGTTATGTTGAATTCCACAACCCTCAGGCATTCCTCAATATCTCTTATCTATCTCGGCATATACATGTACCCACGCTTCCATGGTAGAATCCTAACTCTGAGTCTAATTCTATAATAAAAGAAAAATCCTACAGCAATATGGAACGTAAGCAGATGAGAAGTCAGAAGGATGTTACCAAATTGGAAGTTCCTATGTTAAGATCCTGCAAAATAAAACAAACCAAAATAAATTAGTATCTAGGAGATAAGACCTAATCTAAAGAATGGATAAAGTAATAAAATTAAGACAAAGTTACCAAGTTAGAAGATCTATCAACAACCTTACAAAATAGGAAAGTTAGTTCTAAAAATTAAATAAAAAAAATCTAAAACTAAAGTTAGTAAAATCCCTATCTTAAACTAATTTTAAAACCAATTAGTTTCAAAGAATTGTAGCCGTCAGTCCCCGACAATGGTACCAAAAACTTGTTTACACCTCAAGTATAGGGTTGTGAAGTAGTAATAAACTCGGTGAGACCGAGGTCGAATCCACAGGGACTGAAACCTGTACGTAATATGAAAATAACCAAAACTAGAACTCGAATAAGATGAAATCTAAATCAAATGAATATGAGGGAATAAAGGTGAAATAGTAATCTAAAACTTAGAGAATTCAAAGGTATGAAACTATGATGCCAAGGATCCACTTGTAGCAATTAGGAAGCTACCTTGTATTGATTCAAAGACACAACTGGAATCAGAGTCCTATCTTATCCAATTGGTAAGAAGATATTTGTCAGATCTCTGAACGTCTCATGGATCTAATCATCAACAGATATGATTGTGCATATTTAGAAGTGATTCCGTTACCTAACCATGCCCAGGAGACTATGGCAAAAATAATAATTTACCAATCTCACAACCAATCATGAGAGAATTGAGAAAGTTAGGAAGGGTTCCGTCACCTAATCATGCCAAGGAGACGATGGTGAACAACAGGGCTCCCAAGTTTATAATCTCAATACACGAAAAGAGAATATCTTAAGCTATCGCAGATCCATTATAATTTGAGTCACAACAAACCATAAAAAACTAAAAATATTCCTTATAATTAAACTAGAATTCATAGAATTCAATAAACATAAATCAAAGCAAAGATACCTTCCTAATCACGCTACAAGCTTCACCTCTTAGCCCTAGCTAAGAGGATTTAGCCCATCAACATGATTAGGCTACACCTTAAAAGAAAGGAAAAATAAAATAGAAAAATGAAAGAGATCACTCCCTGTCTCTCCCTCTCTCTTGGCCTCCACAACTGCCCCCCTTCTAAAGATGTCCCCACGTCCTCTCTTTCCCTCCCTTTTATAGTGTGCATGGGTCGGTCAGGCCTGGATGGATGTTTACGTACCTCAGAAAATTGATTGATCAAAGCTAGAGGCGGTGGCAAATTTTTGCAGCCAAAGCCGCTTGTGCAAGAAACATGCTATGTTTGGATGCAGATTTTGGACGACTGATCATCCAGACTCGGGATCTGACTTCTTGGTGGGGTTCAAGATCCCTTACTCCATCATTTGAACGTTCTGGATCATTAATCCGATCGTGATTGAGATCACATAAGGGTCCACGAAAGGCGGCAGCGTCCGGGCTTTGTTTGGATGCTCTGCCTGCGCAAGACCTGCGTTGAGCTGCCTGTGGGGCCCATGATCAGTGTCAGTGAGGAAATCTACTCCGTCCATTGGAATCACGTCAAAAAACTGGTCGGGAAGGGACTGTTTTGGATATGTTTTGGTGTGGCCCATAGAATCTTTCTTGCTATCGTCCGTCCTGCATCTAAACCTTCATGTACATGTAACCTCCGAGGAAATCAAGAAGCGGGACAGGGAACGGTCAGTTTTGGATGGGAAACAAGGTGGATGGCTTGGATTTTCCAATCGGTCAGTCCTGGCGGGCCATGATGTCACCTAATTGGATGTCATTTGTTAACGTAGCAGTGTCGAGGTTCTTTTGTTGCTGGAAATCGTGCACCCACACATGCCTAATCTCATGTGATTTTAGCTCAGGATTGGACAGGGGTGGGCCCTGAATAGGATGGATGGTCTGGATCATCTAAGTGGGTCATGAAGGTGGCCCACAATATCTCTCAAAATGGATGCAGTTCATCCGCTACGAACGGAAGAAAACAAAAAGAGATTTTGTATTTGAATAGGATTTGGGCCAACCCCGGTTGACCGGACCGATTGGTCCGGTGCAGCTCGCATGCGTGTGCACTATATGCACGCCCAACTTAGGTGGAGTCCATGATGATGGATCTGGGAAATCCGCTCCATCCATCCATCTTTTCTCCTCAGATAACGGGTTGAGACCAAATTTAAAGCATATCCAGATCTCAGGCGGACCCAAAATCAATGGTTTATAGGCTGATCTGTCCATTGGGCCACTTCTGCAGGGATCCAATGGTTAAAATTTGACGTTTATGGTTGATTTATGGTCTTCAAGCTAGATATAAATTTTTAAGCCAAACGAATGGTGAAAACCCTGTGATGTTGCAATTTGAATGATTTTTAGGCCCGTTTAAAGTGAATGGCGTGATTTTCTCGGATCTGTAGCTTGTAAATCCTTCGATCTCGGTCCTCTAGGGTCCATCCCTTACCTTGGTGGCTTTAGAGCATCAAATCCATTCTTTTAGTACCATTTTTCAGTCCAGGGTCCTAAATTCACCTTGCAACACAAACACGATTAAAATATAATGTTAAACAGTATCATGTTCGTAAAATCATGAAATAACTGGGGTCTAATATGTAATATTTGATCCTCAATAGCCCCCCAATCCTTTATCCTAAATGTCCCTCTTAACCGAGTCTTTAGGACATTGATTTCAGACAAGTCATGATTGACGATTTATATGTCATCAACATACAAATCCTAACTCACCATGAAGGAATTAAATTTTATACCACTGCCTAGGCAACAGGTCGAACCACGACCTCTTGCAAACTCTTTTTTCTCAACCCTTTTAAGTTCGAACCGCTCTGGTTACTTCATGTAGATCTGCTCTTCCAATTTTCCTTACAGAAGTTTAGACTCTACATCCATCCTTTTCAGCTCAAGATCGCATTGGCAACCAACACCAACACGAATATGATAGACATCTGCTATACCATCGACGTGAATATCTCTGAGAAGTTAATCCATTCTCTCTGAGTATAACCCTTCGCTACCAGCCTCGCTCTGTATCTATGTTGTATCCTTTTGAAAATCCACATTTGCATTTAACCGCTTTTCGGCCCACTGGAAGCTCCGTCAGCTCACATGAGATGATCTGGTACAACGAGTCCATCACATCGTTCATAATCACTTCTCAGCACTGGGCTCACTAAGAGCAACCTGAATAGTAGAGGGATTCCTCTTATTTGTAACGAGAGCATATGCAATATTGAAGTCATCTATGTACCTCGTCGATGTCCTACGATTATGCTGTGTGATTCTTTTTAAATGTGGCTGCTCCATCTGCTCTATATCTCCGTCTGCGCGTCTCAACCTTCATGCCCTGCCCACTCATGTGGTCATGCCCAACATGCCACACACGTGTAGAGGTGGAATCTACTACAGCCACTTTAGTTCCACCTTTTGAAGTGCTCCCGATCTACCTGTAAAGATTCCCGAGTCGTTGCGCTTTCATGACTACTCATGCCCCCTAGATACTTTAAGAGCACCATCAATACTTGTGTACTTGCAGTCCATTACCTCAAGTACACCAAGAGAAATCATATTCTTCTTCAAATCAAAAATGTGTCTGACATCAGTCAAGGTACGTTTCACCCCATCAAACATCTTGATGTGCACCGTACTAACAACCACAACATTACAGGCAATGCCATTGCCCATAAACACCTATCCACCATCGCACTCCCTGGAGCTGACAAACCAACTCTGATGAGGAGTCATATGAAAGGATCCCCCTATGTCTAAAATCCACTTGCCCCTACGATCATCGTATGGTCATCTGATCGTAGACTAAGATAAAACATCACCATTACATCCAATCGATCTATCTAACATAGCAGCATTGGCCTCCCTGTATGAAGCATCAGATTCTTCTCTCTTAAATTTAAGATTTGTACAATCCTTCTTCATGTGTCCTTCTATTCCACAGTTCCAGCACTTTAACTTACTTTTCTCCTTACCCTTAGATTTAGATATAGAACTTAAAGATCATATACCTTGTTCAGAATTCTTGCCTCTTGTAAACAGTGCATCAAAAGATGTCCCCATGTTGCCGTTAAGTTTTCTCATGGCCTTTCCTTGAAGGGCTGAGATAATAGTGTCGACACTCAGTATTTTATTCGTGGTGTACATTGTGTCCTTGAATGACTCATACGATGCCGGAAGAGAATTCAGCAACATATATGCTTGTTCCTCATCTTTCATCACTTCCTCCATATCCAATAATTTGTAAACCAATTTATTAAAGTTGCTGATGTGAGCTTCCAAATCTCCACCCTCTGCAATTTTGAAGTTATACCACTAACGCTTTAAGTGTAGATGATTTTCAGAGGATTTTTTCGCTTAAACATCTTCTAATTTTACTCATAACTTAGCTGCAGTTTTCTCCCTCATGACATTGTAGAGAACCTCATTCATAAGATATAAACGGATCGAGGATAAGGCCTTCTTATCAGTCATAGTATACTTTCGCTCTTTAAGAGCACCATCTTCGTCTTACTTGATTAAAGAATTGATCATCGTAATCTTCTATAACTCAAAGTTATTTTTTCTGAGTACTTCTTAATATCATACCTAGTGCTTACCATTATTGCTTATCCTACAGATTCAGATCTGTACCCCAATGATAACTTTGATATCGCTTGTTGGGGATTTATGCTGCAAAATCACAGATATGAATTCGATTCGAACAACCTCGAATCTCACCATTACTACATCCTTTGAAACCCTAAAACCCCTTCTAAAAATTCTTAGAATACATTTAGAAAGCCTTAGCATACCTTAGAATGGCTATAGAAACTCCTATTTATAGTTTATGAAACTCTATTTACGCACCTCTTTGAAACCGCCTCAAATTTACGTAGTCTGTGCAAAATCCGCATATCATCTGCGTAACCTTCGACTGGTCGACCCTGGGCTTCCACTGGTTAAAGGACCCCTTCGACTGGTCGAACATATCCCTTGACTGATCGAAGACCTCGAAAAATTCAGAAACATTGTTACTAGACTTTGAGTCGAACTTGCTTCGACTAGTCAAATTTTTTCCAGAACTTTTCAGATTTAACGCATCCTTTATAGCAACACATATTTAGAATATGAAAATACAAGGCCACCGTTGTAAAAAGTTATGTTGCTTTCTCATACGCTGGGCTTAGGTTGGCTTAAACCCAAAATTTGAACTGCTCATGCCCAAAAATTAAAATTGGACTGCATACTGAGTTACTCAGTTCGCTCTCATCTTACTTAGCAAACCCAATTGAGCCCACCTTGAATGTATGTGGTCTATCTACGTTGTCCATCCGTTTTTCCATATAATTTAAGAAGTTGAGCTGAAAATTGAAGTACATCCAAATATCAAGTGGATCATACCACTGTAAATAGTGGGGATAATGATTTCTACCGTTGAAAGCTTTTTAGGCCCCCACAGTGTTTATTTATCATCAAACTTCATAAGATCTTACAATAGACATTCAATTCAACGGAAAACACAAATATAACTTGAATCCAAAACTTATGTGGCCCAAGATTTTTTCAACAATAGATATTCAATTCAACTGTGTCCTATGGTAGGGTCCTTACTTTTGCCCGGGTGGTAGAGTTTCAACTCCCGGTCAAGGGTTCGAATACCCATAGGTGGTGAAATTCCACCAGCGTGAGCGTGTGGGGTGCGTGTGCGTGTCTTTAAAAAGAAAAAAAAACTGTTTCCATGGTCCATTTGAATACTAGATATGCCTCATTTTGAGTCTAAAAATTATTTGTTAAAATAGATGGATGGAGCGGATAAAATACATAAATCATGGTGGACCTTACGGATGGACGGCGTGGATAAAACACGTACCATCATAGTGGCCCCACAGAGATTTTCCAGCACCGACTAGAAATGCTGTGTGCTACACAGCCAAAATCCGGGTCCGTTCAAGCTCGCAGCTACGGGAGCCAAGCCGACTTTAACCATAAAACCTACGGAAGCCGATTACGTCTTATACCCGCCGGACCGAGTCGTTCCAGACTGGTGCATTGTGGGCCCATCGTAATATATAAGTTTTATCCGTGCCATCCATCCATTTTTTTAGATTATTTAAGGACATATACAATTGAGGAAGATTCAAGCTCAAGCGGACCACACGGTAGGGACTGAACGTTCACCGTTGAAAAATTCTTGGGGCTGGAAGAAGTTTTGATCAAGATAATATTTGTGTTTTCCCTTCATCCAAGTCTATGTGAAATTATGAACAGTTTGGATGGAAAATAAACATCACGGTGGGCCATAGGATGGTTTCAACGGTGGGTTTCACTATCACCACTTTTTTCTTTGATGTGGTCCACTTGAGCCTTTGATCTGCATCATTTTTTGGATTCTATCCTAGAATTATCTGAAAAAATTAATATACGGCGTGGATAAAACCCATACATTATGGTGGACCCCACAGGGCCCCTGCGTGGACTGATCCGTCCTGATGCAATCCGCTTCCAAAACAGACACGCAAACCCACTATTTGATTAATAGTCCGCGGGACGACCTTTAATTGCTGATATGGTCCCTCTACATGAGGCCCGCCCCTCCGTTATCGGCGCCACTCGACCAGTGAATACCCACCGTCGATAAGCCAAGGTGCATACATCATAGATCTGATTATTGTAACCATCCAATTAGTGTATTTTACTCATTAATTCAATGCTTGATGGTTAGGATCTGATAGGGCCCACCAGATAATCCACTCGGTGGAATTTTTTACTTCTCAGCGTCTATATGATGCATATGTTGGTGGGCCATATCTTTGAATGGGGGCCTCAACTTAGATAGGGTGTCCATAACATTTCTATAATTAGATGATCTTAAATGATAAGATAGAAATATACCGTTTAAAAAAGATATCATAAAAATCCACCTTCGGCAAAAGGTGGCCAGAAACCGACGGCTAGTATCTTTCAATCTAGGTGTTTTATGAGGACGCGGATTGCGTCCTACCCCGGCCCGCCTCTAGCCCCGAACGGGCAGTTCTGTGGGTGGGCAATCGTGATTTATCGGTGCATCCAAGACGTCCATCCCTTTTCTCAAATTATTTTAAGGGATGAATACAAAAATGAAGCATATCCAACGCCCAAATGACCACACTACATATGACTTTTACATTTAAGGCAGCTGGCCTTTAATGCTTCGTGCATTTAAAGCAATCAAGCTTATTATTTGGTGTGGTCCACTGGAACGCTAGATTTGTCTCATTTTTATATTTTTAACTTAAAATAATCTGAGAAAAGGGATGAACGGCTTGGATGCAAAGATACATCACGGTGGTCCTGCCCACAGAACTACCCGTTCGGGGCTAGAGACGGGCCGCGTCCGTTTTATGAAACCGCTATATCTACATCGGGCCCCATGTGTCAGGACGCGGATTTCCTGCGAAAGCCTTACGCATGAAATTCTTGCCCATGGATGATGGATGGGGTCCACGGGGATATTTGTGAGAAATCCACTCCGTTCATCAGTTTTGAGAGCTAATTTTAGGACCTTTGCACCAAAAGTGAGGTGGATGCAAAACTCAAGTACGCCGCATGAGAGGAAACAGTAGAGATTCAGTGATCACCGTTGAAGCATTCTTATGGCTATAAATGTTTCGTATCAGGAAGCAAGTTTTGTGCTTTCACTTCATCCCAGAGGCAATGACCTTATAAACGGCTTGGATGGCATATAAACAACAAGATGGGAGTATAAAAAAGTTTCAACGGCAGACATTTCTTTTCTAATTTTCTTATTCGTGTGACCTATTCGAGTTTTGGATAGAATTTATTTTCGTTAAAATGTACTAAAATATGTTTCAAAACGGATGGACGGAGAGGAATATTTTTCACAAACATATCGTCGACCCCACCCACCATCCTTGCCTAGGAAATCCGCCTCCCATGACGTACGTTTTGTATCCACTCTGCCCTTCTTTGAGAGATCATTTTAAAATAAGATCAAAAGAATGAGCCACATCAAAAGCTCTAATGAACCCTACGCAAGAAAACAGTAGGGAGAGTGAAACCACCGTTAAAAACTCCTAAAGGCCACAAAGGTTTTAAATCAAGCTGATATTTGTTAACTTTTTGAACAGGTTGGATTTCAAAATAATATAACGGTGGGCGTTAGGAAGGCTTCAACGGTGGGCATCAATCTTGTTGCTATTTTCTTTAGTGGGGTCCACCAAATCTTTGGATCTGTCTCGTTCTCTCGGTTATGCCTGATATCTTGAATGAATGGACGCGTGGATACAACACATGCATCATAGTCGGGTCTACCTAACATGGTGACGTCACTACATTAGCGAGCCTCGCTACTAAGTACCTAAACCGCATCCTGTGGCGGACTGAGGCATCACGCGGATTGCGACCTAACCCCACCCGGATGGTAATCCGTCCGGGCGGTACTCTATGGGTCCACTATGATGTAAGTGTTTTATCCACACTGTTCATCGTTTTTATTGATTTATTTAAATATATTATTTAAAAAATTGAAGTAAGTCCAAGGCTTAAGTGAACCACAACGCGGGGATTGAACATACACCATTAAAAACTTATGTTAGCTGGAGAAGTTTAGATCAAGTTGATATTTGTTTTTTCACTTTATCCACGCTTACATGACCTTATAAATAGGTTAGATGGTAAAAAAAACATATGACCTTATGAATAGGTTGGATGGTAAAAAAAACATGAGGCTGGCCCTTATAAAGGTTTCAATAGTAGGTATCATTATCACTGCAACTTTCTTTGGTGTGGTTCGCTAGAGCTTCATTTTTAAGATTAGAGCTTAAAATAGTCTAACAAAAGCAATGAATGGAATGGATAAAACAGTTACATCAAGATGGCCCCACATAGCCCTGCCGGACAGGTGCGTCCCCGTCAACAAATGCAAAACATTCTATTGCAAGTGCAGACTCCGGCACTCAAACGCACGTTTTATCGTGGCACACTTAAGGCATCCACGCCGCAAATCAAGAGGACCTCACAGTCAAGGATCTATGAGAAAAATCTAGATTTACTCTTTTCTACATTAATAGAGGTGCTCCTTTTAGAAGAAAGGCATGAGAAATTGTTAGCGAGGAGGTTAGATTACCTAACTTAATGGGGCAGCATTTGTTAATTAGCTCGTGTATAACCACTATAAACATGCGTTTCATACAGTTCAAGTCCTTACCTCAGTGGTAGACTCTGGGAAGTTTCAACACGAGTTCTCGGGTTTGATGTGCAGGAAGGCTTCAGCTCCCTCTTGTATGGCACATTTAAGCTTCGGATACACTTCTTTTTTTAGTTATTTTTTTATTTTTATTTTTACGTTCTAAAATTAGCTCTCAAAACGGATGGACGGGAGTGGAATATTTTTTACAAACATCTTGTGCAGTCCATGTATCACGAACCGTGTGCCCACCTGTAATGCACCGAGGCGTTTTTTATTTTTAATTTTAACACACTCACGACTGGTGGAATTTCACCACCGAGGCGTTACATTCACGTCGACAAGAGCTTGGATTACGTCCTACCCCCACCTGGATGGTAATCCGTTCGGGCGGGTCTCTGTGGGGCCCATCATGATGTAAGTGTTTTATCCATGCCGTTCATCATTTTTCGCAGTTCATTTGAATATATTATCTAAAAAATGAGGTAGCTCCAAGACTTAATGAACCACAAAGTAGAGATTGAACATCCACCATCAAAAACTTATTGGGAGCTGGAGAAGTTTCGGATCAAGCTGACATTTGTTTTTTCACTTCATCCACGTCTACATGACCTTATGAATAGGTTGGATGGTAAAAAAAAAATCAAGATGGCCCTTAGAAAGGTTTCAACGGTGGGTGTCATTATCACTGCAGCTTCCTTTGGTGTGGTTCATTGGATCTGTGGACGTGCCTCATTTTTCAAACTAAATCTTAAAGTGATATGAAAAAAAGCGATGAACGGAGTGGATAAAACACTTACATCAAGATGGCCTCGCAGAGGCCCGCCCAGACGGACGCAATCCGCGTCCCGTCGACAAATGCAAAACATTCTATCGCAAGTGCAGACTCCAGCACTCAAACGTACGTGTTACTGTGGCAAACGTATGGGATCCAAGCCGCAAATCAGGAGGACCTCACAGTCAAGGATCTATGAGAAAAATACAGATCTGTCATCTCATTTAATGGCCACTTATGTACGTTGAATGTGGAAATTTTGTGGACTTTAGCCGTCCATTTATTTTGTAAATCCGAGGCATTTCATGGCGATACAGACTAAAATTTTGGTCCATTAAACATAGAGAATTGGATAGGATGATCAACAGATTGGATCTTTGAGATGAGTGTCCACTGGCATGCATGAAGCCTACGTAGAACCGGAATACGGTAAAGCCGAAAGAATGGAAATACGGCAGACACATCTACCTACAGTACACGTGTGAGAGCGATGTACAAATCGGGTCTGTAGATATTTAGGGCCCCAGAATGTATGGTTTGTGTCTAAAAAATAGGACTTATTGGACAATCCTATCCATCTGATCTAGGGACATTAATGCGAGGAAGAAAATGAAAAATTCAACGGTCAGGATAAAATGGAGAAAAATAACGGATATGATTGTCTCACCGGCTTTACTTTTAAAATTTAAGCCATCCGTCCTGCTTTCGGCAATGGATCGACCGTATAGATGCATCACCCTGCAACATGTCTAGTGGAGAGATGGACGGTTCTCCCTGCTCTACCATATAATCTCTTTAACTTTGCTCTTTGATAAGTTATTTTATGAGAAATTTGCGACGGTACGACCCATTTTTGGCCCATTTAGGAATGTAAGCCCACCTTATTTTCCCTTGCGTGAATACGCCACGGACGCCTTTCCAAAGGTCGAAAATGCCCCTGCTTTTTCCTTCAAGCGGGATGACGAGCGCTGACGCTCCTCGAACTCGTAGTTGTACGAACGGTTCAAAGAGATCAACGTTACGTGGACCCCACAGTTATGTATTTATTATATCTACAACGTTCATCCATATTTCGAGATCATTTCCGAGCATCATCCAAAAAAAAAAAATTATATCCAAAGATCAACTGGACCACACCACAAAGAGCAGCAAAAAATTGATTTTCACTGTTGAAACTTTTGTAGGGCCCACCATAACATATATTTTCCATCCAATCTATTCATAAGGTCACAAAGACCTGGATGAAGAGGAAAAAAAAATTTCATAATAATCCAAAACTTCTTGACCCCTAAAAAGGTTTCAATGGTAGACATCCAATCCTCCACTGCCTTTTACAGTGTGGTCCACTTGATAGCTAGATCTATCACATTTTTCGTCCCAAGCCATAATATGATTTTGTCAAAACGATGGACGGTTTGGATATAACATCAACCTCATGATGGGACCTAAAAAAATTAAAGATTCAAAAAAAAAAAAAAAGCTTGCTGTAAATTCATTTGCTACGGTCAAATATATAGCTACAAATTATAACCGTAGCCATAGATAGCCAATCGTATCCATAGAGGTCTAATCCAGGGTGGGCTTGTCGAACTAGTGGCATCCACGCCACTTGCTGGAGTTTTCGGCGGGGTGACGCCCAGCTGAGGGGGCCCCTATGGCTACGGATTATAACCGTAGCCATTGACTGTAGTGCAATTTTTTATTTTTTATTTTATTTTATTTTATTTTCATTATTGTTTTTTTTTTTACATGGAGAACTTTATTCTACCTATAATTTTCTCTAATACATATTTATATAAATATATATATATAAGCATATAAAAAAAATTTCTCTCTCTCTCTTTTTTTTTTTTTTTTTTTCATTTAACCAGAATATCTTCTAAACTAAAATTAGTTACTTGATGTATCTTATATGTTTTTGTGTTAGGAGAAGCTACTTTAACCAACCAATAAATTTATTTTCCAAGATTCCATTAGGGCGATGGTTGAAAATCCATTTCATTCACTTAGCAGTCAATTTCATTCATTTCATTTACTTCGTGATCAATTCCATGTATTTCACGGTCAATCCAGACGATTCTATTTTGATTCACGGTCATTTCCATGCATTTCACGGTCAATTCCCTTCACTTCACGGTCACTTTTATTCATTTCACGGTCATTTCCCTACACTTCACGGGAATGACCGTGAAATGCATGGAAATTAGGATTAGGTGTAGGTTTAGGTTTAGGGATTTGAGAATAGGATTAGGTGTAGGTTTAGTTTTAGGTTTAGGGATTTGAGAATACACTTAGGTTATAGGTTTAGGTTTAGGTTTAAGTCATACGTTATAGCTTTAGGGAATTGAGAATAGGTTAGGGTTTAGGTTTACGAAATCGGGTTCGGGTTCGAGATCGGGTTTAGATTTGGGTTTTCAAGTTTAGGTTTAGGTTTAGGTTAGGGAGTTGAGATTAGGATTAGGTGTAGGTCTAGGTTTAGGGATTTGAGAATTCGTTCAGGTTATAGGTCTAGGTTATAGGTTATAGGTTATAGGTTTAGGTTAAGATTATAGGTTAAGGTTATAGGTTTAAGTTTAGGTTTAGGTTTAGGTTATATGTTAAGGTTTAGGTTATAGGTTTAGGTTAAGGTTATAGGTTTAGGTTTGGGTTTAAGTTATAGGTTATAGGTTTAAGTTTAGGTTATAGGTTTAGGGATTTGAGAATAGGTTTAGGTTTAGGAATTTGGGTTCGGGTTCGGGTTTATGTTCGGGTTTAGGTTATAGGTTATAGGTTATAGGCTTATGTTAAGGTTTAGATTTAGATTTAGGTCATAAGTATAGGTTTAGGTTTAGGAATTCGGGTTCGGGTTTATGTTCGGGTTTAGGTTATAGGTTTCGGTTTAGGATATAGGTTATAAGCTTATGTTAAGGTTTAGGTTTAGGTTTAGGTTATGAGTTTTGGGATTTGAGAATAGGTTTAGGTTATAAGTATAGGTTTAGGTTAGGGTGTAGATTAATGTTTAGGGAAATGACCGTGAATCAACACGGAATCGCCGGGAATGACCATGAAATGCATGGAAATGACCGTGAAGTGAAGGGGCATGACCGTGAAATGCGTCCAAATGACCGTGAATCAACACGGAATGGGCGGGAATGACCGTGATATGTATGGTAATGACCATCAAGTGAAGTGATTGGACTGCGAAATGCGCGGAACTGACCGTGAGGTGAAGACACGTGACAACAAAATGCGTGGAAATCACCATGAATCAACACGAAAAAGGCGGGAATGATTGTGATATGCATGGAAATGGGGGTGAAGGGAAGCGATTGGACCGTGAAATGCACGGAATTGACCGTGAGGTGAAGACGCGGGACCGCGAAATGCGTCGAAATCACCATGAATCAACACGGAATATGCGGGAGTGACCATGATATGGATGAAAATGAGGGTGAAGTGAAGCGATTGGACGGTGAAATGAGCAAAACTGACCGAGAGGTGAAGACGTGTGACCGCGAAATGCGTGGAAATCATCGT
Source organism: Magnolia kwangsiensis (assembly GCA_037074715.1). Lineage (NCBI taxonomy): Eukaryota > Viridiplantae > Streptophyta > Magnoliopsida > Magnoliales > Magnoliaceae > Magnolia > Magnolia kwangsiensis. The sequence goes on along the minus strand of CM073577.1, from coordinate 13,769,524 downwards.
GAATCAATGCGGAAAAGGTGGGAATGATCGTGATATGCATGGAAATGGAGGTGAAGGGAAGCGATTGGACGACGACATGTGCGGAACTGACCGTGATGTGAAGATGCGTAACCGTAAAATGCATCAAAATCACTGTGAATTAACACGAAAAAGGCGAGAATGACCGTGATATGCATGGAAATGGTGTGGGCTTAGTTGTTCACGGTCATTCCCACCTTTTTCGTGTTGATTCACGGTGATTTCGACGCATTTTGAGGTCCCGCGTCTTCACCTCACGGTCAGTTCCGCACATTTCACTGTCCAATCGTTTCACTTTACCCCCATTTTCATGCATATCACAGTCATTCTCGCATATTTCGTGTTGATTCACGATGATTTCGACGCATTTTGCGGTCCCGCGTCTTCACCTCACGGTCAGTTTCGCACATTTCGCGGTCCAATCGCTTCCCTTCACTCCCATTTCCATGCATATCACGGTCATTCCCGCATATTCCGTGTTGATTCATGGTGATTTCGACGCATTTCGCGGTCTCGCGTCTTCACCTCACTGTCAGTTCCGCGCATTTCACAGTCCAATCGTTTCACTTCACCCCCATTTTCATGCATATCACGGTCATTCCCACCTTTTTCGTGTTGATTCACGGTGATTTCGACGTATTTTGCCATCCCGTGTCTTCACCTCTTGGTCAGTTCCGCGCATTTCGTCGTCCAATCGCTTTACTTCACCCCCATTTCCATGCATATCACGGTCATTCCCGCCTTTTTCGTGTTGATTCACGGTGATTTCCATGCATTTCGCGGTCACGCGTCTTCACCTCTCGGTCAGTTCCGCGCATTTCGTCGTCCAATCGCTTCACTTCAACCCTATTTTCATGCATATCACGGTCATTCCCGCCTTTTCCGTATTGATTCACTGTGATTTCGACGCATTTCGCAGTCCCGCATCTTCACCTCTCGGTCAGTTCCGCACATTTCGCCGTCCTATCACTTCACTTCACCCCTATTTCTATGCATAACAAGGTCATTCCCGCATATTCTGTGTTGATTCACGGTGATTTCGACGCATTTCACGGTCCCACGTCTTCACCTCACGGTCAGTTCCGCGCATTTCGCCGTCCAATCGCTTCACTTCACCCCCATTTTTATGCATATCACGGTCATTCCCGCCTTTTCCATGTTGATTCATGACGATTTCGACGCATTTTGCGGTCTCGCATTTTCACCTCTCGGTCAGTTCCGCGCATTTCGTCGTCCAATCGCTTCGCTTCACCCCCATTTCGCGATTAATTCCCTTCACTTTGCGATCATTTGCATGCATTTCTCGGTCAATTCGCTTCAAACCATGATCATTCTCATGCATTTCACGGTCATCCCAAACAATTTCGTGTTGATTCACGGTCATTTCGAGGCATTTCGCGGTCAAGTCCCTTCACTTCACGGTCATTTGCATACATTTCACGGTCAATTCCCGAGTGATCAACTCAGTAGGTGCTATTAATCTCAAGTTACAGCAGACATCAATTATAATACGAATTTAATGAAGGAATAGTCGAAAGTTTTAAGGTATTCTGGTGGTTGGAAGTGCTAATAATGCTAATAAAGACGCAGTAAGACAATCATACATACAAGTATTCAAAAGGTGACAAGGAAATTCCAAGGCAATCCGTACATTCATATTGGATTCAAAATATCATTAGTATGGCCAGTTACATCATACAAGATGGATTACATAGTTTTCTAGACATTCCAAACATAAGAAAAAAAATAACCTAGTCAAGCAAACGCCCTATCCTTCAACACCTAGAAGCAATTCTAACCGACTCGAACAAACTATTAATTGTCCATTAGGTTAAGCTATTATTTTTTCGGGTTGGGCAAAGAGGGGGTGCTTCTTTCCCTTTGGATCAGCCTTCAACTTACTACGTCTATCTCGGCTTGGTCCCTGGTCCTCAGGAGCCGCCCACTTTTTTTTCCATAAGGGAGAGGACCACCGGGATAGTGAAGAATGAAGCAATGGTGGCGAAGAATGCCATTATTCTTGGTTGAAAGGGAATGGGTCTTTAGAATAGGTTGTAGCTTGGGTTTTGAGAATGGGTTTGTGAATGGAGGGAAAAATGTGGGTTGGATATGAATTTGGAATGAGATTTGAAAATGGTTTGAAAATGGGTTGAATGTGAAGGAGAAATGGGCTTGAATAATGGGGTTGAGGATGGGGTTTGGAAATGAAGTTTGGAGATGGGGAAGGTGTTGAGAATGAGTTTGATGTATAGAAGTTTGGGGAATGGAGTTTAGAGTGAATGAATGAGCTTTGTATGAAGTGAATGAGGGATTGGAAGGGATTTTAAGGTGGGGTGTTGAGATGGGGTGGGTTTTGTGGATGAGGAAGTGAGAGAGTTGAAATGGGGTTTAGAGGATGGATTTGGAATGACGCCTTGAAAAGGACTTGTAATGGGTCATGGGGTGAGAGGATTTGGGAATGGGTTTTAGGAGTTTGAGAGGGAAGGTGGATAAAGGGAAGAAGAAGAACTTGTTGAAGAATGGGATGAGGAGAATGAGGGGATGTTGAGGGTGAGGGGTCTTCACTCCCTAAGTGTTGGGTTGTGATGTAGTAATAACTCGGTAAGACCGAGGTCGAATCCCAAGGGACTGAAACTTGTACGTTATCTAAAATTAAATAGAAATAGAACTAGAATAAGGTGAATTCTAAATCAAGTAAAAATTATGAAATAATTGTAGGTTAATTAATTTAAAACTAAGGAGATATCAGAGAAGGGTAACTAGGGATTCAGAGGATCCACTTGTAGAGATCAGGGAGATCTTATGCCTACTTCAAGAATTATGGAATTTATTAAACTGTCGTTGATCTAGTTTTCAAAGAGATGAAAGGTATATGAATTAGAATGGATTCCATCACCAAACCATGCCCAGGAGACTATGGCAAACAACGGAATTAAACTAATTACCAACCAATCAATCAATACATGAAGGTCAAGAAGGGTACTGACATCCAACCATGCCCAGGAGACTATGGTGAATAACGGGACGTCCTGACGTCATAAACATAAAAAGGAAAGGAAATACTTAAAACCATTGCAGACCCACTGTAATTTCAGTCACAACAGACCATTAAATACTAAAAATAATTCTAATAATTAAACTAACATCAACATGAATTCAGTTCATAAATTGAATAAAAATCATAAAATGAATTCTCCCATCTCACTACAAGCTTCACCTCCTAGCCCTAGCTAGGAGGTTTAGCCAGACATGATGTGGACTAGATCCAAATAAATAAAGAGAAAAAGAAAAGGAAAAGAAAAGGGAAAGAAAAACCAAAGCTCTTCTCTCTCTCTCTCTCTTTCTCCTGACATTCCAACCCAGCCAAGATCTGGATCTTCCTCCCAAGGTCTGAATGCATGCTCTCCACGTCTAAAACCTCCTTATATAGCTGTTGGAGTGGTGAAAATCGGATTTGGAAAGCTATCGCATGCCCAGCGAAAGCTTTTTCACAGCCAAGTTTGGGGCTTCAAAAATCGCCACTTTTCTCGCTTAAATTCCAAAGAAACACCGTCCCTTAGGACTTTCTTGGGTCCTCTACATGATAGACGGTTCAGATCTTCCATATGATTAAAGATGGTGGGCCACAACTGCCTGGAAAAGCCAGTTTTCGTGGATGTGCGAAACCTTTCGCACCATTTCACTTTTGTGATCGGTGGGCCCCACAGAAGCATTTTCGGAGAAATCCACCCCATCCATTGTATTCATGACAAAATTTCAGTAAAAAATGGGTGGTTTTGAACATCCATTGTCGTGGCCCAGAGAAGAAATTACAATGAAATCAATTTTGAACGTCTCAGGGCACTCCTTTTGTGATCTCTGTACTGCACACATGTGCATGCATAGATGTGAAATATCAACATGGTTTTGTAGTATTTGATGCTATCTATAAGATGGACAATGTGGATCAGACGTAAAGGGCATGTGTGGGGCCCATAATCGTCCGAAAAACGGACCAGAGCCGTTCGTTCGCTGCAATGGAAAATGGAAAATTTCGTTTTTTCTTAAGTCGGTCGGGGCGGTCGCTGGTCAGTGCGTCAGTGGCTCTTGTGCACTATGGACGTGCATGTATATGATGTACACGCTGCATGTACAACGCCCATTTTGATGATTTTAAGAAATCTAATTCGTCCATCCTGTCTCTCATATTATTTAAACCGTTGGGACTAAAATTGAGGCAGTTTTAGACATCAGGTGTGCCTCAATTTAAGATTTTATGGACCGATATGTCCATTGGGCCACTTCCACAAGGCTCCAGAGGCTGAAATTCGACGTGTACGGTTAATTTATGGTCCTCAGGTTATGTATGAAGTTTCGTGTCAATCTGATGGCGGAAACCTTGTGATCTTGCATTATACACCAATTTCGGGCCATTTAAAGGTGAACGACAAGAATTTCTCATTTTTCTGGAGTGCATATATGTCGATCTTAGTCCCTGGAGTCCGTCCCTTACCTTAGTGATCATCAGAACGTTAAATCCAAGCTCTTAGCATCCTTTTTCAGCTCAAGCTTTTAAATTCAACCTGCAATATAAACACGATTGAATCAGCCGTTAAACACTATTATGCTCGTAAATCTGGACAATATCTGGGGTCTAATATGAAATATTTGACCCTCAACACAACCCCCAACCAGCATCTTGCTAGTCCCGAGCAAAGTACGCGAAAATAAGTTGAGAATTAAATGACAATGTCTGTAACTCGAGTGATTTTTGAAAAACTATTCAGATCCTAGAATTCTAAGATTTATGAATGTTAGACATTACTTTTTAAGTGTATAGTAAATTCCATAGTCAAGTTCAAAATATTAATTCAACAATTAGAGAAAAAAAAATCTAAACATTGAGTTCCATGGGTGTGTAGTGTAATCTCAACTTATCTACATTAAGATTCAATTCGTCATTCCATGATATCATTGGTAACTAGTAGCGCGTTCAGGACACCCAAAATTTGTCTTATAGATCATCTTTTGATTTTTCGATCTCTTTGTCAAGAGGGGAATCAAGTCCTTACTTATAGGGAGCAAACCTATGGCAAAGACCAATTACCTAATAATTTTTGAATGTTTAACCTTATGGAATCAAACCTTCACCTGTAGGGAGCAAACCTACAGTGAAGACCATTCGCCCAGCTCTGGGGATTTTCTTTTACTATTGATCATGATTGGTAACTTTTTCAGGCTGGTTCCTTTCGTGCTTAGTGATTACCAAGTTAATCGTTCGATATGGAACTGAAATCTTAAAGTGAAAGCGAGATATGACATGTGAAATCATGGCTCTATCAATGTTTACAACTTCTAATTCTGAATTAAAACTTCAATCTTAACTGTGAAATCTCACAGATGTTGAATCCAAGAGTCATAATTACTAATATTACGTATCTTATGATTCTAAATCAAGGATGTCCGTCAAAATCACTACGAATTCACAAGAAGTTCCTAGAAAAATTTGAAAATTTTCACAAATTTTGCTCAAGACCAAGAAAATACTGACTAGGAAGCCTAATCTCCCACCCCCAACCAAAAATCCACATTGTCCTCAATGTAAAAGATATGAGCATGCAATGCACATGGAACAACGAAAGTAAAGTGATGGGAAGATAGTACCTGAATGACGAATCAAGAGAGATTTTTCACGAGATCGCTGGGAGAGAGCAGGTTAGTATGAGAGAGAAAGAAAAATAAAAATAAAAATAAAATCCTACCTATACCACTTTCGCAGGTGCTCTCGATTGCATTTAGCGTATGTAATAAGCCTTTAAACCCCTAGTGGACGAGTTGTAGTCTCGTGAGGGTTTGCAGCAATGTTACCCACAAACATTAAATCGATCATACCGCAAGGTTCTCCTTCCGGCCAATATCTTGATAAGTTTCTCAGTAAGTTCTTCAACAGGATCATCCAAAAGCCCTTTTTGCAATAGGCTTGGGCGCCCTGGAGCATGACTTTTCAGAGAAAGTTATGTACCTCATAAGAAATCTTCCATTGAATTGCTTGAGGTATCCATAATATATACGATTCACCTGTGATAGCAGAAGTTTCAACGTTAGTATCGTATGGTGAATCAGAGACTACAAATAAATAAAGTTTAGAAAAATTTCTAAGAAGTAATGTAGTCTCAACACATTCCGAAGCTCCAAACTTCGGTTGAATTTTCAGCTCCTCTTCCTTTACTGGTAGATGTTTAGGATCAGGGGAAGAGAGAATTTCATAATAAGGGTTTTCTCGCTCAGTGATGACTACCGAGGTGTTGTCTCGTAAGGCATCCGCTTTATCTCTTAACATGGGATTGTTTGAAACTACAAAGTGTGTCAAGCAATCCCAAGAGTTAAAAAGTTCAGCTGAGTGTGACTTATTATGGCTTGTGATGATCTGTCCAAAGACTCCATCATCCTTGAAAGTGGATGGAGGTACGCTCTCTTGCTCCAATCCTGCACAGACAGATTGAAAATCAATCAGAGAAGCATCGATGTGATCACTCTGTTCATTGAAATTACTCAATTGAGGCGTTGAATTGTCAAATATGTGCAGCTCAGATGGTGGCCTCAACTGAGTAGTTTCAAATTCCAGAGTTGTAGCGGGCAACTCCTTCTCCCGAATCATATCATCATTCAATTCAGGGGAGTGGTCCAAATGTGTTTCACAAGAGTTAGAAGGGTTGGTCATGAGGGGCTCATCCTCCACCTTTAAATCAGACATGTCAAGTGATGGGAGTGGCTCGTTATGACCGACCACTTCATGTACGTCTTGATCATTGATCTGGACCAAACTTGAGAGGGATTCCAGGGGGACTGTGGCTGCACATTCAGGATCGCAATCATGTTCTAGTCTAGTGCAATGCACATTTGGGATGGAATCACTTTCCTCACATTCTACACCTAGCATGGGTTGAGGTTCGTATAAACTAACCTCTTCCTCATCATTGAAATCTTGTGTGTCATGTAAGGAAGATGTGTCATCATCAATGTATTTAAAAGACACCAATGTATCTTCACCATTCTTTCGAGCAGTCATCGAGATCGACTCCTTAGGAAATTGAACCATATGCTCATTAAGGGAATCCCATTCCTCATTCCAAATTTCAGAGTTTTTCAAAAGAGAGTGAGGATCACTTTCTTTGCATTGTATTTCTGGATTGGGTTGAGGCTGAGACGACCTGTCCTCCATTAGCCTATCAAGGCGTGATTCAAGCGCTTCTACTAATTTCCTCATGCCAGCAATATGGTCTGTATAACTCGGAGATAACTCCTCCTGGATCGTTAGTGGTGGATATTCATAAGTGGTTGATCCACGGGAGTTATTACCGTGATGTTTTACTGGCTCATCTTCGAAATATTTCTGTTTCCACTGATCAGAATCATACGGGTCATCTGTCGGGGGTTGATAAACGTCATCATTCCAATAATCACGTAATGTTCTCTTAACTCGTGGAATGCAATTATTCTCCCGCAGATAATCACCAAAAGTCTTCTTAATCGGTGGAGCATCATATTCCGATTGGTTCTTGAAGATATTTTCAAAAAAATTTTGAGGCATAGGTTGTTTTCCATAAGCTATCTCAACATACGGACGTGCCTACTCATTCATATACATGATGAAACCCTTATTCTGAATCTAATCCTAAAGAATAGAAAAAAAGATCTTACAATAATATGGAAAGTAGGTAGAGGAGAAGTTTGAGAGAAGTTACCAGATTGGAGTACTATGTTAAGAACCTGAAAAACAAAATAAAATAAGTTAGTTTCTAAAAATAGAAAGTCTAAGAATAGAAAATTTCTAATTAGAAGTAAACTAATTTCTAGATAAAAAGAAGAAATTCTTAAAAAAGAAAGTAGAAAATAAATTAGGAACGTCTTTAAACTAGAAAATAAAAATTAGAAAGAGCTTACTGAATTAGAAGTTTCTATCTTAAAATCCTACAAAACAAATAGGTTAGTTTCTAAAAATCAGAAAAAAAATTAGAACCTAATCTTAAACTAATCCCAAAACTAACAAATTTTAGAAAATCGTAGCCGTCAGTCCCCGGCAACGGCGCCCAAAGCTTGTTCACTCCCCAATGCAGGGTTGTGATGTAGTAATAACTCAGTAAGACCGAGGTCGAATCCCATGGGACTGAAACTCGTACGTTATCTAAAATTAAATAGAAATAGAACTAGAATAAGGTGAATTCTAAATCAAGTAATAATTGTGAAATAATTGTAGGTTAATTAATCTAAAACTAAGGAGATATCAGAGAAGGGTAACTAAGGATTCAGAGGATCCACTTGTAGAGATCAGGGAGATCTTATGCCTACTTCAAGAATTATGGAATTTACTGAACTGCCATTGATCTAGTTTTCAAAGAGATGAAAGATATATGAATTAGAATGGATTTCATCACCAAACCATGCCCAGGAGACTATGGCAAACAATAGAATTAAACTAATTACCAACCAATCAATCAATGCATGAAGGTCAAAAAGGGTACCGACATCCAACCATGCCCAGGAGACTATGGTGAACAAAGGGACGTCCTGACGTCATAAACATAAAAAGGAAAGGAAATACTCAAAGCCATTGCAGACCCACTGTAATTTCAGTCACAACAGACCATTAAAAACTAAAAATAATTCTAATAATTAAACTAACATCAACATGAATTCAGTTCATAAATTGAATAAAAATTATAAAATAAATTCTCCCATCTCACTACAAGCTTCACCTCCTAGCCCTAGCTAGGAGGTTTAGCCAGACATGATGTGGGCTAGATCCAAATAAATAAAGAGAAAAAGAAAAGGAAAAGAAAAGGGAAAGAAAAACCAAAGCTCTTCTCTCTCTCTCTCTCTCTCTCTCTCTCTCTGTCTCTCTCTCTCTCTTTCTCTTGACGTTCCAACCCAGCCAAGATCTGGATCTTCCTCCCAAGGTCTGAATGCATGCTCTCCACATCCAAAACCTCCTTATATAGCTGCTGGAGTGGTGAAAATCGGATTTGGAAAGCTATCGCACGCCCAGCGAAAGCTTTTTCGCAGCCAAGTTTGGGGCTTCAAAAATCACCACTTTTCTCTCTTAAATTCTAAAGAAACACCGTCCCTTAGGACTTTCTTGGGTCTTCTACATGATAGACGGTTCAGATCTGCCATATGATTAAAGATGGTGGGCCATAACCGCCTGAAAAAGCCGGTTTTTGCGGATGTGTGAATCCTTTCGCACCATTTTGCTTTTGTGATCGGTGGGCCCCACAGAAGCATTTTTAGAGAAATCCACCCCGTCCATTGGATTCAGGATGAAATTTTAGTAAAAAATGGATGGTTTTGAACGTCCATTGACGTGGCCCAGAGAAGAAATTACAATGAAATCAATTTTGAATGTCTCAGGGTAGTCCTTTTGTGATCTCTGTACCGCATACATGTGCATGCATGGATGTGAAATATCAACAAGGTTTTGTAGTATTTGATGCTCTCTACAAGATGGACGGTGTGGATCAGACGTAAAGGGCATGTGTGGGGCCCATAATCGTCCGAAAAATGGACCAGAGCCGTCCGTTCGCTGCAGTGGAAAACGGAAATTTCCATTTTTTCTTAAGTCGGTCGGGGCGGTCGCTGGTCAGTGCGTCAGTGGCTCTTGTGCACTGCGGACGTGCATGTATATGATGTACACGCTGCATGTACAGGGCCCATTTTGATGATTTTGAGAAATCTAATCCGTCTATCCTGTCTCTCATATTATTTAAACTGTTGGGACTAAAATTGAGGCAGTTTCAGACATCAGGTGGGCCTCAATTTAAGATTTTATGGGCTGATATGTCCATTGGGCCACTTCCACAAGGCTCAAGAGGCTGAAATTCGATGTGTATGGTTAATTTATGGTCCTCAGGCTATGTATGAAGTTTCGTGTCAATCTGATGGCGAAAACCTTGTGATCTTGCATTCTACACCAATTTCGGGCCATTTGAAGGTGAACGACTAGAATTTCTCAGTTCCCTGAAGTGCATATATGTCGATCTTAGTCCCTGGAGTCCGTCCCTTACCTTAGTGATCATCAGAACGTTAAATCCAAGCTCTTAGCATCCTTTTTCAGCACAAGCTTCTAAATTCAACCTACAACATAAACACGATTAAATCAGCCGTTAAACACTATTATGCTCGTAAATCTGGACAATATCTGGGGTCTAATATGAAATATTTGACCCTCAACAAGGGGAGGAGGTTTTCTCCCTTGGGTTGCCTAATAGGGGAGTGTAATGAATGATAGAAGAGGTGGGGAGGTAGATTTTTAAGTGGGCAAAGCAGTGGGGCCCACCCAAATCTTGAATTTTTGCAAGGGGGCAGCAAGGTGGTTCGGCGGGGTGACCACTCGGGTTCGGCGGGGCGACCACGCGGGCGGCAGGGTGACCACCTGGGCATGGCAGGGGCAATGCGGTCCCCTGGACCGATGGCGGGGCGGCCATGAGGCAGCGGCGGGTGGGCCGCGTGGGCGGCGGGGTGACCCCCCAGATCAGGGACCCAGATGATTTTTGGCATTCCCGGGTGTCGAAAAAGCTTCCCGGGAAGTGCTATATATGATTTTGGGGTAGGAGTGGCTGATCCACGCAATGGGCCCCTTAGTTTTGCGAGATTCTTCTTGGATAAGGGTCAAAATCTCCTTATTTCCCATTTCTACTATTTTTGGTGGATTTTCCTTCACCCTTGAGGCTTTATTCCAGAATGGGTCGGAATTATCAATCTTGGCCCGATATTGACTCGTTCGGTCTAGGATGATGGGTTTGATAGTCCAATCATTCAGTATCCGACTCGTTTCTAACAATGTACTGAGGGAGTGCAAGAATAGAGCGATGATAGGTGAATATCCTAAAAGATATATCAAAAAAAGGAGTTTCAATCTTTGGCTTGCTTGACTAGTGGAATTATGCAGTACTAAATGGGGTTGAAATGCTAACCCCAAACCAAGATTTAGGAATGACATGTCAGGATTGAGTGCGGGATGAGACTCAATTTATTTCACAGGATTTTCTTAACGACTCTTGCGTTGGAAGGCGTAATGTGGGATTTTCAAACCCCAGGATGATGAATTTCAAAGTATAGTTGGGAAGGAAAACTCGAAATTTACCCTTAATGGAATACATTCCATCAGGGCATTATAGAACATGGGATGCACTCATCCCAAGGATAATACCTTACACCTGTATTTATCGTTACTCTAAAATTCATTTCGCCCTAATCCCATCTATTTCAGTTGGCCTAACAAGCCCTAGGAATTTTGTGGACTAAACTAGTTAATTATCCTAGCCCATCTATAACACCCCGGATTTTGGCCAACCTGGGATTAGACGTCCTTAGGCAATGGGTCAACTAAAACACCTGGAAAATCGCTCAGAATCCAATTTCATAGCCAAAGAAATCACTTAGGATTAATTCCTTTAGAAAATAAATGTAAGTTAGCTAGCGCAACGCTAGAGTAGCTGGGAAATAGTCCCTGATCACTTTAAATACGTTTTACAAGACCCAAATCGAGTAGAACCAATGAATCTATAATACTCTAAAATCTCAGATCAAACTCTAAGCAGGTTTGTTCTCTGGACCTCTTTGAAACTTTGTATTGGATCTAGACTGCGCGTCGAAAGTCCGATACCTACTATCTTAGACCGTTAGAACCGTCTTGTTGGACTTGACAATCATTTCAAAAATCAAGTCCAACCGACGTTCGCAGGCTATTTCATTGAGCCTGGACTGAAGAGAGTAAGATTAGGGACAGATTTGGAATTTAAAATTCAAATCTGGCACACGACTTGACGTGTCAGTATTAAGCGTTCTGACCGTCAGAATTTAGCCAAATTACACCCTCGGATCAGGAAAAATTTCTATTTCATATCATGAGACTTGCAGCCCTGATCTACGTGCGGTGACCGCTGAACTGAAACTGGACCGCCACGTGCGATCTACAAACACTGATGGTCTGAAAATGGGATGAGAGCAACATCCGACGAGCATGAACTTAAGTCCGATCGCGTTCGGACAGGAGACCACCAGAAATGTTCTTTTGGACCGAAACAGCCCCGATTTGGATATACCTTAAGTATACTTTGTTCCCGAGCCTATTTCGGGCACATTTGGGCTTATAAAAGGAGTTGAAACCCTCACTCCTCTCTCCCATCCGAATTTGAGAAAAAACCTAGATTGGGAGAGAGAAAAGGTGAGAGTTTGTGAGAGAGAGAAGAGGAGAATTTTCCTACTGTCGTGCCACCTGTTGCACGTACTTTAGCAACACACTCCGATCACTTGGCCGGTGATTTCTCCGCATTTTTAGGTAAGAAAATACCCAAATAAGTTGCTGATTTGAGGTTCCTTTCGTTCTATCGCATGTTAGCTGATAGATCTTGTAAATCAGGTTATCTAGTCACCGTAGACGAAGCGTATACGCTCCGTTCGAAACGATACGCTTCAAGGAGATAAGGTGCGGATTTTAGACGCTTTGATTGACTGTTTTCAACACTTTCAATGTCGTTTAATAGTAGATTATTGACGGCAATGTCGTTTGACATGTACAACATGCTGTCCGTTTCTTGTTTCGTAAATAGACGAAGAATATGAGATTTAGGGCATTTTAGTCATTTGTAGGAAGTACTGTTTTCATTCATATTTTGCTGACGTGATTGACATGGCTTCTTGTCGCATTAGAATGTTAGGAATGCGTGCATAATTAATTTGGCGAAGAGATTCGCCTAAATGCGCACTTTGGGTCGACATACTATATGTAGACTTAAGTGTGTAGTGTAAGTGTTTGTATAAATGCTTGTATTAGTATGTATTGAATTAAATGGTGTTACGAATTAGTTTGAGATTGGTTTCTCAATTAATATGCTGATGTAAATGATTTCCTACATGTTAGCTAAATGCATGATTTCATTACATGTATGGAATGCATGTGCTTGAAGATTTGCTTAAGTTGTACGTTATATCATGTGTTAACATGCTCACAAGGTTGTATTTCATTTCCAATACTCTAATATGATTGCTGATGTGATTCCATAATTGTTTGGGACTATACTTAGTCCAGGCAGTCGATAATCGAGGAATTTCGTGGTTGACTTATCTTTGTCACGAACGACGCGTCGATGAACGCGAGCTGTGTTTTGGAGTTGGCGGCAGTGGTTAGGCCACGCGAGGTGTTTTACGCACTTCATGTCGTTCGACTTGAGATGCGATCGTGCTAGTCGAGCCCGTCAAGTAACCCGACTGGCCGTTGTATGTTCACCCTGCATGAGTCATAACTGCTTGAACCTATGGTACTAAACTTACCATTGTAAACCCTGTTAACCATGGTACCTTGATCCACGAAGACTCATGAGCTGGACATGGTGGTATGAGACACCGTGGTCGAGCTGTCGGCCTATGCTGGGGCCACAAACCTCCCCGTAGTGACCAATGAGCACCTATGTCTCGTGAGCAGATTATGGTGGTATGAGACACTATATTCTTACTGTCGGCCTACACTGATCAGGCGACGAGTCCTTTGTAGTGACCGCGAGCGTATTCTGAGTCTACGGGAGGCGACGACCCTTCCGTAGCAGTAGAGTACAGTTGTATTGATAAGGTGATGAGGGAGCGGAGCAACGAGTGCGTGCAACAGCTCTGGCAGCCCTTGCAGCGACCTACAAAATATACCTCGTATGAGATTACTAGGAGTGACGACCCTAGACAGGATCTGTGTTGGGATTGATACAAGGGAAGTACCTTAGTTTCCCAATCCTGCTGTTTGAATGGACTAATAACAACTCGAAAATCATATCACCATTACATTGCATGTGCCTGAAAGATGTGGAGCACTTGAGGGACGATTGCATGCCGCGGTCGTAAGATGGTGCCGTATGAGGGAGATCGTCGGTGAGGGCATACATCATGTCATGTCATATTGCATTAACAACAGTATTAGAATTGTTTGATTTACTGCTTTACTATTATCGCATGATTGATTTGATAACATGCTAATCTCTGCTCTCTTATCCCACTGAGTTGATCACTCACTCCCACATTACGGGATGGTGTTTGCAACACCCACCAGACCCTGTCTTAGATGCAGGTGATGCAGAGATCCATGAGGTAGAGCCGGACTATGATGAGGACCAGGACGAGTTCTCATACATGCAGTATCACGACGGCTTTGCTTAGGTGACCTGGGTTGACGAGACTCTTCAGTGGGACTATTTTGAACATTTTATTTTGTTTATTTACATGTATATGAGACTCAGTGATATATTCATACTTTAGTGACAGTCGAGATCTACTTTGTTTTTCCATACAGTGATATATATATTGTTTAGTCTTCCGCTTGCTTTTATCACTGGATCTGGAGTATGAATTGCAGTTTTGGTATACTTTTACTCATGTGAATGCTTTAACTCAGACAACATTGAATCATAATCATTTTTGTTGCATAAGTGACGGTCTGGAACTCGAGAGTTGAGTTTATACACGACCCCCGATTTTCGGGATGTTACAGATGGTATCAGAGCATGAATAAGATTATACCGAGCCTGGGCTATGGTCACGCGAGGTACGCTGTCGCTTCCTTTGACTTAGGTGGGTGCGAGAAGGGTCTAGAAACACGTATAGGATCGCAGATTCACCAATAGGCGAAGTCTATTCATATCGATCGCGCGATCGAGTCCGTAACGCATCTAGGGTCGCATGAAGCGACCTAAGTAACTCGTAGGTTGTAGGTAAGTGGGTTGAGACGTTCTTCGAACGATTCTAAATCTGTAAAGGTGAATCATTGGGCTGTGGGACAACCACAACCCCAGTATTCAATCGTCAGGGCTTAAAAACCCCGTTTCACTTAAATCCTTCGAAATTCTTCCTCTCACCACTACAATCTTCAATTGTTTCTTATCCTTTTCATGTTAGGAATCAATCCTAATATGAAAATGATATAAAATCATACTTCGAAAAAATTTTACGGTGAATAGTAAAATTTCATGAAAAATGGCCATAAGGCCATTCTAACTTTGCTTTCTTTAGCAACTAATGAGCTAGATGGATGTATTAGCTCCTTCTACCCCAAAATAATATGCTGCATGATAGGAAATTATATTCGAGATTACAGACTGGCCCCGAAAAGCTCCGAATGCATGTTTGGGCCTCCATAGGGCAATCCACAATGAACCAAGGTGGGGCCCATAGTTTTTGGGGTCCCTGGACCATGGGGGACCAGACCCATGTGGTCCCACCGATCAGATCATCGGAAGGTTGGCGATGCCATCGCCGTCCACTGTGGCCCATTTGATCTGAAGTTTGGGATCTGGGGGTATTTTGGGTAATACACCCCCCCCCCCCCCCCCCCCCCCCCCCCCCCCATGTAGGGTTCATTTATAGAAAACCCCAAATAGAGGTACTTCCTTCACAAAAGTCTCCTTCCCTAGCCCCATTTACGTTTTCTAGCTGCCTTAACCCAAAACCGTGGTTCCAAACCACTCCCAAATCCATTTTTGGCTAAAAACGACCACACTCCATCACTCCAAAGTGATTTGCAGCCCTCCCTCTTACAGATCTCGTCGTTTGGAGCTCTTAAAACTCTCAAATCGAGCTGAAATCGTGAGGTGCTCCATTCCCCTTTTTCATTCTCTTTTCTCTCTAAAAATCCATCCTAGGGGAGCTTGAAGTATCCCTCTACAACGCCTAGATCTCCCTTTTCCAGTTTGGGCAGCCGTTTCTTTGCATTTTTTCCATTTTCCATGGCTTTTGTTGAATCCATTTTGGGTCTTTTGTCACTCTCCACCATCCTCTCTTTGATGGGTAAGAGAAAGACCGCAACGGATGAGGCTGGGCCTAGTCGCCCTGCTCAATCAAGAAGACCGCGGGGTGGCGCCGCTAGCTCAAGCGCCGTCGCAAGTCCAAGCACAGCCCGAGAGTTCCATACAAAGCAGGATTTGGATCCCCATACTCAACTTGGGCGAGTGATTTTAGCAGAGATGCCTCACGACCAATACACTGACCGTAAGGTGTTGTTTGAGGCGGACGTGGAAGGACGACTATTCGGCGAATTTCTGTTGTTCGAGCGCATTGAAGCTGCACATTGGGGTCCAATCTTTTAAGCTCGTGCTCGAAATGACTATGAAGTGAGGAAAATTGACCGCGAAATGCCTCGAAATGACCGTGAATCAACACGGAATTGTTTGGGATGACCGTGAAATGCATGAGAATGATCATGGTTTGAAGCGAATTGACCGCGAAATGCATGCAAATGACCATGAAGTGAAGGGAATTGACCGCGAAATGCATGCAAATGACTATGAAGTGAAGGGAATTGATCGCGAAATGCCTCAAAATGACCGTGAATCAACATGAAATTGTTTGGGATGATCGTGAAATGCATGAGAATGATCATAGTTTGAAGCAAATTGACCGCGAAATGCATGCAAATGATCGCGAAGTGAAGGGAATTGACTGCGAAATGCTTCGAAATGACTGTGAATCAACACGGAATTGTTTGGGATGACCGTGAAATGCATGAGAATGATCATGGTTTCAAGCGAATTGACCGCGAAATGCATGCAAATGACCGCGAAGTGAAGGGAGTTGACAGCGAAATGCCTCGAAATGACCTTGAATCAACACGAAATTGTTTGGGATGACTGTGAAATGCATGGGAATGATCATGGTTTGAAGCAAATTGACCGCGAAATGCATGCAAATGACCGTAAAGTGAGGGAAATTGACCGCGAAATGCCTCAAAATGACCGTGAATCAACAAAGAATTGTTTGGGATGACCGTGAAATGCATGAGAATGATCATAGTTTGAAGCGAATTGACCATGAAATGCATGCAAATGACCGTGAAGTGAAGGGAATTGACCGTGAAATGCATGCAAATGACCGCGAAGTGAAGGGAATTGATAGCGAAATGCCTCGAAATGACTGTGAATCAACATGGAATTGTTTGGGATGATCGTGAAATGCATGAGAATAATCATGGTTTGAAGCGAATTGACCGCAAAATGCATGCAAATGATCGCGAAGTGAAGGGAATTGATCGCGAAATGCCTCGAAATGACCGTGAATCAACATGGAATTGTTTGGGATGACCATGAAATGCATGGGAATGATCATGGTTTGAAGCGAATTGACCGCGAAATGCATGCAAATGACAGCAAAGTGAAGGGAATTGACCGCGAAATGCCTCGAAATGACCATGAATCAACATGGAATTGTTTGGGATGACCGTGAAATGCATGGGAATGGTCATGGTTTGAAGTGAATTGACCGTGAAATGCATGCAAATGATGGCGAAGTGAAGGGAATCGACCACGAAATGCCTCGAAATGACTGTGAAACAACACGAAATTGTTTGGGATGACCGTGAAATGCATGTGAATGATCATGGTTTGAAGCGAATTGACCACGAAATGCATGCAAATGACCGCGAAATGAAGGGAATTGACTGCGAAATGTCTCAAAATGACCGTGAATCAACACGGAATTGTTTGGGATGACCATGAAATGCATGAGAATGATCATGGTTTGAAGCGAATTGACCGTGAAATGCATGCAAATGACCGTGAAGTGAAGGGAATTGACCGCGAAATGCCTCGAAATGACCTTGAATCAACACGGAATTGTTTGGGATGACAGTGAAATGTATGAGAATGATCATGGTTTAAAGCGAATTGACCGCGAAATGCATGCAAATGACCGCGAAGTGAAGGGAATTGACCGCGAAATGCGTCGAAATGACCGTGAATCAACACGGAATTATTTGGGATGATCGTGAAATGCATGAGAATGATCATGGTTTGAAGCGAATTGATCGTAAAATGCATGCAAATGACCGTGAAGTAAATGAAATGAATGAAACTGACCGCAAAGTGAATGAAATGGATTTTTGACCATCGACCTGATGGAATCTTGAAAAATAACTCAGTTAGTTGGCTAAAGTAGCTTCTCCTACCCCAAAATCATATAGGGTACATCAAATAACTAATTTTGGTTTAGAAGATATTCTTGTTAAATGAATAAAGAAAGACATGAAATAAGCATGGGCTCCGGTTATGGCTACGGTTTTAATCCGTAGCTATAGATTCTAGGCCTTTTTTTCCCTGTTGTAACCCCCACCGCCTTTGTGGGTCCTTTTATAAGGTATGTATTATATCCAAACCGTCCATCTATTTGGGGAGCTCATATTAAGGCTTGGGACGAAAAATCAAATAGATCTAACTATCAAGTGGACCACACTGTAAAAGGTAGTGGGGAATTGAACGTATACCGTTGAAACCCTTTTAGGGTCGCAGAAGTTTTGGATCATCACGAAAT
Source organism: Magnolia kwangsiensis (assembly GCA_037074715.1). NCBI lineage: Eukaryota > Viridiplantae > Streptophyta > Magnoliopsida > Magnoliales > Magnoliaceae > Magnolia > Magnolia kwangsiensis. Next base: position 13,751,191 of record CM073577.1, on the reverse strand, counting down.
TTGTTTTTCCTCTTCATCGAGGTCTTTTTGACCCTATAAATAGATTGGATGGAAAATAAATGTTATGGTGGACCCTACAAAAGTTTCAACGTTGAAAATCAACTTTTTGCTGTTCTTTGTGGTGTGGTCCAGTTGATCTTTGGATATGATTTTTTTTTTTGGATGATGCTCCGAAATGATTTCGAAATATGGATGAACGCTGTGGATATAATAAATACATAACCGTAGGGCCCACGTAACGTTGATCTCTTTGAACCGTTTGTACAACTCGGATTTCGAGGAGCGTCAGCGCTCGTCTTCCCGCTCGAAGGAAAAAGCAGGGGCATTTTCGACCTTTGGAAAGGCGTCCGTACAGCTGGGTCGTATTCTCGGCAGGGAAAATAAGGTGGGCTTCGATTCTTAAATGGGCCAAAAATGGGTCGTACAGTCGTAAATTTCTCATTATTTTATACTATGGTAAAATAGGAGATTTAACACGCGTTCAGGTGGACGTTTTACATGAGGTATACATTCAACTAAAATTTAACATTCCAAATAAGGTGACCACAGCATACGAGAAATATATCCTGATATTAGATTGACCAGAGCATATAAGGCCTCTTATCAATGGACACGTGATTACTGATTATGAACCGTTTAATTATTAATTTAAACGTCCAATTGATATCCATAAATCAGTTCATATACAAATATATATATATAAAATAATTTTCAACATATGCCCCTTCTATAGTAGTGAGAAAATATTTGAACGGTTTAAAATTAAGTTAATTATTTTTTAAATTTACAACATGTGAGTGCGTGTGTATGGAACATCAGATTATGATAGTATCCATTCTTCTTTTAAACGTGAGCAGGCTACACACGTGTAGGGGAGGAGTTGCTAACATTTCATCTACAAGCAAAATACACATGCAGACATTTCACACGTGTACGGATACGCCGCTGTGTTCAAAATGGACAGATCTAGCCGTCCAATTGGTCTCTACACTTTGGTCCACCTGAGTGAAGTAGGCTGTGTCCCATGCACTCCATATTGGCACACGTGGTAAGGTAATAAGCGTGTGAGCTTACCAAACTAGCAGAGGAAGCACATGTGAGGCGAAGATTAGACATTTTGCACATGTGAGGTGTACAACACGAGCCATTAAAGACGACCGTTACTCTTTTCTGCATTTAGCTTGGAGAAAAAGATATGGTCTGTCGTTCATGTCACCCACTGTTCAAGTTAGCATCTTTGACAGGTGTATTGATAAGTGCACTCGCTTCACGTGTGAACACGAGCCGTACATGCATAATATCAGAACTGCTCATCAGGATATTCCGGATCTTTAGATTGCATGCATGAAACATGAGCCTTATGCGATCATCAGGTGGGCAATTTATCCATGTAATAAATGAATGGCTAATGGATATTTCCTACGGTCACAGTTTGATCTTTAAGTATGGGCCATGTGATGAATATATCCATCTTGTTTTTTATACATGGCCTCTAGAAAGTAAGGAAAGGTAGATAAACAGATTTGATATTAAATATATGTGCTTTATTTCTACGGTCAAGTGCACTTGCTAGGTTATATCTACGGCTGTCAACAGGCAGGGCTCGGGGTTGGTCTCGGCCGAATTTTGAACAATTTTTCGGCTTGGTTGTCGGGCCAGGCTTATTCAAAATTCTGATTGACACCCCTAGTTAGAGCTGTCAATGGCTCGGTTCCTACAATAAGCTACTTTGGTTCTTATAGGGTCTAATTCGGGTCTAATTCTCAAAGTCTTGCTCCAGGAACTGATTGGGTTTGAGCAACAGTTGGGTATTGATCGTACTCTTGTATCGGTGGTTTGAGTTGGGTTTAAGACAGATAAGACTGGTTATGTGTTTGGGTCCACCTAACAAATATATTAAACCATATAAATGTACTACTTTGACATATGTATGGTGTGTAAATGAGCTCTTTTATATGTATGTGGCTCAAGAAATTTTATTTAATTTTACAATAATCCATATATTAAATTATATAGTTGTAGTATTAGAACTTATTGGACCTAACATTTCTTTCATTTTTATTTTGAAACATGTATACTCTCTCACACACACACGCACACCCCACATGGGCACTTGAGCCGATGACTTCAGTTAATTAATTGGACCTAACTTTAGGCAATTTGACCCAATTGTAATTCATTTGATCACGTTAACTCAGCTGAAGTGGAGTTGAGTAATTTCTAACCCTATTATGGAGGTGAGAATCTAGTCTGACTCAATAAAATAGGACTAGGACTTGTTAAGAATGATTTAGGTCTATAAGGTATGCATGGATCCACTATGATGTGTATGGGAAATTTATAACAACCATTAGATGCAATAACTTGTGTTAAGCACAAGGCACAAAAATCAATTACATTCATAATATAGATGAGTTACACGAGTGGAAATAGTGGGTAGGGAGAGCCTAACATCCAAGCACAACTTTTCATAAGGGAAATAACGGCTGAAGCAGATTTCACTTAACCATGAGAAAAAATATTCAAAGGTAGATGTCCCTCTTCCAATTATTTCCTTTTATGTGGCCTACCTGAATCATGGGTCAGCATAATATTTGAGCCCTTGATATAATGATAGATGACACAATTGATGATTGGAGTAAATTATACACAAACTTCTCAATGGGCCATGTAAAACATTAAGCATCCTCCTCCTGACTTTTTTTCTTGGTGTGGCCCACCATAATAATGAAGCTACACTTGGTCGGAGTAGTTTTGATAAACACATCATGGTGGGGCCTACCCAAGCTACCCTGTGTTCACTTGCCTCAAGGTCTCTAGCAATAGCAGAAGACCATCTCTCTATCACTACACACACAATAGCTAATTAGGGAGGTTGAATTAATTACAATTACATTAATAGAGCTGCTCTTTTAAGAAGAAAGGCATGAGAAATTGCTAGCCAGGAGGTAAGATTTTCTATCTTAATGGGGTAGCATTTGTTAATTAAACATGTGTTTTGTGGAGTTCGAGGTCTTGGGTTTGATGCCCATAGGCGATGAAATCCCACTATGGCGTGCATGGGTATGGGTGTGTCAGGTGTGTGTGAATGATATATAAACATAAGGTAGAGTCTAAGAAGGTTTCAATGGCAGACATTTCTTTCCCCAATTTTCCCTCTCGTGTGACCTATTTGAGTTTCGGATGCACCTCATTTTTTTTAGAATGTCCTAAAATTAGCTCTCAAAACGAATGGACGGAGTGAAATATTTTTCACAAACATCTCGGTGGTCCCCACCCAGCATCCTTGCATAGGAAATTTGCCTCCTATGTGTCATGACCCGTGTGCCTACCTGTAACGCAATGAGGCATCACATTCACGTGGACAAGAATGCGGATTGTGTCCTACCCCCACCCGGATGGTAATCTGTTCGGGAGGGGCTCTGTGGGGCCCACCATGATGTAAGTGTCTTATCCACACCGTTCATCATTTTTCTTAGTTCATTTTAATATATTATCTAAAAAATGAGGTAGGTCCAAGGCTTAAGTGAACCACAAAGTGGAGATTGAACGTCCACCATTAAAAACTTATCGTGAGCTGGAGAAGTTTCGGATCAAGTTGATATTTGTTTTTTCAATTCATCCACGTCTACATGACCTTATGAATAGGTTGGATGGTAAAAAAAACATCACGGTGGCCCTTAGAAAGGTTTCAATGGTGGGTGTCATTATCACTGCAGCTTCCTTTGGTGTGATTCACTAGAGCTGTGGAAATGCCTCATTTTAAAGATTAGAACTTAAGATGATTTGAAAAAAGTGACAAACGGTGAATAAAACACTTACACTAAGATGGCCCCACAGAACCTCGCCCAGACGGATTACCATCCGGGTAGTAGCATGCAATCTGCGTCTCGTCGAAGAAGAATAAGACTGGACTAGTACTAATCATCCAAAAAATCAATTACAACACTTACGTTGTTGATCTTCCAAATGACATGACGATCTCATGAACTTTCAACGTTGTGGACCTGACCGAGTATCATGAACCAGTGCAAGACAAGAGCTCGAGGACGAGTTCTTTTGAAGTGGAGGAGACTAATGTAAAGAGGGTCACAGATAGTTACATGCCCAAGATGGATCAGAAAAGGCCCGGTCGACGACAGAAGTAATCCGGACCGTCGAACCTTAAATCAGGCGTATCTTGCAATCCGAAATGAGTTATCGAATGTAAAATATATGATTTTGAAGTAGAATGAGCTACTTTAGCCAACCAACCCTGCTACGCTAGGTTGTGTAAGCTGGATTTGTGAAATACCGCCCGATCGACGACGGTTTTCCTATTTTAATTCCGTTTTTACCATAAATAATAAGTTTTAGTTTCATTATAACTCTTCATCCGTTGGGCTTTAGGAGTTGTGCCCAACGCGAAAAGAGCTTATTTTGTAAATCCGAGGATTATTCATGACGATACAGACTAAAATTTTGGTTAGAGTGGTTTTGATAAACACATCAGGGTGGGGCCTACCCAAGCTGCCTTGTGTTCGCTTGCCTCAAGGTTTATAGCGATAGGAAAAGACCATCTCTCTATCACTACACACACAATAGCTAATTAGGGAGGTCGAATTAATTACAATTACATTAATGGAGTTGCTCTTTTTAGAAAAAAGACATGAGAAATTGCTAGCGAGGAGGTCAACTTATCTATCTTAGTGGGGTAGCATTTGTCAATTAGTTCATGTATAATCAATATAAACATGTGTTTCATGGGATTCGAGTCCTTACCTCAGTAGTAGACTCTGAGGAGTTTCAACACGAGGTCTTGGGTTTGATGCCCATAGGTGGTGAAATCCCACTACGGCATGCGTGGGTGTGGGTGTGTGTTAGGTGCGTGTGGAAAAGAAAAAGAAAAAAATAATTGAAAAAAAAACATGTGTTTCATGCAGTCTAATGGCACTCGAGTCTCACCACATTAAAGTCTAAGGCCTCAAATATGGTACCAGAGAGAGAGAAGAGAGAGAGAGAGAGAGAGAGAGAGAGAGAGAGAGAGAGAGAGAGAGAGAGAGGCATTTAAACACTCCATCATGTGAACCTTCTTGATAAATGCTTTTATTTATAAGGTTTACTATGAGAAGAAGAAGAGTACAAGATGAAGAAAGAGAGAGAAGTGGAGAAAAAGAGTTGGAGAAGGTGAATGATGAGTATGAAGATGTTAAAGAGATTTGAAAGAAAATGTTATTATTATTATTTGTTTTTTTTTTTTGAAAGATAATGTAAATTCATTAAGAACTAAAAGGGAAACAAACAACAAAAAGTTTGCTGAGGGAGAAAAAAGCAAACAAATAAGAAAGAGAGAAAAAAACAAAAAGAGGGGAAAGGAAGAACTAAATCTCGAGGAACAACAGGTTACAATCTTTAAGCTTGTTGTCAAAGAAGGCCCATTCGATTAAGTTACACTTGGCCCTAGACGAAACAACCTGAGAAGAATTTGAAGAATCTTTAAAGCATCATCCATTCCTTTTTTTTCCAAACGGATCACTAGATTGCAAGGATAGCCATCCTCCAAAGCCTTGTAGTTGGCTTACCAATCGCAATCCCATGCCACACAAGGAGCAGGAGGTCAATCGATCTAGGAAAACACCAGTTGATGTTGAACTGGGATAGGAAATTCGACCAAATTTCTGAAATGAAAGGGCAGTGAAGCAACAGATGGTTGACAGATTCCTCATCCTACATGCAACAATGGCAGATGTTGGGGAGAAACATACTTGTTTTTCTGAGGTTATCAACAGTTAGGATTTTCTTTTTGAAAATGAGCCAGCCAAAAGTCGACAGCTTAGGGGGCACAGGATACTTCTAGCAATGATGGGGGATTCGGTTGGTTGTTTCTATCTTGCTGATGAGGAGCTGATTAAATAAGGAACGAACTGAAAAGATGCTGGATTTATCCAAATTCCAAATGATAGAATTGGCTTCAGATTGGATAGGGGATGAGGCGTGGATGAACAGGAGCAGCTCTGTATACTCGCTGATTTCCCAGTCATTTAGATTGCGCCTGCGCGTAATGTTCCATGCTGCATTTCCTTCGATAACACTGTAACAGCTAGCCACCGAGATGTCTTTGACTGGTGAAAGCTTGAAAATGTTAGGGAACAACTCCTTCAATGACTGATCTCCTCTCCAAGGATCCATCCAAAAATGGATTCTCTCCCCATTGCCCAAGGCATAACCAATATTGCTAAGGACAACCCTTTTCAGTTTGGATATACCCTTCCAAATGTAAGATGCATTACCAATAGCCACATCTTTGGTCCACCGACCATTCTGCGATCTGCCATATTTACCTTTAATAATAAGGTTCTACAGGTTCCCTTCTTCTAACCTGAGCCTCAAAATCCACTTGCCTAGGAGAGATTAGTTCATGAGTTTTAAGTCTTTTACCCTAGCACCTTCCATTTGAGTCTGGCAGCACACCTCCTTCCAGTTGATAAGGTGGAATTGTTTTTTATCCTCCTTATCGTGCCATAGAAATTCCCTCCTAATCTTATCTAATGAAGACAACACTGCCGTCGGTCATCTGAATATAGACATGAAATATAAAACCATGTTGAAAAGGGCTACTTTGATGAGGGTAAGCCGGCCAGCCAACGTTAAGTATCTACACCTCTATTTGGTCAAATATACCTGAAATATGGACACAATCGTAGAAGGGAGAGAACCCACAGTACAGTCTAGGATTTCTTCCATCGCCGCTGTTTCTTCGATGCCCAGATTAACTCCAAAAAACTTGGATTTAGCTAGATTAACAAGCATACCCGAAACAGCCTCGAAGCAGCGGAGAGTGGTACAAAGATTGTAGATTTTTTCTGCATTGGCTTCAGAGAAAATGAGGGTATCATCAGCGAATTGGAAGTGCGTGAGAGTCATTTGGATACCCTTCATGAAGATGCCACTTAGAATACCTTCCTGCTGACATTTAATGAGCAATTGAGAAAGGGCCTCCCCTATGATGAGAAATAGAAAGGGAGAGAGGGGGTCTCCTTGCCGCAGGCCTCGGGATCCCTTAAACAATCCTTTCAGTTAACCATTCAGCTGGATAAAAAATGGGCCATATTCAGACATTCACCAATCCAAGCACACCATTTGCTTCTAAAGGCCAACCTCCTCATCATGTATTGTAAGAAACTCCAATCAACATGGTCGTAGGCTTTCTCGATATCCAGTTTACATATCACACTCTTTTGGCCTAACCTGTGGCTCGAGTGGAGGCACTCATTTGCAATCAATGCACAGTTGATAATTTGTCTGTCAGCTATGAATGCATTTTGGTTAGCAGAGATGATGCTACCCATGATCTTTCTAAGTCTGGAAGAAAGAACCTTTGTGAGAATTTCATATAGGCTCCCCAATAGGCTGATCGGTTTGTAGTCTTGGATCGAAACAACCCCTGAAAACTTCAGAATTAGGGCTATGAAGGTAGCCCCAAGGCTCCTGGATAATTTTTCACTGTTGAAAAATTCAGAAAAAAATTTCATCAGATCCTTCTGAAGGAGATTCCAGAAAGCCTGGTAGAATTTGATCAGGAATCCATCAGGGCCCAACGCTTTATCATCATCCATGGAGTCAATGGCGAGCTTCGCTTCTTCCACAGAAAAGGGGCTTCAAGAGAAGCCGCTTCATCGCTAAATAGGCTACCCAGGGCTAGCGCATCCAACTGAGGCCTGTTCCAATTTTCACCCTACAGCCGAGCTCTGAAATGGGCCATAGCTTCCATCATAATTGTCTTTATCTTCCGTTCTCTTTCCATTCACAATAATGTTGCTGATTTGGTTTCTTCTGGCCAGTAGATTGGCAATACTGTGAAATTAAGCAGTGTTTTTATCCCCTTCCTCAATCCATTTAACTCGATACTTTTGTTTCTAAGAGATTCACTTTTCTAGGGCCCTGACAGAAAGAGATTGGATTAGGAAAATTCTTCGGGCCATAATTTCTGAGGGCATCAGCTAGATTTTAGCTTCCGCATCTATCCTCTACAGCTCACCTAGAATCCCTTTCATCTCTTGCTCTCTAATTAGAAATTTCTACTAATACCATTCTCTCAGCTTACTTCTGAGATGCTTTAGCTTTTCGTGAAACCTGTAGCCAGTGAAACCTTTAACCTGGGATTCTTCCCATTAGCCAGAAACTTTTTGATGGAAACCGGTAATCTTGAGCCACGAAAGATAGAATTTGAAGGGTTTGGGACCCTAGTTAGTGTCTTCAAGAGATAACTTAATTGGCCGAAGATTTGAAGTGGTTCTCGGGAGCGCTATTTAGGAGGAGAAAGAGAATAGATCCATCCATTCAGCAGATAGGAGAAATCTATCGAGTCTGGACTAAACAGGGGTAGCTCTACCATTTGTCTAGGTAAACTTAAATCCCACGAGAAGAAGGTCGACCATCTCATGATCTTCAATCCAGCTTGAGAAAACAGCCTTCATCGGAGTATACTTGTTATCGTGTGACTTTTCTGAAGGAAATCTGATGGCATTAAAATCTCCATCGAGGCAAGTTGGGCCATCAAAGTTCCGTCTGATGTTGCTAAGCTCCTCCCAAAATTCTTATTTTTTAGCATCTTTAGTGGGCCCATAGATGGAGGAAATAAGAACCCGAGCTCCAGAAGAGATTTGAATCAGCGTAGCCGAAACGGAGAAAGATCCTACCCAACTATTCTGGAGCATCCATTGAGACGAACGCCAGGTGAGAAGGACGCCACCAACACTTCCTTGGGCGTTGAGAGCTATCCATTTGGCATCAGAAGCCCCCCAGAGTGTTCCCAACATCTTATCATCGAACTGGGAAACTTTTATTTTCAGGAGAAAGATGATTTGAGGATGTTGCCGAGCACATGAGTCCTTTATAAGGCGCCTCTTTTGCTTGGACCCCATGCCCCTCACATTTCAAGAGATAATGGTCATTAGGGAATAGGGATTCCCCGAATTCCCTTGCCCATGGCTGGAAGATTAGGGAGCGACACCATTCGCTGAAGGTCTTTACTATTGCAAGATCTAGATCGCCGACTTCGAGGAGATTTTGAAAGCGAGAGGGGGCGACCACGGGCTTCAACACAGTGAAAGAGGGCTAAGTAGTCCTTCGAGCAGCCGCCAAAAGATAAACCCAACGATCTGCCAACATGACCCACCGTGTCACGAACCATTTTTTTGTTTTGGATCTTTCGAAATAAATTTGTTCAATCTGAATTGTCCATAGTGTTGATCAAGTTATCTTGAGGAGGATCAGTGGTTGTACCATCTCGTATCTGGAGTGGCTCCGCATTTATGACCTCAATGTCTGGGAATTCTTGAAATAATGTGAGAAGACCATGATCTGATCTATTGCCAAGAGAGAAGAAAGGAGAGGAAGTCATAGAACTGGGAGAGGAGGGATTATCTGATAGATTCGAAGCACGATCGAAGTCTATGTCTGCTTCATCCACAGGGAGACACGACGCTAAATTATCTGCATAGTCTAAGATTCCCATAGAATGAATCGGGTAAGGGGGATAATGAGGGGTTTGGGTAGTCTGAAAGGGATCATGAGGAGATTGAGGGTGGCTATGAGGATGAGGGGTCATGGTAGGCTGAGCAGTTGACGATAGGGATAAGAGGTTTCGGATTCTAACTTCCCTAGGATCCGGGAGAACTGGAATATTGGGGTTTAGGGTCTTGGTACCCGTGAGGGATATGAGACCCGAGCTGTGCCCGATATCCACAATCGCAGGTCTTAAGAGAAGAGAGTCGGGTTCGGGTTGGGATGAGGCGTTAACAAGTTTGTCACGCATCTCCATCTGGAGGAAAGGGGCAACCATTTTAGAGTTCCTTGAGATGCCGGGGGGAAGGGGGGGGGGAGGGGGGGGGGGGGGGGGGGGGGGGTGGTCAAAGCCTAGGACCATAGATCGTCCGAGCAATCATCCAGATGATCACCACATGCGTCATCAGGCAAAGGAAATAAAGAGGCGAGCTTCGTCCTCTGGCCACACGTAGACAGCAGAGAAGCTCCCGACGTACAAATGGTCAGAGGGACTCCACGTGTCTTAGGATCATGAATCATCGCCTGCGGAGTAAGTGTTGGGGGCCTTGCACAAAACCTTAGAATCTAGCCTCTCGAAACAACCAGAATTATGGAATAATAAAGTAATGAAATAAATCAAAGCATCAACCACACACCACATAAGAACTTTTACGTAAAAAACCCTCAAAGAGGTAAAAACTACGGAACCTCGTCTAGATAACAATCCACCATAAAGCAGAACGTTACAACCGATTACAAGCATACCCTACTATGATCAAACCTTCATCACTCACGTACGAGTGGATAAACAGTAAGAGAAATGAAGAAAACAGAGAGATCTCACCGATTACGAGGACGTAGAAGTGCTGAGATGTTGATTGCACAGTAGATCACCTCTACGAGCATAACCTCCCTTATACAAGCTTCCTCTTTCTCTTTCTCTCTCTCTCTCTCTCTCACACCTATGATAGCCCTCTTGTGTTTTTCTTGTACACCATCATACCCTAGAAAAACCTTAGAGACTCCCTTTTATAGTTTTATGAAACTCTCTTCCGCATCACAGTTGTGAAAGGACTTGAAAAATGAAATCCACACAAAATCATAGAACGAATCTGCATAACCACGATCGGTTGAGAGGAGGCCACGACCGATCGAGCACCACCCATGACCGGTCATGAACTACCCACGACCGGTCGTGAACCACCACGACCGGTCTAGTACCTCAGAAAAAAATAGTCCACACTCGCTGGACTTTGAGTCAAGACAAGACTCGATTCCATGACTGGACATACACCAGCCCACGACCAGTCGAGCATGGCTCACAATTGGTCGACGACGAGTTAAAAAATCCATCAAATCTCTCCCTTTTTGACCCAAGAGGGATTCACCTTCTTCAAGCCAGCCTAATTTTTGTAAACCTCAAACTTATCCTTGAGCAAAGCCTTGGTCATCATGTTTGATCCATTATCGTCCATGTGAACTTTCTCAAGCTGTAACACCTTCTGTTCCAAAGTATTCCTGATTCAGTGATACCAAATCTCTATGTGCTTTGATTTGGAATGTTGACTTGGATTCTTGCTCAAGTGTATAACACTCTGACTATCGCAATAGACCACGTGCTACTCCTGCTTCAAGCTAAGTTCCTGTAGGAACCTCTTCATCCAAAACATCTCTTTACATGCCTCTGTAACTGCAATGTACTCAGCCTCTGTTGTCGACAATGCTACGATCTTCTGTAGCTTGCTCTGCCAAGACCACTCCCTCTGCAAATGTGAATATGAACCCCGATGTAGACTTCTTGGGGTCTATGTCGCCTGCCATATTTGCATCTGTATAGCCCTCTAACATAGATTTTTCGTCACCATAGCACAGGCTCAACCCGGATGAGCCTCTTAGATACCACAATATCCATTTCACCGCTGCCTAATTCTTTTTGCCAGGATTGACAAGATACCGACTGACTATACCAATCGCATATGCTATGTCTTGGCGTGTGCATACCATAGTATAAATCAAATTTCTTACAGCTGACGCATAGGGTATCTTCTGCATCTCTTCCACCTCTGCCTTCGTCTAGGGACATTTCCTGTCACTCAATCTGAAGTGACCATCCAGTGGAGTACTGACCGACTTCGCTGCACTCATATTAAACCACTTTAAGACTTTCTCAATATACCGCTCTTATGACAACCAAAGCTTCCTACTGCTTCTGTCACAGGTTATCACCATTTCTAGGATCTTTTTAGCCGGGCCTAAGTCTTTCATCGCAAACGACTTACCCAACTCCCGTTTTATCCTGTCGATCTTTTAGCTATCTTTTTCCATGATGAGCATGTCATCAATGTATAACAACAGAACTAAGAAATCACCATTTGAGAACTTGTGCGTGAACACACAGTGGTCTGACTCTATTCTGTCATACCCATGCCAAATCAAATATCTTGTACCATTACCGTGGAGCTTGTTTCAGCCCATACAAGCTTTTCCTTAGCCTACACACCATATGCTCTTTGTCCTTGACTTCGAACCCCTTTGGTTGGTGCATGTAGATCTCTTCTTCTAGGTCACCATGGAGAAAAACAGTTTTAACGTCCAACTGCTTTATCTCCAGATTCATGCTAGCCGCCAATCCAAGCAATACTCGTACTAATGTCATCTTCACCACTGGTGAGAATATCTCTTTGAAGTCTATGTCTTTCCTCTGACCGAACCTTTTCACCACAAGTATGGTCTTGAACCTCGTCTGTGAATTCTTCTGCTTAACCTTCTTTCTGAACACCTACTTGTTGCTCAAAGCTTTCTTGCCCTTAGGCAGTTCACCATGTCATAGGTGTGGTTCTTATGCAAGGATTCTATGTCCTCTTGCATAGCTTTCAACCACTCCTTCTTATACTCGTCAGCTAGGGCCTTAAAATAATTTTCTAGCTCTCCCCGATCAGTCAGCATAATGTACTCATGCGGCGAGTACCTCTTGGATGACTGTCTGTCCCTAAATGACCTCCTCACCTGTGGCTCAACAGGTGGATCAAGTGGGGGCTACTCCTCTGGTCCATCTTCTGAAGGAACTCCCTCGTCCTCTGCACCTTGCTATACTCCCCCATCATCAGGCACCACGGAAGGAATAATCGGATCCATGTTCTCTAGCTCACCTGAACTAGGCTGGTTCTTCTCTAGCTTACCAATGTCTTCTATACATTGATCTTCAAAGAAAACCATATCTCTGCTCCTGACGAGCTTCTTTTCCATCTGATCCCAAAATCTATAATCAAACTTTTCATCACTGTACCCTAAGAACACACACTGTTTGATCTTCATATCGAGCTTGGACCTCTCATCCTTTGGTACGTGAAAGGATGCCCTGTATCCAAACACCCTGAGATGATTGTACGATGGATCCAGTCTAGTTCACACCTTCTCAGGTACTTCTTCATTCAACGGGGCTGATGAAGACCTGTTTATCAGATACACCGCCGTGTGCATTACTTCTCCTCAGAATGTCTTAGAAAATTTTGCATAGGATAACATGCATCTGATTCTCTCAACAATGGTATGATTCATTCGCTCAGCTACACCATTCTGCTGGGGGGTCTTGGGAATCGTCTGTTCATGTCGTATACCCAGAGACTTATAGTACTCGTGAAAGTCACCAATGTATTCACCACCATTGTTAGTGCAGATACACTTCAATGATCTACCTATCTCTCTTTTGACCATAACATGTAATAATTTAAACACACCAAAGACTTTGTCCTTAGATTTCAAAGCATAAACCTAAACCCTCCTAGATGTATCATCTATAAAAGTAACAAAATATAATGCCCCACCCAAGGTTTTTATCCTCATAGGACCACAAACATTAGAATAAACAAAATCTAATGCATGCACTTTATTAACATGAGAAGAAGATTTAACAAATGAAACTCTATGTTGTTTTCCTAATAAACAATCAAGATAGGTTTTGAGAGGCATACCTGTCATGTTTGAAAGGTGTCGCTTCCTCGCTAGTAGTTGAAGCCTTTTTTCACTCATGTGACCTAGACGCTTGTGCCCATGTCAATAGTTGAATCTTTCACTGCGTTCAACTCATCTTTGCATACATTGACACTTGCTTTATACAGGGTACAACACTTCTTTTCTTTGGCTACGATCAACGAACGCTTGATGAGCTTCCAGCGCCCACCAGCAAACTGGCTTTCATAACCATAATTATCCAACCTTCCCGTCGACATCAAGTTGAGGCGAAGGTTTGGGATATGCCTCACATCCCTGAGAACTAATGTACAACCTAAATCAGTCTTCACACAAATATTACTGACCCCTATGATCTTCGATATGCCAGAATTTTTCATCTTTACGGTCCCATAGTCACCTGACTTGTAGCTTGTGAAGAAGTGCCTGCATGAAGTCGTATGAAAAGAAGCTCCTGAGTTAATCACCTAGTTAGTGTCCTGACTCGTAGCCGTGAGACATATATCATGATCTGCAGAAAGAATAATTACAACGTCGCTATCTGAAGCGACCGCAATGAAATCTGATTCATCGTCCTTCTCCTTTCTTTTTCCTTTCTTGTCGTTCTTAGCCTTACGACATTCATGCTTATAGTGGCCATTCTTGCCATAATTCTAGCATTTAACATCTTTTCTGTTACTCGATTTACCTGTTGATTTATCTCGGGCCTTTTCGCCTTTCCTGTTCTTTCCTCTCCCCCATCCCTGTGTCACAAGGGCATCTTGCTGAGTAGACCCCTGAGACTTCCTCCTTGTCTCCTCATTGAAGAGACAACTAATAATCTGTTCCATGGATATCTTTCCGTCTGGCATGGAGTTACTTAGAGACACCACCAATGTCCCCCAACTATGTCACGCCCCAAACTCGGAAACCGGGCTCACAGAATTTCCGATCGCCGAATCCGGCGCCGACAGCCTCCGTAGAACTCCATTCTCGGCTCCTAGCTCCCATTCGCCAGGTTCCGATCCTGGGATGCTACGAGGAGGATTTTCAATGTCAGTCTGATTCGTAATAAGCATAACCAAAGGCATAACCCACGAACAACAACCAAGCACTCCATTACATTTCCACTATGATCAAAAACTTTACAAGTACAATGAGCATAAAGGGAAATACAATGGTAAAGAATAAAAAACTTCAAAATGCTCTGCAACGTGCTCCTGTCTCAACGCTGCTGCGAACCAACGTCACCTGCACGCAACGGTCGTGCATAAGCTTACAGAAAGCTTAGAGGGTGGTGAAAGTGTGTACACAAGGTAGAATATGAATGCAATGTCAGAGTAATGCGGAATATGCAAATGGAACCATAATATCATGAGCCGTACCAAGGCTTATGCGATGCAAGACATAAATGGTATCGGCCATCCCAAGGCCATGCAATGTATAATGCAACTCAAGCATACAGATCCTCATCAATGTCCACACATCAATACAGCTCAAAGTATGGAATATCACCGGGGTCTAGTACACTCTAAACCAGATTACCGCCACATCACGCGTAATAAGGTAAGTGGAAGAGACCACACTATCCGTCTGCCAATATCGGGCGCGACTCGTCGATAGCGGACCCATTCCTCGAGCTGGTCAAACTCAGCCTAGCATTGCCCCCTACTCTCGGGCGGGTAAGGCCGCACCCCCTTCCAACCGACCACGACATAGTGGAGAGCACAGCCAACTGGTATTCGGCACTCGGCGCTCATCTACCCACTCGGTCTAGACGTTGGAGCAACCTCTTGGTACCATAAGGGTTTAAGGACTTTCACTCAGGGATATCTATAGTACCCCATGTAAAACAAGATTTTCGGTATCCAATCCTGCCAACCACGATGCGTCTGTGGAGGCTACGGCCCTGATGTCGCTAGGGCGTATAATAACCATGTCACACAAATGCAAAATGCATGAATCACGCTATCCAGTCATGCAACCAATCTTGCGCATACCGTGCGCTCATGTAGGGCAACACCGCCTAACCGGGAGCCCATAAACAACCTGTCCGAAGGCAATGCTATGATCAGACAATCCTCACGTCAAGCATACATATGATGCGTATGATCATGAATCATGAAACTGTATTAAACATGGTATAATAAAATGAACTATCTTACAATGCAGATGGACCTGGACGGCCTATACACAATAAGTACAGCCCAGTAATGGGCCCTAAGGAGAGTCGTAATGTGGACATCCAACCAGCATTATACTCGCAATATGGACGTCAAACCAACATTGCCCCCAAGGCACGATCTTCGCAAACATCGGTACTTAGTCTGTAATGGATTCACACATTGCAATGGACCGTAGGTTCTTCCCATTGAACCTTACATTTATATCAAATGGGCCATATCCTATGGGCCTTTAATTCATCAGATGGGCCACATAACTGGGTCATACCAATGGGTCTTATGTGCATTGCAATGGGTCAAAATCCGTGGGCCTTGGATCGCATCAAATGAGCTTAGTCATATGCGTCTAATATGTGACCAATGGGCCACACCAATTGGGTCCCATGTGCAGATCAAGTGGGCCTCAACCCATGGACCTGACATGAGTCAAATGGGCCTAAACCCCTAAGCTTTAATCAAATAAAATGGGCCTAACTCATGGGTCTCAATCAAATCCAATGGGCCTAATCCCATGGGCCCTTTTTATAATCAAATGGGCCTAAAACCGTAGACCTTGCATAAATCAGATGGGCCTAAACCCATAGGCCTTATACAATTTAAATGGGCCTTACCCATAGGCCTTTTTCAAGTCAAATGGGCCTAACCCATAGGCTCTTTTATAAATTAAATGGGTTTGGACCCAAGGGCCTTGGAATATATCAAATGGTCCAATCCCATGGGCCTCAAATAAGTCCGATGGGCCTAATCCCATGGACCCTTTTTATAATCAATGGGTTTAGTCTCATGGCCTTACACTATATCAACTGGCCTAGTCTTATGGCCTTAGGACATACCAATTTGGGCCCAATCTCATGGACTCTTACATAAATCAAAGTGGGCCCCAATGAACTACTGGAATTACATTAAGATAGTCCCCAAAACAGGTCAAGGTGGGGTCAATATGAGCTAAGGATCTAACTCATTCTCTATGCCTATTGTCACGCCCCAAACTCGGAAACCGGGCTCACAAAATTCCCGATCGCCGAATCCGGCACCGACAGCCTCCGTAGAACCCCATTCTCGGCTCCTAGCTCCCATTCGCCAGGTTCCGATCCTGGGATGCTACGAGGAGGATTTTTAACATCAGTTTGATACGTAATAAGCATAACCAAAGGCATAACCCACAAACAACAACCAAGCACTCCATTACATTTCCACTATGATCAAAAATTTTACAAGTACAATGAGCATAAAGGAAAATACAATGGCAAATAACAAAAACTCCAAAATGATCAGCAACGTGCTCCTGCCTCAGCGCTGCTGCAGTCCAACGTCACCTGCACGCAACGGTCGTGCATAAGCTTACAGAAAGCTTAGAGGGTGGTGAAAGTGTGTGCGCAAGGTAGTAATATGAATGCAATGTCAGAATAATGCGGAATATGCAGATGGAACCAAAACGTCATGAGCCGTACCAAGGTTATACAATGCAAGACATGAATGGTATCGGCCATCCCAAGGCCATGCGATGTACAATGCAACTCAAGCATACAGGTACTCATCAATGTCCACACGTCAATACAGTTCATAGTAATGGAATATCACCGGGGTCTAGTACACTCTAAAACAGATTGCCGCCACATCGCGCGCAATAAGGTAAGTGGAAGAGACCTCACTATCCGTCTGCCAATATCGGGCGCGACTCGTCGATAGCGGACCCATTCCTCGAGCTGGTCAAACTCAGCCTAGCATTGCCCCCTACACTCGGGCGGGTAAGGCCGTACCCCCTTCTAACCGACCACGACACAGTGGAGAGCGTAACCGTCTGGTAATCGGCACTCAACGCTCATCTACCCACTCGGTCTAGACGTTGGAGCAACCTCTTGGTACCATAAGGGTTTAGGGACTTTCACCCAGGGATATCTATAGTACCCCATGTAGAACAAGTATTTCCGGTATCCAATCCTGCCAACCACGATGCGTCTGTGGAGGCTACGGCCCTGATGTCGCTAGGGTGTACAACAACCATGTCACACAAATGCGGAATGCATGAATCACGCTATCCAGTCATGCAACCAATCCTGCGCATACCGTGCGCTCATGTAGGGCAACACTGCCTAACCGGGAGCCCATAAACAACCTGCCCGAAGGCATATGCCATGATCAGTCAATCCTCATATCAAGCATGCATATGATGCGTATGATCATGGGTCATGAAACTATACTAAACATGTTATAATAAAATGCATTATCTTACAATGCAGATGAGCCTGAACGGCCTAAATACGATAAACATGGTCCAGTAATGGGCCCTAAGGAGAGTCGTAATGTGGACATCCAACCAACATTACACTCGCAATGTGGACGTCAAACCAGCATTGCTTCCCAGGCACAATCTTCTTAAAACACCGCTACATAATCGGTATTGGGTTTACACATTGCAATGGACCTTATGTTCCTCCCACTGGGCCTTACATATATATCAAATGGGCCATAGCTTATAGGCTCTTATTCATTAGATGGGCCACAGAAATGGGCCAAACCAATGGGCCTTAAGTGCATTGCAATGGGTTAAACCCGTGGGCCTTGGATTGCACCAATTGGACCTAGTCATATGAGTCCAATATGTATCACATGGGCCACACCAATTGGGCCCCCAAATGCATATCAACTGGGCCTCAACCCAGAGGCCTTATATGAGTCGAATGGGCCTAAATCCCTAGGCCTTAAATGATTCAAATGGGCCTAATCCATGAGCTTGCATGCATATCAAAGTGGGCCTAATCCTATGGACCCTTTTATAATCGAATGGGTTCAGTCCCATGGACCTTACAATATATCAAATGGTTTACTTCCATGGACTTTAAATTTCAACAAAAGGGGTCCAATTACATGGGCCTTGAAGTACATCAAATGGGCCTAGTCTCTAGGCCTAAAATGAACCCAATGGGCCCAGCCCATAAGCATTTCACAAAACCAAATGGGCCTAGCCCATGCCCCTTTTGAAATTCCAATGGGCCTAGCCCATAGGCCTAACATGAACCTTTCAAGTGGATGGACGGTCTGGATGCACCGCCTATGACAATGGTGGGACCCACATGAAAGCGTACAATCATATATATATTATATAATATATAACTACATATAATATATGTAATATATATATAATATAATAATATATATATGTGATATATATATAATATAATAACATATATATGTGGGCCCCACCGTCCAGTGGGGACGGTGTGGATTCAGCAAGGATCACCGTGGGCATCACCGTCCACGGACAGTGGACGGTGTGAATGAAATACGTAATCACTATGGGTCCCATGTATGTGGCCCACCGTGATGTTTATTTGAAATCCAACCCGTTCATAAGGTCACTCAACCTGGATGAAGGGAAAACATAAAATTTCAGCTTGATCCAACACTTCTGTGGACCCCAGGAAGAGTTTCAATGGTGGGTGCCCATTCACACTGTTTCTTGTGATGTGGCCCACCTAGAGTTTGGATTGACCTGAAATTTGGAGGGGGCCCACCTGAGAAGGGGACCCACCTAATGGACGGTGTAGAATAAACATATACATCATGTGGGGCCCACGGCAGCAGCCGTGGGTGACTGCACGGCCGACCGTGCACGCAGCGCCTGCTGCTGCCGTGCACGGTCAAGGTAGAGGCACTGCCTCATTTTTTAAAATTTTGTTTTCTTTTGAAAAAAAGAAAATCTGAGGTTTTTCGCAGGTAGGGCCCACCATCAGGAAATCCAACCCGTCCATTGGCTCCATCGGCTCGATACCGACAATTAGAGTCCGGAGTTCGAATTTTTTTGATGCCTAGAAACACCAGAAAAAAATTTCAATGGTAACCGTCCATGTTTCCCATACTGTGGCCCACAAGATATTCGGATCAGTCCCATTTCTTTTCTTGACGGTTGAATCGAAGTGAGTAAGGGGATGGGCGGCTCGGATCAAACATATACATCAGGGTGGGGCCTATACAAGGGAGCCACCCAAAAAAAAAACCTTTTCTTTTCTTTCCTTTTCTCTTCTTTCATTGAAACGTCCAGCGTCTGGGACGCTGGACGGTTTTAAAAATATATATATATATATTTTTTTTCTTCTCTCTTTTGAAGATGGTGGGCCCTGATGAAGTGGGCCACCACTGATGGGTGCCATAGGTCCAACGTCTAAGGTGGGCCCCACTTGAATAAAATAATTATATCAAGGTGGGATCCATCCAAGTGGGCCACACCATCCTTTTTGCAATAAACAAAATAAAATAAAATAAAATAAAATGAAATAAAATAGAGAGAGAGAGACATGGAGAGTGGGACACGGCTTGTGATGGAGGGACCCCGTCATTATGGGCCCTCCCTTGCAATGAAACATACAATAAATGGATCCCTTGCACATGGGACCGTTAAAAACGTAAATCAACGGTGGAGATCCATTCTCCACCGATATGGACGGTCTAGATGACCTTTCTAAATGAAAATAAACATCATGATGGGGTCCATGGAGAATGGCCCCATCATGGAACGATCATGATGATCCAAGTGGTCCATCGGCCACATATTAGGGTCCCAAGTGAGATCCACACCATTGATCGGTGGGCCTCACTTGGTCCACCATAAAATCAAAAAAATCTACCCTATAGAAGCACCCACCGTCCGATCTTCTCGCTCCTAGGGGTTCCTTGACACCTTATCTTCAACTTCAATGGCTAAGATGAAGAATGGAGGGTTGAGATGGGGGATTTTGGGGTAGGAAGGTGGGCCACTTGAAGCTTAGGGATTTTGGAGAAATTCCATACGTATGGAACTCTTGGATTTCCTTTGTTGCTTTGGAATTTTGGAATGAGAAAGAGAGAAAGAGAGAGAGTGATGTAAAGGGAGAGAGAGAGAGTGATGGATGGATGGGTGAGTGATGTTTGTGTAAGAAAGGTATGGGTTGAGAAGACTTTGTTGGCTTTTGTGTAAGAGAGGTATGGGTTTGGGAGACTTTTGTGGTTGCTTGGGAAAAAGGGATGGAAGTGATGTGTACTTGACATGTGATGGCTTAATGGGTGATTGATTGATGGGATTGATGTGATTGATGTGACACATCGTTGAGATTCCCTTGGTTTTCGCAACGCGCGGCGTTTTCTCGCACCGAACGTTGGCCCATATCTCTTGATCCGGGGATCGCCTCGGCGCGCGAGTCGCGGTATCGGAACCGCGGCGACGGTGCGGTCGCTATGGTATTGGTCTCGGGTTGAGTCGACTCGGGTTGTCGGTACAAGAATCCAGGTCGCGCGTCGATATTGTTTAAGGGTCGAAAGTTGCCGGAATTCGACCGGTACGACCGCGGAAGTGTACGGAAAGGTACGGACCAAGATACGGGTCTCACACCTATGTCATAACATATACTCTTAAAATGAATGGACGGTTTGGATGCAGCCCATGCATCATGGGTGGGTCCCATTGCCGCTGAACAACAGAGATGGCGTAAGCACCAAGGAGGGCTCCACCGTCCAGCGGACGGTGGAGTTAATATAACATCAAGGTGGGCGCCACCGTCCACTGGACGGTGGGCTTAAGACATGCCTCGTTTGTGGGTCCCATGTGGGGCCCACTGTAATATTTATTTTTGCATCCAACCCATCGATATGGTCAAACGGACCAGGTTGAAGGTAAAATATAGATTTCAGCTTGTTTCAAAACTTTTGTGGGCCTCGAAAAAGATTTCAATGGAAGACGTTCATTCACACTATTTCCTACGATGTGGGCCACCTGAGCATTGGATCAGGCTGATCTTTTGAGGGGGGCCACTTTAGGGGGTGGCCCACCCGATGAACGGTGTGGAAGAGTCACATACA
This sequence comes from Magnolia kwangsiensis, assembly GCA_037074715.1. Taxonomy (NCBI): domain Eukaryota; kingdom Viridiplantae; phylum Streptophyta; class Magnoliopsida; order Magnoliales; family Magnoliaceae; genus Magnolia; species Magnolia kwangsiensis. The sequence goes on along the minus strand of CM073577.1, from coordinate 13,729,703 downwards.
TCAAGGTGGGGCTCACGGCAGCAGCCGTGGGTAGCCTGCTGGACGTCCGCCCGCCCGGGCACTGCACGCTGCTGCGTGCAGCGTGCTGCCAAGGACAGAGAGGGAGGTATGCCTCATTTAAAAAAATCAGAAAATCTCATTTTTCTGAGGTCTTGTGTACGTAGGGTCCGTTTTTCAGAAATCCATCCCGGCCATTGCGTTCAGCAGCTCGATGCCGTCTAAATGAGTCCAGAGTTTGAATTTTTTTGATGCTTGGAAGAGAAATAAAATAAGAAAATAGAGTTTGAATGGTGAGGGCGCAATATTTGGCGCTATGGTCCACCAGGTGATTGGATCAGCTCCAAACTTCTACCCAACGGCTAAAATGTCGTGGGTAAGAGGATGGACGGCTTGGATTGAACATAAACATCAGGGTGGGGCCTATGCAAGGGGACCACCCAAGTCCCTTTCCTTTTTCTTTCTTTTTCTTCTTTCTTTTTCCCTTTTTCATGCAAGGACGTCCAGCGTCCCCAGACGCTGGACGGTTGGCATTTTGAGAACTGATTATGGTGGGGCCCTGATTAGGTGGGCCACCACTGATGGATGGCATGGGTACATCGTCTAAGGTGGGCCCCACTTGAATTAAGATTTAAATATAATAAAATCACAAGGTGGGATCCATTCAAGTGGGCCACACAATCCCTTTGCATGAAAATAAAATAAAATAAAATAAAATAAAATAAAAGAAATAAAAGAGAGAGAGAGAGACATGGAGAGTGGGACACGCCTTGTGATGGAGGGACCCCGACATTATGGGCCCTCCCTTGCAATGATTCATACAATAAACGGATCCCTTTGAACATGGGACCGTTAAAAATGTAAATCAACGGTGGAGATCCATTCCCCACCGACATGGACGGTCTGGATGACCTATCTAAATGAAATAAACATCATGATGGGGTTCATGGAGAATGGCCCCATTATGGAATGATCATGATGATCCGAGTAGGCAATCGGCCTTATTTTAGGGTCCCAAGTGAGATCCACACCATTGATCGGTGGGCCTCACTTGGTCCACCATAAAAATAATAAAAACTACCCTATAGAGGCACCCACCGTCTGGTCTTCTCGCTCCTAGGGGTTCCTTGGCACCTTAGCTTCAACTTTAATGGTTAAGATGAAGAATGGAGGGTTGAGATGAGAGATTTTGGGGTAGGAAGGTGGGCCACTTGAAGCTTAGGAGAGTTGAAAAATTTCATACGTATGGAGCTCCCTTTGCTTGAAATTTTGCAAATGAGAAAGAGAGAAAGAGAGAGAGTGATGTAAAGGGAGAGAGAGAGTGATGGATGGATGGGTGAGTGATGGTTGTGTAAGAAAAGCTTGACTTTTGAGGCTTTTGTGTAAGAGAGGTATGGGATGTGAAGACTTTTGTGGTCTTTTGTGTAAGAAAGGTATGGGTTAGGAAGACTTTTGTGGTTGCTTGGGAAAATGGGTGAGAGTGATGTGTACTTGACATGTGATGGGTTGATGGGTGATTGATTGATGGGATTGATGTGATTAATGTGACACATCGTAGAGATTCCATTTGGTTTCGCAACGCGCGGCGTTTTCTCGCACCGAACGTTGGCCCATAACTCTTGACCAGGGTATCGCCTTGGCGCGCGAGTCGCGGTATCGGAACCGCAACGACGGCGCGGTCGCTATGGTATTGGTCTCGGGTTGAGTCGACTCGGGTTGTTGGCATATGAATCAGGGTCGCGCGTCGATATCGATTAAGGGTCGAAAGTTGCCGAAATTCGACCGGTAAGACCGCGGAAGTGTACGGAAAGGTACGGACCATGATACAGGTCTTACAAACTGTCAGGCAACGAACTAAGCAAAAATAAAGCTTGCAATTCATCATCTAGGACCATCTTCATATAGGAGAGTTGATTCACTATATTGCTGACCTTATTCATGTGCTCAGCCACAGAACCACCATCTTTAAACTTGAGATTCACAAGTAGCCTTATCAGAAAAATTTTATTACCGACTGTCTTCCTCTCATACTACCCTTATAATTTCAGCCATAGGCTAGCGGCTGAGGTTTCTATAGACACATGGTGGAATACAGAATCATCCAGCTATTGTCTTATAAATTCCACCGCCTTTCGGTCTATTTTCTTCCAATTATCATCAGATATATTCTTGAATTTTGCTAATATGCCTAAAATTAGAGAATATAGGTCCTTACAATAAAGCAAGTCCTCCATTTTAGCCTTCCATATGGTCCAGTTAAAACCATTGAGGTTGATCATCCTTGATGAGCCACCTTCCATAATTCTAAACCGATCTTATCCGTTCAATGAACTTAGCTCTGATACCACTTTGTTGGGGGTCTTGCACAAAACCTTAGGATTTAGCCTCTCAAAACAAACTAGAATTATGGAATAATAAAGCAATGAAATAAATCAAAGCATCAACCACACTGTCACGCCCCAAACTCGAAAATCGGGCTCATAAAATTTCTGATCATCGAATCCGGCACCGACAGCCTCCGTAGAACCCCATTTTCAGCTCCTAGCGCCCATTCGCCAGGTTCCGATCCTAGGATGCTACGAGGAGGATTTTCAACGTCAGTTTGATTCGTAATAAGCATAACCAAAGGCATAACCCATAAACAACAACCAAGAACTCTATTACATTTCCACTATGATCAAAAACTTTACAAGTACAATGAGCATAAAGGGAAATACAATGATGAAGAATAAAAACTCCAAAATGATCTGCAAAGCGCTCCTGCCTCAGCACTGCTGCGCCCCAACGTCACCTGCACGCAACAGTCATGCATAAGCTTATAGAAAGCTTAGAGGGTGGTGAAAGTGTGTGCGCAAGGTAGTAATATGATCATGAAATATCAGAGTAATGCAGAATATGCAGATGGATCCATAATATCATGAGCCGTACCAAGGATATGCGATGCAAGACATGAATAATATCGGCCATCCTAAGGCCATGCGATGTGAAATGCAACTTGATCACTCTGTTCATTGAAATTACTCAATTGAGACGCTGAATTCTCAATTGTTTGCAGCTCAGATGGTGGCCTCAACTGAGTGGTTTCAAATTCCAGAGTCGTAGTGGGAAACTCCTCCTTCCGAATCATATCATCATTCAATTCAAGGGAGTGGTCTAAACATGTCTCACAAGAGTTAGAAGAGTCGGTTGTAAGAGGTTCATTCTCCACATTTAAATCAGGAATGTTAGATGAGTGGAGTAGATCTTCCTGACCGATCACTTCGTGCACGTCTTTATCGTTGACCTGGACCAGATTTGAGATTGATTCAGGGAGAATTTGGGCTGCACATTCATGATCACATCCCAATACGCATCATTGTCTAGTCCAGTGTAGTGCACATTTGGGATGGGATCACTTTCCTCACATTCTACACCTAACATGGGTTGAGGTTCGCATAAACTAACCTCTTCCTCATCATTGAAATCTTGTGTGTCATGTAAGGAAACCGTGTCATCATCAATGTATTTAAAAGATACCCATGTATCTTCACCATTCTTTCAAACAGTCATCGAGATCGACTCCTCGGAAAATTGGACTATATGCTCATTAACGGAATTCAAATCCTCATTTCAAATTCCAGATTCTTTCAAAAGTGAGTGCGGATCACTTTCCTCGCATTGTATTTTTGGATTGGGTTGTGGTTGGGATGAGCAAGCCTCCTCTATCTTTTCAAGGCGCGACATGAGTGTTTCCACTGCGTTTCGAATTTCCTCAAGACAGGCCATGTCACTCTGATATGAATCCTCTTGGATCGTTTTTGGTTGGATCTCAAAGGTAGGGGATCCAAGAGAATAATCATTATAGCATGTTGTTGGTTCATTTTCCCAATTTTGATGTTTCCACTGATTGTAGTCATACGGATCATAGGTGAGAGAATCTGCTGGTTGGTAATACTTATTATCACTCATGATACAATCACGTATTATTTTATCGGATGAGTGATAATAATTCTCACAACCATAGTTATGATAACCCCAACACTCACGTACTATTTTGTTAATCCGTGGGGTGTAATTGTTTTCCTGCATATAATCACGTAAGGACCTCTTAACCAATGGATTTTTATATTTTGATCGGTTCTCGATGATAGTTTCAGAAAAGTTTTGAGACATAGGTTGATTTATATCATCATCATCCCAAAATAAGTTATTCTTCTCAGCATACTAACGTTGCCACTCGTGCATATACATTATAAAACCCTTAATCTGAATTTAATCCTAAGGAAGATAGAAGAAAAAAATTCTACAACAATGTGGAAAGTAAGAGGAGGAGAAGTTAGAAAGAAGTTACCCGATTAGAGATTCCTAGGTTAAAACTTGAAAAACAAAATAAAATAGTTAGTATCTAAGAGATACGACCTAATCTAAAGAATAGAAAAAGTAGAGAAATTCGGACAAAGTTACCACTTTAGATGATTTATCAAGGACCCTACAAAACAGTAAAGTTAGTTCTAAGAAAGAAAAATCTAAAACTAGAAATCCTAATCTTAAACTAATCCTAAAACTAATTAATCTCAGAAAAACGTAGCCGTCAGTCCCCGACAACGGCGCAAAAAACTTGTTCACTCCCCAAGTGCAGGGTTGTGATGTAGTAATAACTCGGTAAGACCGAGGTCGAATCCCAAGGGACTGAAACTTGTACGTTATCTAAAACTAACTAGAACTAGAACTAAGGTAAGATGAAATCTAAACTGAATGTAATTTGAGAAATAATGGTGAAAATATTAATCTAAAATTTATAGAAATCAGAGGAAAGGAAACTAGGGATTCAGAGGATCCACTTGTAGAGATCAGGGAGAACTTATGCTTGCATTAAAAATCATGAAAATTACTGAACTGTCGTTGATCTAGTTTTCAAAGAGATGAAAGGTGTATGAATTAGAATGGATTCCATCACCAAACCATTCCCAAAGACTATGACAAACAACAGAATTAAATTAATTACCACCCAATCACATGTATGCAAGTTAGGAAGAGTACCGTCATCCAAACATGCCCAAGAGACTATGGTGAACAACAGGGCTCTCTAACGTTATAAACATAAAAGAGAAGAGACATGCTCAAAGCCATTGCAAACCCATTGTAATTTCAGTCACAACAGACCATTAAAAACTAAACAGAACATGCCATTAATAATCAACTAAAATCAACGTCAATTCATAAAAAAATAAAAAAAATATAAATTAAAAACCTCCCATCTCACTATAAGCTTCACCTCCTAGCCCTAGCTAGGAGGTTTAGCCACACATGGTCAGGCTAAATCCAAATAAATAAAGAGAAAAAGAAAAGGAAAAGAAAAGTGAAAATAAAGAATTTCTCTCTCTCTCTTTCTCTCTCTCTTTGCTTCACGTCAGGCCCCCCCAAGCCAAGGATCTTCCTCCCAAGGTCTGAATCAATCCTCCCCACGTTCAAAACCTCCTTATATAACTGCTAGAGTGGTGAAAATCGGATTTGAATCAGATTTGGAAAGTTATGCATGCCTAGTGAAATCTTTTTCGCAGCCAAGTTTGGTGCCTCGAAACACGCCACTTTTCTCACTCAAATTTCAAAGAAACACCGTTCTTTAGTACTTTCTTGGGTCCTCTACATGATAGACGGTTCAGATCTGTCATATGATCAAAGATGGTGGGCCAAAACTACCTGGAAAAGTCAGTTTTCGCGGATGTGCGAAACCTTTCGTACCATTTCGCTGTTGTGATCGGTGGGCCCCACAAGCATTTTATGGAAAATCCACCTCGTCCATTGGATTCAGAACAAAATTTTAGTCAAGAATGGGTGGTTTTGAACGTCCATTGACGTGGCCCAGAGAAGAAATCACAACAGGATCAGTTTTGAACGTTGCAGGGTAGCCCTTTTGTGGCCTCTGTATCTCACACGTGTGCACGCATAGGTGAAAAGTGACAACATGGTTTTGAAGTATTCAATGCCGTCTACACGGTGGACGGTTCGAATTGAGCTTACAGGGCACGTGTGAGGCCCACTAGCTTCTGCAAAACGGCCAGCGGCCGTGCATTACGCGGACGCCAAAACGAAAACTTCTTCCGCTGTGGCACTTGTGGGGCTCATTTCGTTAGACACTTGAGAAATCCAATCCGTCCACCGAATTCCTCTTGAAATTTCAGTAAGAAATGACTGGTTTCAGATTGATTTTGGCTTGGCCAACGGAATATTCTGCTTCACCGTCCGTCTGACGTTTAACGATGGAAATCAAGTGATCGTACGCATGGGACCAAAAGGAAAGCTTGGCGAGGGTTGTGGCCGTGCCCCTGAGTGAATGGAAGGTCCCGATCTTTCAAATTATCGACGAGTGGGGCCCACAATTGATCCCCGGTGTCGGCCGTGAAGACGTTGTAGCGTCTTTCTATTTTGAGAAAATAGTCGGTCAGCGAGTGCGCTGACCGACTTCCTTATTTGGTGTTCAGCCTCCGTACGTGTGCTGTGCACACGCACGATGTAAGGTAGGTACCCCTTCGACGTATGTGAGAAATCCGCTCCGTTCATTTGCTTCACCATCTTCTTTTAACCGTAGGGACCAAATTTGAAGCGTATCCAGATAGCAGGTGGGCCCCAAATTGAAGATTGATGAGCTGAGTTGCCCGTTAGGACACTTTCACATTGATCCAATGGGTGATTTTTGTCATGTACGGTTAATTTATGGTCCTCAGGCGACGTATGAAGTTTCGAGTCGAACGGATGGTGGGAACCTCGTGATCTTGCATTCTGGACGTCCTTCAGGCCACTTGAGCTTCAGTTCTTCGATTTTTGTGGATCTCAGGCGTTGATCTTGGTCCCCAGGGGTGTATCCCTTACTTCTGGTGCCATCAGAGTGTTAAATTCATGCTTTAAGTTCCCTTTTTCAATCCAGGCTCATAAAATCACCTTGCAACACAAATACAATAAACACAGGCTGTTAGACAGCATTAGGTTCATAAATCCAGGTAATAACTGGGGTCTGATATGTAATATTTGACCTTCAACACAACTCAAGCATACAGATCCTCATCTATGTCCACACATCAATACAGCTCAAATCTGAGATATCACTGGGGTCTAGTACACTCTAAACCAGATCGCCGCCTCATCACGCGCAATAAGGTAAGTGGAAGAGACCTCACTATCTGTCTGTCAATATCGGGCACGACTCGTCGATAGCGGACCCATTCCTCGAGCTGGTCAGACTCAGCCTAGCATTGCCCCCTATACTCGGGCGGGTAAGGCAGTACCCCCTTCCAACCGACCACGACACAGTGGAAAGTGCAATCATCTGGTAATCGGCACTCAACGCTCATCTACCCACTCGGTCTAAACGTTGGAGCAACCTCTTGGTACCATAAGGGTTTAGGGACTTTCACCCAGGGATATCTATAGCACCTCATGTAGAAAAATATTTTCGGTATCCAATCCTTCCAACCACGATACATCTGTGGAGGCTACGGCCCCGATGTCGCCAGGGCATACAACCATCATGTCACACAATGTGAAATGCATGAATCACACTATCCAATCATGCAGCAAATCCTGCGCGTATCGTGTGCTCATGCAGGGCAATACCGCCTAATCGGGGTCCCATAAACAATCTGCCTGAAGGCATATGCTATGATCAGTCACTTCTCATATCAAGCATACATATGATGCATGTGATCATGAGTCATGGAACTATACTAAACATGTTATAATGAAATGAACTATCCTTATAAAGCAGATGGGCCTGGACTGCCTATACCAAACAAGTACGGGCCTATCAATGGGCCTTAGGGAGAGTCGTAATGCGGACATTTAACCAACATTAGACTCGTAATGTGGACGTCAAACCAACATTACTCCCAAGGCGCGATCGTCATGAACATCATTACATAATCTGTGTTGGGATAACACATTGCAATAGACCTTAGGTACATCCCATTGGGCCTTTAAATATATCAAATGGACCACATCCCATGGGCCTTATATTCATCAAGTGGGCCACATCAATGGGCCACACCAATGGGCCTTTAGTGCATTGCAATGGGTCATAATCCATGGGCCTTAGATTGCATTAAATGGGCCTAAACTCATGGGTCTTATATGTAACAAATGGACACACCAATTGGGCCCCATATGTACATCAAATGGGCCTCAACCCATAGGCCCTAGTACATCTCAATGGGCCTTAACCCATGAGCCCTTAAAACAACAAATGGCCTAATCTCATGGGCTTTAAAATACGTCAAATGGGTCCAATCCCATGGACCTTGGAACACATCAAATGGGCCTAAACTCATAGGCTTTATATAAATCAAATGGGCCTTATGTCCACAACAAAGTGGGCCCCCAATGGACTATTATTATTGCATTAAGATGGGCCTTAAAACAGACCAAGGTGGGGTCCACTAAAAAAAAGGAATCTGGCGCGTCATTTTAAGCTCATGCCCAAATGAGCTTGTAGAGTGGATAGACGATTTAGATTCAACACACATATCATGGTGGGGCTCACTGTCATTGGACAGTGTTCATAGAACACATGCACCAGGGCCCACCATTCGCTGGACGGTGGGAATCAAACACATAAATCTGGTGGATTCAACCGTCCGCCTGGACGGTGGGAATAAAACCCATACATCACTTGTAGGTCCCATGTGGGGCCCACTGTAATATTTAAATGCCATCCCAGCCGTTCATAAGGTCACTCAGACCTGTATGAAGAGAAAACACAAATTTCATCTTGATCCAGAACTTCTGGGGCCCAAAAAAATAATTTTAATGGTAGAGGTTCAACTCCACTGTTTCCTATGGTGTGGGCCACCTGATCAGTGGATTAGGCCAGAATTTGGAGGGGGCCCACCTCATGAACGGCGTGGATAAAACATATACATCATGGTGGGGCCCACGGCAGCAGCCGTGGGTAGCTGGCTGGCCGCTCGCCCGCTTAACGCTGCACGCAGCAGCGTGCAGCTGTTGCCGCTGTCAGAGAGGCAGAGGCGTTTATTATTATTATTATTTTTGGTTTTCTTGAAAAAAATCACCTGTGGGGCCCACTTTTTGAAGATCTGAACCATCCAATGGATTTAGGGGCCCAAAATACACTGAACAAGACCTATGTCCAGCATTTTTAGCATGTAGATGCAGCAAGGTGGGTCCAAATAGTTTTAAATGGTAAAAAAATACGGTTTTCTATAGTATGGCCCACCTGATCAACAGATCAACCTCGTTTTTCGGTTCAACGCCTAAAATGAGTTGGTAAAAGGGATGAACGGCATGGATTGAACACATATATCAAGGTGGGGCCTGCATGAGCCGACCCACTTAAAATCTTCCCTTTTCCTTTCTTTTGGCAGAGACGTCCAGCGTCTCAGACGCTGGACAGTTGGAAATTTTTTTTTAAAAATATATACGTTGAGGTGGGCCCTGATTAGGTGGGCCATCACATGGCTACCCTATACACATACAAGGTGGGCCCCATCTAAAAATGGAATGGATCCAATACATGCATCCTAGTGGGGTCCATCCAAGTGGGCCACACAACCATATATAATGACATAAAATAAATAAAATAAAATAAAAATATGAAATGAGAAGGGAGAGAGAGATGGAAAGTGGGACACGCTTGTGATGGAGGGCTCCGCCACTATGAGCCCTCCCTTGAAGAAATTATACAATCAAATGGGTCCCTTTTACACATGGGACCACATAAATCAAAATCAACGGTGGGGATCCTTTCTCCACCAATATGGACGGTGTAGATGACCTTCCTAAAGTAATAAAATAAATATCATGATGGGGTCCATGGAGAATGGCCCCATCATAGAATGATCATGATGATCCTAGTGGGCCATCGACCACATCTTAGGGTCCCAAGTGAGATCCAAACCATTGATCAGTTGGCCTTACTTGGCCCATCTTAAAAACAAAGAAAGCTACTATTATCATGCACCCACCGTTCGATCTTCTTGCTCCTAGGGGTCTCTTAGCTCCTTAGCTTTGATTTCAATGGGTGAGATGGGGAATGGATGACTAGGATTGAAGATCTTGTGATGGAGAGGTGGGCCACACTTGGAGTTTTAAAAGGGAGGGAGAGGCTCATACGTATGGAGGGTTTTTGGTTGCTTGGAGTGGATTTTGAAAATGAGAAAGAGAGAGAGAGTTGTAAAGGGAGAGAGAGTGTGCGATGGGTGATGGAGTGATGGATGGGAGAGAGATGGGGTGTAAGAAATCCTTGACTTTTGTGTAAGAAAAGCATGGGCTTGTAAGACCTTTTTTGACTTTTGTGGTTGCTTGGGTATGGGTGAAAGGTGATGTGTACTTGACATGTACTTGATATGTGATGGATTGATGGATTGATTGATTGATAGGATTGATGGGATTGATGTGACATATCGTAGAGATTCTCTTGGGTTTTGACGCGCGGCGTTTTTCTCGCACCGAACGTTGGCCCACATCTCTTGACTAGGGTATCGCCTCGGTGCGTGAGTTGCGGCATCGGAACCGCAGCGATGGCGCGGTCACTATGGTAGTGGTCTTGGGTTGAATCGATACGGGTTGACGGTATATGAATCAGGGTCGTGCGCCAATATCGGTTAAGGGTCGAAGGTTGCCGAAATTTGACCGGTAAGACCGCGGAAGTCTATGGAACGGTACGGACTAAGATATGGGTCTTACACACATACCACATAAGAAATTTTATGTGGAAAACCCTCAAAGAGGTAAAAACTATGGGACCTCGTCTAGATCAACAATTCACTATAAAGCAGAACATTACAACAAATCATAAGCATACCCTATTATGATCAAACCTTCATCACTCACGCAGAAGTGGATAAACAGTAAGAGAAACAAAGAAAATGGAGAGATCTCACTGATTACGAGGACGTAGAAGCGCTGAGATGTTGATTATACAGTATATCACTTTCATGAGCATAACCTCTATTCTACAAGCTTCCTCTCTATCTTTCTCTCACTCTCTCTCTCTCACACCTTTGATAGCCTTCTTGTGTTTTTCTTATACACCATCATACCCTAGAAAAACCCTAGAGACCCCCTTTTATAGTTTTAGGAAACTCCCTTCCGCATCCCAGTTGCGAAAGGACTTGCGAAACGAAATCTGCGCAAAATCGCGGAACGAATCTGTGTGACCACGACCGGTCGAGAGGAGCCCACGACCGGTCGAGCACTCTAAAAAAAATAGTCTACACTCGCTGGACTTTGAGTCAAGACAAGACTCGATTCCACGACTGGTCGTACACCAGCCCATGACTGGTCGAGCAGGGCTCACGACCAATCGATGATGGGTAAAAAAACCCATCAGTAAGCTCACGCCATCCACGTGTAGGGCTATGTTGATAATCTGGCACGCGAGGTGATCTTGTATCACCACGTGTTTGCGCTTTCTCGATGCTCGGGAGTGGGATGCGTGCTTCGAACAATTGCTTCTGACACAAGAAATGGCAGACAGCTGGATCTTCGTGCGCATAGGATCCATCTGGAAGATGAGGGTTCTGTGGTCCATGGGAGAATTTCGAAAGTACTCCGTCATGCATCTGTCGGGCCGATAAGGTCGAGGCCACTAGCTGAGTAGACTCCTTTGATCGCCAGAAATCTCCCCACCGAGGCAGTGGGGAGTTCTCCTCTCTTTGGATAAGCAGAAAGATTTTCCTGTCTTCGACTAGGATTTGAAAGTGAGGAGGGAGGGGAATCCCCTTTCTTCTCCAAATGTAGACTCTGATAACTGCTATTTCCTCCCTTTGCTTCGTCTTGAGGTTGAGCTCAACGAGAGTGCCGAGGAGCTTTACCACCGATATAAAGAATTCGTCATTCCAGAATTCAAGAGGAACACCCCAGATCAAAATCTAGATGTCCTCCGATCCGAAGATAGAGAACTCATCCCAGCTCAGGACGCTGGAGACAGGGCCGTCGGAGTGGATCGCACCTGCCATGATCAGGATGTCGGGGTTGATCCCAAGAGCCAGCTTGATCCAGAGTTCATTGTAACCGATTGGCTTGATACTGAACTGAGCTGGGAAAATACGGCAGACAGAGTTAATCCATATCCCGACTTGGGGAATGGTTGCACCCTCTTTGGTGCGTATCACCACAAAATCCGATAGGGCTTGCTTCGATTGGTGAATCTGATTCGAAGGGAGACGCATGATGAGTTCCTTTGAAGGGTCCATGGCTGAGTGGTTGTCGGCCTCTTGACAATTATCAGATGAAGAGGGAGACTAGACGACCTTATTCGCGTATTTCACCATTGCTGGCCGGTTCAGGAGGGTATCCCTGAAAGAAGTATCTGGATGACGAGTAGTGGTTTGGAGATAAGGATTCTCCGCATGACCTTTGCTCATACTCTGCATTGAAGTCTTATTGTTTGATGAGGTCCTGTTGGGTCTAAATTGGGCTCGTTGAACCAGCAGAGGGACCCCTCCAAACCGTTCTCCATGAAGCATGAAGACCGCCCTAGATAGTTCTTCGTCTAAACCCATCCTGAACAGGGCAAAACCCATATACTCACCATTTTCTTTGTTTCTAGGCATAATGACATCCATAACTGCTCCCACCCTACCAAATACCTTTGGGATACCTGCGAACGAATAAGGTTGGGAGATTGGAAGTGTTTCTTTCTCGATTGGTAAGGGTTGACCGTTTTCCTTTTGTTCGTGAAACCGTTGTCCAATCCTTAGAATGCTTCCGTTGTTGATCGTCTTTGAATTTGTTGCATTGTGTGTGACGATTTTCTTCTTCGATCATGACCATGTCGCCGTCATCGAAACTGTGCGTTATCATCGAAGTCATGCATCATCGGAGTTGTGCATCGTCAGAGTTGTGTGCCGTCATCATCGGAGCTATGCATCATCGGAGATGTGCGTCATCGAAGCCGTGCACTTTCAATTTTTAACCTTCACTCATCGGAGCTGTGCGTCGTTGTCATCGGAGCTGTGCGTTATCGGAGTTGTGCTCTTTCAAGGGATCTTAAAGAGAAGGTTATTTTCTCACTTGACTTCCTTTGCATGTTTCTCACCCACATATGTGGGGACTTGAAGTCCTTCCTCGTTAATTCAGACCTGGTGGAACTTAAGCGAATGGGATATAAAATAAAAAATAAAAATCCTTTCTACACAAGTATGGGTACACCTAGACCTAACAAAAACTCAAACCTTTAACTCCGCTACTTCCATGAAGGCAGGAGTAATAATAAATTTGATAAAAAGAATAGCAAGTAATTTTATTTATTTTTTAAAAGGTAGGTATGTATTATTATTATTATTGGTTGTTGTTATTATTATGGTTCTTCTTCTTTTCTTTCTTCTCCTTGTTGTTGTTATTATTATTATTATTATTATTATTATTGGATCCTTACTCTTGCTTCGGTGGGGAGATGGACGGTTCTCCCTGCTCTACCATATAATCTCTCTAACTTTGATCTTTGATAAGTTATTTTATACTCTGGTAAAGTATGAGATTGCATACGTGTCCAGGTGGAAGTTTTACATGACGTATACAATCAACTAAAATTTAACATTTTAAATAATGGGACCCACAATAGACAAGAAATATCTCTTGATATTAGATTGACTAGAGTATAAAGGCCTCTTATCAATGGACACATGATTACTGAATATCGACCGTTCAATTATTAATTTAAATATCCAATTGATGTCCATAAATTAGTTCATTTATGAAAAAATATATAATAATTTTCAACATATGCCTCATTTATAACAGTGAAAAATATTTGGATGGTTTAAATTAAGTTAATTATTCTTCAGGTTTACAACATGTGAGTGCATGTGTATGGAAGGACAGATTATGATAGTATCCATACTTCTTTTAAACATGAACAGGCTACACACGTGTAGGGGAGGAGTTCCTAACATTTCATTTACAAGCAAAATACACATGCAAACATTTCACACGTGTACGGACACGGCCACTGTGTTCAAAATGGACATATCTAGCCATCCATTTGGTTTCTACACTTTGATCCACCTGAGTGAAGTAGGTTGTGTCCCATGTACTCCATATTGGCACACATGGTAGGGTAATGAGTGTGTGAGCTTAATTACGAAACTAGCAGAGGAAGCACGTGTGAGGTGAAGATTAGGCATTATGCACAGGTGAGGTGTACAGCATAAGCCATTAAAGATAACAAAGATATGGTTGTCGTTCAAATCACCCACTGTTCAAGTTAGCATCTTTGACACGTGTATTGGTAAGTGCACTCGCTTCATGTGTGAACATGAGCCATACATGCATAATATCAGAACCGCTCGTTAGGATATTCCGAATCTATAGATTGCATGCATAAAACATCAGCCTTATGTGATCATCAGGTGGACAATTTGTCCATGTAATAAATGAACGGTTAATGGTTATTTCCTACGGTCATACTTTGATCTACAAGTATGGGTCATGTGATGAATATATCCATCTTGTTTTTGATAAATGGCCTCTGGAAGGTAAGGAATGGCAGATAAGCGGATTTGATATTAAATACATGTGCTTTATTTCTACAGTCGAGTGCACTTACTAGGTAAAATCTACAACTGTCAACAGGTCGGGCCTGGGGTTGGTCTTGGCCTAGATTTTGAACAGTTTTTTGGCATGGCTGTTGGGCCAAGCTTATTTAAACTTTTGATTTTGATGGGCCCGAACCCAGCCCATTGACACCCCTAGTTAGAGCCATCAACAGCTTGAGTCCTACAGTAAGCTACTTTGGTTCTTATCGGTTCGGGTCTAATTCTTGAAGTCTTGCTCCAGGATCTGATTGGGTTTGAGCATCAGTTGGGTATTGATTATACTCTTGTATTTGTGGTTTAAGTTGGGTTTACGACAAATAAGAGTGGTTATATGTTTGGGTCCACCTAACAAATATATTAGACCATATAAATGTACTACTTTGACGTATGTATGGTGTGTAAATGAGCTCTCTTATATGTATGTGGCCTAAGAAATTTTATTTAATTTTAAAATAATCAATATATTAAATTGTATAGTTGTACTATTAGAATTTATTGGACCTAACCTTTCTTTCGTTTTATTTTTTAACATGTATATTGATACACACACACCCTACATGGGCACTTGAGCCGATGACTTCATTTAATTGAGCCTAACTTTAGGCAATTTGACCCAATTGTGATTCGTTCTATCACATTAACTGAGCTGAGTAATTTCTTACTTTGGTATGGAGGTGAGAATCTAGTCTGACTCAATAAAATAGGTCTAGGACTTGTTAAGAATGATTTTGGTCTATAAGGTATGCATGGGTCCACTACGATGTGTATGTGAAATTTATTACGACCATTAGATGCAATATGATGTAGAACATGGCACAGATACATTCCTAGCATGGTTGGGACAAAAGAAGGTGGACTGTAAGTTGACCGTAACTTTTGATCCAGGTATCGTTACAGAGTGCACAACCTATCAATCTTTACTGAAATGGGTCATCCGAGGTGAACCAACCCACATGGTGGGTCGTATCTGTCCGTTTTGTCAGAAAACGCACACTTTCAGCTCAAAAATGAATTTTAAGGAAAAAATTACTATTTTTAGTAATTCTGATTTTTTTTTAAAAAAATATTTTTTTATTTTTAGAGTTTTAGATTTTTTTTCCTTTTAGAAATAACTTTTAATTATACAAGGACACTTCTAAAGAAAGTTTATTTGGCATTTTAATTTTTAGAAATTAGGCTTTAGAAGAGTTTTATTAGAATTAGGATTTTTATTAGAGTTAGAATTTTACTATTTTTAGTAATTATGAATTTTAGTTTATTTTTTCTTTATTAATGGTGTAAGGAGACACATTAGAGAATTATTAATTATTCATTAATTAATTTTAAATTTTATATAATTTATTTTCTATTTTGCTTGCTTTCTTTCTTATAGATTCGAGAAGCCTTTGTGAGGAGTTCAGAGAAGTTCCGTGGATTCAGAACAGTTATCCTTTTAAGGGAGACAGTCCTCGACCTCATCACGTTCATCCCTGTGTAATTGGTATCAAAGCAAGGATTCCCCTTTAGCCGATGACAAATAACGAAGGTATGAGCCAAAATCCTATAGATGGTGATCCAGAGATTTATTATCTTTCAGAAAAAAATGAAAGCTTTCCACCGGAAGAGTCAGTTGACCATGCAAGGGTTACAGGAAACCCCCAACCGTATTGCGAATGCACTGATTCTGCCTCGAGCTGAAAGCGACATTCAACTACCCGTGGTCGCTGTACAACACAATCTCGATTTCTGCAAACCACTATCAGATGATGGTAAATCGTAGGCCACCACTTCGATCATGAGGAAGCCATTATATATGCTAAAGTTAGAAATAGAATTACAATGAGACAACATCTTTCAAATGAGGTACACCATAAGCCAAAAAGTCTGTAATGTAATCATCGATGTTAGGAGCAGTGAGAATCTCGTGTTGAAAATAATGGTGAAAAAGCTGTAACTGAAAACAGAAAAACATCCATCTCCATACACAATTGAATGGATCAAGGAGGTTAATAAAACAGAGGTAACCAAACAATGCACTTTCTTTTTTTTAATTGGTAAAAATTATAAGGATTAAGTACTTTGTGACGTAGTGAACATGAAAGTTTGTCATATGTTACTTGGTCGACCATTGTAAAATAATATTGATGCTATTTCTATGCATAGAGGTCAAGATAACGTATTTAAATTTACTAAAGATGATAGAAAGATTTGACTCCTCTCTATGATAGCGAAGAACCAACTCAACTTCTAAAGTTGACGAATAGTTTCTCACAACTGAAAAAGCTTTTTGTTAAACAATCTGAGGAAACAAGAGATATATATGCATTAGTTGAAAAGAAAGAATATATGAAGCCTGTGAACATCCCAGGAGATTTAAAACCAGTGTTGCAGGAGTTCAAAGTGTTTGTGCTCGATGAACTCCCTAATAAATTGCCTCTCATATAAGATATGCAAGACTACATTGATCCCGTCTCAGGAAAAAGTCTGTTTAATTACCCATGTTATAAGAAAGAATGTGAGACCTTGAAGGTAGAAGTGAAGGAACTGATCGATACTAGTCAAGTCAAGGAAAGCATGAGGACATGTATTATATTAGCTAAAAGGGTCTAATGCTAAGTACAAGAAAATGGCTAATAAACATCGGTGTCAGAAATTATCTCAGAATCATGAGCCAAGTCTCTTGAGTAACTCGGTGACAAGTATTTTTTCAAGTGGAGGGGTCTGATGTAGAACATGGCACAGATACGTTCCTAGCATGGTTGGGCCAAAAGAAGGTGGACCGTAAATTGATCGTAACTTTTGATCTGAGTATTGTTACAGGGCACACAACCTATTAATCATTATTAATGGTGTAAGGAGTCACATTAGAGAATTATCAATTATTCATTAATCAATTTTAAATTTTATAGAATTTATTTTCTAATTTACATGCTTTCTTTCTTGTGGATTCGAGAAGCCTCTGTGAGGAGTCTAGAGAAGTTCCATGGATTCGGATCAGTTATCCTCTTGAGGGAGATGGTGCTCGACCTCATCACATTCATCCCTGCATCATGATAGCTTGTGTTAAGCCCAAGGCACAAAAATCAGCTACATTCATAATATAGATGAGCTACACGAGTGAAAATAGTGGGTAGGGGGAGCCTACCATCCAAGCATAACTTTTCACAAGGGAAATAACAGTTGAAGTGGATTTCACTTAACCATGAAAAAAAAAAAAACATTCAAAGATAGATGTCCCTCTTCCAATTATTTCCTTTTATATAGCCTACCTGAATCATGGGTCAACATAATATTTGAACCCTAGATATAATGATAGATGACACAATTGATGGTTTGAGTAAATTATACACAAACTTTTCAATGGGCCATGTAAAACATTAGGCATCCTCCTCCTGACTATTTTTCTTGGTATGACTCACCTGAATAATGAAGCTGCACTTGGTCAGAGTGGTTTTGATAAACACATCACGGTGGGGCCTACCCAAGCTGCCCTATGCTCGCTTGCCTCAAGGTCTGTAGCAATAACAAAAGACCATCTCTCTATCACTGCACACACAATAACTAATTAGAGATGTTGAATTAATTTACAATTACATTAATGGAGCTGCTCTTTTTAGAAAAAAAGGCATGAGAAATTGCTAGCGAGGAGGTTAAATTTGAAAGTGCACCTACTAGTGCCCTGGTTTGTCAATTATGGTGTAAGTTGAGTCAATCGGATAATAGCGCCTAACAGGAAGATCAATTCAAGTGTCTGCCTCAACTGGATGTGTGGAAGCTCACCATAGGTAAATTATAGCCTCACATCCCATGTCCCAAAATACCAGGTGATTAAAACCCTTAAAACTAAGTAGAACACCTTAGAATTTTATTTTAAGAAAACTTTTTACCAAACACGAAAATCTTCAAGTTTTCTTGCCCTGTCGATTGTATCGATTCACATTTCGATATGATCGACCTACTCTGTCAATGTCCTCGGCATCTCAATCGATTCAATCGAGTGAGGATAAAAAGCGTCCAGCAATCAAACATTCATCTGAACGATTTATCGATATCTCGAAGTTACAATCGATATCATCGATATTCAAATATCGATCCCATCGAAAGTGGATCAATAATATCGACATGCAGTTTTTTTGGCGCCCCTGTTTTTTATAAAAAATTCATAAGGTATTTCGATATATCGACACCCTTCTGATATGATCTGAAATCAAATATCGATTCGATCGGAAGTCAGTCGATGATATCGACCTTGGGCGTGCATTTCTTCTATCAAATATTTCAGGTTGTTTTTAACTTTGATCGGGAGGCCAGTCGAGAAATCGATATTCATATGTCGATCATATCGAGGCCTGGTCGATTGGATCGAGACTGGACACAAACCGTCCAACAAGCTTATAAGTAAATCTATAAAATTTATCGATCCCATCGATACGGACTCTGATATCATTGATATACAAATTTCGATGACATCGGCTGTTCTCCGATCATATCTTACAAACCTTAAATATTTCTAAGCTAGTCTCTCTCATGCTTCAAATGTCGATAGTTCGATCCCAGTATCGATGGAATCGGAGTTCGAAATTCAATAACATCAACACTTGTATCGATCCACTCGATAAGCCGGCAAAAGGTTTCAAAAGCGAATGACATGGAGTTTGTGCCATTGAACGGATCATCGATACAATCGAGAGTATATGCTCGATCATATCGACTCTTGCTCGATGATATCGAACTCTGTCATAAATATGACCATTTTATATCCGTTGAAACCTTTTGTATATTTAAAGAAAGGCCTATCTTTATTGTTGGTAGAGAAAGAAGAGGGTGCTTCTGAGTGTTTTAAACTTCATATCATCTTGAGCCCTTTCTCTCAGGGAGTTCATCCTCCAATCCACCCTCATCATTGATATTCAATAGAGTGGATTGGGGAATGAACTTCCACATTCAAGGATCCTCCAGCTACTACCTTAATGACAAATCATTAAGCTGAGATGCCTTAAATGCATAGATAATTGGAATCACTTTATCTTCTTAATAGAAAAATCTTTAGAGAGTAGAATTCTATCATAACCTTGACCCGACCTGAAGCCTACTACTAGTACATCTTTTGTATTGCGGATCAAGGGAGAAGAAGACTCTTCATCAACAAGAAGGAGATCTTCATCACTATGCTAAAAGGGACTCATCAACTTATTTGTAAGTATCTATAGTCCAGAGGACACTTGTGATCATTCCTTTCCAGGATTGGGTCTTAAGTGTTGCTCACTCTTTGAAGTCCTCAAATGAGGCCTTCGGCGGGAGTGTACGTGTGGGTGCATTGTGTGGACCCTTGCTCTATGTAGGCATAAACATCTGGTTAGGAGTGCGCCAGCAAAACTCCAGGGTTAGAGGTGAACCGAGTAGAAACCTCCATGTAAAGGTTGAAGGTGAACCTGATTTAAAACCTTAGGTTTGAAGTGAACTATGGGAAACCTCGAAATTCGGTACACTCAAGGGTTAAGTGTGGCAGCCGGGAGTGGAGTAGACAAGTAGTCGAACCACTATAAAAATGACTGTGTCTGTGATTGATTCTTGTGCTTAATCATTTGTGTGTTTATGTTAATTACATTCATATCTGCTCACACTTCACACACACAGTCACATCCATCATAGACTATAACTGCTTCATGCTTATTAATTGAATAGTTCTGTGATTGAATCCTTTACTAGGCTTGGAAGCCAGTAGAGTTACATTTGAGTAATTCTGAAAATTGCCTACCTGTTAGGATTAGAGTGATAGAATTT
Source organism: Magnolia kwangsiensis (assembly GCA_037074715.1). Classification (NCBI taxonomy): domain Eukaryota; kingdom Viridiplantae; phylum Streptophyta; class Magnoliopsida; order Magnoliales; family Magnoliaceae; genus Magnolia; species Magnolia kwangsiensis. Next base: position 13,709,415 of record CM073577.1, on the reverse strand, counting down.
TTAATATAACTCACAAATCTTTAAAAATTCCTATTCACCTCCCTCTAGGACATATTGGCATATTCCTACTTCAACTCAAGCGGTCTTCACCGCTATTTCAAAATTACCTATCTTAATGGGGTAGTATTTGTTAATTAGTTCATGTACAATTAATATAAACATGTGTTTCATGGGGTTTGAGTCCTTACCTTAGTGGTAGACTCTGAGGAGTTTCAACACGAGGTCTTGGGTTTGACGCTCATAGGTGGTGAAATCCCACTATGGCGTGCGTGGGTGTGGGTGTGTGTCGGGTGCGTGTGAAAAAGAAAAAGAAAAAGAAAAAGAAAAAGAAAAACTGAAAAAAAAAAATGTGTTTCATGTGGTCTAATGACACTTGAGTCTCACCACATTAAAGTCTAAGGCCTCAAATATGGTACCAGAGAGAGAGAGAGAGAGAGAGAGAGAGAGAGAGAGAGAGAGAGAGAGAGAGAGAGGTGTTCAAACACTCCATCTTGTGAACCTTCTTGATAAATGCTTTTATTTATAAGATTTACTATGAGACGAAGAAGAGTACAAGATGAAGAAAGAGAGAGAAGTGGAGAAAAAGAGTTGGAAAAGGAGAATGATGAGTATGAAAATGTTGAAGAGATTTGAAAGAGAAGGTTATTTTCTCACTTGGCTTCCTCTGCATGTGTCTCAACCACATATGTGGGGACTTGAATTCCTTCCTCGACAATTCAACCTGGTAGAACTTAAGCCAATAGGATTAAAAATAAATAAATATCCTTTCTACTCAAGTATGGGTACACCTAGACCTAACAAAAACTTAAACCTTTAACCGCGCTACTTCCACGAAGGTAGGAGGAATACTAAATTTTGTAAAAATAATAGTAACTAATTTTATTTATTTTTTAAAAGGTAGGTAATTGTTATTATTATTATTGGTAGTTGTTGTTATTATGGTTCCTCTTCTTCTTGTTCTTCTCTTTATTATTATTATTATAATTATTGGATCCTTACTCTGGCTCTGGTGGAGAGATGGACGGTTCTCCCTGCTCTACTATATAATCTCTCTAACTTTGCCCTTTGATAAGCTATTTTATACTATGGTAAAGTACAAGATTCCATACGCGTCCAGGTGGAAGTTTTACACCGCGTATACAATCAACTAAAATTTAGCATTTCAAATAAGAGGACCCACAATAGACGAGAAATCTCTTGATATTAGATTGACTGGGGTACAAAGGCCTCTTATCAATGGACACTTGATTACTGAATATGGACCGTTCAATTATTAATTTAAACATCCAATTGATGTCCACAAATCAGTTTATTTACGAAAAAATATATAATAATTTTCAACATATGCCCCATATCTATAGTAGTGAAAAATATTTGGATGGTTTAAATTAATTATTCTTCAGATTTACAACATTTGAGTGCATGTGTATGGACCGTCAGATTCTGATAGTATCTATTCTTCTTTTAAACGTGAACAGGCTACACGCGTGTAAGGTAGGAGTTGCTAACATTTCATCTACAAGAAAAATACACATGCAGACATTTCACATGTGTATGGACACTCCACTGTGTTCAAAATGGACAGATCTATCAGTCCATTTGGTTTCTACACTTTGGTCCACCTAAGTGAAGTAGGCTGTGTCGCATGTACTCTATATTGGCACATGTGGTAGGGTAATAAGCGTGTGAGCTTACCAAACTGGCAGAGGAAGCATGTGTGAGGCGAAGATTAGGCATTTCGCAAATGTGAGGTGTACAGCTCGAGCTATTAAAGATGACCATTACTCTTTTCTACATTTAGCCTGGAGAAAAAGATATGGTTGTCGTTCACGTCACCCACTGTTCAAGTTAGCATATTTGACACGTGTATTTGTAAGTGCACTCGCTTCACGTGTGAACACAAGCTATACATGCATAAATCAGAATAACTCATCAGGATATTCCGGATCTTTACATTGCATGCATAAAACATCAACCTTATGTGATCATCAGGTGGGCAATTTGTCCATGTAATAAATGAATGATTAATGGTTATTTCCTACGATCGTAGTTTGATTTACAAATATGGACCATGTGATGAATATATCCATCTTGTTTTTGATACAAGGCCTCTGGAAGGTAAGGAACAACAAATAAAAGGATTTGGTAATAAATACATGTACTTTATTTCTATGATCGAGTGCACTTACTAGGTTAGACCTACGGCTGTCAACAGGCCAAGCCTGGGTTGGTCTCGGCCCGGATTTTGAATGGTTTTTAGCTGGGCTATCGGGCTGAGCTTATTTAAAATTCTGATTTTGATAGGGCCGAGCTCAGCCCATTGACACCCTAGTTAGAGGCTTAGAGCTGTCAATGGCTCGGGTCCTATAGTAAGCTTCTTTGGTTCTTAGTGGGTTTGGGTCTAATTCTCGAAGTCTTGCTTGAAGATATAATTGGATTTCAGCATTAGTTGGGTATTGTTTGTACTCTTGTATATGTGGTTTGAGTTGGGTTTAAGACAAATAAGAGTGGTTATATGGTTATATATTTAGGTCCACCTAATAAATATATTAGACCGTATAAATGTACTACTTTGAAATATGTATGGTGTGTAAATGAACTCCCTTATATGTATGTGGCTCAAGAAATTTTATTTGATTTTAGAATAATCGATATATTAAATTATATGGTCATACTATTAGAACTTATTGGACCTAACCTTTCTTTTGTTTTGTTTTTTTTTTTTTAATTTTTAACACGTATACTGACAGAGACACACACCCTACATGGACACTTGAGCCGATGACTTTAGTTAATTGGACCTAACTTTAGGCAATTTGACCCAATTGTTTCTCGTTCGATCACATTAACTGAGCTGAAGTGGAGTTGAGTAATTTCTAACTCTGGTATAGAGGTGAGAATCTAGTCTGACTCAATAAAATAGGCCTGGACTAGTTAAAATTGATTTAGGTCTATAAGGTATGCATGGGTCCACTGCGATATGTATATTAAACCTATTATAACCATTAGATGCAATAGCTCATGTTAGGCCTAAAGCACAAATATCAGCTACATTTATAATATAAATGAGCTACACAAGTGGAAACAGTGGGAAGGGGGAGCCTACCATCCAAGCACAACTTTTCACAAAACAAATAACGGTTGAAGTGGATTTCGCTTGGCCATAAAATAAAATATTCAAAGGTAGATGTCCCTCTTCCAATTATTTTCTTTTGTGTCGCCTACCTGAATCATGGGTCAACATAATATTTTAGCCCTAGATATAATGATAGATGACACAACTACTGGTTGGAGTAAATTATATACAAACTTCTCAGTGGGCCCCATAAAACATTAGGCATCCTCCTCCTGACTATTTTTCTTGGTGTGGCCCACCTGAATAATGAAGCTACACTTGGTCAGACTGGTTTTGATAAACACATCACGGTGGGGCCTACCCATGCTGCCCTATGTTCGCTCGCTTCAAGGTCTCTAGTGGTCGCAGAAGACCATCTCTTACTACACACACAATAGCTAATTAGGGAGGTAGAATTAATTACAATTACATTAAAGGCCTGTTTGATTTTCAATGATACATGTAAATCAGGGTAAACAAATAATTTTTACTTTTTCACCATGTTTGAAAATATGAGAGTAATTCCACCTCGAAAATCGAAACAAAAGTGTTGACTTAAATATGTGGACTCCACTGTAATGTATATGATATATCTACACCGTCCATCTATTTTATTAGAACATTTTGGAACATGAATCGAAAAATGAGGCAAATCCAACACTCAAATGGCCCACACTAAAGGAAACAGTGGCCTTAATTCGTCCACCATTTAAAGTTATTTTCTTCTTTGGGCCCACATTGAGGTTTTTTTCATCATCTAACCCGTTCATAGGGTTACATAGGCTTGGATAAGGGGAAAAGACAAATATCAGCTTGATCCAAAACTTTTAAGGGCTCAAGAAGATTTTAATGGTAGGCATTCGATTCCCTTTGTTTCTTGTGGTGTGGTCCACTTGACCTATGGATCTGCCTCATTTTTTTGCTCATGCCATAAATTTGGCTGGCATAACAAATGAGCGGTGTGAATAAGTAACATACATCACGATGGGCCCCATATTAATGTTGTAAATTTCTCAATTAAAGTATTAAAAAAGTAAGTTGTCACATCTACATTGGGAAAGAGGTGGTAATTATCTAGGTAAATAATTATTACCCATTTACATACAATTACACCTGAGCCGAAAAATCAAAAAGGCCTTAATGGAACTACTCTTTTTAGAAGAAAGGCATGAGAAATTGCTAACGAGGAGGTTAGATTATCTATCTTAATGGGGTAGCATTTGTTAAGTTCGTGTACAATCAATATAAATGTGTTTCACGGGGTTCGATTCCTTACCTCAGTGTTAGACTCTGAGGAGTTTCAACACGAGGTCTTGGGTTCGATGCCCATAGGTGGTGAAAGTCCACTATGGCGTGCGTGGGAGTTTGTGTCGGGTGCGTGTGAAAAAAACAAACGTGTTTCATGCGGTCTAATGAAACTTACAATCCATCATGTGAACCTTCTTGCTAAATGCTTTTATTTATAAGGTTTACGATGAGAAGAAGAAGAGTACAAGATGAAGAAAGAGAGAGAAGTGGAGAAAAAGAGTTGGAGGAGTATGAGTATGAAGATTTTGAAAGAGAAGAAGGAGATTTATTTTCGCACTTGACTTCCTCTGCATATGTCTCACCCACATGTGTGGGGACTTGATGTCCTTCCTCATCAAAAAATTAAAAAACTTTAAAAAAATTTAAAAAAATCCTTTCTACTCAAGTATGGGTACACCCAGACCTAACAAAAACTCGACCCTTTAACCACACCACTTCCAGGAAGGTAGGAGTAATACTATATTTGGTAAAAAGAATAATAAGTAATTTTATTTATTTTTAAAAGGTAGGTAACTATTATTATTATTGGTCGTTGTTATTATTATGGTTCTTTTTCTTCTTATTCTTCTCCTTATTATTATTATTATTATTGATCACATGAGGATGTCTCCATTTTAACCCATTCGCAAGTGAAGGTTTAGCCAATGGACAACTTCTATCCTATTAAATTCATGTGAAGTACAACCCTTATAATAGTTTGGTTCCATCATGGGCTACCTGGAGAAAAAATTCAATGTCATATGCTTATTCACTTCCAAAAAACTGGGCAAAGGCTATGGATAAAAGCCGTAGCCATAGACATATGGCTATTGTTTTAGTCCGTAGCACGACTGTAGTTGTAAGTGCCGTAACAATAGGTCTTGAACCTATGGCTACGGATTTAATCCATAGCTATAGATCACAATAGCTACAGATATAATCCATAGCAATTATATCTATAGCGAAAACTACAAACAACTACGGATATTATTTGTAGCTAAAAGTCCGTAGTAATTTGCCAAATTTAATAATGGCTACAGCTGTCAGATTACTAGCTACGGTCAATATCCGTAGCTATTTCATACATTAAAAAAATATATATAATCATTTGTTCATTCAATTACCACCTGCATAATCATTCATTCATTCAATTACAATCAATTGTAATCAATCATTCATTCAATTATAATCAATTATAATCATTCATTCATTTAATTACAATCAAGTACAATCCTTCATTACAATCAAGTACAATCATTCATTCATTCAATTATAATTACAATCAATTACAATCCTTCATTCAATCAATTACAATCTTTCATTCAATTAATTACAATTACAATTACAATAATGCTGAAAATACAAACCTTTGGCTTCATTAGAGAAATTTGCTCGACTTAACCTTAAAATTTCAATGATAAAGAATTAAAAGAGAAGATATATTTGACGGTATGATATTTTTTTCACAAGTAAATAGGCATTTTTCAGCCATCAGCCCATTACCCACCTGAAGAATCAAAAATCGATTGTTGTCCTAGTCCAGTCTTTTTCCTTTCAATTTCTTGGTGACATTTGTAAAATTACTTTCACGGTCATTTATGTAGTACTTTGAAGAGTTGTCTCAAAATGTAACTCTAGTAATGATAAAGTCACTTCCTGCAACAGCTTCGTATATTCCATTATCCTACAAATAGTCATGGCATTCATAAATCGGAATGACCATTGGGAGAAAAAAAAACAAAGTGAAAGAAGTGCATCATGTATAACCATTTTTTTCTTAATGAATTAATAAAACTCAAAGAGAGGAATGAAATTGACACAAAAGGAATGGTCTCACCATATGGTTTGTAGGGCCAAAATAAACGTCTGGACGATTTCTTCAAAGAGGACCATCGGTAGCCACAAGTACCCACTTCTCAAGTGGAACAAATACGGACCACGATTATCTATGACCTGAAAAATAGGCAAGCAGAGTTGACCATCATGAAAAGAAAATCTCCATTTACTTGTCAATAACAAGTACGACATGCCAGTGATTAGTGGCAATGCCTCGAGTTCTAGACAGTTTCTAGGGTATACAGTGCATCACGTTGTATAGAGAAAAGATCACCATCAGAAAATAATCTAATGATGTTCAGAAGTTGCAGGTTCACCGCCTGCTAGAAATGTGTACCTTCTTGGTAGAACCCACCTAAGGAAGGGAAAGAGGTTTGCTAAGCTCACCTGCATGTATAAGTGAGCTAATGCACACACTACCATATGCCGGCATGGCAGACAGGTGTAATATCCAAGCCATCCATCAGAAGGGTAAACTGTAGATTCCATATCCTAAGAATCAAGTCAGTCTTCTAGTCGGGTCACAATCAACTGAACGAATCTATAGCTATGAAAGACCTGTTTGAAGTTTTCTAACACATCCACTTATTTCTAATATCATAGCTATGAAAGACTTGTCTGAAGTTTTCAACTGAAGGTTTAGGTTTAGGTTATAAGTTTAGATTTAGGTTAAGGTTTAGGTTTAAGTTATAGGTCTTGGGATTTGAGAATAAGTTTAGGTTATAAGTATAGGTTTAGGTTAATGTTGTAGGTTATAGGTTTAGGTTATAAGTTTATGTTAATATTATAGGTTATAGGTTTAGGTTTAGGTTTAGGGATTTGAGAATACATTTACATTTCAGGTTTAGGTTTAGGTTTAGGTTTTACGTTTATGTTAATGTTACAGGTTTAGGTTTAGGTTTAGGTTATAAGTGTAGGTTAGGTTTAGGTTTAGGTTATAGTTTATAGGTTATAGGTTATAGTTTTAGGGAATTGAGAATAGGTTAAGGTTTAGGTTTAGGAAATCGGGTTCAAGTTTGGGATTGGGTTTAAGTTTGAGTTTTCAAGATTAGGTTTAGTTTAGTTTAGGGAGTTGAGATTAGAATTAGGTGTAGGTTTAGGTTTAGGGATTTGAGAATACATTTAGGTTTTAAGTTTTAGGTTTTAGGTTTAGATTAAGGTTAGGTTATAGGTTATAAGTATGTAGATTTCTATATAAAAATTAATTAAAAATTTACAGAACTATAAATGCAACAATATGCATTAAGGAGGTTTGCTAATTCCACACATGGAGAGTGTTGTCCCTATCCGTCCATACTCAACCAAATTGTGTGCTTGATCAGATTTTTCCACCAGGTAGGCTACATAGTCTAGATTTTTGGCATAAAACAAAAGTCAGGAACTCAGTTTTCAAAAATATATTTTTTTATGGATCCCCCCAACATCTTAGACTCTCGTTTAATAGGAGAAGCAACTAAGATTATCAGAAAACATGCTCCTTTAAAAGGCAACACCCCCATTACCTTGTCTATGACATATATTAATTATGAAGTCAAATTAAATTGACTAAATTATGAACTGACAGTCAATAAGTCACATCCTACAATCAGATTGGTCAAATAATCCTGACCTTTGAAAATGGATACTTGTATGCCACGTATGCAATTTCTAAGTGCCTGCATATCATAGAAAGGAAGTTGTGACACCAATGGATTCTAAGCAGAAAAACAATTAATCAAAAAGAAAAAATAAAGAATTTAGATGACCATATATGATCCATAACAGAGCCCAATATGCAATTATCATAAACACCACAAATGGATCTTTATTTCATGAAACAACCATTTAAAGACATCCAAATGCAAAATTCAAATCACAAATCATAAACTTATAAAACTAAGTTTAAAATAAAGAAATTCATGAGCTGTTTACATATGCCAGTGATGATTTTCTCATTAGATCTTTGCATTTGAGCAGCATTCTCATTGGATTTTTGCATTGAGAAAATAAGATTACAACTTATTGTTACTTGATTTCTATTGATGATTGAGGGAATCAAAAGAAAACCCAAAGCAGGTATTGATGAAGACCCAAGAAACTGATATTAATCAAAACCTGAAAAATCATTAGATGAAAATTGAAAGGAAACCCAAAATACAAATCAATAGAAAATGAAAAGAAAATCCAAAATAGATATTGATGAATTAAAAATCAAGCCTATCAGACCTGTACACATTTTTACACACAAGTTGCCACAAGAATGTATGGTAGACTTGTACAATATCACCATACACGAGCATGGTTTAAAAAATCAGGCCTATTAGACCATCCTAAATGCTCAATCAGAACAGGGCCCAATGACCTACATTTTTTCCTCAAATCAAGAAGCTAGGATTGTCCAATTGGACCGATCTTTGGTCATGGCCCATTACAGTATGGATTGCAGAATGGATGGTCCCGATCAAGTAAAAAAAATTGCCACATTTCCCATAGAAATTTGTGTGCAAAAAAAAGAGTATAGGAAGTCATGGCATTTAACATTTATACTCTTTATGTAAATACCAATTTGAAACAATAACTAAATTAGCACTAGACTCCACTGCCAAATGAGGGCCAAGTATTCTACATCGAATGCTTTTCCAAAAGGGAGACATGGTATAGAGCTACAGAATAAAGAGCTTACTAGGTCAATTGACCATACAAACGAAAATTTCAAAGATGAAATTAGAATTTGAAAGACAAAAAACGGGATATACAATTTTTTCTATTCCAATTCGGGAAACACTCTAAAATTCCAATCATCTAGAGTCATCGATTGCTAGAGTATCAAATAACTCCTTGCATTATTAATGTAAATTAAATGCTAATTGAGGTCTACAAGGGCTGTTTAGAAATAAAACAATGAGAAATCTACAAACTACCATAAAAGATGACAAAACTAAGAGTTGCCACTAAAGATAAACAACAATATCTTTCTGAAACAAAATCGAACAAGTCTCATAAGCGATTCTCAAACAATAGATCCACGGGCATCACTTCGGGGCCTGTTCAGATTGGTGGAGAACAAGATTCACCAGAAAAGAGAAATTGATTTCCTCTATTTAATGGTTGCCCTCGTTTGTCGAAGCCCAAAGCAGTGATGAAATCAGTTTTCATTCCTCAGAGAAGGGACATTTCCTTTTCTTCCCGAAAACCTAAGAAATGGAATCAAATCTCCAAGTCCCTAAACCCCTCTTCATACCATTTTGGCACCAAAACCCCTAAATCCAGTTCAAAAAATAACTTTCAATCCTAAAAAATACCGTAAAAATTGAAAAATTCCTAAAAATATGGAACATTTTTCCCTGCATGGCTTTAAGGGTTGATTCATGGAGTTGGAAAAAGTCCAGATCTATCTATGCACCTAAGCAGAGAAGAAATTACAATCAGATGAAGGTTGCAGCTGGTGGATGAGCTGAGACGGTAACTAGGGTTGGAGAAAGGGGTTTCGAAAACCCTAACACAAGGTCTGCTCACAAATCAATGGTGGGTTTACGGTAAAAGGAGGTTTTGAAAACCTTAGAGAGAGAGAGAGAGAGAGAGAGAGAGAGAGAGAGAGAGAGAGAGAGAGAGAGAGAGAGAGAGAGAGAGAGAGAGGTCGGGAAACAAAGAGAGGGGAATGAGGCCAAGAGATAGAGAGATCAAGAGAGGGCGAGGGAAAGGGAGAGGCTGAGTGCGTGAGAGAGAGGGTGAGGGAGCGTGAGAGATGGAGAGATGGCGAGGGAAAGGGAGAGGCTGAGAGAGAGAGAGAGAGAGTATGGGTGTTGGCAGATGGGTGCGCGCAAAAGGATTAGTGTGGACATTTGGGTTTTAGGGTGATGGACGACACATTCAGTGCTTGATTTTAGCACTCGTGGGGCCCATCATGATGTATGTTATTTATCCACTTCGTCCATTCATTTTAACAGTTGATTCAAAAAAGGATTCAGATTGAAGTTGTAAGTGGACCACATAACATATTAATGATAGAAAATTATTTTTAATTATTTCATATGGTGTGGTCCACTTAGACCTTCAATCTTAATAGGTGGCTTAGATAAAACACATATATTCCGATGGGCCCCACAGAGTCCTTTAAGCACTATTAATCTCTAGTAAGACCTTAGTAAGGATATAGGTTTTAGTTACAGATTAAGTAGGTTTTGGCTATGGCTTAAAGATGTAGTATTTTAACTATGGTTTATATCCATAATAAAAAACTTTCAAACTCCGTAGCTTTTGTTTTATTTTTTTAGTAGTGTTTGGATAGGTCACACCATAAAAAATAATTTATAATAATTAATAAATAGCAAAACAGAAGCATAGCATAAGAGCTTTATTAAGTGAGCATAATTGATCAATGTTTTGGGTTTATGTAAAGGTTGAATATTATGATTAGGCATTTTAGTAGGCATCACTAAAGTTGTGATTAATTGATCAAAACAGAAGCATAGCATAAGAGCTTTATTAAGTGAGCATAATTGATCAATGTTTTGGATTTATGTAAAGGTTGAATATTATGATTAGGCATTTTAGTAGGCATCACTAAAGTTGTGATTAATTTTAAGTTTGTATAAGAGGTAGTGCATTTGAAATGTGATATATGCATAATCTTTGAATAAGCACGAAAACCTTCTAAATGTGTGAAGCCCTGGATAAGAAAGATTTTATATAGCTTTTATACTCGTTCATCTAACATTTTTTTATGAAGAGTGTCGCTTTCTATACCGTTCGTGCTGGATGACCGATAAGCTAAAGAACCGTGGTTTTTTGTTTTTTTTTTCACACAATACCCTTCACACACATCCTCACACTTGCACCATAATGGAATTTTATCACCTACATGCATTCGAACCCAAGACTTCGTGTCGAAACTTTGGGGAATATACCACAAAGGCAAGGGCTCACCTCAAGCAAGAAAATCTTACTTTCCTCGTATCACGAGTGATCCATATCATCATTGTTATTATCAACGCTACTACATCAGATGCAATCTGCAACGACGTGGTCCAATTACATTGCAACAAGTAAGATTTTCTTAATTGTGGGGAGCAGAGGAATTAGATTCCAAAAACTTGTGTGCTACTTTAATAAATGAAGCTAGTGAAAAAGAGTGAACAATCAAACAAGAGGGTGTAGACGTCAGGCAATTACACGATAATCTGGCAATTTACAACGCTTAATGCGCAGGCACCCGGAAGCAGTACACGTGGAATTTTACCTCAAACTAAAAATCGACTAAATTGTGGAATCCACTATCTGTAACTGACATAAACCAAATCAGACTGTTTGAACAATCCTAACCTCTGATCCGTGGACACTTGTCTATTGAAATAAGACCATTGGATATTTTTCATTTTTAACCATCCAATGAATGTCCACCACTTTGATAGTCAAATGATCAAATAACTGTAGCTCTTGGATCATGGTGTATACAGCTTCTAAGTAAGTTGTAACTGCCAGCGTATCATCCGTCAGGCTCTGCCAGAGTATCAGAGTTTGATACTTAAGAGCAATCCTGTGGGTACCAATATCTCACACAAATCGATGCACGTCCATCCATCGAGACAAAAACTTCTATACTCTGGCAGAGTATGATGTTTCATACTCGTGCACTCAAAAATATTTCATGGGTCCTATGCATAACTCAGAATAAACCGTCCATCTTGTGGGCCTTAATTAGATGGTTTTTACACCAAAAATTACACTTGAGAAATGCTGTTACCAAAAGATTTGGGTACATCTATGAAAGTTTTAAAAGAAAATTATTCAACCGCTAAAATTTAACAAATAAAAAATCAAAGGTTAAAATCATTCATTAAATCTGATTTCTAGATTATGGCCCATCATAGGCATCACACGATTTTAACTGTTTTACCTGAGTTACAAACATCCACGTATACAATTTCTAAGTACATGCGTATGAACCATCACACTGACAAGAGTATCAATTAACTCTCCATCCATCAAACCCCATCGAGCACATGGATTTCTTCTCCGAAACAATGTATCTGCCCGTAGCCCAATCATCACCCCCGCCAACAACAGTGATAGTTCACCACCATCTTTTGGACTTTTAGTACCCTTACACAGAACGCCGTATCTTGGGGCCCACAGTCGATGGAGTATAGCCCAAAAATTACACTGATCAAACCTTCCTAAATCACATTGTTAAGATGGCATGATTGGTGCGGATTTGAAGCAATGCTCCATCCACAACTGGGCCCACTATTTGGATGGTCTGGATTGCCATGCATATATGTCGCGTGCATGTAGATCAGTGGCAAACTATTACTGTAGTCTACCAGAACCAATCGTTCGCACGTATAAATCTCTCTGTACCCTGTAAACTACCCAAAAATAGGTTATTTCATCCTAGACCATTCACACTTATGCACGCATGTCTATATAAACACGTGTATGAGATCCAAGCTTTCCATCAGGTGAAACAGACTATTGGGATATGCTTGCCAATATCTGGCCGTTTGATTCCCAAGTGTGCCACGTTTACAAAACAAAAGGATGGCTCAAACAAAATTTCTATCCATCCATTTTCTTTGTACACTGTGGCCCACCTAATGAACAAAAAGGTCTAAATATTTTTGTCCATTAGATATAAACAGTTTGGTACACGTGCTAGATAGCTAGGATCGTGTACACGTGGACCATATTGCCATGTGTGCTTGCATGTGTTTGGGAGAGTTCCACACGCGTGTGGTTTTGCATGCATCCTTTCATCTTCATTTAAAGTGAAGGAGCCAGGAGGATTGATAGCTTGCAGGGCCATTAATCCACGCGTCAAGCAAAGAAGCTGTTAAAAATATAGAAATCTAACCGTTCATTTTTCACATGAAAATTCCACCAAATTTTAGTCCTTTGATTTAGAATTTTGCACCATAAGAAATCGACTATGTGTCTCACCAGATGAACGTCTATGATCTCCATGAATAGCCCTCACCACACTTATGGAGCCCAAGGATTATAGTTTCGGGTGGTCGCATGGACTACTAAATGTTCGATTTTCTTTGGGGATATCTACCATACTCCACTAGAGTATGGAATATCATACACTTGCACTGTCTACTTTACCCATGGTATTCATATATCTCAATCGCAACCACCCAAATTGTGGGTCCCAATGTGGATGGGTCAAATTTTAATTTTATTTCATTGAACGTACAATACTGACCATCCCTTCAGTGGCCAACCGGGAAGTTTTCTCATATCTTTCCATCAAACAAATAAGAGAATCCAATGATACACGACAAGAGGCTAGAAAGGCCAGAGAAATATTTCATCCCCAACATGCTCACTTTAAATATTCATTTTAGGAAACGCATCACCATTTTGGTGTGGCTGGATCAGGAAGAGAGATTCATCACCTAATATCCCATAGATAGAAAGTTCAGAAGAAGATCTTATCCGTCCATATTATATATACGATCCTTTATTAAAAATTAACCTGAAAAATGACCTTAATATTTATTATATTTTCTGACTCGTTTTTCATCTTAAATATTCATTTGATGGAAACCATCCACAGTCTAAGATATTTTAGTTGGTTTTATTTTTATCCATAGGACAATCATGAAAAAATTTCAATAATGGACGGTCTGGATCCAAAATATTACTTGAAACATCTCAACCATTGAGCAATGAACTTACCTCCATGTCCAGTGCACCAAACTCTCTTTTGTATTATTAACGTGAAAAGACTGAGGCAAAGGGATAGACTTCGCTTCGCATCTGTCGCGACTGAAAAACCACTATATATCGCAACCCACTGGGTCCCACATGCTGACATGGTCCAATTATTTAAACCGTCCATATTCTAGTTACTATATAAAAGTAATTTATTATCTAATAATCAAACTTCATTGATCACCCCAACCGTTGACTTTTAAAGTTGAATATGATACATCATCTTCGGATAACAATGGTCAAAATGATCACCTCAGGATAAACTTCTTACAATATCCCATCTGGACGGTTCAGATTACTATAATACTCACAATACAGTCCAGTTACTCGCCACACACGCTGGATGCTGATGCACGATAGAGGCAAAACGAACTAAAGATGACATGAATATCCTCTGTATCTCGATCAGTTAAAGAACTGTAGTAGAAGATGGTGGAAGCAGCAAAGCTAACAAGAAAAACAGACGGCAGCAGCTATAGTAAGAGTATCTGAAGAAGAATCGATGGATAACATTGAGGCAGTGAAGCGAGAAGAATGTGGTTGTTGTGGAATGTGGGAGGATTGCACCATGGGCTACATTGGGTTTGTAAAGGAACGGTTCGGAGGCATTTGGGTCTGTGGTCTATGTGAAGAAGCTATCAAAGATGAGCAGACACGGCTCGGGGTCGACGTCGATATGGCTTTGCGGATCCATGCCACGTTCATAGAGACTGCTAACGCCGATCCTGCCGTCCATGTGTTGCGGTCCACCGTAAAGCTAGTAAGGAAGATCATGTGTTCTGGTACTAGTCAGAGACATCCAAAGTAGCTAAGTTAGATATTCTGATTTAGATTAAGAACGTATTTGTTGAAAAACAAGCTTTTTGGTGCACTTTTCTTTATTCTCATAGCTTTGGGCAGGACTTGGACCTATAAGGTAGGACCGTGCGACGGGCTTGAGCCTCATGTGGTTGGGTTAATCAATTGCCAGGTTAGACTTGTGGATTACATACATCATTTTAGCCCAACCTGGCCCCGTGGTTGGTTTGATTCCTTTAAAATGCTTTCTTCTTCTATTTAATTTAATTTAATTTTTTTTTTTTTAATGCATGAGTGGTCCACTTAATCAATGGATAAATTAGGAAAATCCAAGAGGGAAATAGGATTCTTATGAATTTTTAGGGCACGCTGGTCCTGTCGAGCCAGGTCAGTCCCGGGAGGGTTTTTGGGTCAGGCTTGGAGTTTGGTTTTAAATGTTGGATCGGAGCCAGGGCTAGCCTGACCCGGCCATTGCCATTTTATTTTTATTTTTTTTTAAAAACAATAATAATAAAATTATATGGTCCTGGCCATTGCCACTCGTTAGTGGAAATGGGGCTTTTTCTCCTTTATAAGTAGACCTTATAACGGAGTCTTGAGCTGAAGAGAATGCATGCCCTTGCATGTTGGCTTGTGTGCACGTAGAGCTTAAGCGAAAAGGGTACCCCACATATCTCTTTTCCTTGGATATATACACTCCATCAGGCTCATTTGCTAGTCACTAGAAAATCATCTCTCTAAACTCGTTTACAGCAACACATGTGCCAACTGGGCATCCATGAGGAGCACGTAGATGTGCATAAGCAGTCCTGTTATTTATGGATTGTGAAATTGACTGATTGTCTATGCATTAGTGATGGAGATTTAATGTTATAATCTTAAAGATTTGTTTTCCTCACCTTGCACAGTCAGGAGAACCTCTCACTCGCTAGAACTAGGTTTTTCTCTTATGTGTTAGTGAGGGTACCAATATAGGTATATATAAGAAAGGGAATACGGAGGTTTACTCATCACACTTCTCTCTTAGGTGGTATCCACACTGTCCGTTTCCATATTCAGCTTAATAACCATATCTAGCGATTCAAGCGTTCCATGCCAAACCTATTTATAATGATCACAATTGTAGTGAGGCCCACTGAATTGCTTAATCTAAACAATCCAATAACCATATCTAAACTGATGATCATGTATGGCCCTCCTTATAATAGTCTTACTATCCCCGCCTTGATGAAGAACATACCAATTTTTTTAAATATTTGGTTCACTTACCAAGCAGGTCACACATGTTGGATGTGGCTTCTTGTCGTTTTAAACTGTCCATTGCTTGTGTAGGGGGATGGCCCAGCTCATGAAAGGACTGATCTGACCTTTTTCTTTATGTTCACCTTCACGGTAACTGCCACTTTGTGCACCACTCAAAGGGAGCTAAGGAATGCTAAGAACAAGGGAGCTGCATGGAAGTCCCACGCTGGTCCTTATGGTACGC
Organism: Magnolia kwangsiensis; assembly: GCA_037074715.1. Classification (NCBI taxonomy): domain Eukaryota; kingdom Viridiplantae; phylum Streptophyta; class Magnoliopsida; order Magnoliales; family Magnoliaceae; genus Magnolia; species Magnolia kwangsiensis. The sequence goes on along the minus strand of CM073577.1, from coordinate 13,693,195 downwards.
ATGGGGTGATCAGGGTTGTTGTTCCAGTGGGCCACCATGTGGATAGGCTATATTGCAAAAACATACTTGAATGGTTTTCTAGCAAGTGGCCCACAAAAGTAACGGAGCAAACCGTTTAAATTCAACCCAGAAATAAAATAAAAAATAAGAAACAAAATCTGCCGTCTTGCTTGACACGATTTGGTACTTGTACCGTAAATGTTCCAATGGCTGGTTTGTTTCACAGATTATGGCAATAAAGTAAATAAAATGAGTAATGATTATAAATTACTTATTTTATAATATCAATACCGTTTAACCGAAGTGATGGTGTTTACACTGAATCTATCGTAGTCAAATCCAACGGATAGAATGCTGCCATATGTCAGCACAATTGGAAGAGATCATGAGGATCCAACACTTGGAGACATTTGCGCAATTGAAACCCTCGAGACTATCATCCTCTCGAATTCATATGGCAAGCAGGCATAGTCTACAGATACCTAAAGTGTCTAGGGAGCATGCGTAATGCATGCAATGCAATATAAAGGCGCTAATATCCAGTGACACATAGTTGAATTTAATTTAATTAACCATATAACCGTACTAAGAGGAGAAAGCCGTCTGAAAACATAAAAAATGACCATACAGGGCACGTATAATTAAAGATTAGTGGTTCCATCTCAACAAAAGAAGCACACCAAGCCAAGATTCCTAACCAATTAATCGGAACGTTGATCCCAAAGGCCAAGAGACCACAAGCACATCCACCACTTAAGTTTGTAAAAGTAGCACAGAATAGAGCTCATAGCCCTCGCCATTCTAAACCCAACAACTCTTTTTAGTCTATCAATTTTTAGTCTTATATGGATGATCATCATATATGAGCTTAGCCTAGTTTAGCCTCTCCGCTTCTGTCTAACGTTATGTTGTAGTAAGTCTGAATCGATTAATATATCTTGATTTAGTTTCCTGCTTCTATCTAGCGTATCATTGCAACAACTCAAATTTGGGTTTATTTAATCGTCCATGAGCCTGTCATCGGATTTCGTGCCTCTGTGCCTTCGTAGCAGTAAGTACTACTTTAGAAACTTTTAAGACACCTTTGTAGCCAACGAATTTGCATTCGAATGCTTTAAGAGCTCCTACATATATCAAATTTTTCTTTAAATTTAGAACATGCCCAACACTAATCAGAGTACCCTTTATCCCATTAAACATTTTGATATGAACCGTAACAATTCCCATCATCTTACGGGCATGATCATTAACCATAAGAACTAAGCTACCATCATACTCATTATATGTAGTGAACCAACTCCAATGAGGATACATGTCGTACGATGCCCCTCTATCCAAATTTCAATTATTATATAAGTGTCTGACCTTGGATACAGATAATATGTCACAACCACTCGTTCATTCACTAGATTACGTCAAATTGTCCTCATTCGATGAATAATCTGATTTCTCATCATTTTGAGTTTTGGAATTTGTACAGTACTTCGTATGTCTCGTCCTGCCACAACTCTAACACTTCAAATTTCTTTGGCCTTTAGAGTTGGACCTTGATCATGATTTTTTCATCTCTCACCCAAATATTTTTTTCCAAGAAACTAGCGCACCTACGAATGTATTGTTCCTTCCATTATTCATTCTCAACTGCTTCGACTAAAGGGCTGAGATAATGGTATCAACGTCCAATGTATCCCTATCGTGATAAAGAGTATCAACTAGATACTCGTATGATTCTGAGAGAGATGTTAACAAAATTAGGGCTTTGTTCTCTTCATCGATTTTCACCTCTACACTTGTCAACTTGCAAACCAGTTTTTTGAAGACATTAATGTGCTCAGAGAGATCCAACCCTTCCTCCATTTTGAGATTATAAAGTTATCTCTTCAGATATAGATGATTGGAAAGTGACTTCATTATATAAATGCTCTCCAACTTCGCCCATAGGCCTATGGTAGTAATCTCATTAATGACATTGTAAATAACTTCATCGGCCAAGCACAATTAGATTACGCTAATCGCCTTCTAATCAAGTTCATCCTACTCCTCTTCTTTCATCTATTCAAAACGTTTCACTTCCCAAGCAGTGCATGTTACAACCCTTACAAAATTAGAAGTACTTTCATATTCAATCTCCACAATTCAAAGTAGATTTTACTCATGAACTTCTTTATCTCAGACTTCATATTCGATCCTCTCAATATGATGTCTCATATTCAACATGAAAACCCAACGTTTACTCTGATACCACTTGTTAGGAAATACAACAAGCCTTACACGACTTGTCGATGAGGAAGCAACCTCAAACGAAATCAAATAATACAATATGGAAAGAAAATTTAAGCAACCATAGAGAACATGAATTTTATGTGGAAAAACTCTTACGAGAAAAAACTACTACACAAAGCAACAAACAATCCACTATAATTAGAAAAGTCACAAGAGATGTAACAACTTACATATTCAAAATGCAAAATCCCCCTTCAAAACCCACTCTTTGCGTTAAGAACTTATTTCTTAACCCTAATCTTATATTACAAATGCTTATATAAACATTCATACATAGTTAGAAACAAAACCCACAATTACGTAAAATTTACGTGTTCCATCAATCAACCCAACTAGACATTCGGTCAACCAAGATATCAATAGGAACTATCAGTCAACCAAAACAAACCTCGGTCGATTGGAAACATCACATCATGCTTCATTGACGCACGAATTCCTCAGTTGACCCAACCACAAGTACACCGGATTAAAAACACTTGATCAACATCCATGTGAGGCCCATGGTTGGTTTATTTAAGCCATTGATATGCTATCATGGATGAATGGATAAACCATGCACAAAAAGTTTCCCAAATTGGAAGACCTAGTAATCAAATCTTATCTTTTCCCCGTTGAATGTGGACCGTTGGTGCATTTCTTCTTAATCATGTATTTACATGCCATCAATGGAAAGATTAGGGTAAATTAAATGAAGAGATTTTCTGGGCAGTATTTATACACAATGGGGGCCATCAGATGAAGAGATTGGATATGGTACCAAATAAGGAAGTTCCCTGTTTGCAACAAATAGGAAACCTGGCCTATAAATAGGGCTCTCAATGGGCCAGGCTGACCCATATGCTTTTAGACCTAGCCCGCATTGAGCTATGCTTTGGCTAAATTTCAGCCTTTCTCAATTGGGCCAGGATGGACCGTGTACAGCCCATCAGCCAAGCCTGAATCTAGCCGAACCAGGCCCATCAACATGCATTTTAATTCATTTTTTGTATTTTAATATTATTTATATATTGATATAAACACACAAATATATGTGCACATATAAGGGTTTTTTTTTAAAAAAAAAATTTAAATATATTCTGTGTCGTTGGTAGATAGTTAGTTAAGACAGTCTGGGTCGGCCCACTTCATGAATAGCCTCTCTTCACCAGGTCTCCCACATGTATGATCATGGACCATTTCAAACCTGTTGAAGATCATGAAAGTCATCATCCAAAGGTTGACTCTCAAGCTAACGGTATAGATTTAAGGATTGAAATGGCTGAGTCAGGACTGATCAGGGAGGTTGAAATAGGCCCATTTGTTAATCAAGCCTGAACTTTCGACATTGCACGGCCCATTCATTAATCGCAGAAGATATAAGTTATGGCCTGAACATTAACAGTCTCAAATAGAGCTATAACGGGCTAAGATTGGTACTGAATAGAAACATGGCCCACATCCCAATCATTTGTTAATTAGGCCTCAAATTAAAACCAGGCCCAATCCAGGCCCAGTTATGCCATCCCATCTTACATCCTACGATGAATTTCTACAAACCAGAAAATGGGTGGATGATCTATTCCATTCATCTGAGGTCCTCAGCTTGAATTAATGGACCCTGTCCCCAGAATCTCCCAGATTAAGAGCCTCTAGCCCTCCAATCCTTTGGTCTTTCTTCTGTTGAATGTCGGCCGTCCGTGTATTTCCTTCCATAATATGGTCAATACGATGCTGTCCAATCATCACTGTGAGCTGTGATTGAAACTATAAATTGGTGGGCCATCGCAATTGGGCGGCCCATAACCTTCAATAATGTTCATGAACCTTGAGGAGAACCAAAAGATTTGATGATACCATTAGGTTTTCAGTTTTCCCAATAGGGCCCCACCGTTCAATGGTCCAAACCGGTGTATGATGGGCTTTGGTGTAGATGGCATCCACCAATAGTACTCCCACATGCTGAGATTGATGATCCAAGATGTATTACTGTTGGGCTTTTTCTTGTTGATTGGGAAACACTGTATTTTCACTCTTAACCGTCTATTTATTGACCACTTTTTGAGGGTCCAGGATTCTTCCACTGAGAAAAATTTTCTGTGCATGAGCCACCCAAAGTGGATCCCATGATATCAACGGTCTGGATCATTGAACCAACGTGAATTTATAATACATCATGAACCCCTAACTTCTCAATCAACGGAATCTTGTGGAATGCGGTCAAACACTCCTTTCAACATACCATCGATCTATCGGATTTTCGGCAATGGCCCACTTAAAGAAACGATCTGATCATGTGTACAACCTAGAAATTACATTAGCGTAATAATCATGCTTGCTTCACTCTTTCGCAGCATCGGTAAATCTCATATTAGTATTTTCCCATTTTAGAGTTAACAAATGACCCAGTGGTCCTAGTCACATCAGGACACTTGGACAGACCCTCTGATTGATCTAGACCATCCATTCGCTACAAAGAGTATTTCATGGGCTAACATGTAAAAATCACATCCATAGGATGATTCAAGCCATCCAATAAATGGCCTTTAAAATGGGCAGTTACGAATGTTTTAGAAAATTTGGTCCATCTATTTGTTGGGCCATGAAGGAATTATTTATGTATCTAAATTATCACTTTTACAAGACAATCCTGTCCATCGTCTCCCTGATTTCTGAAATGTACCTCCGTAAAAATGTGTTCTTTTTCATGTTCCCCTATGAAATGTGTGATGAACTTAATGGACAGTCCAGATTAGTCGTTTGTACTGTCCAAATGTGTGAGCACTTTATAGCTTCATTCGTATAATATTTTCTTAATTATGTAATAAGAGACCAAAATATGGTGATCTCACATGAAAGGTATCCTCTTGACTGTGTTTAAACGATTATGAAAATTTGTAATCGCAATTAGTAGTTTAATCAACCGACCTTTGAATTTTTTTTCCTTAATTAATTTGCTAATCCACATACATGCATAGCACCTAAGTGCCAACCTCATACACGCTAGCAAGATCCAAGCCGTCAATCAGTCGGACTAAACAGTATAGATCACTGACCCGAAAATCAGGCTTGTCCAGTACTCATCAGGTGGGTCCCAATGTGTAAAAAGAAAGGGTTCTCTAATGAAGTTTTTGGTGACTTCCATTTCTTTTGTCCACTTTACATGGGTTAAGTCATTTTCATAATGGGGTGATTATTGATTGATGATGACATGTTTGTTTTGTTGGGAGCAAATCAACCAGAAGTTCATAATTTTAAGAATAAAAAAGATTGCTTTTAACCTAAAAGAGCATAGATTATAATAAAATAATATGAAAGTTCTGTTGAAAATCAGTGGTTTTTGAAAAAAAGAAAATTTGAATTTTTCAAAAATTTGGAAATTTCCCGCCAAAATGCCTTTTGAAAATTTTGAATTAAAAAGTGCGGTGTGTGTGCTTTGTCCCACATCAAAAATATAAAGAAATGTTGTGGTTTATATGAGAACTTGTGAAGAGTATTCTTACTTGGAATTTTTGGAAGAGTTGATGCTCGGGTTGCGTGTTCCAGTGCATAGCACTAGAACGTACACACGCGCGCGCTTGGGCTTGTGCACGAGTGTGGGCGAGGGCGAGGGCAGTGTGGCGTTAGATGGTGCACTTTGCACTTCACACGTGCACATCGTGTCGCAGAGTAGTCGTTCCCTCGCGACCTTACTCGAACCGGTGCGATAGGTCTGATCAAAGCCTTAGGGCAGTAGATCTGAAAATCTAAAGTGAACCTGGGTTTTATAGGTGACTGAGAACAGTCAGATCTTAAATCCAAAGCGTCCAGCCACTTCTAAAAACGGATAGTCACCTTGAAAGAAGCAACGGTCTGAAAACGGACGGGCCAAGATGATCCAACAGTCAGATCTTCTGATCTGACGACTAGAAACGTCTGGAATTAATAAACAACGGCAAGAAACATTCTCAAACATTCTGGACCATTGAATACCACACAAAAATGGTGTTATACCTGATACGTATATAAATTAGACCATTCCAGTCCGATTTTATCATCTCAATATACCATCTCTCCCATCAAATCAGATACAATCCAAATCTCTATTATAAAATATTGTGAACATCTCTACTGTCTGAGTCTGCTAGAATAGATCTACTGCGTCAAAACTATTCCATAGTGTACCCATCGTGATTGTTGTATGCTGGATCCAGATAAGACTTATCTTATCCCAGAAGCAATTCGCCTATAACCCCATCAGCAGTTGATAAGGGGGCGAATCACGCTTTAAGGACAATGTATTTTATACGTGATTCAGCCTAGTGAAATAATTTTTTATAAATTTTTTTTTTATATTTTTCGATGTATCCAAACATCAATTTCTAACAATCTTAAAGCGTGATTGCATGGACATCGAAATTGTTACATCAATCAAACTGATGAACCAAGATCTAATTCGATTAGACTGATTCGATGGTTCAAATTTCACTAGATGGTAGGACAAGCTGAAATTCTACTGACCATTTTAAAGATCTTCTACATCCTGGACCTGACTCTCTAGCCTCTGCCTGAAGCAAAAGACACTGACACTTCAGAACAGGTTGCTGCTAGGATCAAGCGACAAGAAGATGAATTACTGTGTCGCGGCCACATCCCCAATGATCTCTCTGATCGGTTCTCTCTGATCAGTTGTACGATTTCTATATGGGGGCCACATCAGCGAAAGAAATTTAGAGTTTACTGGAAAATAAGTACAAGGTTGAAGAGGAAGGTACACACAAATTTTTAATTGCCAGGTATTTCGACTTCACGATGGTAGACAATCAATCGTTGCTTGCCCAAATCTAAGATCTACAGCTTATTGTAAAGAAAATAAAAGCCATAAAAATTGATCTTCATGAATCCTTTCAAGTCGGAGCTATAATCACAAATTTGCCTCTGAGCTGGAAAGACTACAGGAAAAACCTATTGCATAAATCCGAAGAGTTCACCCTAAAACAAATCCAAAAGCATCTTCGAATTGAAGAAGAATCCCGTAACCGAGACAAAAAGGATGACGCTAATGGTGCATCATCATTCATGGTGAACGCAGTAGAATGACCATCCCAAAATAATTCATATGAGAAAGCTGATTCCCTTAAACCTAACAAAGATCAAGGAAACTTCAAGAAAATCCAAAAGAAAAAAAATGACAAACCTCGGAGAGCTTGCTATGTATGCGGCAAGACCGGGCATTTCACCCTAGTCTGTAGGGACCGAAAAAAGCCTAAGAAAGAGGCTAATGCAGTAGACGATGAAATCGTTGCCATGGTCATAGAAGTGAACCTAGTTCAAGAGAAAATTCCTGGTTGGTTGTATGATACAGGTGCCACAGTTCATGTATGCAATGATCGTTCTGCCTTCAAAACATATGAAGACGAGACCAATGGTCAAGAGGTTCAAATGGGAAATGAAAGATAATTGAAATTTACAGGCAAAGGAACCGTGAAATTACTCTTTTCCTCTGGAAAGAAGGTAATCTTGATCAATGTGCTGCATGTCCCAGACATAAGGAGGAATCTTATCTTGGGGGATCTCTTAAGCAAACCTGGAATTAAGGTTATGTTTGAATTAAGCAAGCTAATCTTGTCTAAAAATGGAAACTTTGTGGGTAAGGGTTATGTTTGTAATGAGATGATCAAGCTTTCTTTAAATGAAAAGAATTTTTCTACTTACGTGATTGAGTCTGTAACGTTATGGCATGGTAGACTAGCTCATATTGACTATAATACCATAAAACTCATGGCTAAGAACGGCCTAATATCATATAATGATAGTGACAAAGATAAATGTGAAGTATACATACGGTCTAAAATAATCAAGAAACCATTCCCTAGTGTTGAGAGATCATCTCAAATATTAGACCTAGTGCATACTGACATATGTGAACTAAATAACGTTTTTCTCCGTAGAGGTAAAAGGTACTTTATAACGTTTATAGATGATTATTCAAAATATGTATATGTGTATCTATTAAAATCAAAAGATGAAACATTTAATGCATTCAAGACTATAAATCTGAAGTAGAAAATCAATTAGTTAAAAATATTAAAATCCTTCGTAGTGACCGAGGAAGAGAATATTTCTCTAATGAATTTTCTAACTATTGTGAAGAACACGGCATAATACATTAGTGCACAACACCTTATACAACACAATAAAATGGTGTAGCAGAAAGAAAAAATAGGATATTAGTAGAAATAGTCACCTCAATGTTAATACAAGCACTGTTGTCATTAAACCTATGCAGAGAAACACTGTTAGCTGCATGTCATGTTTTAAATCGAATTCAATCTAAGAAAACTAAGACCTCTTCATAAGAAATATGGAAAGGAAGAAAACCAAGCATAAAGTATCTTAGATTGTGGGGGTGTTTTGCATACTGCAGAACTCCAAAACCTAAAAGAACTAAGTTAGGACCAAGAGCTCTCAAGTGCGTCCTTGTAGGATATGCACAACATAGTAAGGCTTATATACTTCTAGACTTAAGACTCCAATGTAATCATAGAGTCTAGAGATATAGAGTTCTTTGAAAATTCCGTATTCACAGAGAAAAAAAATGCTGAGATTTAATTTCCTAATGAAACTATAAAAGAAAACAAATAGAAGAAAAAACTCCTAGTGAATCTTGTAGGAGCCAAAGTGCAAGAGTAGAAAAGAATCTTGATCCTGATCAAATAGACTCTCAACGACTCATTTTTCATCTAGTTGAGGGTGATAGAGAGAAGGTTATTAGGAAAATACCTATGATTTTAACTATAAAAGATGAAGCTAAAACCTTTAGTGAAGCTATGACTTCAAGAGACTTCGCTTTTTGGAAATAGGTCATTAATGATAAAATGGATTCTATAATATTTAACCAAACATGGGAATTGGTAGATCTACCTCCAGGTTTTAAACCAATAGGTTGTAAGTTGGTAATTAAGAAAAAAATATCACACAGATGATACAATTCAAACATTTAAAGCAAGCTTAGTTACTAAGGGTTTCCGACAGAAAGAAGGAATCGATTATTTTGACACTTATTCACCAATAGCTCGAATAATATCGATTAGGATCTTATTTGCTTTAGCATCCATACATCATCTTCATATCCATCAAATGGACATGAAGATAACATTCTTAAATGGTAATCTCAATAAGGAGGTATACATGGAGCAACTAAAAGGGTTTGTTCTACTAGGAAATGAAAGAAAAGTGTGTAGACTTGTTAAGTCTTTGTATGGATTAAAGGAAGCACTAAAATAGTGGCATGATAAATTTTATTTTAAAGTTTTATCTTATGATTTTGAACATAATATTGCTAATAAAAGCATATATTCAAAAGTGTGTAATGATTATGTTGTAATCATATGCTTATATGTACATGATATGTCAATAATCAGTAATAAAATGGAAGGTGTAACTGAAACAAAAAAGTTTCTCTTTATTTTTAAAATGAACGATCTTGAACAAGTGGATACCGTATTAAGTATCAAAGTTAATCACTTAAAAATTAAAAAAGCAAGTCTCATTATATTGAGAAAATAATAAATAAGTTTAATCACTTAAAAATTAAAGAGGCAAAGACCACGTTTGATCCAAGTATCAAGTTAAAAGAAAATAGTGGAAGAACAGTTACACAACTAGAGTATGCTAGTGGTATAAGCAGTCTTATGTATGCAATGCAATGCTTAAGACCGGATATAGCATACGCCGTGAGCAAACTAAGTAAGTTTACGAGTAATCCAAGTGTTAAACACTAGAAAGAAATAAGTAGAGTTCTAGGTTATCTTAAAGAAACCAATGAACTATAGCTATTTTACTCAAAATTTTCAGAAGTATTGGAAGGATATACCGATACAAGTTGGATATCAAGTGCAGGGAATAACATGTCCACTATAAGGTGGATATTCACCCTAGGAGATGCAGCTGTTCTTAGGGATCAAAGAAATAAACTTGCATAATGCACTCAACTATGAAATCTGAGTTCATAGCTTTAGCTACTACAGGCAAAGAGGCTGAGTGGTTAAGGGATTTTTTTATTAAAAATATCATTTTATGCAAAGCCTATACCGCCTGTTTCACTTCATTATGATAGTGAAGACACTTTAGGTAAATTCTATAGTGGTACCTATAATGGAAAGTTCAGACACATAAGTTTGAGACATGACGATATAAGGCAATTAATTCAAAATGGAATCATTGCGATGTCATATGTAAAGTTGAATAATAACTTCGCTGATCCTTTTACTAAACCTCTGACGAGAGAGGTAGTAAGGACAACATCCAGAGGGATGAGGTTAAAACTATTTACTCAAAGTTTCAACAGTGAAAGAAACCTAACCCAAAATTAGAAAATCTCTAAAGATTGGGTCTAATGGGTAACAACAATTCACTAATAAGTGAAAAGTTTCGGTACTAAATAAAATTAAATAACCTCATCCAAGATGATAGTGCTGGCCGTTATAAAAGAAGGATGAGTATTAAACTCTTAATGAAGTCCAGTCAAATAGGACAAGTGTTTTAAAGGAAATACTGGAAGGATTTCACCTATGTGAATGTAGAAGTGGTGTCGCTTCTCATGAGAGTTAGAATTTTCTTAGGATCGTTCATGATACAGGATAAGTACATGTCCATTAAAAGTGCTAAACGAAATTATGAAGAAACACGTAATGTAGGAGCTATTATGTGTGTGACATTTTCGGTTATATCATATATGAATAACTGGTTTAATGCTACGGCAATCAGAAATTTTAAAATAATTTTAAAATACTTACACTAAGGAAAGATTCAAATCACAATATATCTTTCTTTATGCATAATAACTGTTATTATTCTGTCAGAGTTTTCATTTTTTAAAAAACCAATGGAGGATTGTTGAAAATCAATGGTTTTTGAAAAAAAGAAAATTCAAATTTTTCAAAATTTTAGAAATTTGCTACTGTAACACCCTGAAAATCGGGGGTCGTGTATAAACTCAACTCCTGAGTTCCAGACCGTCACTTATGCAACAAAAATGGTTATGATTCAATGTTGTCTGATTTAAAGCATTCACATGAGTAAAAGTATACCAAAACTGCAATTCATACTTCAGATCCAGTGATAAAAGCAAGCGGAAGACTAAACAATGTATATATCACTGTATGAAAAAAACAAAGTAATCTCATCTGTCTCCAAAGTATGACTACATCACTGAGTCTCATGTACATATACATAACAAAAGAATAATGTTCAAAAAGAAAAGTTCCATTGATGTCCCCTCGATCCAGGTCGCCTACGGGAAGCCGTCGTGATACTGCATATACGAGAACTCATCCTGGTCCTCGTCAATCTCCGGCTCCACCTCCTGGATCTCGTCCTCACCTGCAACTACAACAGGGTCTGGTGGGTGTTGCAAACACCATCCCGTAACGTGGGAATGAGTGATCAACTCAGTGGAATCATAGAGCAAAGATTAGCATGTTCACAATTCAATCACGCGATAATAGTAAAGCAGTAAATCAGACAATCCTAATACTGTTGTTAATGCAAGATGATATGACGTGATGTATGCCCTCACCGACGATCACCCTCATGCGGCAACATCTTACGACCGCGGCATGCCACACTCCCTAGAGTGCTCCACATCTTCCAGGCACATGCAATGCTATGGTGATATGATTACCAAGTTGTTATTAGTCCATTCAAACAGCAGGATTGGGAAACTAAGGTACTTCCCTTGTATCAATCCCAACACGGATCCTGTCTAGGGTCGTCACTCCTAGTAATCTCATACGATGTACATTTCGTAGGTCACTGCAAGGGCTGTCAGGGCTGTTGCTCGCACTCGTTGCATCGCTCCCCCATCACCTTATCAATACAGGCCTACTGTACTCTACTGCACGGAAGGGTCGTCGCCTCCCATGGACTCAGGATACGCTCACGGTCACTACAAAGGGCTCGTCGCCTGATCAGTGTAGGCCGACAGCTAGAATATAGTGTCCCATACCACCATAATCTGCTCACGAGTCAAGGTGCTCATTGGTCACTACGGGGAGGTTTGTGGCCCCAGCGTAGGCCGACAGCTCGACCACGGTGTCCCATACCACCATGCCCGGCTCATGAGTCTTCGTGGATCAAGGTACCACGGTTAATAGGGTTTACAATAGTAAGTTCAGTACCCTAGGTTCAAGCAGTTATGATACATACAAGGTGAACAAACATCGGCCAGTCGGGTTACTTGACGGGCTCGACTAGTGCGATCGCATCTCAAGTTAAACGACATGAAGTGCGTAAAACACTTCGCGTGGCCTAACCACTGCCGCCAACTCTTAACACGAATCACATTCATCGACGCGTCGTTCGTGGCTATGACCAGTCAGCCATGAATTCGCTCGGTTACCGACTGCCTGGACTAAGTCAAGTCCCACACATCTATGGAATTACATTAACACTATACAAAGGTATTGGAATTGAAATACATCATGTGAGCATGTTAGCACATGTTATAACATTCAACTCAAGCAAATCTTCAAGGCATACTTCCCATGCATATTCAACTTAAGCAAACCCTCGAGCACATACATTCCATGCATGTAATGAAATCATGCATTTTGTCAACATGTAGAAAATCATTTAGGTCAGCATAATAATTGAAAAATCAATCACAAACTATCAAATAACATCATTTAATTCAATACATACTAATACAAGCATTTATACAAACACATACACTACACACTTAAGTCTACATATAGTATGTCGACCCAAAGTGCGCAACTAAGCGAATCTCTTCGCCAAACTAATTATGCACGCATTCCTAACTTCCTAATGCGACAACAAACCATGTCAATCACATCAGCAAAATATGAATGTAAACAGTACTTCCTACAAATGACTAAAATGCCCTAAATCTCATATTCTTCGTTAGCTTACGAAACGGGAAACGGAGAGCATTTTGTACATGTCAAACGGCGATGCCGTCAAGAATCTACTATTAAACGACATTGAAAGCGTTGGGAACCATCAATCAAAGCGTCTAAAATCCTCACCTAGTGTCTTGTAGACTCGGGAATTGAAGCGGAGCGTATATGCTTCGTCTACGGCGAGTAAGGAGCCTAATACATAAGATCCATAAGCTACATCGCTATGGAAACAAGGGAAACTCAAATCAACAACTATTTAGGGTTTTTACTTACCTAGGATCGCGGTGGAATCGCCGGGAAAGCGGTAGAGGAGTGTTGCTTAAGCACGTGCAACACGTAGCACAAGTGGCAGGAAGAACTCTCCTACTCTCTCACAATCTCTCACTCTTTTTCTCTCTCCCAAGCTAGGGCTTCTCTCAAATTCGGATGGAAGAGAGGAGTGAGGGTTTCAACCCCTTTTATAGCCTAAAACATGCCCAAAATAGGCTTGGGAACAATGTTTACTTGGTGCCTAACCAAATCGGGGCCGTTTCGGTCCAAAAGGGCATTTCTGGAGGTCCCCAGGCCAAATGCGGTCAGACTTAAGCTCATGCATACTGGATCTAGCACACATCCAGTTTTCAGACCGGTTGGGTTCCCAGATCGCACGTGGCGGCCCAGTTTCAGTTTAACGGTCACCGCACCAAGATCAGGCCTATAAGTCTCGTGATATATAATAGATATTTTTCCTGATCCAAGGGTGTAATTTGGCTGTATTCTGACGGTCAGAACGCTCAATACTGATGCGTCAAATTGTGTGCCAGATTTGAATTTCAAATTCCAATTCTAACCTTATTCTCACTCTCTTCGGTCCGGGCTCAATGAAATAGCCTGTGATTATCGGTTTGACTTGATTTTTGGAATGAGTGTCAAGTCCAGCTAGACGGTTCTAACGGTCTAAGATAGGAGGTATCAGACTTTCAACGTGCGGTCTAGATCCAATACAAAGATTCAAAGTGGTCCAGAGAACAAACCGGTTTAGAGTTTGATCCGAGGCTTTAGAGCATTATAGCACCCTTGGTTCCACTCGCTTCGGGCCTTGTAGAACGTATTTAAAGTGATCAGGGACCATTTCCCAGCTATTCTAACGTTGCACTAGCTAACCTAGTCATATTTTCTAAAGGAATGAATTCTACGCAATTTCGGGTCGAGTTGGTACTCGAGCCCAAGTATGGATTTTTCACGGGCGTTACAGCTACCAAAACGCCTTTTGAAAATTTTTAATTAAAAAGTGCGGTGTATGTGCTTTATCTCACAACAAAAATGTAAAGAAAAGTTGTTTGGTTTATATGAGAACTTGTGAAGAGTATTCTTACTTGGAGTTTTTTGGAGGAGGTGATACTTGGATTGCGTACGCGCGCACGCACTCATGCTCGGACTCAGGCTAGGGCTCGGGCACGGGCATGAGCAGTGAGGCAATGTGGTTGTAGTGGCGATAGATGACGCACTTTGCACTTTAAAAATCTAAAGTGAACCTGGATTTTATAGGTGACTGAGAATGATTAGATCTTAAATCCGAAATGTCCAGCCATTTCTAAAAACGGTTAGCCACCTTGAAAGCCACAATGGTCCGAAAACGGACGGGTCAGGATGATCCAACGGTTAGATCTTCTGATCTGACGACCAGAAATGTTTTCAAACGTTCTGGACCATTGAATACCACATAGTAATGGTGCTATACCTGATGCCTATATAAACTAGACCATTACAGTTCGATTTCATCATCTCAACACACCATCTTTCCCATCAAATCAGATACAATCCAAATCTCCATTATAAAATACTGTGAACATCTTTGTTGTTTGAGTCTGTCAGAATAGATCTGCTGCATTAAAACTGTTCCATAGTAGACCCATCGTGATTGTTGCTGCTGGATCTAGATAAGGCTTGTCTTATACTAGAAGCAATTCGCCTGTAACCCATCAGTAGTTGATAAGGGGGCGAATCACACTTTAAAGACAACGTATTTTATATATGATTCAGCCTAGTGAAATTATTTTTTATAAATTTATTTTTTATATTTTTCGGTGTATCCAAACATCAATTTCTAACAAGTTCATCATCCATGACATGATATGTAATGTGTATAGGGTTAGCCCTGGGTAACTTTTTCACATAATTAATTTTTTAAAGAGTCTTAGACTGGGAATGCAGAACTTAAGAAGGATTTAAAACTAAAAAGTAAAAACATTTAGTAATATTGAGATATTTGAGTGCTTATCAGCCAATGAATAGATAATGTTCAGGTATTTGGGTGTTTATCAGCTAATGAATGGAATTTTACCTTCTTAGCCTCCTTTAGTAGTGTACATTTTATCCCTTATCATTTTAAAATATTAATGTAACTATTCTAAGTGCCATAACTGCATATAGCCCACAACTAATAGAAACATGGTTTGCTTGAATATTCACATATATATTAGGACTATAGCATCTGAGTATGAGGCCATCTTCCAATGATCATACCATTTATGTTTGGGTCTAACCTTCTATGTGATACACATACGAAAAGTAAAATTTCTTAAATTTGGCTATACTATTCTTCTTGTTGGATTCTTTTTTCCTTAAATTTGTAATCTCCATAGCATTTAAATAATCAAATGGATGAAATACTTCAATCTAAAAGTTAATTATGAGTCTCCTTCCCTACACTTAAAGTTAGCATAGAGATTGTTTTTGTTAATGAAAAGGTACCATATTCAAGGACACATCATATCAGTTGGTTAAGTCATTTTCATTGTGGGGTGGTTATTGATTAAGAAAACATGCTTGTTTTGCAGGGAACAAATCAATTCAAATAAAATACTAATTTTTTAACTTAAAAAGATGATGGGTGA
Organism: Magnolia kwangsiensis; assembly: GCA_037074715.1. Classification (NCBI taxonomy): domain Eukaryota; kingdom Viridiplantae; phylum Streptophyta; class Magnoliopsida; order Magnoliales; family Magnoliaceae; genus Magnolia; species Magnolia kwangsiensis. Next base: position 13,677,156 of record CM073577.1, on the reverse strand, counting down.
TTATAAAATAAGATGAAAAAGTAATGTAATTATATGGTAATCCACATATTTTTCCATCAATCCAATAGAAGGCTATGATTTATGCATTAAAAAGATTGCACTTTAGAAGGGATGGCTTAGCGATTTACCCTTCATCCAATCAAGGGATGGCTTAATGGTTTACTCAAATTATAATTACTTCAAGATAGCCCATGTAGGCCACCAAAAATCATTAGATAGGTGACATTTACAACAGATGAAACGTGACCCAAAAATAACCATTGTCGTGTTGAGCCCGTGGGGCATCTCACATCATGAGGCGTGTGTATAGTTTTCTATTCAGAAACATCTCCTCTTAAATTGGACTCGACCCAAAAAGAACCATGGTTGTGCCAAGGGTGATGGGCGCCTCACATACTGAGGCAAACACATTTCCTATTACAAAACATATTAGCTTCCTTTTGCATAATGTACGTCTATACTATACATACATACACTGAAGCTTAGTTTCCTTAAGGTGTTTGTGCATGTTCTCTTCTCATGTAAGGAGAACATATATAGGCAGGGAGTGAATGTCTTCTTTTAAGGTATTTTTTTGTGGAAGAGTTATTATATAGAAAAGAGTGTGAGATTGGTAAGCCTTGTATCTTTTATTTCACTTAATTTTGTGGAAAAAAATCATATTGTTGCCCCATGAATGTATGTATGTATATTACTGAACCACACAATCTGATATGTATCTTGTCTCTTGTTTTGACTTTGGCACTGCTTACATCAATCATATGTGTGTGTTTTTTCGCAACAATTGGCATTAAGACATTTTAGAAATTGTACAGAAAACCATTTGTTTCAGGTAGCTAGTACTTCTGGAAGCTTAAGAATTTTTATTAAACTTGAAATTGAATAAAATTTGTGGAGACAAAAGTACACTTGATGATAAATTATATATAAAAAAAACTATATAAATAATTTAGTAATTAAAAGTAGCAAAAACATTACAAGTCATAAACTTATTGAAACTAAAAACTTTTACAACTGCACGTTGTCAATTGACCGCACATATCTTTTTCATTTTAGAGTTTTAATATTCGGTGTCTTCTTACTGTTCACACCTCAAGTATAGGGTTGAGATGTAGTAATAATCTCGGTAAGACCGAGGTTCAATCTACAGGGACTGAACTTTGTACGTAATCTGAAAGTAACTCGAATTAGAACTAGAAGAAGATGTAATTTAAACTAGGGAAAATTAAAGGAATAATGGTGAACTACTTTATCTAAAACTTGTAATATTCAAAGGTGGGAAACTAGGGTTTCTAAGAATCCACTTGTAGAGATCAGGGAGATCTATGCTTAATTTATTAACTCAACTGGACTTAGAGTCCCATCTTCATCCAGTTGGAAGATATAAACTTAAAAATCAATCTGAACTTCCTTTGATCTAATTTTCAAGAGATGAGAGGTATGAGAATTAGACTTGATTCCATCACAAAACTATGCCCATGAGACAAACTAAACAATAAAATTTAACTAATCGACATCCAATCAGAGGGAGTTAAGAACCTAGAGAAGGATTACATCATCCAACCATGTCCATGAGACGATGGTGAACAACAAGGTTCCTATGACCATAACCTCTATACATGCATGGAAAATGGTTAAAGATATCGCAGATCCATTGTAATTTAAGTTACAACAAACCATTAAAAACTATGAATATTCCATATAACTAAACTATAATCAAAGAGAGTTTATAAACAAGAATCAAAGTCGTAGAAATCACCCCATCATACTACAAGCTTCACCTCTTAGCCCTAGCTAAGAGGTTTAGCCTGACATGATCATGGTAAAAACCCTTAAGGAAAGATATAAACAAAGAAAGTAGGAAAAGGAAGAAGGATGAGAAGTTCTTGAAGCCATCCATGGCTTTCTCTCTCTTGTGCTCCACCCCACGTCCTAAGATGCCTCTCATGTGCCTTTCTTTCTCTTTTTATAGCAGGAATAGGTCTATGGTTGGAGTTTTTACCCATAACAGGTAGTACAATCCTTGTGCAGCCTAGAAAATCTTTGCATAAGGCTGTTTACGCAGCCAAGAAAACAAGGAGAAACTTCCCCACTTTCCTTGCTTTATTTTCCAAAAAAAAAAAAAAAACATCCCCTAGGACATTTTTGGATAGCCTACACGATGGATGGTCCATATCAGCCATCCGATCATCAGTAATGGACCACAACCTCCTGAAAATTCCGGACGCATCTGGACATTAGTTTTATAAAGATATTGTGCTGAGATGCTCGGTGAGCCTCAAAGTGATGTTTTCGGAGAGATTCACCCCCTTCATTGGATTCCTGACATGATTTCAGTTGAAAAGGAGTGGTTTTGGTTGAGTTTTGAGCAGTCCACTGTGTCAACTCAATTCGCTGATCATCCTACTTTTTTCATCGATCTACGTGTGTACACGTGCATTGGGCCAAAAGGCCATCATGGCTAGCATTGTGGCCACCCTCTGGAGCAGATGAACGGTCCAGATCGTCTATTTGGAAGATGGGTGTGGCCCACTATAATCGGCCGTCCCGATAGTGCCCTCCCATTAGGCTTGTTGCGTGAGAGAGGCTAGGTCAGCCAAACTTTGACCGAGTTACCCAACTGATGCACAGCCTGTGTACGTGTGCTATGCACACGCACACCCTCAGGGTGGGGTCTATAGTGATGTTCATGAGAATCCGCTCTATTCATCTATTGTGTCATCTAATTTAAGGGGTTGAGATAAAAATTGAAGCATATCCAGAGATCAGGTGGGCCCTAGATCAGTGTTTTATGGGCTAATCTATCCATTAGGCCACTTTCACAAGGATTCAATGGCTGAAATTTGACATGTACGATTAATTTAGAACCCTTAAGGCAGATATAAAGTTTTGAGCCGAACGGATGGTGGGAACCTTGTGATCTTGCATTCTGGATGAATTTTAGGCCTCTTTAGCGTGAATTGTTTGATTTTCTAGGATCTCGAGTGTGTAAATTCTTTAATCTTGGTCCCCTGGGGTCTGTCCCTTACCTTGGTAATTTTTGAGCATTAAACTTATGCTTTTAATACACTTTTTCAGTCCAGACTCCTAAATTCACCTTGTAACATAAACACGATTAAAATAGGACATTAAACAGTATCATGTTCATAAAATCAGGTTATAACTGGGGTCTAATATGTAATATTTGACCCTCAACTAGAATTTTACTAGTCCCGAGCAAAGTATGCAAAAAATAATTTAAGAATTACGGGACAATTCCTATAAAACCGAGTGATTTTTGAAAAAAATAATCCTATCAATAGAATTCTAAAATTCATGAATGTTGGGCATTACTTTCTCCTAGACTCAAGCATACGATAAAATTCATAGCTAAGTTCAAAGTATTAATCCATCCATTTGAAAAAAAAATTCTAAACATTGAGTTTCATGGGTGTATAGTGCGACATTAACTTATCGCGATTAAAGGTCCAATTGTCAATTTGCATGATAACATTGATAACCAAAAGGAATATTCTGAATAACCAAACCTAAACTAAAACTTATCTTATAGTTCAGTCTTTTTATTCTTCCAGCTTTTGATTTTTCCATCGATGGCTTCACGCTGTGTTAACTTTTTTAAAGATCTTTAATAGGTAGCCATTTTTGAATACAACTGTTTTTTAGCTGGGTATTCTCTCTCTCTCTCTCTCTCTTGTTTTTAATGAACATGATGGACAAATTTCCTAGGTTGGTTCATTCCATGCTTAGTGATTACCAAGTTAATAAGTCAATATCGAACTAAAACCTTAATGTGTAAGTTAGATGTGACATGTGAAATCATGACTCAATCAATGTATAAAACTTCTAATCATGAATTAATAATTCGAACTTAACTGTGAAATCTAACAGAGAACCGAATCCAAGAGTCATAAATCACCAAAATTAAGTATCTTATAATTATAAATCAAAAATAGTCGTCAAAATCACTTCGAATTCACAAGAATATCCAGAAAAAATTTTACAAAATTTTCACAATTTTTTATCAAGACCAAGAAAATACCGATTAGGTAACTAATCTCCCATCCCCAACCTAATATCTACATTGTCCTCAGTATAAAGATATAAGCATGCAATGCACATGAGACAACGAAACTAAAGGAGAAGTGAAGGAAAGATAGTACTTGAGAAAGAAATCAAGAGGCTTTTCTAAAAAGATCGTAGCATGAGAGTGGGTTAGTACAAGAGTAAAACCAACAAAAAACAAATTATTTTAGAACAACTGAAAAGTAAACTATCCTAACGGCATAAAACCGACTATCCTAGAATGACAAAAAAGCAAACTACCCTAGTCCTATAAAAGCAGTAAACCTACATATACCTCCGTCATACTAGGAAATCAATCCTGGTACACAGGATCATTTAGAAGCATAGACATGTCCTCTGAATCAAATGTCTTAACTAATGGCTTTAATCGATGTTCATTTACTTTAAACTCATTGTTATTGTCTAGATTCCAAATCTCGACAGCCCCATGAGGATAAACATTGATAATAGTGAAAGGGTCAGTCCAAAGAGATCGGAGCTTACCCGGAAAGAGATGGAACCGAGAATCATACAAAAGGACTTTTTGACCTGGCGTGAATGATTTTCGATAAATATGTTGGTTCTGAAATGCTTTCATCCTGTCCTTGTAAATTCTCAAGTTCTTGTACGCATCGTTCTGGATTTCTTCAAGTTCATTCAACTGAAGTTTGTGCAGCGAGCCGGCATTGTCCAGATTGAAATTCAGATTTTTTTTTAATTGCCCAGTAGGCTCTATGTTCCAACTCCACAGGTAAGTGGCAAGCTTTCCAATAGAAAAGTCTAAAGGGAGACATTCCAATTGAGATTTTAAATGCAGTATGGTTGGCTCATAGGGCATCGGTCAATTGAATTGACCAATCCTTGCGGTCAGGGTTAACCATTTTCTCCAAAATGTGTTTAATTTTTCTATTGAATATCTCATCTTGCCCACTTTTTTGAGGGTTTTATGAAGTACTCATCTTATAAGAGATATCATATTTCTTCATTAAACTCTCGAATGACCTATTACAAAAATGTGAGCCCCCATCACTAATGATGGCTTGAGGCGTTTCGAACTGAGAAAGGATGTTCTCTTTTAAGAATTTAATGACCATTCAATGGTCATTGTTCCGGCATGATATAGCTTCAACCCATTTAGTAACATAGTCTACAGTGAGCAAAATGTACAGATTTCCAAAGGATTGGGGGAATGGCCCATGAAATCGATGCCCCAACAATCAACTTTATGATAAGGATTGGGTTTAAAGGCATCATAATTCGACGGGACAATGCTCCCAATTTCTGACAATGCTCACAATCTTTGTAAAATGTTGAGGGTCAAATATTACATATTAGACCCCAGTTATTACCTGCATTTATGAACATGATTTTGTTTAATAGCCTATTTTACTAGTGTTTGTGTTGCGAGGTGACTTTAGGAGCTTGAACTGAAAAAGGGTGCTAAATGCATAGATTTGACGCTCTAAATTCACCAAAGCATGAGACGGACCACAAGAGACTAAGATCGACGGATTTGCACGCCAGGGATCCAAGAAAATTGAGAAATTGAAGTTCAAGTGGCCATAAAGACATTCAGAATGCAAGATCACAGGGTTCTCACATCTGTTCAGCTTGAAACTCCATATATGGCCTGATGACCATAAATTAACCGGCCCTTAGATCAGTGTGTAAGTGACCCATGGACAAGATCAGACAATAACCATTAAGAAAGCATCTTAGACATCCTTGGGAGATCAGGACTCAAACTGAACCGATGGAAAGAGCATGAAAAATGGTGGATATATATCAAATTTCACTTCTTTTGGATGGTACAATAGAGAGAAACGAACGAAAGACGTTTCTAAAAGGGGAGTGGTAAATTTGTAAATAACCAAAACTCTATATGCATGCACGTAACCAAGAAGAGGTTTGCTTCAACGTTCGGTATTGACTCATCACAGGTGGATGGTGTGGCCCACCTAGAGTTCAGATCTATTTCATACTTTGACCCATGGGCTTACACGTTACTAAAAAGAGGATAAGCAGAGTAGATCTCTGAGAATGCCATCAGAAGTGGGTCTCACCTATTTTTTGTACGAAACAGCCAAGCAGGGTGAAACACGTCCAGTGACGGACATGCTTGCGAATGTGTTTTGATAGTGGGCCCCACCCATCATCCATTTTCATGATCTATACCGTCCAATGTGTCCTAGATGGAGGCTTGACCCTCGCTTAGGTGTCTTTTTGGACCATGCAAGTGAACTCGCGAATATCCCATCCAAATGTAGGACGAACGGTAGAAGTAAAGATTCAATGGGTCACACTAAATCTGAGAAAAAAACACCCATTTTTGGATGGTTTTTCGAGGACAACTCAATGGAGGACATGGATTTCGGAAAGAATAATCAAAGTGGACCCCACCAAGCATCAGCACCGACCACTTCCGCAGCTCCGTTCGCACGTCCAGAGAGCCCGGAACGTCCTGGGATGTTCCTTGATCATGATCAGGATTGGTCCATCGATCTTGACCATCCAAAAATTGTCCATGGGACGGCAGACCAAAGCCATGATGATTGAATGGCTTGGATCTTGCATTAGGGGCGTCCATGGGCCGAGTCAAAACACAACTCCTCTTGCGTTTCCATTTTTTTTTTTTGCGCAGGTTGTGAATTTCGCTGCGAGAGCTTTCCCCGACTCTAGCAGCAACATCGGTTCTCCAAACCGACAGCTCTCCACCGACCTTTCCCTACTATAAAAGAATGAGAAGAAAGAGAAAGAAGTGTCAGCCGGTTAGGGACGTGACAGAGATAGAGAATAGTATTTTTTTGTTTTATTTCTTCTATTCCTTTTTATTATTTCTTTTACGATGTTTAGCGGAATCATGTCTGGCTAAACTACTTAGCTAGGGCTAAGAGGTGAAGCTTGTAGCGTGATGGAGACTCTATTTTATGCCTTTTGTTTATACTGAACTGATATTGATTTTCATTTAATTAAGGAATACTTTAGTTTTTAATGGTCTGTTGTGATTGAAATTACAATGGGTCTGCAATAGCTTTAAGTATTTCTTTTTCCTTTATGTTTATGATGTCAGGAAGCCCTGTTGTTCACCATAGTCTCCTGGGCATGGTCGGATAATAGTACCCTTCCTAACCTTCATATCATGTTGAATGGTTGGTAATTAGTTTAATTCTGTTGTTTGCTTTGTCTCCTGGGCATGGTTTGGTGATGTAATCCATTCTAATCCATATACCTCTCATCTCTTGAAAACTAGATCAAAAGAAGTTCAGTTGATTTTCATGGTTACACCCTTCAACTGGATAAGTCCAGTTGAGTTATTGATGCAGGCATAAAATCTCTCTGATCTTTACAAGTAGATCCTCTGAATCCCTAGTTTCCTTTCTTCCAAATTCTTTAAGTTTTAGATTAATAGTTCACAATTATTCCTCAAATTATAACTCAATTTAGATTTCATCTCACTCTAGTTCTATTTTTAGTTAGTTTCAGATAACGTACAGGTATCAGTCCCTTAGGATACAACCTCGGTCTTACCGAGTTTATTACTACATCATAACCCTGCACTTGGGGAGTGAACACAAAACTCATGAGTATCCCTGAACATAGTGGGCTATTAAAAGCCACACTGCAGAATCTTAGCCGTGGTCTTTTTAGTATAAAAGTTACCACCACATGCTTGTGAATGACAGAAGGAGATGACACTTTGAAGCTCATTGTCTAGCACACATCTTCTTAAGATTTGGTCTAAAAAATATTTAAACAAATATGGATCATCCCAGAAGAAGTTGCATACCTTGGTGAAAGATTTCTTCTTATCTTCCGCAGTCTAATGTGTCGGTGGCAAACCTATTATAAGATAATTAGCAATATCAACGAATCAAAGTGGATGGGACACTTTGAACAATTGTCCGTCAGGGAACATGTCATTAATATGTGTCGTCTCAAGAGAATCAGAGGGATTAAGGTGGGAAAGATGGTTAGCCACTACATTTTTTACTCCCTTTTTATCTATAATTTCTAAATCAAATTTTGAAGTAGGAGGATCCATCTTATCAGGCGGGGCATAGCATCGTTCATAGAAAGAAGATACTTGAGTGACACATGATCTATGTAAATGATAATCTTGGATCCGATCAAGTATGACCTAAATTTGTCCAAAGCGAACACTACGGCTAAGAGTTCATTTTCTGTAGTTAAGTAGTTCACTTGGGTAAGATTTAGAGTTTTACTTGTTTAATAGATAACATACAACTTCTTTTCTTTTCTTTGGCCTAAAACCACCCTAAGAGCATAATCAAATGCGTTGCACATAAGTTCAAAAGGAAAGCTCCAGTCGGGTGGCTGCATGATAAGTGCAGTGGTCAACATGCCTTTAAGCTTAGTTAAAAGTTCCTAACATTGTTCAATCCACTTGTATGGTGCATCCTTTTGAAGTAGATTACATAAAGGATGAGAGATGAGACTAAAGTCCTTTATGAATCATCTGTAAAACCCAGCGTGTCCTAAGAAGGTTCGCACGTCTCGTATGTTCTTGGGTGGATGTAGGTTAAAGATAAGATCAATTTTTTCCTTATCTACCTCAATTCCTTTGGACGAGATGATATGTCCAAGGACAATTTCCTTGCGAACCATGAAATGACACTTCTTCCAATTGAGTACCAAATTCTTTTCTTCACATCTTTTCAGCACACATTTAAGACTCTCTAAGCACGTGCTGAAAGATGGACCGAAGATAGAGAAATCGTCCATGAAGACATCTAGATATTGCCCCATCATATCAAAAAAGATATTCATCATACGTCGCTGAAAGGTGGCAAGAGCATTACATAGTCTGAATGGCATCCTTCGGTAAGCAAAGGTGCCATAGGGACATGTAAATGTAGTCTTTTCCTGATCTTTAGGGGCTATCTCTATCTGATTGTACCCCGAATCCTGTCAAAAAAATAGTAATAGGAATGACCAACTAACCTTTTCAGAATTTGATCAATGAAGGGCAAGGGAAAGTGGTCTTTCCTCATGACGGTATTCAACTTCCTATTGTCAATACACATTCTTTAACCAGTAGTAACTCTAGTTGGCACGAGTTCATTATTGGCATAGGCTACGATGGTGATTCCAGACTTCTTAGGAACCGCTAGAGTTGGACTCACCCATTGACTATCAGATATAGGGTATATGATACCCACATTCAATAGTTTAAGAACCTCGGCTTTAACCACTTCTTTCAGGTTTAGATTTAATCTATGTTGTGATTGCCGAGAGGTCTTCGCATTATCCTCAAGATAAATGTGGTGAGTACGAATTGAGGGGTCGATTCCCTTAAGGTTCACGATTGTTCATCCAAGGGCTCCCTTATGCCTAATGAGAGTAGATATGAGCATACTCTCCTGTTCTTTCTCCAGGTGGGCAGAAATCACCGCTGGATATGTCTCATCTTGACTCAAATAAATATATTTCAAATCAGACGGCAAAGGTTTTAGGTCAAGCTTTTGTGGCTTGAGGTTAGACGGTTGAGTCACTTCATCAGTTTGGGGCAATTCTTCAAATTGTAGCCTCCACCGATTAACTTCAAGTACCAGCACAGTACCAAGCATGACACCCATTTTCCTAATCATGTCATCATTAAAATCATGAGAGTGGACTAGACACGTCTCTAAATGATCAGAGAATAAGGTCAGAGGCGTTCTATCTTCTACGAAAGAGTTAATGATGTAAATGTTGTGGAAATCGTCATCATCCTCTAACCGTCTGCCCATGTTAAAAAAGATGTTTAACTTTAATGTCATATTCCCAAAAGACATGCTCATGACACCACTCCTTTAATTGATGATTCTGTTTGAAGTGGTAAGGAATGGGAGACCAAGAATGACAAGAATCTGAGTGCTCATGTTACTGATCGGTTCGGTATCCAGGACGATAAAATCTACAGAATAGTAGAATTTGTCAATATGAACTAACACATCCTCAATTATCCCTCTCGATATACAAACAGAATAATCAACAAGTTGTAATGTGGTTAGGGTGGGTTTTAATTTACCTAAACCTAACTGTTTGTACACCGAGTGTAACGCCCCAGATTTTGAGGGTGGAGCAAAGCTCTACCCCAAGATCCAGCACATCACTTATGCAACAAGGATGATGATCTTTTGATTTTGTCCATATTAATGAGTTAAACATAAGTGAGATTATACCAAAATAGCATACCATACTCTAGATACGATTAAATCAAGCAAGCGGAAGACTGAAACATATATATTTAACTAAGTGTTTCACAACCTCCAGAGTATGAGTATGTTACTGGGCTAAATATATACATGTATTGTTTTAAAATTGACAAAATATCAAAATGTAAAGTTTTCAACTAATTCATATGTCCCTGCGATCCCGTTAAATCATCACGAGGTCTACATAGACCCGCCTAAGAGCCGAACGTAGGAAAATTCTTCCTCCTTATACATGAAGTCATGCTCCGTCGCATAGACTTCATCAATACCTACACCTAAACCAGAGTCTGGTTGTCCCAAGGTGGGAGTGAGTGATCAACTCAGTGGCACTATAAGGCAGAGGTTAACATGTTATCAAGTCAATCAAGCAGTAATGATAAAGCAGTACAACAATCATTTCCTAACTACTCTTGTTAATGCACGGATGGTATGCAATAATGATGTATGCTCTCGCACAAAGCTCCCTCACAAGCGACTCTGACAACCAAATTCGTGCATAACAACCTCCCTAAAGTGTAACTTCCTTGCCAAAGTACATGCAATGCGGTGCATAGTCATGTTAGTCGAGTACTTAATTAAGCTTATTCATACAGCATATTTGGGAAGCTAAGGTACCTCCCTTTATATCATTGATCCAAACGAAGGATTTATCTAGGGTCATTAATCTTATTTAACCACATACGATAGGCAAGTTGTAGGGTATCACCCCTAATGGAAAGCAGTCGATAGGAAAATTTAAAAGTTTATACTCGCAGTCACTAAGAAGAGGCTCGTCACCTCAGCGTAGGCTGATAGCTCGAACATAGTGTCCCTTACCACCATGCCCGGCTTATGAGTCTGGGTTGTTCACTGGTCACTACGGGGAGGCTTATCACCCCAGTGTAGGCTGACAGCTCGACCACAGTGTCCCATACCATCATGCCCGGCTTATGAGTCTTAGCGGATTGTGGTACCATAGTTGAAATAGACTTTTACATTTGTAAGTGGTACCTTAGATTTAAGCAGTTATGTCTATACATGTTAAATACACAATAGGTCGATCAGTTTTTTTGGTAAGTTCGATTGGTTCAAACACACATTGACTTAATCGACATGGAGCACATAAGCACCCCTTGTGGCCAAACCACTGTTGACAATCACCGTGCGACATGGATTCGTCAAGTTACCTAATGTGGTAAGAATAATTTAGCCACTTGTACAAGGATTGTTACCGATTGCCTGGGCCACGTTGTAGCCACAATCTTACTCAGATACAATAGATAGACACATGTGATAATCATATCAGCATCTAACAAACAATCCAAATACAACCCTCATTTGAGCATTTTATCAATCACATTGAACATGTCACCAAACACTTGCATTTTATCCATAAATTGCGTAGCGGCAAATATGATTACATGAAAGAAACTATACATATGATTAAGGTAATTGAGAATCCTATCTTAATACACTTAATAAATACAAATCATCAATATTTTCTCATTCAGGCATTTTATCAAACACTTAAGTTACACTTTACTAAATACATAGACTAGATTAGTTACGGCATATATGTGACAATTTCTTACACAAAGAAATCATTATGCATACGACAAACATGAATCTTAGATTAACAGTCATGGCAAGCACAAATCACAATTTCATGTTTATTCAAACATTTCAACAAACACATGGGATGCACCTTGTATTCAACATGGTTCACATACATATAATATATCGAAAATGTCGTATCTAAGACAATATGACAGCAATCAAGTCAGACATAAATCATTAACTGACATTGAAAGTATTGAAAATCATAACCTAAACATTTATAGTTCGCACCTTTCGTCGAAAAACTCGATTTAGACTCGGTTCGAATTCTACGTTCTCGAAAACAGAACGTTGGGCACCTAAACAACAAAATATGTTAGCTAGTTCGTCGATTACGCTATCTGGATTTCTAAATCAATATTAAGGTTAGGTTTTCTTATCCAAATCAAAGCCGAAAATGATTGTGTAGTGAAATGGAAAGGTGATTCAGTGCGTGGAGTAGTGGGAGAGAATCCCAGTAACGATCTCCCAAAGTCTCTCTCCTCTCCTTCCTCTTTTCTCTTCTTTTTCTCTCTTCTCTCTTCTAGGGTCAGAGAAATTCGTATGGAATATAAATGAGGTAGTTTAAGGGCTTTATATAGGCCCATAAGTGATGCAAATGGCCCCAGGGCCATGGTATACTTAGTTTATAACCAAAGGGTGCCTGTTTCAGGCAAATGGGGCTCATTTGGAGGCTCGTTATCCACTTACGTCATAGGGTAAGTTCTCTGACAATGGATCTATACCAGGATGTAGTTTCGGTGCGGTCGGATTAGCTGACCGACCGTGGGAGACCCGTATCAGATCAATGATCGTACTTACTCGATCGGGGCCACAAGTATACGAATATGAGCAGAAAAATTTTCTTTTCCCATGGGTGAAGTTTGGTCAGAAACTGACAGTCTGAAATCTTCAATTTCGTGCGTGAGTGAATGACCCAATTCACTTAAGGTTCAATACATTTTCTAAAGGTATTCGCGTTTCTCACATACTTCACTTCGGGCTCAAGTTGTGCGTTTCTGGATACTATCTGGGCTTGATTCTCGTGATGGTTGTCAAGCCCAGTAGGATGGATATAACCTTATATTTTTGCGGTCATCAGACTCTCGACGTGCAGTATAGGTCCGATATGGAGTTTCAATGTACTCCCGAGAGCGATGGGCTCTTAAAATTTTTTCTAGATTTTTAAGAGATGTTGAATCAATGGTATTAATGGTTTTAGGTCTTGCCATTTGTGAAAATGGTGGTCCGAGTTAAATCCACCAATTATTCAGTTTTGCGCTTAACTTATTTTCACCTAAATTTCTACGGGATACGATCCTCAGGTAGTTCTATATTTTTTTTTGGCACTTTTAGTTAGTATGTTATTTTAATTATTTTTTTAGTAATTCATCATCAAGTTTACTTTATCTCTACCAAATTTCATAAATTTCGTGTTCTAGAAAAATTCTAAAAATTCTAGAAGTAGCAGTTGTCCAAACTAATAATTTTTAAACAGTTGTCACATCATCCTAGATTTAACAATATTAAAATTTTTATTTTATTTTTTATTTATTTTTATATGAAACTAGACTTATCAAGCTTCAATTTAACTTTTGAATCACCTAAATTGGAATTATATTAAGGGATAAATAAATTTTTGAAGTCGGCTTGAAGACACAGAAAATTACAGCGAGGGTCCACCAAAATTCGGTGCACCGGCAGTGCGCCGCCGATCGGGAGGTAGCGCCGCGCCCCTCTGGTGGTCCTAATGGTGATTTTGCCATTCAATTTTTGAAACGAGTATATCTTGCAAACCGAAATGAGTTATTCAACGTGCAATATATGATTTTGAGGTAGTAGAAGCTAAGTGATATAAATAACTTGGTTATTTTATGAGATTCTAAAAGGTTAGTGGTCAAAAACTTATTTTATTTATACATTTACTATTTATAATAAATTTTAGTTTAATTATTGTTCTTCATCATTTAAACTTTAGAATTTGTGTCTAATATGAAAGTACCTAGAAAGATTTGAATAATAGGGTGAAAAATGTGAAATTTTCGAAGGAGATGAGTTGAAAGGGGGATTTGAGACTTTGGGATTGAGTTTTGAGAGCTTGGGAAGAGAATAGGGTGAAGACTTGAGAGTGAAAATGGTATAACAAACTAGAAATGGGGTATAAGTAGAAATGGCCCTAGGTGAAGCCCCTGGGACTTCTATGTGGTTCATGAGAGCAAAGAGGGGTCACTTTTATAGCTGAACCCTAGGATAAGACTTCAGTGTTTAAATTAGTCGGATGACTTGGTCCTAGGGTATTTTAACGTTGCTAAGTTCGATCGCTAAGTTCGATCGTTAAGTCAATAGGTCCTAATGTTTAGATTAGTCAGATGGCTTGGTCCTAGGGTCTTTTAACGTCGCTAAGTTTGATCGCTCCCTTCCTAGATCGCTCCCTTCCTAAGTCGATAAGGTGTTATGATAGACCTATTGACTAAGGACTTCTAACTCCAAGTTGACAAAAAATTCAGGACGTTACACCGAGTAAGGAATCAAATTTATGCTCGCTCTTAAATTAAGAAGTGCGTGCTTAATTCGGTAGTTCCCGATTACACAAGGTACGGTTGGGCTACTGAGATATTAAAATTTCTGTGGCATATCTTGCTTTAAGATGACACTCACTTTTTCAGTCAAGAAGATTTTCTTTTGAATATTTGTCATCTTTTGGTAGTACACAAGTCTTTTAGAAATTTGACATATGAAGGTATTTATTTTACGACATCAAGTAGAGGAATATTGACCTTCACTTGTTTCAACACCTCTAGAATGTCTTGAGAATTAGAGAGAGGTTTTAGTGCAACCAACTGTTGGGGGAATGGAGCAATCGGCTTGCCCTGAAGTTTCGTTTTCAATTCTTGTGGAGCAGTGCTAGGTCTATAATCATTGTCCTCTTCTAGGTCCTTAGGCCTTTCAGCCCTATGGGATTAGATTTGTCAATTATCTTTCCACTCCTAAGAGTGGTGATAGACTTAGCTTACTCCATCTAATTTAAAGAGTTTGGATCACTTATCTCATATTGCGGTTTAGGATTTGGGAAAGGTTGGGCTGGAAGAATCTATTTTTCCTAATTGAATTTTTTCTCTCACGCCCTTGTATGGCCTTTGAAATATCTTGAAGGGTCTGTAATATTCCTTGAGTGATAAGCTCTTGGCTTTGAATATGTTTTAGCATCGGATCCTCTTGAGGTTTCACTTGATTTGGAATTTGATTAAAGTAACCTTGAAGAGTAGCAATTTGTCCATTCCTCCAACTGAGGTTTGGATGATTTCTCCAACTAGAATTGTATGTATTGGAGGTAGGTCATTGAAAGGTCTTTGGTAATTGTTCACGGCATTAGATTCTTCATTCAACACCCCTCGAAAGGCAGGTATTGTTGGATAATTTTCAGTTGTGTGAATGTTACAATCACAGATACCACAAACAGTTTCATTAACCTTATCCTTCTTTAACTCTATGGCCTCGAATTTCCTTATGAGATTAGTCACTTTAGAATTGATATCATCATCTGCTTTTAGGAGTTACATTCCACCCCTCTCCTTAGATTGCGTTGGCCTAGACATGGTGCTTGATTTTGGGTATGTGTCTCATTATTGTGTATTTTCAGCAAGTCTATCCAAGTAGTCTCACACATTATCGACATTCTTATTCATGAATTCCCCAATTGCACATTGTCTCGACCAATTGCTGCATGAAAAATGTCAGTCCATTATAAAAAAAAGTTCGTAATGCGCTACGTTTCAAAATCATATTGTGGGCATGAACTGACAAGATCCTTTAACCGCTCCCAACATGTTTCATCTTGCCTTTAGGCGAAGTTCATGATCGACTTTCTAAGGGTGTTCATCTTATGGTATGGAAAAATTTTCTTTATGAACTCCCTTCTTATATCATTCCATGTGCCAATAAATCTAGGACGTAGTGATTGCAACCACGTCTTAGCTTTCTCTTTTAAAGAAAAGGCAAAGAGTTTCAGTCTGATTGTGTCTTCAGATATGTTTGAAAAATATAAAGTGGCTATGATCTCATCAAACTCTTTCAGGTGTAAATATGGATTTTCTGACTCGAGCCCATGAAATTTATGAAGGAGTTGGATCACACCTAGCTTGATATCCATGTGTCCTTTATTTTCAGGAAAAACCGTGCATGAGGGCATACTACCCCCGTCAGTTGTAAATAATCTCATAAAGTACGAGGCAGGGGTGTTTGATGCTCCTCATTCTCATCCTGGATGTCCTCCACCCTAGGTTGGGGTAGAAGAGGTTGTTTTGCATTCATTACTTCAATTAACTCTAGGAATCTCGAGCGGTGTCTAGTCTTGCGATGGATAGTCAACCCCTCAACCAATTCTTCTTCAGTCAAGAGAAGTCAAGTATTATCACGGACCGACTTGGGTATGAAACACTCGCAGCCCTCCATTCAGATTCTAAACCTAAACCTAAAAAGGAAGAAAAGAAATACGAATCTAGAAATAAAAATAAAAGAGTTGGAAAGAAGTTACCAAATTAGAAGTTCCTAAGTTAAAAACCTGTAAAGCAAGTTAATTTCTAGAAGTAGAAATTCTAAAATTAAAAAATTTCTAAAATAGAAAGTAAACTAGTTTCTAAAAAAAAGGAAAGAAAATTCTTAAAAGAAAATAGAAAATTACTAAAAACTGATTAGGAAAGTTCTAAACCTAAATTTAGAAAGTAAGTTAGTTTCTAAAAATAAAAGAGAACCTAGAATAAGAAAGTTTATAAAAATAGAAAATAAAACCCTAATTCTAAAAATAGAAAAATAGAAAAATTGGAAAGAAATTGCCAATTTAGAAAGTCTATATCAAAGTCCTACAAAATAGAAAGTAGGTTAGTTTCAAAAAATTCAAACAAAAAAATCTAAACCTAAAGTTAGAAAATCTTAATCTTAACCTAATTCTAAAACGAGTTAACCTTAGAAAAATGTAACCATCAATCATTGGTAATGGTGCCAAAAACTTGTTCACACCCCAAGTTTAGGGTTTCGATGTAGTAATAATATCGATAAGACCGAGGTCAAATCCACAGGGACTGAACTTTGTACGTAATCTGAAAGTAACTCAAACTAGAACTAGAAGAATATGTAATCTAAACCAGGGAAAATTAAGGGAATAATGGTGAACTACTTTATCTAAAACTTGTAATATTCAAAGGTGAGTACCTAGGATTTCCAACAATCTACTTATAGAGATCAGGGAGATCTACGCTCGATTCATTAACTCAACTGGACTTAGAGTCTCATCTTCATCCAGTTGGAAGATATAAACTTAAAAATCAAATTTGAACTTCCTTTGATCTAGTTTTCAAGAGATGAGAGGTATGAGAATTAGACTTGATTCCATCAATAAACCATGCCCATGAGACAAAGTAAATAACTAAATTTGACCAATCCACATCCAATCAGAGAGAGTTATAAAGCTAGGGAAGGATTCCATCATTCAACCACGTCCATGAGATGATGGTGAACAATAGGGTTCCTACGACCATAACCTCTATACATGCATGAAAAATACTCAAAGATTTCATAGATCCATTGTAATTTAAATCACAACAAACCATTTAATACTGTGAATATTTCATATAACCAAACTATAATAAAAGAGAGTTCATAAATAAGAATCAAAGCTGTAGAAATCACCCCATCATGCTACAAGCTTCACCTCTTAGCCCTAGCTAAGAGGTTTAAACTGATATAATCTGTAACGACCCAAAAAATTTCGTACCAAGACCCAAGTACCACCTTGATCAGAAACCACTTAGGATTAATTCTCTTAGAAAATGAACCTAAGTTACCTAGCGCTACGTTAGGCTGGCTGTGAAATTAGTGTTGTTCACTTTAAATACGTTCTGCAAGACTTAAAACTTGTAGAATCAATGACACTATAATACCCCGAAATCTAGGATCCAACTCTAAACCCAGTTGTTCTAGGGAATGTTTGGTAACTTTACATTGGATCTAGACCGCGCGTCGAAAGTCCGATATCTACAATTTCAGACCATTATGACCGCTTAGTTAGACTTGACAATCATTTCGAAAATCAAGCCCAACTGATGTCCTGACACCATTTTACTGAGTTCGGAGTGAAGAGAGTGAGAAAAGGAAAAGATTTAGAAAAGTAATTCTAAATCTGGCACGTTCACTTGCACATTATTTTTAAGCGTTCTTACCATCAGAATTCAACTAAATTTCACCCTCAGATCAAGAAAAATTACTCTTACATGTCTAAGTACTCGTGGCCCTGATCGAAGTTCTGTGACCGTTGAATTGAAACTGGTCCGCCACGGACGATCTGAAAATTCGATCGGACTGAAAACTTAACTGATTAAAGATCCGATGTTAGTGAGCTTAAGTCCGAACGCAATCGATAATAGGACCTCCAGAAACGCTCCGTTGGATTAGAAAAATCCCGAATTGGATATAACCTAAGTATACCTTGACTTGGAGTTCATTTTCGTTATGTTTGGGCTTATAAAAGGGCCTTAAACCCTTAGTTTTCTAACCCATACGAATTTCCCAAACCCTAAAGATTTCAAAGAAAGAAAAGAGAGAGATAGTGTGGGAGAATCCAGTGAAACTCCGTAGGATCCTTCCTAGTGCATCTATACTCTAAACCGGCGTATCTGAATCGTTCTTCCGGCGATTCTGACTCCATTCTTGGGTAAGTTAAGCTAACCCTAACCTGTTTTGAAGCTTAGACTAGCTGTAGTAGAATGCTAGCTAACCTATTTTGTAAGACCCATATTCTATACCGTACCATTTTATATTCTTCCGCGGTCCTTCCGGTCGAATTCCGACAACCTTCGACCTGTATTCGACGTTTACGCTTGAAACTAAGCCGAGTCCCGCATATCAGAGTCGAATCGACCCGAAACCTGTACCTTAGCAACCGTGTCGTCGCCGCGACTTGCGCACTGACCCGATACCCAGGGTAGGAGATATAGGCTCGCGTTCAATTCGAAGAAACACTGTGCGTTGTGGATTACGAGAGTATCTCTATGAGATGTCCCATCAATCAATCAATCACTCATGTCAAGTACAAGTCAGGTCACTCCATACCCAAGTACAACAACCCATACCTTTCTCTTACACAAGCAAGCCCAAAGTCAACTCTCACATCACTTCACCTCTCTCTCCACCCATTCCTTCTTACAACACATCACTCCACCCATCCCCATCATGCATCATCCATCACCCATCCCTTTAACCCATCATCTCACTCCTCTCTCATTTCCCAAGCAACCCAAAAAAAAAAAAACTTCACACGTCCAAGCTCATTCTCCCAAATCCCAAGTGTGGCCCACCTTCTCATCTTCCATCTATACCTCTCATCTCTCATCTATACCATCAAAGGTCCATCATCCACCGTCCAAAGTGAAGGCAAGGAGCTAAGGAGGCTAGGGGAGCAAGAAGGAAGCCAAGAGGTGGGTGATCATCCTTCATTTTAAATTTTAAGGGCCCACTTGTTGTGGGACCAACTCGATGTATGTGTTGTAACCATGGAGGGCCATAGTGGCGGGGACCCTTCTCTTTTATCTCACCGTGTATCTCTCTCTCTCTTTATCTTTCCCTAAAAAGTAGTGGGCCCCACCAATTGTGTAAAATCTACTCTATCCATCCATCAAACGGTGCGGCCCATCGCATTTTGGGAGAAACCCATCGTACTATACAATATATTATAATAATATAATGTACATATATATCCATGGTGGGCCACGTCCATGTGGGACCCACCATGATACCTATGATGAAGGACCCACCCTGATGCATGTGCACCCAACTGTCCAGCATTCAAGGGATGCTGAACGTTGTGGGGCTGCTGACGGTGAAGTGTGAACTGACATGGGTATGTGCTAACGTCAGTGAAAGGGGAATTTTTTTGAGGTGGACCTCACATACAAGACCCACCCTGATATATTTATATGATCCAAGCCGTCCATCCTTTTTTTCAAATTATTTTAGGCGTTGAGCCAAAAGATGAGGCTGATCTGATAAACAAGCGGGTCATACCATAGGAAATAGTGGTATTACCATTAAAAACCCATTTGGATTCTTCTATTCATCAGAAATATCTCACATATTGGTCTTGTTTGGCTTGTCTGGAGCCGTAGAATCCAATGGATGGGTTGGATTTTTCATATGTGGGCCCCACATGGGAAAAATCACGAAAATTATGATTTTTAACAAAAAAAATTACAAGCAGTAGCAACTGCTGCTGCTACTGTCACAACACAGGCAGCGCCTGCAGCTGGCACGGGCAGACGAACTGGCTGGGGCTCACGGCCCCAGCTGTGGGCCCCACATGATGCGTTTAAAACATCTACGCCGTCCATTAGGAAGCCCCTTAGGGCAGTGGGTCCCCTGCCAAAAATCAGCTATATACGGATCTCAGGTGGGCCATACCGTCTAAAATCATGTGAAGACATGCCTAAAACATATAAAACACTTGGTGGGGCCTACCTTAAATTTGGATGCAGCTGAAACTTGGTCTGGACCCTCAACAAGGTGGGACACACATAATGGGTGGGCCGGATTTGTGAAACACATTTCAGTGGGCCCCACACCCACCCCAGGTCCAAGTGACCTTGTAAATAGGTTGGCTGGCAAATAAACATCACGACAGGCCCCCTGGTCCAGGGACCTTATGAACAGTTTGGATGTAAATAAACATTACGGTGGGCCCTTGCCCCTGCCTCACGTGATCCAACCTGGGGCCCACGTGGCCTCATGAACAGGTTGGATGAAAATAAACATTACGGTGGGCCCCTGCCCCTGCCTCACGTAACCCAACCAACAGGTTGGGGTGCAAATAAACATTTGCAGTGGACCCAAGTTAGGTGGAAAATAAATGTTACAGTGGGCCCCTTCCTGGTCCACGTGACCTTATGTACAGGTTGGTTGGAAATAAACATTCCAGTGGGCCCCAAACCCCTTCCCTGGTCCATGTGACCTTATAAATGGTTTGGATGGAAAATAAATATTATGGTGGGCCTCAATGCTCCAATCAATGAGCCGGATGGAAAATAAATATTATGGTGGGCCCCTATTTATGTAGCCTTATCAACAGATTGGATAGGAAAATAAACATTATGGCGAGCCTCACATGAGGCCCACTTCGGTATATTTGGGCTGATGTATTTAGGCCCATCTTGACATGTGATTAGGCCCATCTTAATGCATTTGTGGCCCGTTGTCAAAGCTCACTTTGATATATATGAGGCTCATGTGACTAGGCCTATATTGAGGCATTGGTGGCCCATTGTTGAGGCCCACTTTGACGTATAGGAGACCCATGTTGTGAGGCCCATTGTGATGTATGCAACGCCCATGGGTTATGACCCATTGTAATGTACATAAAGACCATTGGTGTGGCCCATTGATACGGCCCACTTGATAAATATAAAGCCCATGTGATACGGCCCATTTGATGTACTTAAGGCCCAGTGATATGAATTTAGGTCCATTACAATGCGTGATCCCTCCATGGCATATAATGATGTTTATAACAAGTAATTCCTTGGGAACAATGATGGTTAGATGCCCACATTGTAAGGATGACGATGGTTAAATGTCCGCACCGTCACTCTCCCTAAGGCCCACTAATAAGCCATACTTGTAGTAAGTAGACCGTCTAGGCCCATCTTCGTTAGACACAGAGTCCATCCCTATATACATAATCCATGATTCATTATCATATGCATCATATGTATGGATGATATGAGAAGTGACTGATCATAGCATATGCCTTCGGGCGAACTGTTTATGGGCTCCCTGATAGGCGGAGTTGCCCTACATGAGTGCATGATACACGTAGGACTATTGCATGACTGGTAGTGTGACTCATGCACTAGCATTTGTATGATTGTGATTATTATATGCCATAGCGACATCAGGGCCATAGCCTCCACAGATGCATCGTGGGTGGCTGGATTGGATACCGAAAATATTTGGTTCTAGCATACGGGCGCCTAGATGTCCCTGGGTGAAAATCTCTAAACCCGATGGTACCAGAGGATGACTCCAATGTCGAGACCGAGTGGATGCACGAGCGCACGAGGGCTGTATACCAGTAGGTCGCGTCTCCCACTGTGTCGTAGTCGGTTGGAAAGGGGTGTGACCTTACCCGCCTGAGTAAGGGGGCAACTTCTAGGTTGAGTTTGACCAGCTTGAGGAATCGGTCCGCTATCGACGAGCTGGGCCCGATATTGGGAGGCGGATAGTGAGGTCTCTTCCACCCTCCCAGTTGTGCGTCCGAATAGGGATGACAAGATGGCGTAGAGTGTACTTGACCCTGGTGATTATCCAGACTGAGAACCGTACTGACTTGATGCTCTAGTAAGGAGCTGCATTGATATGTAGATGAGGATTGACATGCTTGACTTACATTCTGCATCGCATGGCCTGGATGTGACCGATCACATTCATATCTTGCACCGCATGGCCTTGGTACAGCTGATTGCATTCATGTATTCATCAGCATATTTTTGCATTATTCTAACATTGCCTTCTAAGCACGCTTGTATTGTGCACACACTTACACCACCCTATAAGCTTTCTATAAGCTTATGCACGATTGATGGTGCAGGTGACGCTAGGACGCAGCCTTAGTCTCGTCACAGTTGGAGCGTGCGGTCGAGCTTCTGGAGTTTTGTTATTGTCACTATTTTGTATTTTCCTTTCCTACGCATTGTATTTAAATTTTTTGATCATAGTAGATTTTGTGGTGTTCTTTTGGTTATTGTTCGTGGGTTATGCTTTTGTTATGATCATTACGAATCAAATAGATATTAGAAATCCTCCTTGTAGCATCACAAGATTAGAATCTGGTATATGGGTGCCGGGAGCCGAGAATGGGGTACTACAGAGGCTGTCGGCGTCGGATTCGGTGATCGAAAATTTTATGAGCCCAGTTTCTAAGTTCGGGGCATGACATATTTCATGTAATAGGTTTCCGTTGGGCCGTAGACGAAGCGTGAGTGAACAAACTGAGTTCGTTACGCGTTTACCGGCGTAAGGTGCGGACTATATGCGCTTAGGTTATGGTTTTCAACCCTTTCAATGATAGTTAATGATTTATTCATGTTATGGATGCAATTACACATGCCAAATGTGCTGTCTATTTTGTCTTCCGTATACGTATGCTATATATTGTAAATACCACATTTCATGTATATGTTAGAATACACATATACGTATGAAATTTGCTGAACTGATTGCTATGATAAATTATCGTTGTTATATGCTTAACATGTATGCGGCAATTCCTTGGCGAAAGGACTTGCCCTACTTTGCAATGGTGTCGACATACGTGATGTATGTTGAATAGTGTAACCTAAGTGTTTGAATAAATGTCTAAGTGAGTTAGTAGTTAGTAAAGTGTGATTGTTAAGATGGTTGAGATATGGATTTCAACCATAGTATTTGTGTGTATGATTCCCTCCATGAATCATGTAACTTAGGTTGTCTATGTTAAATGAGTGTATGATTTTCTCTATGTATTGTGTACCTAGTTAAATCATGATAAATGTGTGTATTAATTCCTGCATGTACTATTTACATTTCAAGCTATACTTCATTTGTTATTCATATGAATGTAGAATATGACTCATATGCTAGTTATTATCCTTGTATGTGAATGGGGTTGTGCCACAGTCCAGGCAATCGAAAACCATTCTGTGAGTAGTGGCTGAGGTTGCTTTCGCCACACAAGATGAGTTTAACGAATCTGAGTCGTTCTTGGGGAGTTCAGCAGTGGTTAGGCCACACGGAGTGCATATGCATTTCATGTCGTTCAACTCAATGTGCGCTTGGCCTAGTTGAGCTTATCAACCAACCCGATTGACCGATGCTTGTTCACCATGTTTGGTCGTCACTGTTTGAATCTAAGACACTAAGCTTACCAGTGATATTCCCGTTAACCATGGTACCAAGATCCTCTAAGACTTATGAGCCGGCCATGATGGTATGTGATACCGTGGTCGTGCTGTCGGCCTACGTTGGGGCCACAAACCTCCCCGTAGTGACTAGTGAGCACCCTACTCTGAGCAGATTATGGTGGTATGGGACACTATATTCTTGCTGTTGGCCTACACTGATTGGTGACGAGCCCTCTGTAGTGACCTTGAGTGTATCCTGATACCGTATGGGGGCGACGAGTCTTGATGCATTCTTAAGGATATAAATAGGCCTGTATTGATAAGGTGATGGGGGAGAGGAGCAACGATTGCGCGCAACAGCCCTGACAGCCCTTGCAGCGACCTAGAACCATATTATCGTATGAAATGTCCTAGGACTAACGACCCTAGAAAGGATCAATGCTGGGAAATGATACAAGGGAGGTGTCTTAGCTTCCCAATCCTGCTGTGTGAAAAGGACTAATAAGAACTTGGTAAGCATACTCATATCATCGCATTGCATGTGCTATTAATGTTGGCATAAGAGCACTAAGGAAGTGACTGACATGCACGATAATAAGATAAAGATCGCAGAGGGAGTTTGTGGTGAGGGCATGCATTATTCTTCATATCATCCTTGCATTAACAAGAGATTTAGGACCTGTTTGACTGTACTGTCTTATCATTACTGCTTGATTGGATTGATAACATGTTAACCTTTGCTATATAGTACCACTGAGTTGATCACTCACTCCCACGTTCTGGAACGGTGTTTGAATACCAACCAGACTCTGCTCTAGATGCAGGTGATGGCAATGCTGGTGAGGCAGAACCAGACTTTGATGAGGACGAGGAGGCGTTCTCATACATGCAGTTCTCAGGCGGGTTCGAGTGATCCTTGTCCTGACCAGCGGAGAATATTTTTGGGATATGTATTGTATTACTTTGAATAGTTCATGTATGTATTTTGAGACACAGATATATGTATATTGCCCTGGGCAGAGCACGCATCATTTGGGAATTTTTTTTGAATTATACATGTATTAAGTCTTCCGCTTGCATTTCCTTAATATCCCTGAATTATGTCTGCTAATCTAGCTTGATCTATATCATGTTTTATGAATTAATCCAGACAACATACAATCATCATCTCATATGTTGCATAAGTGATGTTTTGGAACTCGGGAACTAAGTTGTGCTCGACCCCCGAATTTCAGGGCGTTACATAATCATGCTTAAAACCCTCAAGGAAAGATATAAACAAAGAAAGAAGGAAAATAAAGAAGGATGAGAAGTTGTTGAAGCCGTCCACGACTTTCTTTCTTATGGTCCACCTCACCTCCCAAGATGCCTCTCATGTCCCTTTCTTTTTTTTTTTATAGTAGGAATAGGTCGATGGCTAGAGTTTTTATGCACAATAGGCGGTGCACTCCTTACACAGCTAAGAAAATTTTTGCGTAAGGCTGTTTACGCAGCCAAGAAAATCTTTGTATAAGGCTGTTTACGCAGCCAAGAAAACAAGCAGAAACTTCCCCACCTTCCTTACTTTCTTTCCAAAAACATAACATCCCCTGGGACATTTTTGGATGGCCTACATGATGGACGGTCCAAATCAGTCATCCGATCATTGATAATGGGCCACAACCTCCTGGAAATTTTGGATGTCCGTTTTAAAAAGTTATTACGCTGAGATGCTCGGTGGGCCCCACAATGATGTTTTTAGAGAGATCCACCCCATTCATTGGATTCCTGGCGCGATTTCAGTCGGAAATGAGTGGTTTTGGTCGAGTTTTGGTGCGGTCCACTGTATCAACTCACTTCACCATTCATCCTGTAATTTTCATCGATCTACATGTGTACACGTGCATGGGGCCAAAAGGCCACCATGAACAAGGTCGTGGCCACCCTTCGGAGCAGATGGATGGTCCGGATCATCTGTTTGGATGATGGGTGTGGCCCACTAAGATCGGTTGTCCCGATAGCGCCCGCCTATTGGGCTTGTTGTGCGAGAGAGGTTGGGTCAGCCCGACTTTGACTGGGCTGCTCGACCGGTGCACAGCCTGTGTACGTGTGTTGTGCACACGCACACCCTCAGGGTGGGGTCCACAGTGATGTTCATGAAAATCTGCTTCATTCATCTGTTGTGCCATCTAATTTAAGGGGTTGAGACCAAAATTGAAGCATATCTAGAGATCAGGCGAGTCTCAGATCAGTGTTTTATGGGTTGATCTGTCCATTGGGCCACTTCCATAAGGATCCAATGCTGAAATTTAACATGTACGGTTAATTTAGGGTCCTCAGGCCAGATATAAAGTTTCGAGCCGAACAGATGGTGGGAACCCTTTGATTTTACATTCTGGATAATTTTCAGGCCTTTTTAGCATGAATTGCTTGATTTTCTATGATCTCTGGCGTGTAAATTCTTCAATCTTAATCTCCTGGGGTTCGTCCGTTGCCATGAAGATTTCTGAGCATAAATCCATGATTTGAATACCCTTCTTCAGTCTAGGCTCCTAAATTCACCTTATAATATAAACATGATTAAAATAGGACATTAAATAGTATCATGTTCATAAAATCAGGTAATAACTGGGGTCTAATATGTAATATTTGAGCCTCAATACTTACAAATTGATTCTACTTATGATGGGAATAATCTTGTGTAATTAAATTAAAATTTTCTTTTTTTGGTATTTTTATTGTTCCAGATAATTTACATTTTAGCAAAATTAAGAATCTCAATTAGGGTGGTTAGAGTCAAATCGTCATTTCTTTTAATTAAGAAAGGTCACATTATGAACTTAGCTAATACAAACCATAATCATCTTACATGAGAAATCTTGTTAACCAGTTTATTCCACAAATGCCTTGATTAACCAAACTAGCTCCAAACTGCTCATTAGTAGGCCATTAAACCCAAAACTATAAAAAGACATTCGTTTTAGCCGGCTTAATGTTAATTGCAAGAAATCAAGTCGAGATTGTATATCTAATCACTCAACTTGGACTTGCAAAGTTGGCACATGAGATGTGTAAATGCCCTTAGAAACTATCAGGAACTTAGGTTAATTGCTCACGTCTGATCTTTGTCAAAATTGTGGTTTTCTGACTATTAGAGCGTGACCAAACTTAGGACAATAATGTAAATTAATATCCTACACATATTCATATAGTCTCGATTCCAATAGATGATCAGTGGCCGTCAAACAAAAATAAGATCATACCCATTGATTATCGCATCTGAATGTCGAAGAGATCGTATTCATACATAGGTCACCACTAGGTTCACCTATCTCATGTCATAGATCAGTCCATACACATTCTAGTGGACCCCTATAGTGGGAAACGGCCTCCCATAGTGTTAATATACCTAACACTTGGACATAAAGGCTATTTATACCACTTCTTGTGCTATAAAAGAGGCTCTAATGGACAATCCCTTACCCCATATGAATTGTACACTAAGAGAGAAAAAGTGAGAAAATATATGAGAGAAAAAGAAGAGAAAGATGTGAGAGATTATAGGTGAGGGTTGTGCACCCTTTGCCCTTCTCCCCTTCAACTAAAGCCCCTCAGATTCTTCTACAAATTCTTTGTGTTGGCGAATGGGGGTAAGATTTGAATCTCACTTCCTGATATAGGTCTTTCTATATTCAATTTCATGAATCTCAAAGTAATCTTAATGTTTCTATATAAATCGGTAGTTTTTCCTAAAACCCTAACCCTATAAATGCATTGAGTTAGGTGAAACCCTCTTGAGGAGCGGACTATTCTTATAGGTTTCCTTTTATCAATCATTGATAGTGTTAGAAGATGATTTTAGGTTATTGTTAGGATTTCATATGTTATGTGTTCTTAGGTTACTTTAGTATACCAACTGTAATGTCACTTATTGTTAGTAGTCAACATGTTTGAAAAAATATTTGAATAAGATGAAATTCTTACTGTTAGAATTCTTGTATGCAAATTGATAAGTGATGTTGATATAGTTTGGATTGTATTGATATACATTGAATTGTACTGATTCCTACACGTGTTCAGTTGATACACCCTATTGTGATATTAAGTTATTTCATGATTGTGTTTATATATTTAACAATCTGATTTGTAGTCATGTGGATCGAGCCTTGTAAAATGTTAAGTTGAGTTGTATGATCGACCGAGATTGAAAATAGATAACTAGTAATAGTTGGTGCTACACGAGATGCTTCGGACCCAATGTTGGTTTGTCCGAGGTCATCCATTATCAATTGGATCAGTCCAATGCATGTCCCTATCATTTTTATATATATTTCGTAGTTGTATAACATTCAAAGGAATTTAAGACAACACTGTTACTATTGAATTTATTTTATTTATAACTATTAGTGTGTTACAATCCTACAAAGACTCATGAGCTAGGCATGGTGGTATGTAACACCATGTCTGAGCTGTTGGCTTTTATTCGGGTGACGTGCCTACTATATTGGTAAAAAATGGTGTGACTAGCTAGCCATATCGATACAAATCTGGGTGATGAGCCTCCCCACAATGATCATTAAGCACTAGTGAAGGCCATAAGCCTACCATATTATTAGTGAAATTGATGTCGTGACTTCGCCACATTTGTGTTTGGTGATGACCCTTACATTATTTATGGTTGTCTAAAATAGATCAAGGAACATAGGTGAGGAGATGCTATGACCGCATCGAGCCTCGTGATCTAGGTATAAACTCGTAATACAATGGTAGTATCCTGACTTCAACGAATTGCTGCTTGAACTGAGATTAATAATTATTTAGCTAATCATGCGTATCATGGCACTTACTAGGATTGGTAATTTGCGAAAAGTGTTAGAGTCGCGTGATGAGGGAATGTTTGTATTCTACGAAATAGGCATTTAAGTCACTTGTTAAGGGAGTGTTGGATTCGAGGATCATACATCATCATATCATAGTAGTCATGTCATAGTAGTCATACACCTAAACGACTGTATATGTAATTCTTTATTTTTTTATGCTATCATTATTTGTGCTTGATTGTGTTAATAACATGTGCAACTTAAAAAATGATACCAGTGAGTTAGTTACTCACTCTCACTTGGGACGGTATTTTAAAATACCAACCAGATGATATTATTGATGCAGATACCATCGAGATCTTATGCGGGAAGGCTTACACTAGTCTGCACTATCGCTGGGATGTTTTGTAGCATTGAGCGAAAATAGGATACTTTACATTTTTCTTTCATTTCTGACATTTGTATTGAGGCTTGTGTAATTCCCATTTGGGTGACCACTTTTGAAATTATACATTTTAAATATTAGCCATCTATTTATAGGTTTAATTATCTTTGCTTCACTTTTGATGCCCCTGATTTAAAGCTATTATGATAATTGATCATGGATAAATGTTAACTGGATTGCGCAAGCACGTGGGAACTCCTCCACGTGCATTTTTACTAGTTTCACACTTAAAATTCCAAATTAGAATCTTTATACTCGGGTATTGATTTTTGGGGCATGACAACTGCGCTCACTCATGTAGCCTAAGCAAGCATGCCACTCACATGTAGATGTAGATTCCGCTATAGATATTGCAATTTCACCCGATATAGTGCTTCTAATCATCCCTTAAAGGTTTAATCTTCTCTATGTCTTCATTATAATGAGTGCCCCCTTTGAAACTTTACGAACACCATCATAGCTAGAGAATTTGCACCCAAGTGCCTCAAAAGCTTCCAGAGATATCAAATTTTTATTTAGATTTAGAACCTTCGTCACATCTGTTAGAGTACACTCCACCCCATCGAACATTCTAACATGCATCGAACCAATTTCAATCATCTTACATGCAGTATCGCCCATAAGAACTAGGCTAACACCATACTTATTGTACGTGGTGAACCAACTCCAATGAGGACAGATGTGATACGATGCCCCCTGACCAGAATTCACTCGTTATACAAGTGTCCGACCTTGGACATAGACAATACATCGTAACCACTCGTTTCCTCGTTGGATTCCACTAAATTAGCCTCTTTCATTGAATTATCTGAATTCTCATCATTCTGGGTTATAGGGTTTATGCAGTCCTTCTTCACACGTCATGTCCTGCCACAATTCCAGGACTTCAACTTTCCTTTGCCCTTTAACTTGAACCTTTATCGTGACATACCCTTCTCTCGTTCAGATGGTCTCTCCCTCACAACCAGTGCCCATGTAGAAGTACATTCCCCACTGTTATTCATTCTCTACTACTTCGACTAAAGGTAAAGATAATAGTATCGAGGTCCAAGGTATCCTTATCATGGCACAAAGTATCCGCCAAATTTTTGTAAGAATTTGGAAGGGACACCAACAATATGAGGGCTTTATCTTCTTCATTAATTTTCACCTCCACACTTGTCAATTTGCAAATTAGTTTGTTGAATACACTGGCATATTTAAAGAGATCCAACTATTCTGTTATCTTCAAAGTGTACGACTGTCTCTTCATATATAGGTGATTAGAAAGCTACTTCGTCATGTAGAGGCTCTCCAACCTTACCCATAAGCCTGCGTTAATCATCTCAGAAATAACATTATAAAGGATATCATCAACTAAGCACAATTGAATTGTGCTAATAGCCCTCTGATGAGGTCGTCCCAATCATCTTCCTTCATAGTTTCATGACGTCTTACTTTGCCAAGTAGTGCTTAGGACACCCCCTGCTGAATTAAGAGGGTTTTCCTCTTCAACTTTCAGAATTCAAAGTTTTTTTACATATAAACTTCTCCATCTCGAATTTCACATCTGATCCCTTCGAACCCATGCCTTAAATTCAATTTAAATAGCACAATGTAAAATATACACTCTGATACCACTTGTTATGCACATGCACCATATGTTAAGTGAATAAGTAACCTTAGAACGATTTAAACATGCAAATGAGAAACGAAAATAACGAGTAATTCCAGAGAACACAATAATTTTATATGAAAAACCCATTGTAGGAAAAAAACCACAGCATTAACTGACAAAACAATCCACTATAATCGATGATTACAAGAGATAGATGACTTGCAAATTCGAAACCCTCATCTCTACAAATGAATTTTTCTTTCAAAACTCTAGCTCTCTCTTACACAACATAATTAACTCTAATCTTATTTTTACAACCATATATATATATATATATATATATATATATATATATATATATATATATATATATATATATATATATGCCCGTGTAGAATTAAAAATTAAAACCATGTACTTATGCAGTTCGCACGATCATATGCCCGGTCAAGTATAGAGATAAAAAAGAGTCATAATCGACCGAGAAAATTGACGGTTAACTAAAAACTAGACAACAAATCCCAATATACCATAAACTACTTGGTCGACCACATTACGCTAGATTAGGATTAAAGGCACTCTGACAACACTTTTCAGATGTAACTCAGGCTTTAATAGTCAGGAACCATTCCATAGATAGGGTCGTCGATGGGCTAGGTAAGGACCAGGCAAAATCAAATATTTGAATATAGGATAGACCCAAACATTTGAAAACCGGGCCTAAGCCAAACTCAGGTCCAACCCGTTGACAGTCCTAGCCACATGCACATAAAAGAAGTGGGCTTGGATCATGGTTACCCAAACTACATTTGAACTATGCATTTTTGCGGGAAAAAAAAAAAGTTGAATTGTTCGAACCTTTAAAACTTTATATATTAAAAAATAAGGAAAAACTTATTTTTTATTTTCTGGGCAAACTAATTTGAATACTTTTTTCTTTCTTGAAAAAATATATTTTATTATAAATAATAATAATATTAATAAAAAAACATTGTGAGAATTTAAAAACCAGGGAATGGCAATAGCCATCCATTTATATAACTGAGAAAAGGTGAAATATATTAGTGATCGTCATTCATTTTAATTTTTATTTTTATTTCAATATTATTTATATATGCTATCATGTGTATGTTTTTTTTTTTTTTTTTTTTTTTTTTTTTTTTTTTTTTTTTTTTTTGGTTCACTCTGTCTAATTAGAACTATATTACTGTCGAAGAAGGCATCTGAACCATCTGATAAAATGAATTTTTCCTGATGTAGGGGTGGGTCATTTTTTTTCTTTTTTACTATTTATTTATTTATTGTCGATTTGTGGGTTGTCAGTGAATGGTTAAGAGTGTTTAAGGTTAGCCCACTTTTAGAATAGCCTATCTCTTCACTATGTCTCCATATGTATGATCATCGATTTTCAATCCTGTAGGAGATCATAGAAGACATCATACAATGGTTGAGCCTCAAGCTAACGGTCTAGATTTACGGGTTGAAATGGGTTGGGTCAGGTCCAATAGGGAGACTGAAAAGGCCCATTTGTTAAGTAAGCTTGAACTTTTGACAGGGCCCATTCGTTAATCGTGTCAGATATGCAAGCTTGACCATTAACGGTCTCAAGTGGAACTATAAAGTACTAAGATTGGTCCTGAATATAAACATGAATCAAATCCCAATCGTTTGTTAATTGGGCCTAAAATTCAAAACCAAACCCAATCCTAGCCTAGTTAAGTCGTCCGATCTTACATCCAATGGTGAATTTGTACAAGCCGACCATGGGTACAAAACATTCATGGGCTACCATGCAAAAATCACATCAATGGAATGATTCTAACTGTCTAATAATGGCCTTCAAAATGGACAGGAAGATTGTTTAATAAAAAAAATATTTATTTGTTTGTTGGGCCCATGAAGGAATTATTTATAATTCCAAATTGTCACGTTACCTGGAAATCCTATCCATCAAATTCATGGTTTCTGAAGTGTACGTCTATAAAAATGTGATTATTTTTCCATGGCGACCTATGAAATGTGTGATAGACTTAATGGACGGTCCAGATTGGTTTATTGGACTGTCCTAGTTTTCTAATAAAACTAGGAGCACCATAACTTACAGTGCTTCAAGAGCATCATATTCTTAATTATATAAGAGACTAAAATATGGTGATCTCACACAGAAGGTATCAATTTGACTTATTGTTTAAACGATTACGAAAAACAATAATCACAATTAGTCACCTAACCGACCAACCTTTGAAACTTTAAGCCCTTCCAATAACATATACTAAGCTAAAATCATCTTGTTACAGATTTATTTATCTTAAGTTGTTTTATAATCCACACATGTATAGCACTTAAATGCCAACCTAGCACATACTAGCAAGATCCAAGCCATCTATCGATTGGGCTAAACAATGTAGATCAATAACCCAAAATTCAGTCTTGTCCACTCATTAGGTGGGTCCTATAATAAAATCTTTGGTGACTGTCCATTTTCTTTATGCATTGTGTCGCAGATGATTAGGGAATAGGGTTAGTTTTGTAATCAGGGCAACCACACATCAAGGCTTGGCATGTGGATGGTTTGGATGTCCACTTTACGTGGGTCAAGTCATTTTCATAATGTTGTGATTATTCATTGATGATGACATGTTGTATGGTTGGGAACAAAACAACTTTAGTACATTTTAGGAAATGATTAAAAAATAATAATTTTAATTAATAAATAAATAAATAAACCATTGTTTTTAACTTATAAGAGCATAATTATCCTAAAAGGGATTTTGACCTACTAGCCTTGTCGTATTGGCAAAAGCCTCGTACCCCTCAAATATATTCTTAGGTTGGCCTTCTGATCACTTTTTGAAAATTTAGTTGATGAAAATGCCCATACTTTGGAACCTAGGGTCCATATGGACCTTATTTTTCTTCTTTGTTTACTATTTTTCAGACATCTTCCTTTTCAAACGTCTTTTAGAGACCCATCACCACATTTTTCGACTGAATTATCCAACATTTGCTCACTGTCATAACTTCTCCGGCATATGGGCACCGCCAACAACTTCTAAGGCCCTAAAAAAGTATTTTCTATGTTCCGACAACTAAATTTCACTACTTGAAAATGCCTAATTTGCGACGTATTTTTGCGACGGACTTTATCCGTCACAAAAATCTCTTGGTTTAACGACGGATTTAATCCATTGCTAACGGAAAAGGTCCGTCACTAAGCTCTTATTTCTCAATTATCCGTAGTCCTTAGCGACGGACCAAAATCCATCGCTAAAATCTGATTTACTACTGATTTTTGTCCCTCATAACTAGGCGACGGATTTCTGATTTGGCGACGGAAAATAAACAGCTGCAAATTCCCGCCCAAAATACCATTTGCCGCTTCAGTTGATTTTGCGACGGATCATGTCTGTCGTAAAAGGACTTTCACGAACTTTTTTTTTTTTTTTCATTTTTTAAGAATATGGTGGAAAATTAAGTTTTTTTGTAGTCTAATAATTGTTTTTAATAGAATTTCAGTGGTTTAATTGTACATATTCGTATCTAAGATTATTTTTTAACAATTGATTGAATGCAAAAAGAAAATTTATTTTGTTTTTATATCAAATGAGTGAAATTTTTATTTTTATTTTTTAATTTAAAACTAATATTTAAATGATTTGTAATATCACATGAAAAAGAATATTGAGAAGTTTAAAAAATTTAACAATGTTTGCGAAAAAAAATTAGATTTTGAAAAAATAAAAATCGTGATTTAATAAAAATCTATTTTGTGGGAACGAAAAAGAATATTTAATAAAGTTGATAAATTTGAAAAAAAAAAAAAAAGCATTTGATTTTGAGAAAAAATAATATCCTGAAAAAGAAAATTAAAAATATTTTAAAAAATGTGAAAATTTTCAATGTTGAAAAATGAAAATATTTTTAAAAAGAAAATGAGAGTTTGAAATTTGTAAAAAATAAAATAAAATTGTGAAGTTCAATAAAAATTGACAAGTTCGAATAAAATGCTTTTAAAAAAAAAATGGAGAAGTGAAAAAGAATTGGAATTTTTTTAAATAAAATGATATTAAAAAATTGATACCTAATCAAAAAACAAACATTTTGAAATGAAAAATAAATAAGTTGATAAATTTTGTGATTTTGAAAAATAATTGAAAATGTTCAAAATTCAAAATTAAAAGAAAAAGTTATTTATAAAAACACTAAGATTTTGAAAAAATATATATAATTTAAAAAAAAAATTGAAAAGTTGAAAACAACATGATGCTTTTAAAGTAAAAAAAATCGACATTTTGGAACTTTTGGGAAAAAAATTAAAAATTGTGAAATTTTAAGATATTTTGAAAATAAAAATTCAAAATTTGTATTTTAATTTATTTTTTGAAATATTTTATAATAAAAATGATATTTTGTTAAAAGTTTTCAAAGAAAAATTAAGAGTAAAAAAATATACATTTTGAAAAAAAAATGTAATTTTTAAATGGAAATTGATATTTATTTGTGAAAAAAAATATTTTTTAATAAATTATTAGGCACATCCACTAATTGAACATTTAACCATTTTTGGACAATCGAATTAGTCCAGATTAAAGAGTAAATAACTTCAAATGTTTAAATCAAATTTCACACAAATTGTTGATCAATCTTATATTTTCAATACCTTTCTCATATGTAGCTAGCCTGATTGGGGCGAGTAACTAGTCAAATTGAGGGTATTGATCAATAAAATAGAGTGAATGGACTATACATATAAAATGGACTAAATATTATTGTCAAAATTGTGACCCAACTTATTGACCTCGCAAGAACCTACGAATTTGTGTTAATAAGTTTTGTGGGCCCCATCATGATGTGTGTCGAACATCAACACCGTGCATTTAACGTCTCTTTTAGGTTATGAGATATCTCAAAAATCATTCGTAAATGAAACTCAGGTGGACCATACCATCTAAAACCATGTCAAGACATCATAAAAATATCAAAGCACTTGGTGGGGCCCACATGAGTTTTGGATACGGCTAAAACTTGGTCTGACCCCTCATCCAAGTGGGACACATATAATGAGTGGGTTGGATATGTGAATCACGTTAAGGCAAGCTCAATATATGATTATGAATGTTTTAAGGTAACTCCTCTACATTTAGGTGAGTTAGTCATTACCTTTACCAAAGTAAATTTTGTGGGGTCCATTGTCATTTATTTATTTTATCCATTCCGTTTATCCACGTTAACAGATAATTTGAGGTCTAAAGAACAATAGGAAAGCGTATCCAAAGCTCAAGTGGACCACACCATAGGAAATAGTGTGATTGAACCTCTACCATTGAAAAATTCTTGGAGGCCATAGAAGTTTTGGATCAAGTTGATGTGTGTTTTCTCTTCATTCATGTATATTTGATATTATGAATAAGTTGGATGGCAAATGAACATTACTGTGGGCCCAAGGAAGGTATCAATGGTGGAAATCATTATTCCACATTGTTTCGTGTGGCATGGTCCACTTGAGTTTTAGATTTTCTGAAAATTTGGGATCAACCCATACCGTTCATCAATTTTTCGAGATCATTTCAGAGAATTATTCCAAAAATGAATCATTTCCAAAGATTAAATGGACCGCACCACAAATACTAGCATGGGTAATGATTTTCACTGTTAAAAAATTCGTAGGACCCACCATAAGGTATATTTTCCATCCAATCTATTCGTAAGGTCACAAAGACCTGGATGAAGAGGAAAAACAAATTTCATATTGATCTAAAACTTCTATGACCCCCAAAAGGGTTTCAATGGTAGACGTTCAATCCCCTACATCCTTTTGATTATGTGGTCTAGTTGATAGTTAGATCTATCTTATTTTTTGTCTCAAGCCTTACGAAGAGCTTGCCATGTGGATGGACAGTTTGGATATAACACATACCTTATGATATGACCCACAGAACTTGATCACGTCACCCAGCCCCTCTCTCGAGGTTGTGGATTAGATACTGATAGGTTGAGTCGCGAGACTCGCCACTAAAGTCATGTCACCAACTTATGTCGGCCCCACCATGATGTATGGTTTGTATCTACACTTTCCATTCATTTGGAGAGATCATATTACGGCATAAGCCAAAGAATGAGTCAGATCCAAAGCTCGAGTGGACCCCACCACAGAAAATAGTAGGGAGAGAGTGACGCCCACCATTAAAAAGTTCTAAGGGCCATGAAAGTTTTTGATTAAGCTAATATTTGTGTTTTCCCTTCTTTTATGTCTTTTTTAACACATGAACAGGTTGGATCTCAAATAAACATTATGGTGGACCTTCGGAAGGTTTAAATGGTGGGCGTCACTCTCTCCACTGTTTTCTGTGGTGGGGTCCACTCCAGCCTTGGATTTGCCTCATTCTTTGTATCATACCCTAAAATGACCTCTCAAAATGTATGGATGGTGTGGATACAAAACATACATCATGGTGGGGCCGACAGAAGTTGGTGACGTCACTTCAGTGAGCCTACTCAACCTGTCAGTCGCTAATCCGCGTCCCTCTCAAAGGGTTGAGGACTGGTTTGGGCGCCGATCCTAGCCAAGCCCTGTTTCAGCCCCTCTCCTTCCCTGTTGATCTCTCTCTCGATCTCGATCAGTCTTCCACTCTCTCTCTCCCTCTTCCTCTCTAACTCGGAGCTCGATGAAGAGAGCCTCAACGAGCACAACCAGGTAATTCGTGGTCTGCATCTTCTAGGGTTTTTTTTTCCACCTGTTTCTCTTGGAAAAACCCTCTGCAGCGAAAATGGTAAAAGGGCACAAGGGTTTTTTTCCACCTATTTCTCTTACGCCATGAGGATGTTATACATCTACAAGGCCAAGGTCAAGAAGGATGAAAACCCTCTCAATCCTCTCAATCCCTTTGCCCATCTGTCTCCCACTCCCTCACTGTCGATTGCTCTCTCTCTCTCTCTCTCTCTCTCTCTCTCTCTCTCTCTCTCTCTCTCTCTCTCTCTCTCTCTATTCCCCTCTCTCCCTCTCCCTCCCTCCCTTTACTAGAAACAGCAAGCCATTGATCTGATCGAGCTTCTGACGATTGGATTTCGCAGGTGTGGATCGGCTGGAGTTCGGATCTGGTCCGTACGCTTAGGGATTGCATTCAATCCATTCATAAGGTTTGAATCCACATTTCCCTGATTTTTCTTACTCAGTTTCTGTTTTCCCCCAAATTTCTGTAGATTTTGGCCAATGAAATCTCTAGTACTGTTAGTGCTTAAGGTGCTTTGTGATTTAGAAAGTCGATGCCGAGCTTGCTCACTTTGTGTCTGCTGACACATATTTATTGCAGATTTGGGAAAATCATGTTAAAGGACAGGAAGCTACTAATGGGTCATCAGTGGCTGAGACCAAATAGAAGGAAGTGCTTAAGGTGTTATGTGATTTTCGCTTGAGTGATGCCTTGTTTTTTTTCTCTAGGTGGATAATTGACTTGCTTTCCTGATCTTTACTTTCAGGTGGTGGTTACTGAGGTACTGGGCGGTGGAAAGTTCTATGTCCAAACAGTTGGAGATCAGAAAGTGGCTGCTATTCAGCAGCGACTAGCTTCATTGACCCTCCAAGATCCTCCTGTCATTGGCGCTTTTAATCCTAAGAAGGGGGATATTGTCCTTGCTCAGTTCAGTGCAGATAATTCTTGGAACAGGGCCATGGTGAGACTCTCATTAACTACAAAAAGTGGCTCCTTTTATGTTCTGGAAAAGTTGGTGGCAATCACTAGTTGTATGTTCTGGAAAATCCCAAGCACATTGAGTTCCAGGTACATATTCCGATTGAACTTTCTATCACATCCATTCCATTAGGGGCTGTTTGGATTGGTGGAAATAAATAACTGAGAAAATGAAATCAATTTCCTCAGACGTGATGGTTTCCCTTATTTGCGAAAGACGAGGATTGAGGAGATTGATTTCCTTTTCCTTTCTAAAACCCAACAATCAGCCAAAGGATGGATTGTGATGTTGATGTATCATTTATAGTTTCAATAGTTTCAATTTTTTTTTTTTAAATTAAAAAAATTAAAAAAATATTTGATGGCATTTTCATAAATTTCATAGCATTCCTCTGTCGTAGATCTTGTGCTAAATGCATGAACTGATTATCTTTAAAAAAATTTTAAAAATACATGATATCATTCTTGGTGAAGTTGTTGGTGCCCGTTTGATTTCCCATGTTGGAAGTCTTATGAATCTAGGTAAGTGCCCTGCTTCTACACTTCAGATCCTTGGTGCCGAAAAAGCACTTTTCATGTGCATGCTTCAGCATCTACTTATGCCTTATCATTCATCATCATCATTGTTGTTGTCATTCTCATCGTTGTTGTTTTTCATGGCAGATCCTGCTGTCAAACCATCTAGGCGAGAATGATAGCCAAGTGCATAACCTTATGGCGTTGCTATATTATCCCAGCTTTGTTCTGGTCCAATTAATTATCAGGCCTCAAAACTCAGCTAATGGGAGGTGTTTTTACAATGTCGCTCAAAATGTTGACTGGTTGATGGGGAGAGTTTGGACTTTGAAGTTGTCTTTGAATGGGATTTATGTAATGGTGGGGGAACTTCTCCCTCCCTGTTGTTGTGAGGGGGGTGCTTTGTTTTTTGGTTTTTGTGGCCTATTGTATTCTTTGTTGCCTTTTGGCGCTTGTCTATAATTATTTTTTGTTCTCTCAAAAAAAAAAATTCCATTGAAACGATAAATATTCTGTTTGGATGAAAAATATATGTTTTCCTCATGTATTATTATTCTAGGGTCCATAAAGCACTTGATCTAGTATTGAGTTTCAAAACCAGTTTTAAGTTCTCTATTGTTAGTGGGTGTAATTAATTAATTGGTTGGTCTCATTCCCACAGGTGGCTCTAAAATTTGAGCGTAGGAGCCGTAAAGGTTGTAATTATGGTCCTCCATACGAGTGGCAAGTTTATAAGTATGTTGGACATCTCCTTATTCTTAAAAAAATAAATAAATTATTGTTTCATTTTCCATTGAGGGATCACCTTATATTATTTATGGTTCTGATTGTACTAAAATACTTCTGTCTCCTTTTGAATAGCACACTCGGTGGCAGTCATTGGGTGCCTAAAGTACACTATAAAGGACGTCAAGGCGACTACTATGTAATGGTATGTTATTTTTTCAATTCTTTTGCAATTTTTTGAGTCCATCTTTTGTTGGTTTTGCTCAAGTGGAACGATTCTTGGATTTTCTGAATCTTTGTTCAATGTTTGCATTTCAATCTCAACATTTATTGTACCAAATAACTGTTGGGCTCCTTATTTAACAGTTAATGAACTTAGTTTAGTCTAAGTGTAAGTAGCATAACTGTAGAAATGTATGTTTAAGGATGCCTAAGGGCATCTGTTTTCTGCACTCATGTATACCTACTTTAGGGTGCATTTTATTGCACCAAGTGTCATGAAATTTCATGATATTTTACTGCAAATTAGACTGATTTTTCATGAAATGTCATGGTGTTTTTTATGCAACCTAAGTGCAGCCTTGGATTTCATACAATATATTGGCTCCTACTTGCAGCGTTAGAGAACAAAATGGTACTAGTTAATTTAGCTCGAGTTGTTCTTATCTGTCATGTACTTTTATGGAAAATGGAAATTCACAAAATTTATAGGCATTTTGGCTCAATATGTCTCTATTTTTAGGATTTAGATATTTGTTCTGCCTGTTACATGGTTGGTCTTGTCAATTTGCAAGATGTCCTCCGAAATGGTAGCTTGTATTGCTGTTGAGTCCATCTCAATCTTAGAGAAGATGCACTCTAGAGGGTAAGCATCCATATCAATTGCATGGGGATTCAAATTCCATGATATGCTTAAATAATAGAGGTTGATACATATGCAATAAAATCACCTACATGCTACATTTTGTAGTAAAGATATACAATTGATGAAGTCTTGGAGACATTTACCTTTTCTATTAGTCGTAGTTTTTTTGTTCCTATTTCCAACACCATGCTTTTGTGTCTTATATTAGTTACGTCCACGGAGATGTGAAGCCTGAAAATTTTCTACTTGGTCAGCCGGCTACATCGCAGGAAAAGAAGTTATATCTTGTTGATCTAGGATTAGGTGCAGAAATTCACTTACTATCAGTTGTTTCTCTTCTTCAGACAGTTATATTCTCATATTTTCATCCATTTCATTCTTTAATTATTTGTATTCTTTTTAAAATGATCTCGCAACAACAAAATGGAGAGATAGTACTAGTGGCCAGCATGTTGAATATGATCAGCGCCCAGATGTGTTCAGGTAATCCGATGTTTCGTTTTATGTGGTACGAGATAGCTTATGGTGTGTAAATCTATATTGAATCTACCTCTGATGCCACTTCTGGCATTGGCCATTTAATTGTTGTAGAGGGACCGTTCGATATGCTAGTGTTCATGCCCACTTAGGAAGAACTGCAAGTAGAAGGGATGATCTAGAATCTCTTGCATATACACTCATCTTTCTTCACTGGGGTAGGCTACCATGGCAGGGATGTCAGGTAGGTTAATGCTTGTGGTGCAACCATAGACTATAATGAGCATAATGACATAGTTTTACTAATGATGTGTCTTTAAAATTATGGATATTTATTTGTCCCCCTGCTTTGACATGGTACTTAATTCTCTTTTCAGGGTGACAACAAATCTTTTCTAGTTTGCAAGAAAAAGATGGCAACTTCTCCTGAAATGTTGTGCTGCTTCTGCCCTCCTCCTTTTAAGCAATTTCTGGAGATTGTTGTGAACATGAAATTTGATGAGGAGCCTAACTATTCGAAGCTAATATCGTTGTTTGAGGGGCTAATAGGGCCAAACCCGGTTATTAGGCCAATTAATACTGATGGTGCTCAGAAGGAAAACTTTTTCTAAATTTTCTCTCTTTGGCTGTCATTAGTACACGGATTTCATTTCTCAGGATTGTGTTTTTTCCAGATAATCTATCAAGTTGGTCAAAAACGGGGCAGGCTGACCATTGATGAGCAAGATGATGGAAAACCAAAGAAGAAGGTCCATTTAGGAGTTCCTGCTACTCAGTGGATTTCAGTTTACAATGTCAGGCAACCAATGAAACAGAGGTCCTATTTTTTTCCATTGCTTCGCACCTTTTCTGAAGAACTTATTTGATTATTTTCTTGGAGTAGTTCATTTTTTATGTTGGCATATTTCAAAACTAGGCTGTTCCAGGGCAATAGAGGTCATCATTACCAGAGTGTTTTTCATTCTCCTTAGTTTTGGTGAACTAGCTATTCTTGATTTGCTTGGCAACTTTCCATTATCCTTCTTTGCTTGCTTGATCTTGGGGGCATGTGTAACAGGAGGTCAGATTCTCATATTTCCTTATTTTTTTCACTTTCAAATATTTATTTTTTTTGTGGTATAGAGACCTATGCTAGCTTAGCATTCTAATCCTCCTGTTGTGGAATTTGCATCCAAATTGGCTTCAACAGGTTGTGAACTGTAAAGATGAGCTTGCTCAATATTACTTGATGGATTGTATAATCTAAGTCTTTCCAGATGAATATGACTTGCAAACTCTTGAAACATTACTGGCTGCATGCCCTCAGCTTCAGGTTAGTGATTTGATCAGTGTTCCCATAATTTTAAAGAATATCAAGCAATCATTTTTTTTTCTTCGCGTAAAACCATTGCAATAATGTACGCAAAATCATTTGAGAGATTGTTGTTGTTTGGCATGATCTTTTCTGTACTCTTCATGTTTTATGCGTACTTGAGGATCAGAGTTTCTTGTTTTGATTTTGAGTTATATGAGGTAGAAGAATGTTGAGCAAGTTTATTAGAAAAAAATTATGCCCTTAATTGGGCTTTTAAATCCATATAACTTTGTTCTATATTTTGTTGTTGATATATGGCCTAGACGCTTAGGTATGGAGTCTTGTGTATTTCCTTCAATTGTTGTAAATATAAAGTATAAACCTTTTCTTAAGGTGCAGCAAGCCGATCTGTATTATTTGTTGTTGGTTTGGCAATTATCAGGCTTGTATTAGATTACCCATATGATCTTGTAATCTTTTATTATAGGGAATGATACAATTTGGACGCTCAATTTTGATTAGTTTCTTTCCTAGAACAGAAATGAGGACTCTCTGAGAAGAAAATCTCATGTAAATATTAATTTTGCTTTACATGGTTTGTTAGAACATAGGATAACATAAGAATTCTCTTGCTACAAAGAATATTTCTTATGATTTCATTTGGCCTCTTCTTTTCTTAGAAACGAAACAATGCCTCTCTTGCGTTGAAGACAAATAACTGGACATGATTTTTACATGCTCAGTCCTGAATAATATTTGTTTCTTACCCGAGTGTATTCAATGATCTATTGATAAGATATCTGAATTCACCCTTCTTCTGGTATTTTGATATTGTTTCAAGTCGAATTCCATCCAGAATAGTTGCAGAAGCAATCCAGGACTTCAAGTCTACTCTTGAGATGAGAAAGGCTCACCATTGAATTAAAAACAATCTGGTTGTGGATTTGTTTCTTAATCCTTTGTGAATATGAGAATGGAATTTTGTTTAAAAACTTTAACATTGTGCAAATTTGTGCATAATACATGCAACATACAACAGTTGTACCAATTCTGTTATTTCCTTTGCCTTTGTTTTTGCAGCCAACTGTTGACATCAAAACAGTGTTATCTCAACTAATGGAGAGGTTGTCAAATTATGTTGTGTCAAGTTCAGAAGTGAGTTATCCACTTGAGGTTTCCTAGCTCAAAATCTGGTGACTGTTCCTAACAATTTTATGCTGCAGGTTTTGCCAGAATTCTCGCAAGTAGAGGCCTTTGCGAAATTAAGCAATGTCATTGGGAAGGTAAACTTCATGATTATGTTTTTAAATGCTTGTGAGTATTAAATTTATCTGATTTTTTGCATGCCTACTTATCATTGTTAGCTTGTTATATGAAAACTGTAGGGTGAATTTTTTTGCTATGTATTAGTTTAACTATAGTGACACAAATCTATATAATCTAATCTAAGTATCATCACTAAATATTGATAGATT
The DNA here is from genome assembly GCA_037074715.1 of Magnolia kwangsiensis. NCBI lineage: Eukaryota > Viridiplantae > Streptophyta > Magnoliopsida > Magnoliales > Magnoliaceae > Magnolia > Magnolia kwangsiensis. Next base: position 13,633,498 of record CM073577.1, on the reverse strand, counting down.
TAGATGATAGTTCACCACCACCGTTTCAAAATTTGTCGCGAGTATTTCACTATACTCATGGCATAATTCTATAATAATCTAGACTTTCCAAATTGTTGGACCAATTTAGATAGAGCATGATGAACATTACACTGGGAAGATGATAGTGACCATCGATTGTTGCCTCTAAAAATTGAACCACTGACTGTTTTTCTTTTAACCATCAATTGGATGGTTAGGATTGGTTGATTAGTGTGATTTTCAAGATATCCATCCACAATGTGGCCCACACTTTGGATGGTCTAAAATGGCATACACCGGTGGCCCAAATGATGAGGACAAGTTACCTCCGTTTCACATGTTGAACTCTGATAGGACTCAGCACTTCGATGATAGATAGTTCATGATAATTTTAAAAATGGTAGTGACTCTTCCATCATACACATGGCATGCTTGTAGGACAATCAAGACTGCCCAAATAGCTGGCCCACCTTGGATGATTAGGATCGGTTTATTTTCATGGCAGGTGATAGAAGCACAAGTGGACATGCCCATTGTTGGAGCTATTTCTTTATATGTATCTCTCCTTACATTTACCCTCCGCGTGCACTCCGATCTGCTTGATTATGTGGATCAAGTTCTGGTACAGTTTATTGCAAGGTTGATTTATATTGTGTTATGTTGTCAAGCTGTACTATGGGTGCTTGCTATGCGAGAAGAAGAGTCTAGCATAACTTGATACACATGGGATATTTCTATATGATATATATACATGTGCAAGTGTATGTGTGTGTCTAGGTTCCAGAGACTCTTAAAGTTTTTCTTTTGTTTATTTTTTCTGGCCACATGTGGACAAAGCTTATCTACATGCATGGTTTCAACCAAAATCTCCCAAAAAATCACTATCATCTGAAAAGATAAAGGTTCCTCATCAATAATGTAAAGCCCTGAGCATATTACAAGACCATGGAAGAAAATACCAATGTGGGGGCACTGAAAAGTTTTATGCCCATGCCATCTTGTGATTGCATAGTCCAGGCGTGATTGCATAGTCCAGGCGGCATGTACATCTGGTGAATTAACCACATAATTTAGTTTTTTTACAATATGTTGTTTGGATGACTATTTCATCTGTTAGCCCATATCAAGTTTAACACCTTAGATAACACCCCTTTCCTTGGTTATTTGTCTGTAGGGAGCATGTGTTCGGAAACTTTCAGGCAAAGCAAAGCTTGAAGATAGCAAAGCAACAAAACAAATTGTTGTACTTTTGAGTGCTCCCTTGGAGAAATACAATGATATTGTGACTGCACTGAAACTTTCTAACTATCCACGTGTCATGGATCACCTTGATAACGGAACAAATAAAGTCATGGCAACAGTAATCATTCAAAGCATCAAGAAAAATACCACTTGTATATCAACTGCTGATAAGGTATGCTTTTGTCTGTTGTTTCTACTGCCCCTACAAACTATTCCTGGTCAAACATGGTGCAATCACTGTTGTTTCAGGTTGAGGCACTATTTAAATTAATAAAGGGACTTATAAAGGACATGGATGGGACACCTGCTGATGAGGTACAATTATGAAATGTTACTGTGTATTTTTTTGTTGTTGTTTGATATATATATATATATATATATATATATATATATATTGTTGGTAATGCTTGGCATACTTCTTTTGTTGTGCCTTATCATTGCATCTTTTGTTACTCACATAATAATACGTTGGAATATGTTTGTTGTCCATTTCTCATCTTCCACTAGCTTGATGAGGAGGATTGAGAAAAATTCTGTTGCTCGTCTGATTCATATGTTGTTTAATGAGGACCCTGAAGAGATGATGAAGGTAACTGATGCTTTGAAGTTTTCTCTCTTTTCTTTTTCATTTTTCTTTTGTTTCTTTTCTTTTTTTATTGTTTTTGCTTGCGTGCGTTGTCATGTATTTTCATATGGCCTTTGACATCTGTACTTACAGAATGTTCGAATGCACTCTCTCTGAATTGGCATATTTAAATGGAAGAGTTGATTTGTGGCTCATGTGAAAGTGCTATAGATTTTCTCCACACTAGTTTGGTATATTTTTGCTTCTTTTTTTTTTGTGAAATTCTTTTCGTCTGATTTTTCATCATAATTTTATTGTGTATGGATATTTCAGATTATTTGTACTGTGAGGAGGCATATTCTTCAAGGAGGCCCAACACGTCTTCCTTTCACAGTTCCTCCCCTAATATTTTCAGCTCTTAAGGTTTGTATTGTCCCTTTCAGTTTATAAGGTGAAATTACATGCATTTTATTGATGACAAACAGCTTTGAAGGTGGATAAATTTATGCAAAAAATTGTGCAAAAATGCAGTTTATCATCACATCATCATCATCATCTAAGCCTTATCCCAACAACTATCAATACATTTATCAATTTCTTTATTCCATGGTTAAGCATCAACTATTAGATTTGATTCCCAAAATTTTAGTATAAGATTCTAAATGGAGCAAAGTGGAAAGGGAAAGCTGGCCCCCTTCTCATGCACAAGAGGATTTCCAAGTTCAAAAGAAACAGGTTGTCATGTGCAAGAGTAAGTTTTAATAGGAAGCAGATCCCCTTCCTGTTATAGTGAACTTGGAAATACTCTCGCACCAACTTGTAGTGAATACCAAACATCTTTGTTGACCTCTCAAATGGATATTGTAGGATTCAATTTGCATTTCATAGTTATAGTGAGACTTAAAGACACTGTCACGAGTCTCTCCCCATATTCTCTTCTAGCCCACTCTGTATTCGGTGGTCTATTGCATGAAGTAGAGATAAATTGTTCATAAATTACCATGTTGGCTTGTGATTCATGTTGGCAATCATGTATGGGGCATATGGGTCAATATTGGGTTGGACTTTGTTGGCATGTGACTGGTATCCTGTGCAATCACTGGTTCCAAGAGCCTGGGTAAAAGGGGAAGGTTGACGTCTGGTGGGCATCTGATTGTAGAGCTTTTTGCCACCTTTTAAAAGCCATGGTCCCAAATAGTCAACATGCATGTGGGACCAGCCTGATGAGCATACCAGCCTGAATTATGGGCCAGGGCGTCTATACATATAGGGTTCATCCAATGCATGGATTGTGCTGATTTTTGCACAAGGTGCTCCTCATGGTAGGCCCACCTTTTGGACAAGTTGGATGTTGCATGCACGACAGGTTAGAAGTTGTCCACTGGTTGGACAATAACCTACGGTCCAACTTAGCTGAACTTGATGCATTATCCCTGCTCGTAAAAGAGTTCAGATTGTTGGGAAATATGAATTTCTCAGTTCCTATACTTTCATTTGGTCATGTCGTTAGACACTAGTGCATTAAATGCAGATTGCATTGCGCTGTTGTGTATTGATTTCAACATCTAAAGATCTTTTCAAACAGTATTGTGCTCTCCCAGTGAATGCTATGAAGTTAAGAAATGCTCTTACCTGAAACTCTAATGGGTAGATGAATTCTAATATTTTATTTTGTTAATTGGTTTCAGTTGATTAAACTATTCACTTTCCATGGATTTGAGCTAGTTATTTGAAATATATGAAGGGTTGACTAAACTAGTCTTTTCTTAGATTAAATCTGGTTGTTTGTAATATATGAAGAGCTCAAAAGAAGGTTGAACAAGAGCAGATACCAAGTAGCCAATACAAGGCAAGGCATAGCCAACAATTGAAGTTCTGGGTAATTTCTTTTGTATGCTTTTAGTTTAGGAGGGGGAAGCGTTTAGTTCGGACGGTTAAAGGAAATTTTTGTTGGAGTAGGCCGCTTGGGTCATTTCCTCTTTTATTGAATTGAGTTGTTACCAATTTTGTGAATAGGATTCTTATCAAACAATAGTGTGAATTATTTTTTGAATGACTATCAGGTGTCAGATTAAAAAATTAATAATAATAATTTATTGATATTTATTTTTATTTACAGATATTTTAGCGACGGACCAAATCCGTCGCTAATTTCTTAACGTTGAAAATCAACGACGGAATGAGGTCCGTCGCTTACTCACATTAGCGACGGACCTTATCCGTCGCTAATGTTTTTAGTGACGACTAATTTTTTGAATATTACCGACGGATTAAGTTTTTACGATGGATTTTATGACTTTATCCGTTGCAGATTAAACGACGGATAAAATCCGTCGTAAAACCAAAAATGACCCAGTAAATAGCGACGGACGAAGTCCGTCGTTTATTTAGTTTTACGACAGATTTGGTCCATCGCAAAGCAGCGATTTTGGCGTAGTGTTTCTTAGAGATAGAAGTCACTGATATGTGGCAGACATTTTTAATGAATTTTTTATTTTATTTTTATATAATAACATTTTTTTAAGAGATTGAAGTGACTTTTGGTTGTGGACAGACAGGGATGGCCATGGCTATTGTTGTTGTGGGGCAAAATGATTGTTGAAAGAGAATTAAGGTAGATTAGGATAGTTGTGGTTGTCATGTGGAAGACAATGAAGGAGTTAGAATTTGAATTTTGTAATGCATTGCCTTGGTTGAAGTGATTGTCATATGTTAAGGATCTGACCTATCTATGTTAAGGGTCTAGGTTGTTATGTGTTAAGAATTTGGATCTACATTTTCATGTATTAAGAGTCTTGGTTGTCATGTCTTAAGGATCTAGGTTATCATGTGTTAAGGATTTGGGTTGTGGTTGACATGTGTTAAGAGTCTAGGTTATAACATATTAAGGGCCTAGATTATCATGTGTTAAGGGCTAGAGTCATGATTATCATATGTCAAAAGTGTTGGTTGTCATGTATTACGGATCTATGTTATCATGTGTTAAGATTCAAGGTTGATATACAGCAACCAAGACCATAAACACATGAGAACCTCGACCCTTAACAAATGATAAGTGAGACCCTAAGAACCTTGACCCTTAACACATTATAACTCCGACCCTTAACACATAAAAACCTCAACCCTTAATGTATGACAACCTCAATCCCGATCCTTTACACTACAAGGATGTGGTCTGTGAGGCCCATTATCAAATATGTGTTTAGGGTTGAGAATGGCATGTGTTAAGGATCTAAGTTGTCATGTTTTAAGCATTATGGGGCCCACCATGGTATATGTGTCAAAGATCTACTCTGTCCATTAGATTCAAAGTTTAATCTAATGTCATGTGCCAAAGAATAATTTCCATTCAAAAATTTTGTGGCCCCTAAGAAGTTTTCAATGGTAAGTTTTCAATCTTACTGCTTTCTATGGCGAAAGATTGAGTTACATCCAAAGATAAGGTGGACGCCACCACAAGGAAATAGTTAAGAGTAAATGGCCACCGACATTATTGGTGTTGTGGGCCATTGTGATGTGTATAATTATCCATGACGTCTATATATCTTAACAAAACAATTTAGTGCATGAGCCCCAAATGGAAGCAAACCAGAGGCTTAAATGGACTACAACACAACAAACAATGGTAATTAAACTCGTACTGCTAAAAACTTCTTAAATGGACTACACCAGAAGAAAACTTATAAAGGAGTTCATACACCGTCTTTGGGGTCCACCATCGCATATGTATAGAATCCATTCCATCCATTAACCTTAGAATTTCATTGAAGGCCATGGCTAGAAGCATGTTCAACATCCGTCAATCACATTGATCACATCACAAGAAAATAGTTCGTATCGAATTGACATTGTTATATGTTATCAAGATTTGTGAGCCACACAAAGATCATGTCGGCAAAAAGTTAGTATATTCTCATATAAATAAAGGGCTACAAACAAAATAAATGAATTGGATCTAAGTTCTGGTAGGCCTAATAGCAAATCGCATCCACATCGGTTCTTCGGGATTGGATATTACATGACTTCTTATTCACTTAAAATCCATATAATTGTTGATCCAAGGCAAAGGGTAATTTAGTTTGAAAAAATTTTAAAAACATGTCAGCGAGCTACCCTCGGAATATTTTAAACTTCCCTTCCTTTTCAGGATTTTGATCGTACCACAAAGCTAGTACAATCAAAATATCATTCTAAAATAATATGAAAGTCCATCATCCATGACATGATCTCTATTGTATATATTGGCCAAGCACAATTCTTTTCACATAATAATTTTTTAAAAGTGAAGACCTCAAAAAATAAAAGGACATGCGGAAGGATAAAAACTAAAAGTATTGATATTTATATAATGTGAAGGTATTTGGATACTTAGTAGCCAATAATTAACATTTTATCCTCTTAACCCCTTCAATGGTGTTCATTTTACCTATTATCATTTTAAAATGTTCATGTGACCATTCCAAACATTATAATTGCATGTAGCCCACACCCTGCTATAGAATGTCTAAGCTTATTGCTATGAGATTTGGGTGCACACAGTTCGGCTTGGTCCAATTCTAGGGTGAAACCAGAATCGAATCGTTCCCAACGGTTCCAGGAAAAATAGAACTGGAATCGGACCGTTTGCACCCTAGAATTGAATGGAATCAAGGAATTTTTTCTACAGATTCTGAGAACAAAACCGAACCATAAGAAACTGGTTCAGTTCCAGTTCAGTTCTATAATTCTAGGCTTTTTATAATCCAATCCAATTGCATGGTTTGTTTTTATAATCCAGTCCAATTGTACAGTTCTTAAGAGAGAGAGAGAGGCCACGAAAGAGGGGGGAGGGGGGGGGGGGGATGAAGAAATATTAATGTTTTTTTTTTTTTACTTTTTTTGTAAATAAAAAATAAAATTTAAATATTTATTGACTGAGGGGTGTGGTTCCAGTTTCGAATTCAAGGTTCAGTTCTACGGTTTAGTTCATTTCTACAGAACCCCAAACCAAGAACCGAACCGAACTAACTGGTTCTTTGATTTTCAGAACCGGAATCATAACTAGTGCGCTTCAGAACCGAACCAAACCATGTGGCCTAGTTGATTCCGGTCTAGTTTACCGATTCCGTATGCACCCCTATTGTAATGCCCTAAAAATCAACACCCGAGTACATAGACTCTGATTCCGAGTTTTTAAGTGTTAACTTAATAAAATGCATGTACGTCCTGATTTATATTTGCAATCATTTCATACACAAATAATCAGAGTAACACATTTCAATTTAGTGGAACCAAAGCGAGGTAGATATAGAAAGATTTAAAAATATAGAGCTAACACCTAAAAGTTATGGTTCCAAAGTGGTGATCACCCATGTGAGAATTATATAAATTATAATAATTGCAATAGGAACAAAAGAATAACTACCAAACAGGAAAAAGTAAAAGATCTACTAGGCACCCCAAGCGCACCCCTGACTAATCCTATTTTTTAGTTATCTACATATGTCAAATAAGAGGTGTCAAATTCCAACATAGTGAAAAAATATCCCCAAGCGACTTCAACGTCTATTTTGCAAATGTCAATGCTCCCTCACAAGCGACTCCAATGACAAATCACAATATTATACTCTAATGCATGATTAGCCAAGTGATTATTAGTCCCAGTTCATACAGTAGGTTGGTGAAGCTAGGATACCACCATTATATCATGAGTCATTATCCAGATCGCGTGATTTGTTACAACATGTAGCAGTTCCTTACTAGTGTCCCTTAATCCAAATTAATACATTAACATAGTACGGGTGGTCACTCAATACTGAGTATAAATAATTAATTTAAAGGTATGGGCTTGTCAGTCAAAACTAAATCAGTACAAAGGAAAGGTCTCATTACCTAATTACATTCATGCCTTGTCATTCGAACAGTACTCTAACACGGAACCATCGGTTAGGTAATTTGACGGAGTCCGTTTAAACAACATACTATTACCTCTATCAGTGCTCACTGGTCACTATGGGGAGGCTCGTCACCCCGGGCGGCAATCGGACACTTCAATTAGCCATGGGGGCCCCATTTACGATTGACGGTCATTGGTGTTCAATCGGGGCCATGGCTATACAAATATGTGTAGATAAATATCATTAACTCGTATGTTGAGTTTGGTTAAAATCCAACAGTCGAAAAGTCACAACTTCGCGAAAAAGCAGAGAACCCAATTCACTTAAATTTCAGGCTTCTGCCTAGGGCATTCAAGCATCCCAAGCACTCGACCTTTGGCCCAATTTGAGAAATTCTAGGCACTTTCTTGGTTCGCCACCCGCGATGAACGTCAATCCCACTAAGACGATCGTCTTTCTATAGCCTCGGGTTTAGTGGCCCACTAATGAACGGTATAGAGCTTATTCGGATAATCAGGGCATTTCTGGAATGAATTGTATGAGAAATTTTCTTGTGTGTAATGACCAGGGTTTAAATTAGCTAAGTTCATAATGTGGCCTATTCGAAATTAGTGGAAATGGTAATTCGGCTCCAATCACCCTAATTAAGAACCATAATTCAATTATACTCGAAACTACCTGTATTAGTAGAATATATTAAACATAAAAAATTTAATATAAACATATATGACGATTCCTATTATTATTAGAAGAAATTCATAAGAAGATACCGAATATAAAAACTTTAAGATGAAAAAGATACGCCCATCCTATCGACAACGTGTAATTGCAAAAATTTTCAATTTTAATCGGTTTATTTCAATAATGTTTTTAGTATTTTTAGTAATTATATCATTTTATTATTATTTTAATAATTCATCATCAAGTTTACTTTAGTCCCACCAAATTTCATTACATTTCGAGTTCTACAAAAATTCTAAAAATTCTAGAAGTACTAGTTGTCTGAAACTAAGATTTTTAATATAATTTCCAAAATGTCTTAAAATTAACCTCATTTTAATATTTTTTTATTTTTATTTTTTTATATGAAACTAGACTCATCAAGCTTCAATATCAATTTTGAATCACCTCAATCAGAGTTGTAATATATGAACTTTTAAAGTTAATGCATTGAAACGATCAAAATATGAAAATGCATAAAATTGTTGAACAGGGGGTGGCGGTGGCACACCGATTGGTACCACCACCACCTACTGTCCAATTTTTGGAGGTGGCATGCCACTGCCATAGTGGCACCACCAGAACTGTCCAGAAACTTCTTCTTTTTTTGTAGTGACACCACTGGGGTTGGCCCATGTTTTGAAAATTTTAAACTTTCACGCTTTTGGATGGTTTTGTTGGACCCAATATCGCTCCTTTTGGTCCTAAACACGTGTAAAGGCATACACGAACATGCACTCAAATTGAAAAATCAAAGGTAATGCCCAAAGACATTTAATTCTCAATTAACAAACAATTCAGGGCTTTACACCTATATGAGATACATTAGGACCCTAGTATTTAGACATGAGGTCATCTTCCAATAATTCAAATTGTTTATATATCAGTCTCACCTTATGTGGATATGCCCAAAAAAATAAAATATTTTTTTATTTGGTTAGCTTGTTAGTATACCCCACTGTCAGTTGACATTTCAGGGATCGATACCAAGACCTCATTGTTGAAACGAGGTATGTTTCACAAAATATCAATTGGACCCAAGTACCAGTAGTGGGATTTCACCACCTATGGATACTCGAACCCTTGACAGGTGTTGAGACACTTGAGAGTCTACCATAAGAGCAAGTGTAAGGATCCATAAATAAAATCTCTTAGATTGGGTTATATTATTCTTCTGATCATCTGACTCGTTATCCTTAAATTTGGATGATTGTTATAATATTTAAATAATCAAAGAGTTGAAATATTGCAATTTAAAAGTTTATGTAGATCTCCCATCCATAGTTAGGTCATCATAATATTATTTTTATCATTGAAAATGAGCCAAATTCAATAGATAATGTCTCGGCATATTCTATCGCACAACTCCCTTTTACAATCTGATGTGGAGTGGGTCGCGGACAGTTTCATGGCCAAGATGGATCAAAAAAGGCCCGATCGATGACAGAAGTGATCCGAACCGTCGGACCTTAGATCGGGCGTATCTCGCAATCCGAAATGAGTTATCTGACGTAAAATATATGATTTTGGGGTAAAACGAGCTACTTTAGCTAACCAACCCAACTATGCCGGGTTACGTAGCCCAAATTTGTGAGAAACCCCCTGATCGAAGGTCGTTTTCCTATTTTATTTTCATTTTTACTATAAATAGTAAGTTTTAGTTTTATTATAAATCTTCATCCGTTGGGCTTTAGGAGTTGTGTCCAACATGAAAAGTGCTTAGAATAATTAGGAGAACGGTTTTGTGAAGCCAAATAGGACACTTACTATTTTTGGCCGAAAACCTTGTGCACTAGTAGACATCACGACCGTCTATAAATAGTAAGTTTACTATTTATAGTAAGTCGCGGATTCTATGAGTCTTAGTTGTAGTTTAAGTCTGATTTCTTTCATATTGCTTAGTTCCCTTATTTAAAGGGATGTAAACTCATTTTTATTCATTCATTAATTAATTTTGAATTTTATTAGAATTTATTTTCATTCTCTTGCTTTCTTTTCTTGTGGATTCGAGAAGTCTCTGTGAAGAGTCCAGAGAAGCTCCGTGGATTTGGAGTAGTTATCCTTGAGGAAGATGGTGATCGACCTCATCACGTTCATCCCTGCGTCACTATCCCAAACCCATAGGTGTCTTTCAAATGGTTCATATATCTAGTATGGTTAAGTCATTTTCATTGCAGGCGTGGTTATTGATTAATAATAACATGTTTGTTGTGTAGGAAAGAATCAACGTAAATAAAATGTTTTATTTTTCTTAAAAAGTGCATGGGGTATTCTTAAAATAAGATGAAGGTGACTTAATTGTATTTAATTACATACTAAATCACATATTATTCCATCAATCCAATAAAAGGTTGTGGTTTATGCATTAAAAAATTACACCTAAGAATGGATGGCTTAAAATTTTGTTTAAATTATTTCAAGATAATTTAAATGTGGAGCCCTAAAGGCCACCAAAGGCCATTGGAAAGGTGTGGTCCGCCACATTTGATGTGACCCAAAAATAACCATGAATTGTATTATACCGGTAGGCACCTCATGTCATGTGTGTGTGTGTGTGTGTGTGTGTGTGTGTGTGTGAAGGACGTTTCCTATTAGGAAACATTTCCACTTCTTCCATAGGTACATCCGTAAGCATGTATGTTGAAGCTAGGTTTCCTTAAACTTTCATACGGGCTCCTTCCTATGAAGTAATCTATATTAAGGAAACATCTATAGAAAGTGAGTGTATTCTTCTAGAGTATTCCTTGTTAGGAGAGTTATTATATATATATATATATATATATATATATATATATATATATATATATATATATATATATATATAAAGAGAGAGAGAGATATGTAAGCCTTGTATTTTTTATTTCTATTATTTAAGTGAAGAAAGAAGTTTCATGTTATTGCTCTATGAATGTGGGCATATTGTCAAACCACATAATCATTTGTGCCTTTTAATTATCTCTTATTTTTTCTCTGGCTTATGAACTTTAATCTAGCTAATTTTTTATAATAATTTTACATTGTTTACATCAATTTTGTGTGGGTTTTTTTTATAACAATTGATATCTTGAAAAAACTTTTAGCACAAGATCAATACCAATATATATATTGTAACTGTATTTTAGACGACTAGTTCAAGTTTTACCAAATTTGAACTCCTGAAGTTTGACGGATTTAACTATGCATTATGAATGTAACGTTAAGCGTTAAGGAAAGAAAGTTGTGCAATTGCAGTAAAAGGAAACGAAAATAAGTTCAAATTGATGGTACCATTGAAGATGAAATTGATGAGAGAGAGAGAGAGAGAGAGAGAGAGAGAGAATGCGGATTAAATATTAAGTACTGAAATTCAAAGTGATCAAGACCCGCTAAAAAGAGTCATAAAATCTTCTGCTTGGCCTAAAGATTATATCACAAATTATGCTTAATTGATAGAAGATTATGAGCATACCGAGAAGCATGTAAACATGTATATGTTAGCCAATTGAAAGCATCCATTTAAAGAAAAAAAAACAACTCGAGCATTGATTAAATTGCCCAAAAGTAAAATAATAATAATAATAATAATAAATTAGTTACAAATGAGGATATAAACTTTAAAAAAAGTATTAACAAGAATATTAAAAAATATAAAGCTTAATTAGTATTAAAATGATATACATAGAAATCAATTATTAGCTTCAATGAAATTTTTTCTTCAGTCATGACTACCGTTTGTACTAACATTGGGTATGATAGTAGTGATTGAAGAGGATTTAACGTCCCATCAAAATGATATGTGGGCGTGCCTAACTGGCTTGAACATGATTATCATCCCTTCATAATCACATGAGCCATGAAAACTCCTATGGTGGACATGATGATATGCATGCATTTCCCATATTCCCAACAACATCTCACATGTGTCGACCATCAGGCTGTGGAAAAGCAAGGCATCACCACCATAATCACCCCGGGCCCAAAAATCAGGATGACCGACCTCATCAGATGGGCCACACCTGTATACTAAATTAGACCATTGGCTATCCATTGATTTTGATGGTGCAACACACCTTATAAATGGATCAGCCTTACTTTCAACAAGAAGATCTTCATTATGGGGGACCACCATTTGTACCGTTAGGATGTCCTGCAGTTCACATACAATGGTCCTTCTTTCCCCTTCTAGGACAAACACGGGATCATCTAAACAGGTATGTCTCGAAAAAGAAACAGATTTCATCATCCAGCAATAAAAATAAGAAATCTCAATCATGAGTTTAAAAAAAAACAAAAAACAAAAAGTCATTTCAAAAGGTTGGATCATGACATCACACACACACACATACAGAGAGAGGCATGCTCACTTGCGCACGTGCCATATACACCTTTGGACACATTCATGTATGTCTAATATGAACGGTCCATGTGATGCAGCATCCCATGAAATCCTAATGGATTAATTTTCATCCTCATCTAAAACTTTGATGGGTAATAGAAAAGAGAGATGCAAATCAAGAGAGAAAATTGTTTTCTTCTTTCTTGGCTCACCAAAATTTTGGATTAATAAAGTAAAAGTTGAGACCTGGGTTTCCTCGAGTGCTGCATCACGTGGACTGTCCAGATCTGAACTCACATCACTTGTGATAATTTCTCAAAAAGTTTGCTTGTAAACTAGTGCGCGGCCGGGCATTGGGATGGATATGTATATGGAAAAGGTACTCTGCGGTCGACCGCAAGATAAGCAAACGTGAGGTCGAGCTATATGGGACCTACCGTGATGCATGTCGACCATCAGTATCGTGCATTTGATTACTCCCTTTTAAATTATGGGATATCCCAAAAATCAGCCGTATACGGAACTTACGTAGGCCATACCATCTAAAATCATGTGAAACACTGTTAAAACATATAAAATCACTTTGTGGGGCCCACCTGAGTCTTGAATGTTGCTGAAACTTGGTCTGAACCCTCGTACAAGTGAGACACACATAATGGATGGGCTGGAATTTCAAACCACATCTTTTGTGGGCCCCAAAAATAATTATGAATGTTTTACTGGTGCATGGTCCCTCTTCACTTCTTTATGTGGTGGGGCCCACACAAGTCACGGATTGACTTGATTTTTAAGACCTAGGCCCACGATGGAATAGTGCATCTGACTGATGGGATAGATTTTTGAAACGCATCACAGTGGGGCCCATACAGTGCGACCGCATGGGACGGACCCGTGAGGTCGAGCGCATAGTACCTTTTCCATATATATATATATATATATATATATACACACACACACACACACACACACACACACACACACACACACACACACACACACACACACGGAAGCGCTCACCTGTGAACCTGTTCGTACATACTAGGTACGAACTTTTTTAAGAACCCATCATACACGATGGGGATCCAAAATCTGAACTGTTCATGTAAAGCAGTACCTCGTGAAACCTCCCGGGCCTAAGTTTTATTTTGATCTAAAACTTTTATGGGCCATAAAAAATAAAAACAGTTTCCTCCCTTGATTTGTATTTCTCTTTGTTATAGCCCATTAGAATTTTACATCAAGGTGAAAATTTTTCACATGAGGTTTCATGGAATTCCGCATCACATGGACCGTTCAGATTAGACACCCATGGCACGTGTGCAAAGGTGCAAACGTGCGTAGGTATGCAGGGGAGCATGACTCTATATATATATATATATATATATATATATATATATATATATATATATATATATATATATATATATAAAGCTTTATAGGTATGGTTTAGCCAACACTGTGATATGTAGGGCCAGCATGATATTTTCATAACATCCAATCCGTCCATCATGTGATCCTCCTCGTGTTCTGATAGGCAGCTAAATTTCAGGTGAGCTGGACCATGGATAATCATGCCTAAAATCTAAAAAATTAGGTGGCCTGACCACCCGAGTCATGTAATAGCCTGATGCTTGGGATGTTGATGTAGAGCAGGTCGCGGACAAATTCATGGCCAAGATGGATCAGAAAAGGCACAGTCGACAACATAAGTGATCCGGACCATCAGACCTTAGATCGGGCGTATCTCGCAATCCGGAATGAGTTATCCGACGTAAAATATATGATTTTGGGATAGAATGAGCTACTTTAGCCAATCAACCCTGTAACGCCAGGTTGCGCATCCCGGATTTGCGAGAAACCCCCTGATCGACAGTCATTTTCCCATTTTAATTTCGTTTTTACTATAAATAGTAAGTTTTAGTTTGCATATAGCTCTTCATCCGTTGGGCTTTAGGAGTTGTGTCCAACATGAAAAGTGCTTAGAATAATTAGGAGAACAGTTTGGTGAAGCCAAATAGGACACTTACTATTTTTGGCCGAAAACTTTCGCACTAGTAGACATCACGACCATCTATAAATAGTAAGTTTACTATTTATAGTAAGTCGCGGATTCTATGAGTTTTAGTTGTAGTTTGAGTCTGATTTCTTTCCTATTGATTGGTTCCCTTATTTAAAGGGGTGTAAACTCATTTTTATTCATTCAGCAAATAGTTTTAAATTTTATTATAGTTTATTTCTATTCTCTTACTTTCTTTCCTCGTGGATTCGAGAAGTCTCTGTGAGGAGTCCAGAGAAGCTCCGTGGATTCGAAGTAGTTATCCTTGAGGAAGACGGTGATCGACTTCATCACGTTCATCCCTGTGTCAATTGTCCATTCATCATTCATCGTTGTGGGCACTCATATCATGAACGGATTGCATGGCATATGTGAAATATCGTGGGCTCATATGCAATCTAAAAATTAGACGCCGAACATCCAAACCACAGCTATTCCCCCTGGTGTGGCCCACCTGATCTTCAGATGGGCATGAATTTTGGGGTTTAACAGGAAATGAAGGGTTGAACATGATGAACGGATTGGATGTAATACAATCATAAGTATGGACCGCAAACATTGCATTGTAGATGAAAGCTTAACCAACAACACGTGCCAACGCAGTACACGTGCCAACCAAGTCTGCAAGTCATCTGGGTGGTGAATCAGGTGGGCCCCGCTACGAATATGACCAGACACAAAATTCATGTTGGTCCACCATATGAGAAAAGATCAATCACTTTAAACCGCTCAAATTCAACATACACACGTGGCACACCTGATGAGTTGAGCCGCTTGATTCTCCCCGTATGACCATCATATGATGGTGGGCGTGACCTCAGGATTGGATGTCCCAGCAATTTCCATGTTGGCACGTTTTCTGCATGTGGAGGGGGTGGCACGTGTTAACGGCATTAGAGATTGATATCTAAAACCCATTTGCTTGATTGAAATTTTTAGTAAACACCCGTGTCAGTACACACTCCATGTTAGTCACCCCTACTGGGGCTCGACACCAAGACCTCAGGTGTTGAAACGAGGTATATCACTCCGTATGTCAGTTGAGCTATGGATCTAAGTATATTTGCTTGATAGACATACACCCATTTTTCTTTGTCTTTGTGGGAGCCACCCTAATGTATATCTACGCCGACCAAATGGATGGACGGTTTGGATATAACACGTAAATCATGGTGCGCCTACAGAATTTGGTGACGTCAACACACCTCGGTGGTGCCACACAATCCGCTTCCAGAAAATGGGGTGTGCATATCAACGGTGGAGGTGTAAACTATCAATCCCATATAGGACAAATGCTCTAGTACTTTCAGTCCAATCCATTGATCTAGACTGTTCATTAGGTTCGACTCACATTTCATGGGCTACCATGAAAATATCACGCTAATATAAAAATAAAAAATTAACCATTTGATGAATGGCTCCAAATATGGACGATCCAGATTATTTAATTAAAATAATTCTAATCAAGTATTTAATCCATCCATTTGTTAGTGACCATCTTCAATTGGCTATGATTCTAAAGATCCTCCTGTGATTCCAAAGGTCCACCTATATTAAGCATTTTGGGAAAAGGATGGATACAGAAAATAAGGCCAAATCATAATAGTATTGACCATTCGATCAATGTGACTTTTGAAAAATAGCCCATGAAATGTTTTACGAAATTAATGGACCGTTCAGATATATCGATTTGATCGCCCAAATGAACAAATGCAACCAGGAGCACTATAACTTTAATATTGCTCTGAGAGCACTGGAACTAAGATATTATTCTTATTATTAAGCTTGTGAATTCGCTGGGATCCAAGTCAGTGTTATCTCGTTTTAAATACTTAGACATGTGTGATAGTTCACCACCATTTTAAAAATGGTGGTGACTCGTTCTCCTTTCATGTGTCACTCATGAACCGCTATGCGGATCTGAAAACTGTGGCGAACATTGTGGACGGAGCGTACTCCAAAACCACACCGATCAAGAAATCCTAACCATCAAACCGATGGCCATGAAATGGATGGATAATCGTAGAGTGCAAGTTGTACAAAGTTCAAGCAAAAAATCAGATGGTTGCTGTGATCTTTTCGGTGTAACTTTTAGATGGTGCTCCATGTACAATTGGAGAAGCGATA
Source organism: Magnolia kwangsiensis (assembly GCA_037074715.1). Classification (NCBI taxonomy): domain Eukaryota; kingdom Viridiplantae; phylum Streptophyta; class Magnoliopsida; order Magnoliales; family Magnoliaceae; genus Magnolia; species Magnolia kwangsiensis. Next base: position 13,616,597 of record CM073577.1, on the reverse strand, counting down.
TGAATGATATGGATGGCCATAAAACTATGCCACGTGTACGGTTGAAGAGTCACCACCATTTAAAAACATCCTCCCATTACTTTTCCAAATGATCCTCCCATTACTTTTCCAAATGACCCCAGATTTTGAAACCAGTACCTCACTTTGAATATTAAAAGTTCTCTTATCCTATGAAAAAGAAGATAAAATGAATTTTATAAGATCTGTCTCCCGTTGCTACGTAGAGAAATGGTATCGTGATTGACGGTTCACAGAAGTTCAATGAAGTGCGGCTGTCCCCCGTTACAAACATGTAGGTTGATCATGACTGCTTATCTAGTGCGCCAATAACTAGATGGGATATAAGCGATTGATCAGCTCTGATCATCGGATTATTTTTTAGTTTGGCCAGTTGAATGTGGGCCGTTTATCATTTATTGAATTCTGTCCCTTCTTAAGGCCCATGATGAGATGGTTAGGAATGTCCATTCAGTTTGACTCCACTCATCCACTTGATCCCACCGAATCAACAGTTTTGATTCTGATCATCATACGCATAATACTTGGACGTACGGTGGAGATGTTGAATATAGACCACCATGTCCATGAACAAGTGGGTCAATTCATCACGTGGTCCACTGCCATACGTTGAATATGGACCACTCATCATCGCAATTGTGGCAATCGTCTTTCAATCCCGTAAAATACGATGGCCCCACCTGAGGAATGGACTGGAGAGTGTAGGACCCTAATCCTCTACAACCTGTGTAGAAGGAGCGTGCACCATCCGAGCTTTGTGAGCCCACCATGATACGTGGGTTGATGGATGGGTGAAATCCACTCCGTTCATCAGTTTCAAAATTTCATTTTAGGGGCTGCCCGAAAATCTGGCCGATCTAGAACTCAGGTGGGCCACGTCACAGTGAACAGCATGGATATGGGGTTGCTCATCATAGAGGCCTTCTTTGGGCCACTGTATCATTTATATGCTATCCAAACCGTTCATCAGGCAGACCCCACCAGTATGTAGAGTCAGACTGATCAAAAACTAATGTAGGCCTTAAAGCATTAATTTATGGTTTAGGCATGATTTTAAATTGTTTTCATGGTGCACCCCACCCGAGTTTTGGATGGAGCTGATTTTGGTGATGAACAGTGAAATGAGGTATCGCAAAAAGCGAATGGACGGAGTGGATTTCATACTCAAATCACTGCGGGACCCACCGAGCTTGGGTCTTGTACGCGCTTCCTTTCTACAACAGGTGTTGCATGGCATTCCATCGAGCTCATCGCACACGCGTTTCCCTGCAGGCTACAACTGTTGTTGCAGGGATCCCATGTGACAAAAGGCCCTTGTGGGCCCACTGTGACGTGTGTAAAACATCCACTCAGTTCATCGTTTGTGTCTAATTCATGTTAGTATGTGAGCCAAAAATAAGTCCAATCCAAAACTCAAGTGGACCACACCACAGGGGAAAATGTGGATGGAGATACCTACCATTGAAACCTTCCCAGGAAACACCAAAGGTTTGGATCAAACTGATATAAAGGAAATTCACATTATGAACAGGTTGCAAGGCATATATACATCATGATGGCCTCCATGAGGTTTCAGTGATTGGCATCCCCATCCTCACTGTTTCCTGTGGTATGGTCCACTTGAGTTTTGGATTAGCTAGAATTTTTGGTTCACTTCCTAAAATAATCATTCTCAACTGATGGACGGATTGGATTTCACACAGACAACACGGTGGGCATCACAGATCTTGTTGTTGCACGGGCTCTATACAACACTAGTAGGGAATCGGCCTCTCCCAACTAAAGATATTTGATGCATGTACCACGTAAGGTCAGCATCAATGAAAGATATTTGTCTTTGTGTCTGTGGTTGCCGTTGATCTGAACCCCATCTCCAACTAATTAAAAAAGGGCCAACGTAATCAAACGGATATAAAGAAGAAGATTCAAGAACAAAAATGAAATGTTTAGGCAAGTTGGATACTGTTCCATGGTCATACGTTCTTCAAAATAACATCCACTTTCATAGGTATACCTTACCTTTCTCTTTGTTTTTGTCTTCCTTCAACATGCGCCACAAATTTAATATGTGGGGCCCACTTCATCAGCTCATTCCACGCCTTCCTGGAAGTATGACAGGGTCCTTACTAGGACCCTTGCTCAGGAATGATCCTATCATAATATTTTATGTTGATATTTGCATGGGTGAATACTCGAAAATGTGAGATGCTAATCCAACGGTTGATCAGTACGTTAAACGACATGGTCTATCACCTGATGATTGGATGGTCCTTATTTATACGGCGTCTGATTTCATGGTGGGGAGATGTTAATGGACGGATTACATGGCATGGAAACACTAAGGTAAGCCGCACATAAAAAGGGCTGCAGAATAGAGGACTGGCCTCGACACGGATTTCCTGAGAAAGCCTCTGGCAAGAGTTTTCTACGCTGTGAAGCCAGGTTGTGGAGCTGAATGTGATGTTTGCGAGAAATCCACGAGCTCATTTTGAGACTTTGTAAATAATGAGCAGGATCCAATACTCAAGTGGGCTACAGGAGAGAAAATTTTAAAATTAAAAATTTAAAAAAAAAAAAGAACTTATTTTTATATAAAACTTTTGTAGTCATACGAATGTTTCAATGGTGGTTATTCAATTCTCTTTTTTTTTTTCTCATGTGATTTACTTGAGTTTTGGATTGAGATAATTTTTTATTAAATGTCCAAAAATGAACTTGTAAAACAAATGAATAGGATGAATTTCTCACAAACATCTCGGGATTCCCACCTAACTTTCGAGTGCAAGAACTTCTTGTTATAACTTTAGCAGGAAATCCGCATCCAAACAGCCTCCTGGTTATCGTCCCAATCAGTTAAAGGAGAGTTAATCATTTGATACAATGGCATTGTATGATGGTTAATGTGCAGGAAGTCAAAATGTGTGGCATAGGTTAATTCAAACAAAATCATTCAAATCATGAGATTGTTATGAGATGTTTTCAATATATACATGCAACATGGGTTCAATCGATCAAGTGAACCTCAAATTATATAGATTAGTCTCTGAATAATTTTAAACAGTCAGGATTAATTAAAGTCTCGGCTCAATCAATCGAAAAAATTCAAGAATTACTTGTAAACTATCTAGATAATTTTGAGCATGCTCGATTAGATTAACGGCACTTAAAATTTTTTAGAATTGCGATGTTTATTTTATATTTCAGGTGCAACATTATATATATGAGTGTAATTGCAGGATTAAGGTATGCTAGGCTAAACGTTTCTAGAGTTTGGGAATGAGAAAATGAGAAATTTCTGACATTATAAGTGATTCCATCTCTTATACTTTTTGATTCGTAGTGATTTGTTGTCGATTTATGTTATCGCTTTTTTTTTCTCCAGATTTTTTCTAAGTAAAATTCATGTGTGTTTATGATTGCTTTGTTTATATTTGCTTAATCTCGTGTGATCTAAATTTAAAATTTGCTTATACAGATTCTCAACAAAGCTTGACTTTAAATAGTTTATCATTGAATTCAAATTGATTGGTTAATTTTAATATCTAATTAATAAGTCTTTTGTTTGTTAAAGTCAAGCCGTTGACTACTTTTCATCTTGATCGTACGTTTAATGTCCATTAATCAGCCGATTAGAAAATACTCTCAGTGTAATTTTTTGTTCAAGAGCCATCTAATTAAATTGGCATGGATGATTTAGAAAGTTTATGGTGAGACAAATACATTCCACATGCCCAACTTCTTAGTGCCTGAGTATCAACAAGCACACTACAAGAGTATCAAAGTTATTCTCGCAAGTTAATGTTCTTAAAACTGCCCAACAAAGTGAACCTTCATGGTTAGGCATTATAAAGGGAATTTATCAAAAAGCAAAGAAAAAAAAAAAAAAAAAACTATTAAATTAATATGGAATTCACGTTCATATACTTTTTTCATAAATCTGTTTAAAAACCACCTCATAATCTATATAATTATCATTTCACTGCCTTTCGTTAAGTTGACCGTTGAGAGGGCAAATGAGGAAATGGGTGGGCTGCTTGAGCGGCCCCGCAAATGATGTTTATGTAAACTCCATCCCAAGTATCATGTGTGTCACCTCCTGTTCTGCCAAGGGCCCAAAAACCACCTCCATATGTGATCCAAGTGGACCACGTGATTGGAAACATTGTATAAGGCTACTAAAGCCCATTAAACTGTTTTTCATAATATGACCCACCTGATCATAGATGGGTTTGATGTTTTGACCCTGGGACTAAATTTTGGTGTGGCATCTAATGATTGGAGTGGATTTCACATCATCATCATAGTAGGTCCAGTAAAAATAAAAGGTAGACATCTCTCTCCCAATTATTTTATTTGGTGTGGTTCACATGAATCACAAATCAGCCTATATTTTTCGCTCTAAGCCTCAATAATGAGTATGCATCTAATAGTTGGAGTGGATTTTACATACAAATTAAGATTAACCCAACAAAAAATTAAGTTTTGGTGTCCTATTCTCCATAACAAAAACATTATGAGAAATTTACCACTGTATGGCCCATTTATGGCTCATTTACCTGCTTAAGTTCACTCGGTTTTACCTGACCAGAATAAGCCCCAACTGTAAGGATGACTTGTGAAAGTACGAAAATGCCCCTGCTTTTTCCTTTAACGGATTGGCTGGTTCTTGAAGGCTGTGTTTCCTATGGCTACAGATTATAACCGTATCCAAAGCCATAGCCATTGAAAAAAAAAAATTAATCTGGGCAACGGTACCACCGACCTCTGGACGTCTGTGCAGCAATGTTTCCCGGGTGCAGTAGTGCCGCCCATTTTTTTTAAAAATTGGGTGGGTCCCATCGTGGGCCCCACATAATTTTGAATGGGCCCCACACTCAATGTTCATGATATTGGTGGGCCCCACATCCACCTGTGCACTTTTTTTCTTCTTTTTTTTTACATGGATAACTTCATTCTACCTACATTTTTCTCTAATACATATTTATATAAATATGTATATATAAGCATATAAAAAAAATTTCTCTCTTTTTTTCATTTCTTTCTTTATTCATTTAACAAGAATATCTTCTAAACCAAAATTAGTTACTTGATGTACCCTATATGATTTTGGGGTAGGAGAAGCTACTTTAGCTAACCAACTTGTTTATTTTCTAAGATTCCATCAAGCCGATGGTCGAAAATCCATTTCATTCACTTCGCAGTCAATTTCAACCAGTTCGTGGTCAATTTCATTCATTTCATTTACTTCACTATCAATTCCATGCATTTCATGGTCAATCATGCGCAATTCCACTTCACTGTCAATTTCATGTATTTCACGGTCAATTCCCTTCACTTCATGGTCATTTCAATGCATTTCACAGTCAATTCCTTCACTTCACGGTCATTTCCATGCATTTCACAGTCAATTTCGGCGATTCCGTTTAATTTCACAGTCATTTCCATGCATTTCACGGTTAATTCCCTTCACTTTACGGTCATTTCCATGCATTTCACGGTCAATTCGCTTCACTTCACAGTCATTTTCATGTATTTCATGGTCATTTTCGACGATTCCGTTTCATTTCATGATCATTTTCATCCATTTCACGGTCAATTCCCTTCACTTCATGGTCATTTCCATGCATTTCACAGTCAATTCTCTTCACTTCACAGTCATTTCCATGCATTTCACGGTTATTTCTGGCAATTCCATTTCATTTCACGGTCATTTTCATGCATTTCATGGTCAATTCACTTCTCTTCACGGTCATTTTTGGCATTTCTGTTTCATTTCACGGTCATTTCCAGGCATTTCACGGTTAATACGCTTCACTTCACAGTCATTTCCATACATTTCACGGTCAATTCCCTTCACTTCACGGTCATTTCCATGCATTTCATGGTCAATTTGCTTCACTTCACAGTCATTTTCATGCATTTCACGGTCATTTTCGACAATTCTGTTTAATTTCATGGTCATTTTCATGCATTTCACGGTCAATTCACTTCACTTCACAGTCATTTCCATGCATTTCATGGTCATTTCAGGCAATTCCGTTTCATTTCACAGTCATTTACATGCGTTTCACAGTCAATTCGCTTCACTTCACGGTCATTTCTGTTGAGGGTCAAATAGTGCATATTAGACCCCATTTATTACTTGGATTTACGAGCATAATATTATTTAATGCCCAGTTTTAATCGTGTTTTGTTGCAAGGTGTGATTAGGAGAGTTGACTGAAAAAGGATGCCAAAAGCTTGGATTTAACGTTCTGATGATCACTAGGGTAAGGGACGAAATTCAGAGGACCAAGATTGACGGATATACACGGTCAAAATTTCGAGAAAACTAAGAAATTGAAGCTCAAGTGGCTTAAAACGCATCCAGAATGCAAGATCACATGGTTCCCGACATCTGATCGGTCCGAAAATTTATACATGAGATAAGGGCCATAAATTAACCGTACATTTCAAATTTCAGCTCTTGGATCACTATAAAAGTGCTCCAACTGATCGATCAGCTTATAAACCGTCGATTTTGGGCCCACCTGATATTTGGAATTGCCTCGAATTTGGAGTCAACACCTTAAATGAGGAGTCAAAACAGATGGACGGTGCAGATTTCTCCAAAATAGTGCAATGGACCCCATATGAGATGGGTGTGTAGAGTACATAAATACACTAGCCGTGCATGGCAAGTGTTAGAGACGGTTTGACCGTCTCTGACCGAAAGAAAGGAAAAAAATAAAAAAATAAAAATTCTTAAGCACCACGTCAGCGCACGGACGGCCTGCGTCCGTTTTGCGAACAGTTGTGGGCCCCACACGTGCCCCATAAGCTCAATCCAAACCGTCCACCGTGTATATAGCCGCGAGCACTACAAAACCATGTTTACACTTTTCATCCATGCGTGCACACGTGTGAGATACAGAGGCCACAAAAGGACTGCCCGGTAGCGTTCAAATCTGATATTTTAGTTATTTCTTCTCTGGGACACGCCAATGGATATTCAAAACCACCTATTCTTGACTGAAATTTCGTTCTGAATCCAATGGATGGGGTGAATTTTTCAGAAAATGCTTCTGTGGGACCCACCGATCACAACAGCAAAATGGTGCGAAAGGTTTCGCACATCCGCGAAAACTGACTTTTTCGGACAGTTTTGGCCCACCATCTTTGATCATATGGCAGATCTGAACCGTCTATCATGTAGAGGACTCAAGAAAGTACTAAGGGATGGTGTTTCTTTGGAATTTGAGCGAGAAAAGTGGCGTGTTTCGAGGTACCAAACTTGGCTGCGAAAATTGCACTCCGTGTCCTGCTACAACTCTGTCACTGACTTCAGCCTTCCAACAGCTATAAAATGAGGTTTTTGGACGTGAGGAGCATTCATTCAGGTCTAGGAAGGAAGAAAAAGAGACACGTGGAGGCTCGGACAGGGACTTGAAGCAGACTTGAGGGAGAGAGTATTTTCTTTTCTTTTCTTTTATTATGAGATTTAACCCGTTCATGGCGGGTTGAACCTCTTAGCTAGGGCTAAGAGGTGAAGCTTGTAGTGAGATGAGAGATTTTATTTTAGTTTGATTTTAATTCATGAATCGACGTTGATTTTAGTTGATTATTATGGAAATATTTTTTAGTTCTTAATGGTCTGTTGTGACTGAAATTACAATGGGTCTGCGATGCTTTGAATATTTCTATTTCCTTTTCATGTATATGATGTTAGGAAACTCTGTTGTTCACCATAGTCTCCTGGGCATGGTTGGATGTCGGTACCCTTCCTAACCTTCATATATGTGATGGGTTGGTAATTAGTTTAATTCTGTTGTTTGCCATAGTCTTTTGGGCATGGTTTGGTGATGGAATCCATTCGAGTTCATACACCTTTCATCTCTTTGAAAACTAGATCAACGGCAGTTCAGTAATTTCCATGATTTTTGATGCAAGCATAAGTTCTCCCTGATCTCTACAAGTGGATCCTCTGAATCCCTAGTTTCCTATCTCTGATTTGTTTCCTAAGTTTTAGATTAATTATTCTACAAGTATTCCACCATTGCTAATTGATTTAGAATTCATCTTAGCCTAGTTCTAGTTCTAGTTAGTTTTAGATAACGTACAAGTTTCAGTCCCTTGGGATTCGACCTCGGTCTTACCGAGTTTATTACTACATCACAACCCTGCACTTGGGGAGTGAACAAGTTTTTGGCGCCGTTGCCGGGGACTGTTGGTTACGTTTTTCTGAAATTAATTAGTTTTAGGATTAGTTTAAGATTAGGTTTAGATTTTCTTAATTTTTAAAAATTAACTTGTCTTTCTTGTTTTATAGGCTTCTAAGATAGTTTCTAAATTAGAAAAAATTTTCTTAAATTCTTCGTTTCTATTCTAGATTTAGATTAAGATTTATTTCTTCTTTTTAGTGAGATTTTAATTCTAATTCTTTTTAGGAATCCTAACCCTGTTTCTTGTTTTAGAATTTTTCTATAAGTTTTTGTTTAGGAACTAACCCAATTTTTCTGTTTTGTAGGAAACTTCTAATTTAGTAAGCTCTTCCTAATTCTTCTCTCTTTGGAATTTCTTATTTTCTCTAGAAATTAGTTTATTTTTAATTAGGACTTTCTACTCTTAAAAACTAACTTATTTTGGTTTGTTTTGCAGATTTTTTAACTTAGGAACTCCGATTTGGTAACTTCTCTCCAACCCTCCCTTTTCCTACATTTTTATTTTCTTTTTTAGGTTTAAGTTAGAATTTGAGGGCTGAGTGTGTTTTATGCCCCATTGGGCACGCGACAACACTCGACGTCTCGTGACTGAAGGAGGATTAGTTGAGGGGTTGACTGTCCATCGCAGGACTAGACACCACTTGAATTCTCCTGAGTTAGAAGACGTTATGACTGAAAATTAACCTCAAGCACTACCCCAACCAAGGGTTGAGGAAGTACATGATGAGAATGAGGTGCATCAGGCACCCCCGCCTCGTACTTTACGAGATTATTTACAACCGGCGGGGGTGAGTACGCCCTCATGCATGATTTTTCCTGAGAATACAGGACATATGGACATCAAGCTAGGGGTTATCCAACTCCTTCCTAAGTTTCATGGGCTTGAGTCTGAAGAACCATACTTGCATCTGAAAGAGTTCGATAAAATCATAGGCACCTTATACTTTCCTAATGTATCTGAGGATACTATTAGGCTGAAACTCTTTCCATTTTCCTTGAAAGAAAAAGCCAAGACGTGGTTACATTCACTACGTCCTAGATCCATTGGCACATGGAATGATTTGCAGAGAGAATTTATAAAGAAATTTTTCCCACATCATAAGACAATTACCCTTAGGAGAGCAATCATGAACTTTGCCCAAAAGGAAGATGAAACATTCTTGGGACTATTACCCAAGGACGAACACTACGTCTAGGCCGACTCATTCAAGGGAAAAAGGAGGAATATATCTCCTGAAAGAGGATAATGATCTTAACGCTAAGGTGACCAATCTCACCAGAAAATTTGAGGCCATGGAAGGAAGGAAGGAAAAGGTTAATGAAAGTGTTTGCGGCATCTGTGATTGCAACATTCATACTACTGAAAATTGTCCTTCAATACCTGCCTTTCGAGAAGTATTGAATGAACAATCTAATGTCGTAAATAACTATCAAAGACCTTTCAATGGACCACCCTCTAATACTTACAATCCTGGCTGGAAAAATCACCCGAATTTTAGTTGGAAGAACGGACAAACTGCTACCCCTCAAGGTTTCTTCAATCAAAATCCAAATCAGGGGAAACCTCAAGAAGAATCGGTTCAAATTTTCATACAAGAGCTGGCGCGGACAATGCAAGGAATTTCAGATTTTATGCAAAAAATAGATTCACGTATGACGGCTATGGAAAAAGGGATGCTCCCTGCACAATCACTCCCTAATCCGAAACCGCAATACGAGACAGGTGATCTCAGCTCTTCAAATCAAATGGGGCATGCTAAATCCATCACCACTCTTAGGAGTGGGAAGGTTATTGATAAAACCCTTCCGGTTAGGCCCGAAAAGCCTCAAGAATCAGAAGAGGACAACAATGATGGATCTAGTGGCGCCCCACAAAAATTTGAATCGGAACCTCTAGAAAAGTCAGTCGCTCCGTTTCCCCAACAGTTGGTTGAACCAAAACGTCTATCTAACTCTCAGGATATCCTAGAGGTGTTAAAACAAGTGAAAGTCAACATTCCTCTACTTGACATTGTAAAACAGATTCCTTCATATGCTAAATTTCTAAAGGATTTATGCACTACCAAACGACGGAAAAGTGTTCAAAAGAAGATCTCCTTGACTAAGAAAGTGAGTGCCATCCTGAAACAAGATGTGCCGCAAAAATTAAAAGATCCCGGTTGCCCAACCATATCATGTGTGATCGGGAACTATCGAATTGATCACGCACTTCTTGACTTAGGAGCAAGCGTCAATCTGATTCCTTACTCGGTATACCAACAGTTAGGTTTGGGTGAATTAAAACCTACTCGAACCACACTACAACTTACTGATCGTTCTGTTCGTATACCAAGAGGGATCATCGAGGATGTATTGGTCCAGGTTGATAGATTCTACTACCCTGTTGATTTTATCATCTTGGACACCGAACCCATCAATGACACGAGCACTCAGATTCCCGTCATTCTTGGTCGCCCATTCCTGTCCACTTCAAATGCAATTATCAATTACAGGAATGGTGTCATGGCTATGTCCTTTGGAAATTTGACGTTGGAATCGAATATCTTTTTCAATAACGGCAGCAACTCAGAGGATGATGACGATTTCCACGATGTTAACATGATTGATTCTTTTGTGGAAGATAGAACACCTCTCACCTTATCCTCTGATCCTCTAGAGACGTGCCTGGCCCACTCCCATGATCTTGATGATGATATAATTAGGGAGACATGTGCCATACTGGATACTGCACCGGTACTTGAAGTTAACCGGTGGAGGCCACAAATTGAAGAATTGTCCCAAACTGATGTAGTGCCTCTACCGTCTAACCTCAAGCCACCGAAGCTTGACCTAAAACCTTTGTCCTCTTATTTAAAATATGTCTATTTAGGTCAAGATGAGACATACCCGGTGGTGATCTCTGCCCACCTGGAGAAAGAACAGGAGAGTATGCTGATATCTACTCTCATTGAGCATAGGGGAGCCCTTGGATGGACGATAGCGGACCTTAAGGGAATTAACCCATCGATTTGTACTCACCATATATATCTTGAGGACAATGCAAAGGCTGTTCGGCAATCACAACGTAGATTAAATCCAAACATGAAGGAAGTGGTTAAGGCCGAGGTTCTCAAACTATTGGATGTGGGGATCATATACCCCATATTCGATAGTCAATGGGTGAGTCCAACTCAGGTAGTTCCTAAGAAGTCCGGGATCACCATCGTAGCCAATGCCAATAATGAACTCATGCCGACCAGAGTTACTACTGGTTGGAGAATGTGCATTGACTACAGAAAGCTAAATACCGTCACAAGGAAAGACCACTTTCCTTTGCCCTTCATTGATCAAATCCTGGAAAAGCTAGCTGGTCATTCCTATTATTGTTTCCTTGACGGGTATTCAGGTTATAATCAGATTAAAATCGCCCCTGAGGATCAGGAAAAGACCACATTTACATGTCCCTATGGCACCTTTGCTTACAGAAGGATGCCATTCGGGTTATGTAATGCCCCTGCCACCTTTCAGCGATGCATGACGAGTATCTTTTTTGACATGGCGGGAAAATATTTAGAGGTCTTCATGGACGATTTTTCTATTTTTGGTTCATCTTTCAGCGAATGCTTAGCAAGTCTTAAATGTGTGCTGAAAAGATGTGAAGAAAAGAATTTGGTACTTAACTGGGAGAAGTGTCATTTTATGGTTCAAAAGGGAATTGTCCTTGGGCATATCATCTCGTCCAAAGGAATCGAGGTAGATAAGGCAAAAATCGATCTTATCTCTAACCTACCTCCACCCAAGAACATCAGAGATGTGCGATCCTTCTTAGGACACGCAGGCTTTTACAGACGATTCATAAAGGACTTTAGTCTCCTCTCTCGTCCTTTATGTAATCTTCTTCAAAAGGATACACCATACGAGTGGACTGAGCAGTGCGAAGAAGCTTTCACTAAGCTTAAGGGCATGTTAACCACTGCACCTATCATGCAGCCAGCTGACTGGAGTCTTCCTTTTGAACTTATGTGCGATGCCTCTGATTATGCTCTTGGAGCGATTCTAGGCCAGAGAAAAGATAAGCGGCCTTACGTTATTCACTACGCAAGTAGGACTCTAAATCCTGCCAAGTGAACTACTCGACTACGGAAAAGGAACTCTTAGCCGTAGTGTTCACTTTGGACAAATTTAGATCCTACCTGATCGGATCCAAGATCATCATTTACACAGACCATGCGGCCCTTAAGTATCTTCTTTCTAAGAATGATTCTAAGCCCCGCTTGATACGATGGATCCTTCTACTCCAAGAATTTGATTTGGAAATCAAAGATAAAAAGGGAGTAGAGAACGTAGTGGCCGATCATCTTTCTCGCCTTAATACCTCTGATTCCCTTGAGGCGACCCATATCAATGACATGTTCCCTGATGAACAACTGTTTAGAGTCTCCCATTCACCTTGGTTTGCTGATATTGCTAATTTTCTTGCTACAGGTGCCATACCGACACACTGGACGTCACAAGATAAGAAGAAATTCTTTACCAAGGTGCGTAACTTTTTCTGGGACGATCCATATTTGTTTAAATATTGCCCAGACCAAATCTTAAGGAGATGCGTACCAGACGATGAGCATCAGAGTGTCATCTCCTTCTGTCACTCACAGGCCTGTGGTGGTCACTTTTCTGCTAAAAAGACCACGGCCAAGATTTTACAGTGTGGCTTCTACTGGCCCACTATGTTCAGGGACACTCATGAGTTTTGCAAGGCTTGTGAGCGTTGTCAGAAATTGGGAGCATTGTCCCGTCGAAATATGATGCCCTTGAATCCCATCCTTATTATAGAAGCATTTGATTGTTGGGGCATCGATTTCATGGGACCATTCCCCCAATCATTTGAAAATCTGTATATTTTTCTCACCGTAGACTATGTCACTAAATGGGTCGAAGCAATTTCGTGCCGCAAAAATGACCATTGCACGGTCATTAAATTTTTGAAAGAAAATATCCTGTCGCGGTTCAGAACGCCTCGAGCCATCATTAGTGACGGGGACTCACACTTTTGTAATAGACCATTTGAGAGTCTAATGAAGAAATATGGTATCTCTCATAAGGTGAGCATCCCATACCATCCACAGACAAGTGGACAAGCTGAGATTTTCAATAGGGAGATCAAACATATCCTAAAAAAAATGGTTAACCCTGATCGTAAGGACTGGTCAATCCGATTGACCGATGCCTTATGGGCGTACCGTACTGCGTTCAAAACTCCTATTGGAACATCTCCTTTTAGACTTGTTTATGGGAAAGCATGTCACTTGCCTGTGGAATTGGAACATAAAGCATACTGGGCGATTAAAAATCTGAATTTCAATCTGAACAACGCTGGCTCGCTACGCAAACTTCAATTAAATGAACTTGAAGAAATCCGGAACGATGCATATGAAAACTCGAGAATTTATAAGGACAAGATGAAGGCGTTTCATGATCATCATATTCTACGAAAATCATTCACGTCAGGTCAGAAAGTCCTTTTGTACGATTTTCGACTACATCTCTTTCCGGGTAAGCTTCGATCTCGTTGACCGGCCCTTACATTGTTGTCACTGCTTATCCTCATGGGGCCGTCGAGATAAGAGATCCCAACAATGGCAAAGAGTTTAAAGTAAATGGACATCGATTAAAGCCATTTTTCGAGACATTTGATTCAGAGGACATGTCCATGCCTCTGATTGCTCCTGTTTACCAGGACTGATCTCCTAGTTGGATGAAGGTATAGGTAGGTTTATCACTTTCATAGGTCTAGGATTGTTACTTTATTTGTCTGGCTGAAGACGGTAAATTTAGCGCTCATGGGAGGCAACCCAGCTTTTCATTTCATTTTTCTTGTTAGATGATTCAATGTTTGTGGGTAACATCACTGCAAACCCTCACGAGACTACAACTCGTCCACTAGGGGTAACCTAGGGATTTAAAGGCTTGTTGCATATGCTAAATGCAATCGATAGCACCTGCGAGTAGGATTTTATTTTCGCTATTTTTGTTCTGCTTTCTCTCTCATGCTGGCAAGCTTCCATGCCGTGATCTATTGGAAACTCTCCTGATTCGTTATTCAGGTACTATCTTCCCATCACTTCTCATTTACTTTCGTTGTCCCATGTGCATTGCATGCTCATATCTTTTACATTGAGGACAATGTAGATTTTAGGTTAGGGGTGGGGGATTAGGTAACCTAATCAGTATTTTCTTGGTCTTGAGCAACAATTGTGAAAAAATTTTAAATTTTTTCTGAAAATTTTTATGAATTCGAAGTGATTTTGATGAATATCCTTGATTTAGAATTGGGAGATATATGATGTTGATAATTTATGAGTCTTGGATTCCGTATCGGTGGCATTCTGCAGTTAAGATCGAGTTGCTAAGCCATGATTAGAAGTTTTAAACATTGATCGCATAAGGATTTCACATGTCACATCTCGCTTACACGTTAAGACTTCAGTCCATATCGAAGGATTAACTTGGTAATCACTAAGCACGAAAGGAACCAGCCTTAAATATCTTGCCATCATGGTATAAAAATTGAAAAGGTTGGATAATTAATCTTCACCATAGGTTTGCTCCCTATAGGTGTAGAGTTAATTCCCCATGAATGATATGTGAAAAAGAGTCAGGTGTACGATCTTCACCATAGGTTTGCTCCCTATAGGTGAGGATTTGATTCCCCTTCCTTGGCATTACTTTGAACAGAAAAATCACAAGCTAATAGGCTAATCTATGAGGCAAGTTTTGGATTAGGTTTTGATTGTCATGAATTTTCTTGTTGGTTACCAATGATATCATGAAATTGACGATTGGATCGGTTAATGATGATAAGCCGAGATTAGACTATACATCCATGGATCTCAATGTTTAAAATTTTTCTAATTGATGGATTAATACTTTACACTTGATTATGAAGTCTACCGCGCGCTTGAGCTCAGGAGAAAATAATTTCTAACATTCATGAATATTAAATTTCTCGTTTCTTATTCAAAATCTCACTCGATTTCATAGAAAGTTCTCCTATAATTCTCAACTTATTTTTCGCATAATTTGCTCGGGACTAGTAAAATGCTAGTTAGGGGTTGTGTTGAGGGTCAAATAGTGCATATTGGACCCCATTTATTACTTGGATTTACGAGCATAATATTGTTTAATGTCCAGTTTTAATCGTGTTTTGTTGCAGGGTGTGATTAGGAGAGTTGACTGAAAAAGGATGCCAAAAGCTTGGATTTAACGTTCTGATGATCACTAGGGCAAGGGAGGAACTTCAGAGGACCAAGATTGACGGATATACACGGTCAGAAATCCGAGAAAACTAAGAAACTGAAGCTCAAGTGGCTTGAAACGCATCCAGAATGCAAGATCATATGGTTCCCGACATCTGATCGGTCCGAAACTTTATACATGAGATAAGGGCCATAAATTAACCGTACATTTCAAAATTCAGCCCTTGGATCATTATAAAAGTGCTCCAACTGACCGATCAGCTTATAAACCGTTGATTCTGAGCCCACCTGATATTTGGAATTGCCTCGAATTTGGAGTCAACGCCTTAAATGAGGAGTCAAAACAGATGGACGGTGCAGATTTCTCCAAAATAGTGTAATGGACCCCATATGAGATGGGTGTGTAGAGTGCATAAATACACTAGCCGTGCATGGCAAGTGTCAGAGACGGTTTGACCGTCTCTGACTGAAAGAAAGGAAAAAAAAAAAAATCTTACGCACCACGTCAGCGCACGGACGGCCTGCGTCCATTTTGCGAACGGTTGTGGGCCCCACACGTGCCCCATAAGCTCAATACAAACCGTCCACCGTGTAGACAGCCACGAGCACTACAAAACCATGTTTACACTTTTCATCCATGCGTGCACATGTGTGAGATACAGAGGCCACAAAAGGGCTGCCCGGTAGCATTCAAATCTGATCTTTTAGTTATTTCTTCTCTGGGACACGCCAATGGATATTCAAAATCACCTATTCTTGACTAAAATTTCGTTTTGAATCCAATGGACAGAGTGGATTTTTTAGAAAATACTTCTGTGGGATCCACCGATCACAACAGCAAAATGGTGCGAAAGGTTTCGCACATCCGCGAAAACTGACTTTTTCGGACAGTTTTGGCCCACCATCTTTGATCATATGGCAGATCTGAACCATCTATCATATAAAGGACCCAAGAAAGTACTAAGGGATGGTGTTTCTCTAAAATTTGAGCGAGAAAAGTGGCGTGTTTCGAGGTACCGAACTTGGCTGCAAAAATTGCACTCCGTATCCTGCTACAACTCTGTCACTGACTCCAGCCTTCCATCAGCTATAAAAGGAGGTTTTTGGACGTGGGGAGCATTCATTCAGGTCTAGGAAGGAAGAAAAAGAGAGACGTGGAGGCTTGGGCAGGGACTTGAAGCAGACTTGAGGGAGAGAGTATTTTCTTTTCTTTTCTTTTATTATGAGATTTAACCCGTTCATGACGAGCTGAACCTCTTAACTAGGGCTAAGAGGTGAAGCTTGTAGTGAGATGGGAGATTTTATTTTAGTTTAATTTTAATTCATGAATCGACGTTGATTTTAGTTGATTATTATGGAAATATTTTTTAGTTCTTAATGGTCTGTTGTGACTGAAATTACAATGGGTCTGCGATGCTTTGAATATTTCTATTTCCTTTTCATGTATATGATGTTAGGAAACTCTGTTGTTCACCATAGTCTCCTGGGCATGGTTGGATGTCGGTACCCTTCCTAACCTTCATACATGTGATGGGTTGGTAATTAGTTTAATTCTGTTGTTTGCCATAGTCTTTTGGGCATGGTTTGGTGATGGAACTATTCTAATTCATACACCTTTCATCTCTTTGAAAACTAGATCAACGGCAGTTAAGTAATTTCCATGATTTTTGATGCAAGCATAAGTTCTCCCTAATCTCTACAAGTGGATCCTCTGAATCCCTAGTTTCCTATCTCTGATTTGTTTCCTAAGTTTTAGATTAATTATTCTACAAGTATTCCACCATTGCTAATTGATTTAGAATTCATCTTAGCCTAGTTCTATTTCTAGTTAGCTTTAGATAACGTACAAGTTTCAGTCCCTTGGGATTCAACTTCGGTCTTACCGAGTTTGTTACTACATCACAACCCTGCACTTGGGGAGTGAACAATTTCCATGCATTTCACTGTCATTTCCGGCTATTCCGTTTCATTTCACAGTCATTTCCATGCATTTCATGTTCAATTTCCTTCACGTCACGGTCATTTCCATGCATTTCACGGTCAATTCGCTTCACTTCACGGTCATTTTCATGCATTTCACGATCATTTTCGACAATTCCATTTCATTTCACGGTCATTTCCACACATTTCATAGTCAATTCCCTTCACTTCACAGTCATTTCCATTTCATTTCACGGTCATTTTCATGCATTTCACGGTCAATTCGCTTCACTCCACGGTCATTTCCATGCATTTCACGGTCATTTCCGGCGATTCCATTTCATTTCAAGGTCATTTCCATGCATTTCACATTCAAGAGTGGGGTGTTTGGACATGAAGAGACAAGTTTGTGTAAAATGAAGAGAGGGTTGGGAAGTGAAGAAGATGGCAGAAGGTTTAAGAAAAGAGATGATGGTTTTAGGAAGGGAGGTGATGCTAGGGTTATGAATGAGGGTTAGGGCGTGTGGATAAGTTTTATAGCAAAATTATGAGGCGCCCATGATGGGACCAACCCAATATTTTAAAAAAAATGGGCGGCACTACCGCCCCACCGTCTAAAGGACAACAGTACTACTGCTGGATTGGTGGGGCAGTAATGTCGCCTAGGTGTGGTACTATCGCTCGGGTTTTTAAAAATTTGAGTGGGCCCACGATAATTTTGAATGGGCCCTACACTACATGTTCATGGTTTTGGTGGGCCCCACATCCAGCTACGATGATTTTAGTAGGCCCCACCTCAACCTGTCATGATTTTGGTGGGCCCCACATCATAATTATTGAAAACGATTAACCAATTTTCATTAAAACATGGCATACATGTATAAACACCCCACTCATTGCAAAGAATTAATCAAATTGAATGCTTTTGTAACTTTGTTTTCTTGTAGACGTATGGAAAAAAAAATTGAAATAACTGCCAGTATGATAAGGACCATAAGGTTTTCAACTCTAGAAGACTATCCTGCTTTTCGTTATAATGTTATTTTTAGCATTCCTGTTCATTTAAATTGTAAAAGCAATTGTAGTGGAATGAAAAAAAAATGATGGAATATTTGGCAGGCATGAAATTGGGTCTCTTCATACTAAAAAGGACTCACTAAAATTAAATATTGATATTTTATTTACCGTGTTTACCTTTGGCTAATTGTGATTTCTGTTATTTGTGCCTGACTTATATACTTCTCAATGGTCTACCATGCAGCTATGTGTGTGGAGTATTAATGGGTGGGAGAAGAAGAAATCAAGGTTCATACAAGCACTTCCTGGTCGCTCAGCTCCACTATTTGGGGAAACTAAAGTTCAGTTCCATAATGATCAAGCACATCTGTTAGTGGTCCATGAAAGCCAAATTGTCATATATGATAGCAAGCTTGAATGCTTACGCTTGATAATCTCTCTGTCTCTCTCTCTCTCTCTCTCTCTCTCTCTCTCTCTCTCTCTCTCTCTCACACACACACACACACACACAATTACAACTTTAAAGCAGTGAAATTCTTTCATATTGAAGCGAAATTGCCGTCATTAACCGTGAAATGCATGGAAATGACCGTGAAGTGAAGGGCAATGACAGTGAAGTGAAGGGAATTGACCATGAAGTGAAGCAAAATCGTCGGAATTGAGCGTGAAATGCATGGAAATGATCATGAAGTGAAGGGAATTGACCATGAAATGCATGGAAATGACCACGAAGTAAAGGGCAATGACAGTGAAGTGAAGGGAATTGACAATGAAGTAAAGCAGAATCGCCAAAATTGAGTGTAAAATGCATGGAAATGACCGTGAAGTGAAGGGAATTGACCATGAAATGCATGGAAATGATCGTGAACTAAAGGGAATTGACCGTGAAATGCATGGAAATGACCATGAAATGAAACGAAATTGCTGGAAATGACCATGAAATGCATGGAAATGACCATGAAGTGAAGCGAATTGACCGTGAAATGAAACTAAATCACCAGAATTGACCGTAAAATGCATGGAAATGACTGTGAAATGAAGCGAATTGACCGTGAAATCATGGAAATAACCGTTAAATGAAACGAAATCACCGAAAATGACTATGAAATGCATGAAAATGACCGTGAAGTGAAGCGAATTAACAATGAAATGCATGGAAATGACTGTGAAATGAAATGAAATTGCCGAAATTAACCGTGAAATGCATGAAAATGACCGTGAAGTGAAGCGAATTAACCGTGAAATACATGGAAATAATCGTGAAATGAAACAGAATCGCCAGAATTGACTGTGAAATGAATTAAATTGACCATGAAGTGAAGGGGAATCGTCGAAATTGACTATGAAATGCATGAAATTGACCTTGAAATGAAGGGAATTGATCGTGAAGTGAAGGGAATTGACCGTGAAATGAATTGAATTGACCGAAAGTGAAGGAGAATCGCCGTGAAGGGAATTGACTGTGAAATGAATTGAATAGATGGTCAATTCCCTTCACTTCACGGTCAATTTCATGCATTTCACGGTCAATTCCCTTCACTTCACGGTTAATTCAATGTAATTCACGGTCAATTCCCTTCACTTCACGATCATTTCACAGTCAATTCCATGCATTTCACGGTCAATCCCGACGATTTCCCTTCTCTTCATGGTCAATTCCATGCATTTCACAATCAATTGCATGCATTTCACGGTCAATTCCCTTCATTTCATGGTCAATTCCATGCATTTCACAGTCAATCTCGGCAATTCCCCATCACTTCACAGTCAATTCAAAGCATTTCACGGTCAATTCCCTTCACTTCACGGTCAATTCCGTGCATTTCACAGTCAATTCCCTTCACTTCACAGTCAATTTCAAGCATTTCACGGTCAATTTCGACAATTCACCTTTAATTCACGGTCAATTAAATGCATTTCATGGTCATTTCCCTTCACTTCACGGTCATTTCCATGTATTTTACGATCAATTCGCTTCACTTCACAGTCATTTCCATGCATTTGATGGTCATTTATGGCGATTCTGTTTCATTTCACAGTCATTTCCATGCATTTCATGGTTAATTCTACCGATTCCACGTCACTTCACAATCAATTTGAAGTGAAGGGAATTGACTGTGAAATGCATGGAAATGACCGTGAAATGCATGGAAGTGACTGTGAAGTGAAGGGAATTGAATCTGAAATGCATGGAAATGACCGTGAAATGAAACGGAATCGCCGGAATTGACCGTGAAATGCATGGAAATGACCGTGAAGTGAAGCGAATTGACCGTGAAATGCATGGAAATGACTGAAGAATGAAACGGAATTTCCAGAAATGACCATGAAATGCATGGAAATGACCGTGAAGAGAAGGGAATTGAACGTGAAATGCATGGAAATGACCGTGAAGTGAAGCGGAATCACTGGAATTGACTGTGAAATGCATGGAATTGACAGTGAAATGAGGAGAATTGACCGTGAAGTGAAGGTAATTGACCGTAAAATGCATGGAAATGACCGTAAAGTGAAGGGAATTGTCGGTGAAATGAATGGAAATGACTATGAAGTTAAGTGGAATCACTGGAATTGACCGTGAAATGCATGGAAATGACCGTGAAGTGAAGGGAATTGACCAAGAAATGCATGTAAATGACCATGAAGTGAAGGGAATTGACCGTGCAATGAATGGAAATGACCGTGAAGTGAAGCGGAATCACCGAAATTGACCGTGAAATGCATGAAATTGACCATGAAATGAAGGAAAATTGACCGTGAAATGCACGGAATTGACTGTGAAGTGAAGGGTATTGACCATGAAATGCTTCGAATTGACCGTGAAGAGAAGGGGAATCGTCAGGATTAATTGTGAAATGCATGAATTTGGTCGTGAAATGAAGGGAATTGACCGTGAAGTGAAGGGAATTGACCGTGAAGTGTATTGAATTGACCGTGAAGTGAAAGGGAATCGACAGGATTGACCGTGAAATGAATGGAAATGACCGTGAAGTGAAGGGGATTGACCGTGAAATGAATTAAATTAACCATGAAGTGAAAGGGAATCACCGAAATTAACTGTAAAATGCATGAAATTGACCGTGAAATGCATGAAATTGACCGTGAAATGAAGGGAATTGACCGTGAAATGAAGGGAATTGACCGTGAAGTGACGGGAATCATCGTGAAGTGAAGGGAATTGACCATGAAATGAATTGAATTGACGATCAATTCCCTTCACTTCACGGTCAATTCCGTGCATTTCACAGTCGATTCCCTTCACTTCACAGTCATTACCATTCATTTCATGGCCAATCCTGGCGATTCCCTTTCACTTCACTGTCAATTCAATGCATTTCACATTCAATTCCCTTCACTTCACGGTCATTTCCCTTCATTTCACGATCAATTCCATGCATTTCACAGTCAATCCCGCCGATTCCCCTTCTCTTCACGGTCAATTCAATGCATTTCACAGTCAATTCCCTTTACTTCACAGTCAATTCCATGCATTTCACGATCAATCCCGTCGATTCCCCTTCACTTCACAGTCAATTCAATGCATGTCATGGTCATTTCCCTTCACTTTACGGTCAATTTCGTACATTTCACGATCAATTCCCTTCATTTCACGATCAATTTCATGCATTTTACAGTCAATTCTGATGATTCCCCTTTACTTCACAGTCAATTTAATGCATTTCACGGTCAATTCCCTTCACTTCACGGTCAATTATGTCCATTTCAAGATCAATTCCCTTCATTTCATGGTCAATTTCATGCATTTCACGGTCAATTTCGGCGATTTCCCTTCACTTCATAGTCAATTTAATTCATTTCACAATCAATCCCCTTTAGTTCACGGTCATTTCCATTCATTTCACGGTCAATCTTGGCGATTCCCCTTTAGTTCATGGTCAATTCAATTCATTTCACGGTTAATCCCCTTCACTTCATGGTCATTTCCATTCATTTCACGGTCAATCCCGACGATTACCTTTCACTTCACGATCAATTCAATGCATTTCACGATCAATTCCCTTCACTTCACGGTCAATTCCGTGCATTTCACGATCGATTCCCTTTACTTCACGGTCATTTCCATTCATTTCACAGTCAATCCTGGAGATTCCTTTTCACTTCATAGTCAATTCAATGCATTTCACGGTCAATTCCCTTCAATTCTGGTGATTGACCGTGAAATGCATGGAATTGATCGTGAAGGGAATTGATCGTGAAATGCATTGAAATGACCGTGAAGTAAAGGGAGTTGACCATGAAATACATGGATTTGACCGTGAAGTGAAGTGGAATCACCGGTATTTACCGTGAAATGCATGGATTTGACCGTGAAATGAAGGGAATTGACCGTGAAGTGAAGGGAATTAACCGTGAAATGCATAGAATTGACCGTGAAGTGATGGGGAATCGCCGGGATTGTACATGAAATGCATAAAATTGACCGTGAAGTGATGGGGAATCGCCAAGATTGTACATGAAATGCATGAAATTGACCATGAAGTGAAGGGAATTGACCTCGATATGCATGGAATTGACTGTGTAGCGAAGAGAATTCGCCAGAATTCATCGCGAATTGTGTGGAATTGATCGCAAAGTTAATGAAATTTACCGCGAACTGATTGAAATTGACCGTGAAGTGAATGAAATTGACCACAAAGTGAATGAAATGAATTTTCAACCATCAACCTGATGGAATCTTAGAAAATAACTACGTTGGTTGGCTAAATTAACTTTTCCTACTCCAAAATCATACGTTCTATGTTAAGTAACTCATTCTAATTTAGGAGATATACTTATTAAATAAATAGACAGAGAAATAAATTAAAAGATAAAAAAATATTTTTATATACTTATATATACATATTTATATAATTATGTATTAGAAAAAAAATCACCACGTAAGAAAACAAAGAAAAAATCTGACAGACTGGCACGGTACCGCGGCAGCCTAGGCTTTTTTTTTTTCCTGTGAAATTTTTGTTGCTTTTGTAGGTCCCATCATGAGGTCTGTGTTATATCCAAACTGTCCATCCATTTGGAGAGCTCAAATCAAGGCTTGAGACGAAAAATAGGATGGATCTAGCTATCAAGTGAACCACACCGTAAAAGGCAGTGGGGAATTGAACGTCTACCATTGAAACCCTTTTAGGTATTGCAGAAGTTTTGGATCATTATGAAATTTGTTTTTCCTCTTCATCCCGGTCATTGTGACCTTATGGATAGATTGGATGGGAAATAAATGTTATGGTGAGCCCTATAAAATTTTTAACGGTGAAAATCAATTTATCCGCTGCTCTTAGTGGTGTGGTCCAGTTGATCTCTGGATTTGATTTTTTTTCTTTTTGAATAATGCTCCGAAATGATCTCGAAATATGGATGAACATTGTGGATATAATAAATACATAACTGTGGGGCCCATGTAACGTTGATCTCTTTTGAACTGTTCGTAAAACTGAGTTCGAGGAGCGTCCGCGCTATCTTCGGGCACCAGCCGATCCGCTTGAAGGAAAAAGCAGGGGGCATTTTCGACCTTTGGCTAAGTCGTCCGTACATCTGGGGTTTATTCTGGTAAGATAAAACCACGTGGGCTTAAGTGGATAAATGGGTCATAAATGGGTCGTACAGTGGTAAATTTCTTAAATATTATTAAAAAAAAGCTGCATGAACGTACTCTTGATTTTGACCCGCCCACTGTTATTTTAACGTAAGATCCACTCCAACCATTAGATATTTACTCCCATCTTAGGCCAAGATATAACAAGTCAGGTTGACTTGAGATTCTAATAAGCCACACAAAAGGTAGCAGTTGTAAGAGAGACATCCGTCCTTAATTCTTAAGGGGTCTGTCATGATAAATGTATAAAACCCACTCCATCCGTTAGATTGCAAACAAATATTTAAGCTTATATATACCAAAGCCATAGGCGACGGTTGCATGTGCATTGTTTCCAATCATGTAGTCCATCCAAATCACAAATGAGCTGATTTTTCGCCACTTTGTCTGACGTGGGATGACACACCTACAATCCGGGTGAATTTTACATAAATATCAGGTGGGACCCACCTGAGATACCCACCCATTAATTTGTTAGGTAGCATGACTGAATGTACTGAAATAATAATCATATCCATTGATGAGGTAGCTTTTTTAAAACTTATTTGAAAAAGATATCAGTAAATAAATTACAAATTACTTAGCAGTTTTTTTTTATATAAAAAGAAAAAAAAGAAAATTTTCACTACCCAAGTAAACGGTAGTCCACATTTCATATGGATTACTCAAGCTTCCGGATACTTTCTCCTTTCTGTATTTGGTGGTCCACTCGTTAGTTTTGCATTGTTATTGGGGACAAACAAATGCCCAATGATAAGAGGTTATGATCGTCTTAACGGGGCCATGCATGCCACATGTACGGTTGATAGCAGCATGGGTGCAGCAATTGAATGAGCCATTGATGTAGAGCGGGTCGCGGACAGTTTCATGGCCAAGATGGATCAGAAAAGGCCCGGTCGACGACAAAAGTGATCCGGACCATTGGACCTTAGATCGGGCGTATCTCACAATCCGGAATGAGCTATTTGACGTAAAATATATAATTTTGAGGTAGAACGAGTTACTTTAGCCAACCAACCTGGCTATGTCGGATTAGGTCGCCCGGATTTATGAGAAACCCCTGGATTGATGGTCGTTTTCCTGTTTTATTTTCGTTTTTACTATAAATAGTAAGTTTTAGTTTGATTATAGCTTTTCATCCGTTGGGCTTTAGGAGTTGTGTCCAACATGAAGAGTGCTCAGAATAATTAGGAGAATGGTTTAGTGAAGCCAAATAGAACACTTACTATTTTTGGCCGAAAACCTTGCGCACTAGTAGACATCACGACCATCTATAAATAGTAAGTTTACTATTTATAGTAAGTCGCGGATTCTAGGAGTTTTAGTTGCAGTTTAATTCTAATTTCTTTTTTATTGCTTAGTACCCTTATTTAAAGGGTTGTGAACTCATTTTTATTCATTCATTAATCAATTTCGAATTTTGTTAGAATTTATTTTTATTCCCTTGCTTTCTTTCCTCGTGAATTCGGAAAGTCTCTCTGAGGAGTCCAAAGAAGCTCCATGGATTCGAAGTAGTTATCCTTGAGGAAGACGGTGATCAACCTCATCACGTTCATCCCTGCGTCAACCATGTTCAGTGTACTCGTTCTAGTGCTTCTTGAAACTGTACTCACCTCACAAGTGGAACGTGGCCCGTGTGTGAGAGATCAAAGCCATTCATCAAGGCAGGTAGATTCCACACTCAGAAAATTCAGGTGGATATGAACAGAGCTGTACACGAGCAGAAAAAGCTTAGGAACTCCCTTGACTCGACTAGTAACTCGCTCGACTCGAGCCGAGTTCAGCTGATTTTTGGAACTCGAAATGATTTTGAGCCGAGTTCGAGCTTGACCTCGCTCGACTTGGCTTGACTTGAATAATACTCGAAATCTGCTCGACTTGGACTCGACTCATGTACAGGGTATATATACCCTTCTCAAACCAAAAAACCCTATCCCTTGTCAAAAGTACCCCGCCTATGCATCCAACCTCTTCCCAAACAAAAAAACCCTACCGCTTTGAAAAGTATCCCGCCTGTGTGCCCAACCCCTCTCTCCCAGTCCTCCCTCTCTTCTGGCGACCGGCGAGTTGTCTGTCCTCCCCTCTTTCTCTCTACTCTCTCTCTCATCCGGTCATCCTCACCTACCCTCTCTCTCTCTCTCTCTACTCTCTCCCTCAGCCTCAGCCTTCTACCCGCACTGCACAGCTGCCCCTGTCGGTTGTTACCCGCATCAAACTCGGACGAACCGAGCTACTGTTTTGAACTCAAAGGCCGAGCTGAACTGAGCACGAGCTGGGAGTCGAGCATGAGCCAGGAAAAGCTCGGCTCAACTCGACTCGTGTACACCTCTGAGGTATGAATCACCGGCCACACATGTACGAATTAAATAAACGGCTCCAGTGGTAGACTCTCAAGAGTTTTAACACTGGGTCAAGGGTTGAGTACCCATAGGTGGTGACATTCCACTACGTGTGTCTGTGTATATATATATAATATTGGACGGCAAAAAAAGAATTATATTGATGGTCTGAAGACTACATTTTTGTGTGGCCTACCTGATCAGCCTCGTTTCTCGGAATATCATCCAGATGGTGAGGATGGACCCCGATCTTTCAAAATTGGCCCCTATTTTCATGTGTCACGTGAGTAGTGACTCAGCGTTTCCTGAGTTGAATTCGTTTCGTACGAGTAGACCAGACTTACAAGAGTGCTCCATTGCCTCGTAAATGGAGGCAAGGAACACCTGTGCAAGATCTGAGCCAGTCATCAGGCGGCCCCCACTGAGTAAATGTGTCAAGGATCAGATTGATCAGAATCATTAGGTGGGACACACATGTACATAAAATTTTCCACGTGTGGCCCACCTAGTGATCATATCAGATTGATTTTTTGAGATATGGCATGAGATCTAGTAGATTGTATCGATCAATCTCGACTGATAAACTGCCCCATAGGATGGGCCAACGGTTGAAAATTCAGCAATTGGTTCTATTTTTTTCTTGAACGTTCAAATTTGGGTGATGGATCCTACAGTTATAAGCTTCCGGCTGTTGATCACCCAAAGAGGTGGTCCACTAATGAATGGTCCGGATCTATGGTCTCTTTTAAGTTGATACAATTTGAACCTTAATTAAATTCACGACCAACCAATTATTATGTGGTAAAGACGGGCTGTTAATGGACCGGGCCTGGGGTTAGGTCTCGGCCCGGATTTGGAACTGTTTCGGGCCGTTGGTATTCAAAATGCTGATTTTGCAAGCCCGAGCCCAGCCCATTGACACCCCTATACGGTGCACCCATCGGGTCATACACGTGCCCTTGGAGTAAGGCCACAATGGCCCACTTTGTCTAAGGCCATGGATTCATTTTCAATCTTAAAAAAAAAGAAAAAAAAAAAAGCCAACGGCTGCGATGCATTTGCGGGTGATTTTGGATTAACTACTAGCGTTAGAAAAGCACCGTCTGATTTGAATCATGCGTTTGTTGTTTGAGACAACCACTTGCTAATTTGATGGTTCCACACTGGGAATCTTGATGGTGGGCCCCACATGTGACAGTTGTCCGACAAAGATCAGATGGATTTTAGTGGTTGTTTAGACTGACAGTATGGTGCATATGATTGCATCTAATCCACTCTTCTACAATTTAAAATTGTTCTATAAATATTAAATCATATTTTTGATATGAGAATGAGTCATTGGTAAGTGGTATACAGGATTTGTGATGAATTTTTAAACACTAATTAAGCGGTGTCCATGGTTTGTGCAGCATTCTAAACAGGTTTTGATACTCTGGCAGCCTATTATGGTTGTTGCTCGGGTAGTCAGATATTATCCACGTGGCATGCATAAACTCAAATAACAACTAACTTGTGGAACCTGGTTCGCTAACTCAGACTCAAAATCAAATTGGGTGAACAGCTCTGGTCTGTGACTCATGGTCTCTTGTTTGTTAAGATAGTAGAACCATTGGATATCTTTCATTTTTAATGGTCCAATTAATATCGACCAACTAATAATCAAAGATCAAATAAGGGATTATTTGTTTGCAAGGATTTGGGAAATTTGGATTCAAACTCCATTTCACTCCTTTTGGTAAGGAAAGTTTCAACTCGAAAATGCCATTTTAAAATCTTAGAATTCAAAATTTTGAATTTCTTCTTTTATATTCTAACCAGTGAAGTTGCCCTTTCAATGATACTCCTCCTATATATGACACTTGGTATGCATGCACTAAGAAATGGTACAAATTAGGGCATTCTGTGTTGGGCAGAAAAAAAAAATAATAATAATAACAAGCAAATGCACTTTACACAAAAAATTTTTAGGAAAAATCCTTGCGGTAAAAACTATGGTACAAATTGATGATTAATTCACTATAATCAAAAAGTTATAAAAGTTGGAACAACTTACAGATGAAATCCCTAACTTTTTCCTTCGAACCCTGGAAAATTTGTGCTAGCCTTTATGATGTAAGGATGGACATGATGAGGTCGATCACCATCTTCCTCAAGGGGATAACTACTCCGAATCCACGGAACTTCTCTGAACTCCTCACAAAGATACCTCAAATCCACAATAGAAAATAAGAAAATAGAAATAAATTCTAGAAATTCAAAATTTGATTGATAAATGATAAAAATGAATTTACAACCCTTTAATTAGTGATACCAAACCTTGAAAGAAGTTTTAGAATCAAACTCCCTAAAATTTGGGACTTACTATAAATAGTAAGTTTACTATTTATAAACGGTCATAATTCCTACTAGACTTCATGGTTTTTGACCAAAAATAATAAATGTCCTATTTGGCTTATCCATGTTATTCTCCTAAATTTTCTAAGCAACTTTTCATGTTGGACACAATTCCTAAAGCTCAATGGATCAAAAGTTATGATCGAACTAAAACTTACTATAAATAGTAAAAATAGTAATAAAATAGATTTTCAACCGTCAATCTGATGAAATCTCACAAATTCGGCGTGGGTAACCCAACGTAGTGGGTTGGGTGGCTAAAGTATCTTCTCCAACACCAAAACCATATATGGCACATTAGATAACCCATTTCAGTTTGCGAGATACAATTGTTTTAAGGTTCTGACAGTCCAGATTACTTCTGCCTCTGATCGGACCTTCTCTGGTCTATCTTGGACATTAAAGTGTTCGCGACCCACTCTTCATCACTTTATAACGCCTCTAGCATTATCCAGTCACATCTATGGACGTACTTATATACTATCGTATAGAATTAAGAAACAAAACCCGCACTTTCATAAAAACTTATGTATCCATTTGGTCGACCCAATTGGACCTTCGATTGACCAAAAACTTCATAGCATTCTTTGATCAACCCAACTGGACCTTTAGTTGACCGTGAAATTGTGGTAAAGACCGCTATAGTAAAAATAGGAATAGGTCAAAGTGTCCTAGAGGGGGGTGAATAGGACTTTATAAAATTTTATGGCAATTTAAAATCCTATTAACCTAATCTTGATCGAATGTGCAACTATCAACATATACTCATTTCAACTCTAATGGCTTCCAAGCCAAGTAGAGGATCCAATCACAAGACTACTCAATATTAAACAAGATATAGCAATTAGTGTATGATGGATGAACTATGTAAAGGTGTGTAGGATGTGATTCTTACCAGTTCTAGATATTCATGTTATCATGCTTCATGTGATCATCTAAAGTAAACATAATAAAAGAATATACAAATATCAATCCTAAACACAGTTGTTTATAGTGGTTCGACTATCTGCCTACTCCACTCCAGGCAGACGCACTCAACCCTTAAGTGTATTGGATTTCACTAACGGTGGTTTCAAATCAAATTCACCTCAAACCTTTACAACATATACAAGATTGACTCTAGGACCTACACAAGTTACCTAAATATGCTCACACAAGATAAAAGTTCATGCCCTACATAAGAGCAAATGTCCTACACAAAGATCCTAGGTTTTATGCCCTACACAAGAGTAAAAGATCCACACAAGGAACCTAGGTTTTATGCCCTACACAAGAACAAAGGATCTACACGAGGAATGTAACGCCCTGGAATTCAGGGGGTCACGCATATGCAGAACTTCCGAGTTCCCGAGTGTCACTTTTATTCGATTTCGTTAATATGCACTAATTTGATTCATTTGCGCAACTTGAAAATACCTGGAGCATGAAACACAATCACATAATCCACTGAAATGAGAGCAACTCAAATACCTAAATATATGTTATATACATGTCCAAAAGAATAATGGGTCGCTCATGGCGAAACCCAACAAAATCACAAAAATGGTAAGACCAAAAGAATGAAACTGAGCCCACTGCTCGGCGCTGCGATCCTGCCCATCATACTGACGATGAGTCATCCATCAGCTGAAAATAAGATAGCTCTTCCTCCTCGTCGTAGTTCGCATCACCTGGCTCCTCCTGTTCTGCTTCTTCTGCATCTAAGCACGGGTCTGGTTGGTGTTTTAAAACACCGTCCCAGAGTAGGAGTGAGTGATCAACTCAGTGGGTACTATTAGTCTCAAGTTACAACAGGCATCAATTATAATATGAATTTAATGAAATACAGACATTCATCAATTCCTAAAAATTCTTAATTATATGCATGGATGCGAGATGATATGATGCATGCCCTCGTCACAACGCTCCCTTCAGCGACTCCGTCTAACGATCGCGTATGCCACACTGCCTCATTGCGACCTCAACTTCCGAGTCGCCACCCTAACTAATACGATGCAGTGCGATCGTGTTAGCCGAGTTATTAGTTAAGTCCATTCATCCAGCAGGTATGAGAATCTGGTACACCCCACAATCAAATGCCCTGAACTAGTTGCGAGGCCAGGACCCCCCAACGTGTGAGGCCAAGTCCCCGTGATCCTTGATCCCATCGGGTTCCCCATCCCCGACTTCAAGCACATGGGGAGTGCTGAGAACTGGGATCGCTCGCGGTCACTACGGGGAGGCGCGTCACCCCGGCATAGGTCGACAGCTCGAACATAGTGTCCCACTCCACCATGCCCGGCTCACAAGGTAGTGGATCGATTGCATGCCGTTATCGGTGGGCTGCCACGGCGGTAGGGTGTTCCAGGTTCTATACATGTGTGAGCGAACATGGTTAACAATCGGGCTTGGTAGTAAGCCAGACCGCA
Organism: Magnolia kwangsiensis; assembly: GCA_037074715.1. NCBI lineage: Eukaryota > Viridiplantae > Streptophyta > Magnoliopsida > Magnoliales > Magnoliaceae > Magnolia > Magnolia kwangsiensis. The sequence goes on along the minus strand of CM073577.1, from coordinate 13,585,451 downwards.
CGAGTCAGGCGAGCATGAGACGAGCAACATCGGGTTCAAGAGACCCATGTAGTCGAACTATTACCGCCCATTCGCACCCGCCCAATTCTCGGGTTTCGTCTTAGGGTGATCCAACCAATGGGACTACCGTCTCAACTCAAGTTCCTGCTCAATCAGGGGTCGTCAATGATTCATAACATGCTAATATTAAGGTTATCAATTAGCCTACAGTAGCATGATACCCACATTCCATCAAACAGTTCAACATTCCTATAGCATATTACATAATCATAAACAAGGTGTGAGTGAGTCGTTGTAAGACCCGTATCTTGGTCCGTACCTTTCCGTACACTCCCGCGGTCGTACCGGTCGAATTCCGGCAACTTTCGACCCTTAAACAATATCGACGCGCGACCTGGATTCATGTACCGACAACCCGAGTCGACTCAACCCGAAACCAATACCATAGCGACCGCGCCGTCGTTGCGGTTCCGATACCGCGACTCGCGCGCCAAGGCGATACCCTGATCAAGAGATATGAGCCAACGTTCGGTGCGAGAAAACGCCGCGCGTTGCGAAAACCAAGAGAATCTCAACGATGTGTCACATCAATCACATCAATCCCATCAATCAATCACCCATCAATCCATCACATGTCAAGTACACATCACTTCCATCCCTTTTCCCAAGCAACCACAAAAGTCTCCCAAACCCATACCTCTCTTACACAAAAGCCAACAAAGTCTTCTCAACCCATACCTTTCTTACACAAAAAGCCACAAAAGTCTTCCTAACCCATACTTTTCTTACACAACCATCACTCACCCATCCATCCATCACTCTCTCTCTCTCCCTTTACATCACTCTCTCTCTTTCTCTCTTTCTCATTCCAAAAACTACCAAGCAACAAAAATTTCAAGAGCTCCCACGTATGACATTTCTCCAAAGACCTTAAGCTCCAAGTGGCCCACCTTCCTACCCCAAAATCCTCCATCTCAACCCTCTATTCTTCATCTTAACCCTTGAAGTTGAAGCTTAGGTGCCAAGGAACCCCTAGGAGCGAGAAGATCGGACGGTGGGTGCCTCTATAGGGTAGTTTTTATTGTTTTTATGGTGGACCAAGTGAGGCCCACCGATCCATGGTGTGGATCTCACTTGAGACCCTCATTTGTGGCCGATGGACCACATGGATCATCATGATCATTCCATGATGGGGCCATTCTCCATGGACCCCATCATGATGTTTATTTTCTCTTCAAAGGTCATCTAGACCGTCCATGTCAGTGGGGAAAGGATCCCCACCGTTGAATTTAAATTTTGGTGGTCCCACATTTTTTTAAGGCCCACTTGTTACATGATTTGTTGCTAGGGAGGGCCCATAATGACGGGGTCCCTCCATCACAAGCCGTGTCCCACTCTCCATGTCTCTCTCTCTCTCTCTCTCTCTCTCTCTCTTTTATTTTATTTTATTTTATTTTATTTTATTTTATTTTATTTTATTGCAATAGGAGGGTGTGGCCCACTTGAATGGATCCCACCTTGATGTAATTTTTATTCAAGTGGGGCCCACCTTGGACATTGAGCCCATGGCACCCATCAGTGGTGGCCCACTCCATCAGGGCCCACACTCCAAAAAAAAAAATTAATTAACAAAAGACCGTCCAGCGTCTGGGACGCTGGACGTTTCAACAGAAAGGGAATGAAGGAAGGAAGAAAAAGAAAAGGGAAATGATGGGCTGCTCCAACATGGCCCCACCTTGATGTATATTTTTAATCTAAGCCATTCATTTTATTCTCGGGATCGTTTTAGGCGTTGAGCCGAAAAATGAGATCGATCCAATTATCTGGCGGGCCGTGACATTAAGAATACTAGTATCTTCCTTTAAAACTTAAAAAAATGATTTCTGGGGTCCAGCAGAAGCTTGGACCTACCTGAAACTTGTTTTGGACCCCTATTTTTGTGAGAAACATGCAATGGACGGGATAGATTTATTTAATGTGGGTCCCACCTAGGAAAACAAAAATAAAAAAATTCATGCACGCTTTTGCCTACTTTACGTCCAGAGAAAGAAAGGAAAAGAAGGAAAATGGTGGGCCACTCTTGCAAGCTCCAACTTAATGCATGTATTTAATCCAAGCCTTCCACCATCTTCCTCAGATTAATTTAGGCGTTGAGCCAAAATTTGGGACCAATCCGGAACTCAAGTGGGCCATACCATCTAAAATCATATGACGACATGCCTGAAACATACAAAAGCATTTGGTGGGGCCTATCTGAAATTTGGACGTGGCTGAAACTTGGTTTGGACGCCTAATTTTGTGGAACACATGCAATGGATGGGGTAGATCTGGTTAATGTGGGTCGCACCTAGGATAAAAAAAATAAATAATTTTCTTTTTTGGCATGACTTTATGCCATGAGTCCAGAGACGTCCACGTTAAAAAGGGTGGCCGCATTGGCCCACTTGTAGACTCCACCATGGTGTATATTTTACATCTATACCGTTCATTTAATAGGTCCCCTTGAATGGTGCGTTAACTCCAAAAATCATCCACAAACTGAACTCAGGTGGGCCATGCCATCCAAATCATGTGAAGACATGCCTAAATCATATAAAAACACTTGGTGGGGCCTACCTGAATTTTGAATGTAGCTGAAACTTGGTGTGAAGCCTCAAACAGGTGGGACACACGTAATGGACGGGTTAGATTTCAAATAAACATTTTGGTGGGCCCCTTGCTACATGGCCTTATCAACAGGTGGGGTGTAAAGTAAACATTTTGGTGGGCTCCTTGCCACACGGCCTTAACAACAGGTTGGGCGGCAAATAAGCAATTCAGTGGGCCCAGGATTGGCTGGAAAATAAATGTTATAGTGGGCCCACATGGGAGTCTACCATGATGCATGAGTTTCATCCAAACCGTCCAACCATTTTGAGATCATTTTAAGGCCATTGTTGAGGCCCATCTTAATGTATTTGTGGCCCGCCCACTAAGGCCCACTTTGTTATTTATGGGCCCATGTGTGTAGTCCCAATTGATGTATTTGTGCCCCATTGTTGAGGCCCACTTTGGTATAAGGCCTATGTGATTAGGCCCATAAAGCTCATGTGATTGGGCTCATTTTTTTTATGAATTCTAAGGCCCATGGGTTATGACCCATTGCAAAGGACCTCAGGGCCATTGGTGAGGCTCATTGAGGTGATCCGCTTGATGAATGTAAGGCCCATATGATACGGCCTAATTGATGTACTTAAGACCCAATTGAGTTCAACTAGGTCCATTGCAATGCGTGATCCCTCTATGGCATATAACGATATTTATAGTAAGTAATGCCTTAGGAACAATGATGGTTAAATGCCCACATTGTAAGGATGACGTCGGTTAAATGTCCGCATTGTCACTCTCCCTAAGGCCCACTAATAGACCTATACTTGTAGTAAGTAGGCTATCTCGGCCCATCTCAGTTATACGCAAAGTCCATCTTGATTATAACATGTTAGTACAGTTCCATGACTCATGATCATACGCATCATATGTATGCTTGACGTGAGGGTTGTCTGATCATAGCATTTGCCTTCGGGCAGGTTGTTTATGGGCTCCGGGTTAGGCGGTGTTGCCCTACATGAGCGCACGTTATGCGCAGGATTGGTTGCATGACTGGATAGTGTGATTCATGCATTCCGCATTTGTGTGACATGGTTACTGTACGCCCTAGCGACATCAGGGCCGCAGCCTCCACAGACAGATCGTGGTTGGTAGGATTGGATACCGGAAATCTTGTTCTACATGGGGTACTATAGATATCCCTGGGTGAAAGTCCCTAAACCCTTATGGTACCAAGAGGTTGCTCCAACGTCTAGACCGAGTGGGTAGATGAGCGTTGAGTGCCGATTACCAGACGGTTACGCTCTCCACTGTGTCGTGGTCGGTTGGAAGGGGGTGCGGCCTTACCCGCCCGAGAGTAGGGGGCAATGCTAGGCTGAGTCTGACCAGCTCGAGGAATGGGTCCGCTATCGACGAGTCGCGCCCGATATTGGCAGACGGATAGTGAGGTCTCTTCCACTTACCTTATTGCGCGCGATGTGGCGGCAATCTGGTTTAGAGTGTACTAGACCCCGGTGATATTCCATACTCTGAGCTGTACTGATATGTGGACATTGATGAGTATCTGTATGCTTGAGTTGCATTGTACATTGCATGGCCTTGGGATGGCCGATACCATTCATGTCTTGCATTGCATAGCCTTGGTACGGCTCATGACGTTTTGGTTCCATCTGCATATTCCGCATTACTCTGACATTGCATTCATATTACTACCTTGCGCACACACTTTCACCACCCTCTAAGCTTTCGGTAAGCTTATGCACGACCGTTGCGTGCAGGTGACGTTGGACTGCAGCAGCGTTGAGGCAGGAGCGCGTCGCTGATCATTTTGGAGTTTTCTGTTATTTACCATTGTATTTCCCTTTATGCTCATTGTACTTGTAAAATTTTTTTTGATCATAGTGGAAATGTAATGGAGTGCTTGGTTGTTGTTTGTGGGTTATGCCTTTGGTTATGCTTATTACGAATCAAACTGATATTTAAAATCCTCCTTGTAGCATCCCAGGATCGGAACCTGGCGAATGGGAGCTAGGAGCCGAGAATGGGGTTCTACGGAGGCTGTCGGTGCCGGATTCGGCGATCGGGAATTTTGTGAGCCCGGTTTCCGAGTTTGGGGCGTGACAGTCGTGAGGATTGGTGAGGAAGTAAAACACTTCCTACGTTTCATGGAATGAAAACACACAAGAGCAAGCATCATACATATCATGAGCAATATCATATGAGGAAATTACACAACACATGAGCATAGGATCATCTACTATACCATCAAACATGTGAGAGACATAAACACGACAATAAGAAAGGAAAACTAAACAAGCATGCAATTCCATACATCTCCCAAACCAACATCCATATCTTATGGTCTCTCTAGATGTCACAAATGTTTCATCCAACAAGCAAAATCATTAATCTCATGTTATATTTGATGCTAGGCCACTTAAGATTTAATAGTCCGCACCTTGAATTCGTTGGAGACTCGGATGCGACCTAGAAATGGGGTTTGAGGGTTGACCGGCCAGAATTCCTAAAACCAAATCCTTGCATGTGAGAAATCTCATGCCAATCCCATTTTGATACTTGGATTTCAAAAAGAAATGGGGAGAGGTTCTTACCTAGATGGCCGACGATCGATTTTTGGGGTTGGGGTGGAGAGCTTCTTCTTGGAGGAGGATTAGAGAGTTTGAAAGGGTTGATGCCTTTGGCCCCACCTTGATTTAGGGTCCACACAAGAACTTCTCCACCCTCTCCTACACCCTAAGCTCTCCTTGATCGTTGGAGAAAGGTGGGAGCTACGAAGGAAAGGTTTGTTGTCGGATGTGATGAAAGTTATGAGGAAGGAGAGATTTGGTTATGGAATTGGAGGAAGTTATGAAGGAGAGAGAGGGTTGTTGATAATTGAAGAAGGTTATGAGGGAGAGAGAATTGTTGTTGAAAGAATGGAGGAGTTATGAGAGAGAGCTAGGGTTTATTTCCCTAGAGTTGGGCCCCTTGGCCTTATGTTTCTATAATTTCCCAAAATAGCCTTCTCAGAGCTACTTTTGATATTGTGGTGGCCCCAAGACTCCTGTGACCACCAAATTCTGTGTGCATGTGTCTCATGGCCCAGCAAGAGGCCATATAAAATTTGAAAACAATCGGACGAACGGATATGGGATCTGATTAAGCGATCTCGATCTTTAAATGGCCCTTTAGGGTCCATTCTGGTCGTTGGGGCAGTTCTAGTGGTCTCCTCGCCATGAAATTTATAAGGTAGGTAGTCCATGGTCAAATGAAGGATCATACAAATTTTGGGGTCGATCGGATATTTGGTTTGATCGTACGGGTCCGATGTGCGATTAACGGTTACCGTGCCACAATCGGGGTCCAGGTTTTGGTGATGGACGTAGGCCCGCACATTAGACCTTCACCATAAATTTAAAAGAAATCCAACGGCTGAAAATCCTAGAGTCTCGATTTCATTTACAAGTACCAGATTTAAATTCTGGCATTGGTGGGGTGCATATGGCCAGTGTCAGATCCCAGTTCTGGGTGTCCACTGGGTCTGAGGTCCGCGATGGACCTCAAGTCCAGTGAGATCTAGTGTTTCCTAAATTTTTATAATTTTCTGACATTCCTGCGTTGCGGTATGGCCCGCACGGGCTATTGCTAAGTACAAATGGTCATTTGCCTTGGCGGCCTCATTAGGTTCTATCATGACCTGCCTAGACTACTCTGTAGGATTAATCCTAGATTATTTTAGGTGTGGTATCCCACCACAAGTGGCTTTAATCGAACGTTCCTGAGGTCAGTCCTACGTGGACACCCCAGGACGCGGTGCTGGTTAGATGGGATGTTACAAGGAACCTAGGTTTTATGCCTACACAAGAGAAAATGATCCACATAAGAAACCTAGTTTAAACTACACAAGTCAAGGAACCTAGTTTAGATCACACAGGTCAAGGAACCTAGTTTAGCCCACACAGGTTAAGGATCCACACAAAGACCCTAGTTTAGACCATACAGGTCAAGGATCCACACAAGGACCCTAGATTAGACTACACAGGTTAAGGATCCACACAAAGAACTTGGTTTAGGCCACACAGGCCAAGGGCCTATATAAAGGACATGAGTTTATGCCCTACACAAGAATAAAGGTCCTACACTAAGCACCTAACTGTACTCTCCCGTCGGAGGCCTCCTATGAGGGCTTGTAAGGGGTGAGATGCACCTGTGACCCAATCCTACACAAGGAATGATCAACAGGTGTAACGCCCTGAAATTTAAGGGTTGTGTATACACTCACCTCTCAATTTTTTGGGTGTCACTTATAACCGATTTTACTAAATTACAATTTATCAGGTTTAAAGGCGCAGCATGGAATTACTTAAAACATGAGGCACAACCAAAACTAGTCTACTGAACTGAAAGAGGCCAAATATATACAAGTCCAAAATAATATAAATGGGTCACACAAGGCGTTGCCCATCAAAATTATAAAAGAATATGTCTAAAAGAATGGTGAGCTAAGTCCAGCACCCAGCGGTCCGAAATCCCTCTACTAGGCTGACGGAGAACCATTCATCTGTTGAAAGTAGGACAGCTCGTCCTGCTCCTCGAGACACATGCCACTAAGCTCCTCATACTCTACACCACCTGTATCTACAGAAGAGTCTGGTTGGTGTTTTAAAACACCGTCCCAGATTGGGAGTGAGAGATCAACTTAGTGGGTGCTATTAGACTTAAGTTGTAATAGGCATCATTTATATTATGAACTTAATGAAATGTAATCATTCATAAACACCTAACTGATCTTATTAATGCATATGCATGATAGATGACATAATGCATGACCTAGCCACAACACTCCCTCGAGTGACTCCGTTTAACAATCGTGTATGACCAACACTCCCTCATCGTAACCTCGACTGCCGAGTCACCACCCTAACTAGTGCGATGCGATATGATAGTGCTAGCTGAGTTCTTAGTTAATTCCATTCATCTAGCAGGTTGGGGAAACTGATTAACCCCACGTATCAGTGCCCTCAACTATTTACGATGCCTAGGCCCCTCAACATGTGAGGTCAGGGCTCCATGATCCTTGATCTTGTTGGGTTCTCCATCCCTGACTTCAAGCACATGGAGAGTGTTAAGAAAAGGGATCACTCGTGGTCACTATGTGGAGGCTCGTCACCCCAGCGTAGGCCGACAGCTCGAGCACAGTGTCTCATTCCACTATGTTCAACTCATGAGTTGGTGGATCGGCCTCAATTGGTTATCAATGGGCTACAATGGTTGAGGGGTGTTTCAGGTTCCATACATATGTGAGCAGACAGGGTTAACAAACAAGGTTGGTCAATAAGTAGACTAGACCGCATGAGTTCAGACGAGCACGTGATAGACGACATTGGGTACGAGCGACCCATGTAGTCTAACTACTGTCGCCCACACGCATCCGCCCAAATTCACAGGTTTAGCCTCAGGATAGTCCTACCAACGGGACTATCTTCACCCTCCTCATATTCTTGACCAACTGTAACGCCCGTGAAAAATCCGTACTTGGGATCGAGTACCAACTCGACCCGAAATCGCGTAGAAATAATTTCCATGGAAATTAAGCCTAAGTTAGCTAGCGCAACGCTAGAGTAGCTGGGAAATAGTCCCTGATCACTTTAAATACGTTCTGCAAGACCCAAATCGAGTAGAACAAACAACTCTACAATACTCTATAACCTCGGATCAAACTCTAAGCGGGTTTGTTCTCTGGACCACATTGAAATTTTGTATTGGATTTAGACCGCGCGTCGAAGGTCCAATACCTCCTATCTTAGACCGTTAGAACCGCCCAGCTGGACTTGACAATCATCTCGAAAATCAAGTCAAACCGATAATCACAGACTATTTCGTGGAACCCGGACTGAAGCGACCGTGAATAAGGACAGATTTGGAATTTCAAATTCAAATCTGGCACACGACTTGACGCGTCAGTATTAAGCGTTCTGACCGTCAGAATTCATCCAGATTACACCCTCGGATCAGGAAAAATTTCTATTTATTATCATGAGACTTTCAGCCCTGATCTATGTGCGGTGACCGCTGAACTGAAACTGGTCTGCCACGTGCGATCTGCGAACTCTGCCAGACTGAAAACTTAATACGAGCTACATCTGGTACACACGAGCTTAAGTCCGATCGCAATCGACCAGGGGACCACCAGAAAGCAGTTTTTGAACCGAAACAGCCCCGAAATGGATAGGCACTAAGTAAACTTCGTTCCGGAGCCTATTTTCGGCGTTTTTAAGCTTATAAAAGGGGTTGAAACCCTCATTTCCCTCTCCCATCTGAAAATAGCAAACCCTAGGAGAAAAGGAGAGAGAGTTTGAGAGAGAGATTGGAAGGGAATTTTTCCGCTTCCGAGCCGCCGACTGCTAATGCTTCAGCACTTCTTCCCAATCACCTGGCTGGTGATTTCTTCCCTTTTTCAGGTATAAAATAACCCTAAAACTTGGTGATTTAGGGTTTACCTAGATTCATAGCATGTTAGCTAAAGTATTCCATAAATCAGGTTCTCCTACCGCCGTAGACGAAGCGTACACGCTCCGTTCAAAATCCCGCAACCGTAAGAGACTAGGTGAGGATTTTAGACGCTTTGATTGACGGTTTACAACGCTTTCAATGTCGTTTAATAGTAGATTATCGACGGCATCGCCGTTTGACATGTACAACATGCTCTCCATTTCCTGTTTCGTAAATTAACGAAGAATATGAGATTTAGGGCATTTTAGTCATTTGTAGGAAGTACGGTCTACATGCATAATTTGCTGACATGATTGACATGGTTTGTTGTCGCATTAGGGAGTTAGGAATGCTTGCATAATCAGTTTGGCGAAGAGATTCGCCTAGTTGCGCACTTTGGGTCGATATACTATATGTAGACTTAAGTGTGTAGTGTATGTGTTTGTATAAATGCTTGTATTAGTATGTATTGAATTAAATGATGTTATGTAGTAGTTTGAGATTGATTTCTTGATTAATATGCTGACCTAAATGATTTCCTACATGTTGACCTTATGCATGATTGCATTACATGCATGGAATGTATGTGGTTGAAGATTTGCTTAAGTTGAATATTATAACATGTGTTAACATGCTCATATGATCATATTTCAATTCCAATACCTTTGTTTATGTTGCTAATGTGATTCCATAGATGTGTGGGACTTGACTTAGTCCAGGCAGTCGGTAACCGAGCGAATTCGTGGCTGACTGGTCATAGCCACGAACGACGCGTCGATGAACGTGATTCGTGTTTAGAGTTGGCGGCAGTGGTTAGGCCACGCGAAGTGTTTTACGCACTTCATGTCGTTCGTCTTGAGATGCGATCGCGCTAGTCGAGCCCGTCAAGTAACCCGACTAGCCGATGTATGTTCACCTTGTATGTGTCATAACTGCTTGAACCTAGGGTACTGAACTTACCATTGTAAACCCGGTTAACCATGGTACCTTGATCCACTAAGACTCATGAGCCGGGCATGGTGGTATGGGACACCGTGGTCGAGCTGTCGGCCTACGCTAGGGCCACAAACCTCCCCGTAGTGACCAGTGAGAACCTAGACTCGTGAGCAGATTATGGTGGTATGGGACACTATATTCTAGCTGTCGGCCTACACTGATCAGGCGACGAGCCCTTTGTAGTGACCGCGAGCGTATTCTGAGTCCACGGGAGGCGACGACCCTTCCGTTGCAGTAGAGTACGGTAGGCCTGTATTGATAAGGTGATGGGGGAGCGGTGCAACGAGTGCGAGCAACAGCCCTGGCAGCCCTTGCAGTGACCTACGAAATACACATCGTATGAGATTACTAGGAGTGACGACCCTAGACAGGATCTGTGTTGGGATTGATACAAGGGAAGTACCTTAGTTTTCCAATCCTGCTGTTTGAATGGACTAATAACAACTTGGAAATCATATCACCATAGCATTGCATGTGCCTGGAAGATGTGGAGCACTCTAGGGAGTGTGGCATGCCGCGGTCGTAAGATGTTGCCGCATGAGGGTGATCGTCAGTGAGGGCATACATCACGTCATATCATCTGGCATTAACAACAGTATTAGGATTGTCTGATTTACTGCTTTACTATTATCGCGTGATTGAATTGTGAACATGCTAATCTTTGCTCTATGATTCCACTGAGTTGATCACTCATTCCCACGTTACGGGATGGTGTTTGCAACACCCACCAGACCCTGTTGTAGATGCAGGTGAGGTCGAGATCCAGGAGGTGGAGCCAGAGATCGACGAGGACCAGGATGAGTTCTCGTATATGCAGTATCACGACGGCTTCCCGTAAGCGACCTCGATCGAGGGGACATCAGTGGGACTTTCTTTTTTGAACATTATTCTTTTGTTATGTATATGTATATGAGACTCAGAGATGTAGTCATACTTTGGAGACAGATGAGATTACTTTGTTTTTCCATACAGTGATATATACATTGTTTAGTCTTCCGCTTGCTTTTATCACTGGATCTGAAGTATGAATTGCAGTTTTGGTATACTTTTACTCATGTGAATGCTTTAAATCAGACAACATTGAATCATAACCATTTTCGTTGCATAAGTGACAGTCTGGAACTCGGGAGTTGAGTTTATACACGACCCCCGATTTTCAGGGTGTTACAAGTTGGTATCAGAGCATGAATGAGAGTATACTGGGCCTGGGTTATGGTCTTGCGACGTACGCTGTCGCTTCCTTTGACTTAGGTGGGTGCGAGGAGGGTCTAGAAACACTTCTAGGATCGCAGATTCGCCGATAGGCGAAGTCTATTAGGATCGATCGCAAGATCGAGTCTGTAACGTATCTCGGGTCGCGTAAAGCAACCCAAATCACTTCTAAGCTGTAGGAAGTCGGGTGAAGACGTCCTATGAGCGGTTTTAAACCGCAAAAGTGAATCCTTGGGCCGTGGGATGACCACGACTCCTGTAATCAATCGCTAGGGCTTAAAAACCCCGTTTCGCCAAAAATTCTCAAAATTCCTCCTCTAAACACTCCGACCTTCAGTTCTTTCTTATCCATTTCATGTTAGGCATCAAACCTAATGTGAAAATAACACAAATTAGTACTTTCACATAATTTTACAGTGAATAGTAAAATTTCATGAAAAATAGCCATAAGGCCATTCTAACTTCACTTTATTTAGCAACTAAGGGTCTAGATAGATGTACTGGCTCCTTCTACCCCAAATTCATATGCTGCATCATATAGTTTGGTATTTGAGATTGCGATATGGACCCAGAAAGCTCCGAACACATGTTTGGGCTCATACGGACCAAAATACTATGAACTAGGGGGTGGGACATACCTTTTTGGAACCTTTAGACCATGGGGGACCAGACCCATGGGGTCCCACCGGCCAACGTGGAAGTTGGCCGGCGATGCCATCGCCGGTCGGGCGATGCATCGCCGACCGGTGGGGTCCATTGGATCCGTTTTTCGGGCGCACGCCCTTAAATGGCACGTGCATCATCCCTATGTAACTCCCATCTCACAAAAACCCCCAAATCATACCCCTCCTTAACAAACAGCCCTCTTCATAGCCCTATTTTCGATTTTCAGCAACCATCTCCAAACTCCGGCGTCCCAAAACACTTCTAGGACCCTCCTTGGCCAAAACCGACCACCACCCATCACTTATTGGGTGTTGTCAGCCCCTCTTCTTGAAGATCTCACCATTTGGAGCTCCAAAATCCCCCAAATAGAGCTGAAATCGTGAGGTGCTCCATTCTATCTTTTTGTTTGTATTTCTCCCTGAAAGTACAGCCTTGGGAAGCTTGAAGCATCCCTCTACGATGCTTAGATTTCCTTTTCTCAGATTGGGCAGCCGCTTCTTCGTATTTTCACCATTTTCCATAGCTTTCGTGGAAGCCATTTTGGGCCTTTTCTCAGATTGGTTCCTGGTTCTACACCCGTCTCACTGCCGACGTATCGCATGGCACCATGTGAGATGGAGGAGTTGAGGACGCAGATTTATGGTCTACTAGAGCTTGGCTTTATACGGCCTAGCGTGTCTCCTTGGGGAGCACCGGTCTTGTTCGTGAGGAAGAAGGATGGTTCGATGCGATTGTGTATTGATTATCGCAGGCTGAACCAGCTCACGGTGAAGAACAAGTACCCTTTGCCCAGGATCGATGACTTGTTTGATCAGTTGAGAGGAGCGCAGTACTTCTCGAAGATTGATCTTCAGTCAGGTTATCATCAGCTACGCGTCAGGGATGAGGACGTGCAGAAGACAGCATTCAGGACCAGTTTTGGCCACTACGAGTTCCTCGTGATGTCGTTCGGTCTCACGAACGCACCGGCCGTGTTCATGGATCTGATGAACCGAGTATTTCGGCCTTTCCTCTATCGATTCGTCGTTGTCTTCATTGACGACATTTGGTGTACTCTAGGAGTCGAGAGGAGCATAAGGAGCACTTGCGTTTGGTCCTTGATACGCTCAGACGGCATCAGTTGTTCGCACAGTACAAGAAGTGCGACTTCTGGAAGCAGGAGGTGAAGTTTCTGGGACACGTGGTGTCCAAGGATGGCATGGCAGTTGACCTGTCTAAGGTAGCTGCGGTGCAGGACTGGGAGCAGCCTGGTTCTGTCACTGAGGTGAGGAGTTTCTTGGGACTCGCTGGCTACTATCGGCGCTTCATTCAGGACTTCTCGAAGATCGCGAGACCCTTATCTCAGTTGACACTGAAGGACGTGAAGTTCGCCTAGAATGATAAGGCGGAGTCAGCTTTTTAGGAGCTGAAGGACAGGCTTACGTCCGCCCCTGTGCTAGTATTGCCAGAGCAAGGGGTTAGATACACTATATACACTGACGCGTCTAGCGTTGGTTTGGGTTGTGTCCTTATGCAGAGGGACAGGGTAATTTCGTATGCCTCGAGACAATTAAGGAAGCACGAGGAGAATTACCCTACACACGACCTAGAGTTGGCAGCCGTTATATTCGCACTGAGACTCTGGAGACATTACCTCTACAGAGAGGAGTTCGAGCTCTTTTGCGACCACAAGAGCCTCAAGTACATATTCACGCAGCGAGACTTGAATATGAGGCAGCGACGATAGATGGAGACGTTGAAGGACTTCAAGTTTGAAGTCTCTTACCATCCTGGGAAGGCGAACCTTGTGGCTGATGCGTTGAGCCGCAAGAAGGCGATAGAGTTTGCGGCTCCGCTGATGGTTGCCGAGTGGGATATGGTTGAGTTTTTGCGAGACTTTGAGCAGAAACTCACCGTAGAGGAGCCATTTGAGTTCATCGCACACGTACAGGTGCGATCTCAGATCGATGACCGAGTCATCGAGGCGCAGAGGGACGATGCGCATCTTACTGAGCTTCGAGAGCAGACCAGTGATGATGCTGACGCCGACTGGCGAGTTGGTATGGATGGGGGCTTACGTTACCGTGGCCGCCTATGCGTCCCAGATGTCCCTGACTTGAGACGAGAGATTCTCGAGGCTGCACATTCTACTAGACTCGCAATGCATCCAGGCAGTACGAAGATTTATCGTGATGTGAAGAGGACGTATTGGTGGGAAGGTATGAAGACCCACATAGCTGAGTTCGTGTCCCGTTGTCTCACTTGTCAGCAGGTGAAGGCAGAGCATCGCCGACCATCAGGACTTTTGCAGCCTATGCCGATTGCAGAGTGGAAGTGGGATTTCATTTCCATGGATTTCATTTCTGGGTTGCCGAAGACGAGGAAGGGGCATGATTCCATTTGGGTGTTCGTCGACCGATTGACGAAGTCGGCGCACTTCCTACCGATCAGAGTTACGAACTCTGCAGACGAGTTGGCTAGATTGTACATCCGAGAGATTGTGCGTCTGCATGGAGTTCCGTTAGAGATCGTGTCGGACAGAGACACGCGGTTCACTTCTATTTTCTGGACTCGCATTCAGGAGGCTATGGGTGTGAAGTTGAAGTTCAGTACTGCCTTCCACCCACAGACGGACGGACAGACGGAGCGAGTGAACCAGATCCTGGAGGACATGTTGCGAGCTTGCGCATTGGACTTCAAGGACAGTTGGGATGACTGTCTTGCATATGCGGAGTTTGCGTACAATAATAGCTTCCAGGCGAGTATCGGCATGGCACCTTATGAGGCGCTGTATGGGCGACCTTGTCGTGCACCCCATTGCTGGTTAGAGGTCGGTGAGCGTAGCTTGATTGGCCCAGAGTTGGTGCAGGCGACGTCAGAGAAGATTGATATTATTCGACGTCAGCTTCTTACAGCGCAGAGCAGACAGAAGAGCTATGCCGATACGAGACGACGGCCACTAGAGTTTACAGTCGGGGATCACGTGTTTTTGCGAGTTTCCCCTATGAAGGGAGTCCTTCGGTTCGGGAAGAAGGGGAAGCTGGCACCGTGATTCATTGGTCCATTCCAGATCCTCGATCGTGTGGGAGCAGTGGCTTACCGATTGGCTTTACCCATGCCCCTCGCGAGCGTCCACAACGTATTTCATGTTTCTATGCTGAAGAAGTACGTTGCTGATCCTTCCCATATCATCAGATGGGAGCAGGTGCAGTTAGGAGAGGATGTTACTTATATCCTGCGACCGACACGCATCTTAGACAGGAAGGAGCAGGTACTGCGTAGCAAGGTGATTCCCCTTGTGAAGGTACTATGGACGCATCACTCTGAGGAGGAGGCTACTTGGGAGACAGAAGCCGAGATCAGAAAGAACTACCCACAGCTTCTCGAGGAGTACGAAAAGGTCCAAATTTCGAGGACGAAATTATTTGTTAAGGGGGGTAGATTATAACGCCCGTGAAAAATCCGTACTTGGGATCGAGTACCAACTCGACCCGAAATCGCGTAGAAATAATTTCCATGGAAATTAAGCGTAAGTTAGCTAGCGCAACACTAGAGTAGCTGGGAAATAGTCCCTGATCACTTTAAATATGTTTTGCAAGACCCAAATCGAGTAGAACAAACAACTCTACAATATTCTATAACCTCGGATCAAACTCTAAGCGGGTTTGTTCTCTGGACCACATTGAAATTTTGTATTGGATTTAGACCGCTTATCGAAGGTCCAATACCTCCTATCTTAGACCGTTAGAACCGCCCAGCTGGACTTGAAAATCATCTCGAAAATCAAGTCAAACCGATAATCACAGACTATTTCGTGGAACCCGGACTGAAGCGACCGCGAATAGGGACGGATTTGGAATTTCAAATTCAAATCTGGCACACGACTTGACGCGTCAGTATTAAGCGTTCTGACCATCAGAATTCATCCAGATTACACCCTCGGATCAGGAAAAATTTCTATTTATTATCATGAGACTTTCAGCCCTGATCTATGTGCGGTGACCGCTGAACTGAAACTGGTCTGCCACGTGCGATCTGCGAACTCTGCCAGACTGAAAACTTAATACGAGCTACATCTGGTACACACGAGCTTAAGTCCGATCGCAATCGACCAGGGGACCACCAGAAAGCAGTTTTTGAACCGAAACAGCCCCGAAATGGATAGGCACTAAGTAAACTTCGTTCCGGAGCCTATTTTCGGCGTTTTTAAGCTTATAAAAGGGGTTGAAACCCTCATTTCCCTCTCCCATCTGAAAATAGCAAACCCTAGGAGAAAAGGAGAGAGAGTTTGAGAGAGAGATTGGAAGGGAATTTTTTCGCTTCCGAGCCGCCGACTGCTAATGCTTCAGCACTTCTTCCCAATCACCTGGCTGGTGATTTCTCCCCTTTTTCAGGTATAAAATAACCCTAAAACTTGCTGATTTAGGGTTTACCTAGATTCATAGCATGTTAGCTAAAGTATTCCATAAATCAGGTTCTCCTACCGCCGTAGACGAAGCGTACACGCTCCGTTCAAAATCCCGCAACCGTAAGAGACTAGGTGAGGATTTTAGACGCTTTGATTGACGGTTTACAACGCTTTCAATGTCGTTTAATAGTAGATTATCGACGGCATCGCCGTTTGACATGTACAACATGCTCTCCGTTTCCTGTTTCGTAAATTAACGAAGAATATGAGATTTAGGGCATTTTAGTCATTTGTAGGAAGTACGGTCTACATGCATAATTTGCTGACGTGATTGACATGGTTTGTTGTCGCATTAGGGAGTTAGGAATGCTTGCATAATCAGTTTGGCGAAGAGATTCGCCTAGTTGCGCACTTTGGGTCGACATACTATATGTAGACTTAAGTGTGTAGTGTATGTGTTTGTATAAATGCTTGTATTAGTATGTATTGAATTAAATGATGTTATGTAGTAGTTTGAGATTGATTTCTTGATTAATATGCTGACCTAAATGATTTCCTACATGTTGACCTTATGCATGATTGCATTACATGCATGGAATGTATGTGGTTGAAGATTTGCTTAAGTTGAATATTATAACATGTGTTAACATGCTCATATGATCATATTTCAATTCCAATACCTTTGTTTATGTTGCTAATGTGATTCCATAGATGTGTGGGACTTGACTTAGTCCAGGCAGTCGGTAACCGAGCGAATTCATGGCTGACTGGTCATAGCCACGAACGACGCGTCGATGAACGTGATTCGTGTTTAGAGTTGGCGGCAGTGGTTAGGCCACGCGAAGTGTTTTACGCACTTCATGTCGTTCGTCTTGAGATGCGATCGCGCTAGTCGAGCCCGTCAAGATCCAGGAGGTGGAGCCAGACCCTGTTGTAGATGCAGGTGAGGTCGAGATCCAGGAGGTGGAGCCAGAGATCGACGAGGACCAGGATGAGTTCTCGTATATGCAGTATCACGACGGCTTCCCGTAAGCGACCTCGATCGAGGGGACATCAGTGGGACTTTCTTTTTTGAACATTATTCTTTTGTTATGTATATGTATATGAGACTCAGAGATGTAGTCATACTTTGGAGACAGATGAGATTACTTTGTTTTTCCATACAGTGATATATACATTGTTTAGTCTTCCGCTTGCTTTTATCACTGGATCTGAAGTATGAATTGCAGTTTTGGTATACTTTCACTCATGTGAATGCTTTAAATCAGACAACATTGAATCATAACCATTTTCGTTGCATAAGTGACGGTCTGGAACTCGGGAGTTGAGTTTATACACGACCCCCGATTTTCAGGGTGTTACACCAACCCAAGGGTTCTGGTAGTAATCCGTAACATACCAATAATCAGGGTTATTAACTAGCATATACAATATCATGCATTCATACTTCTTAACATAAAACTCAGATTTTTATACTTAGTAAAGCTAATAATGTTGTGGAATAAAGGTGCATGTGTGTTGTGTGGGTTAGTGAGGAAGCTAATCGTGACATATATGTCATAGAAACAAAATGCACAAGGGTTAATGAATCATACATGCTATAAGGTAACATCATACACGAATCAACAAGACATGTACATGCAAACATCAAATTTATACCCAATCATGTGAGAGACAATCACCATTTCATAACTATTCTATGTTGATTGAGAGGATACACGAATCAAACAATACATGGACATGCAATCAACAATTTATACCCAATCATTTGAGCAACAATAAACATTCCATAACTAATCTATGTTAATTAAAAGGATCAAGGTAAGGTCTTTCCCAAGTTCTCTCTAGATCCTCCAAATACATCATCTAAGCAATCAAAATCATTAGACTCACACTAAAATTGGTGATAGGCCACCTAAGAATAATAGTCTGCATCTTGGATCGATGAGGTCTTGGAAAACGACCTAGAAACGTCGAACTCAGTGTCGATCGGCCGGAATCCTAAGACAATGATCTTGCATGTTAGAATCTCATGCAAATCCCCCCTCAACATGAGGTGTTTCCAAGAAAATGAGAGATTTACCTACCTAATCGGCGGAGAGGGGTTTTTCCAGTTGTAGATGAGGAATTTCCTTGAGGGAGAGGGAGAGGTTTGTAAGATGGAACTCCTTTGGGCCCCACTTCAATCTACGATCCTCCTTCACTCTTCTTCGCTCTCTTTTTCTCTCTTTACTCTCTTTGATCTCTCCCTCCCTTAAGTTGTTGAAGTAATGGGGGAGTTATGAGAAAAAGAGCCTTAGGGCTTCATTTACTAGACTTGGGCTCTTTGGGCTGTTTTCACAAATTCCCAAAATGGCCCTCTAGGACTCCCTATTGGCATTGGGGTGGCCCTATCACCTCCTTGGCCACCAAATTTGGTGTGTAGGAGTCTCATGGCGTGATGAGGGGCCATACAAAATTTAAAAACAATCGAATACGAGATTTTATCACATGGCTCCGATCTTTAAATGGCCCCATGAGGCCCATTCTGGTTGTTGGGGCAGTTCTGGTGGCCCTCTAGCTATAAAACTTATGAGATAGGTACTCCATGGCCCAATGAAGGGCCATGCAAGATTTGGAGGCAAACGGAAGCGGGATTTGACCGTACGGGTCTGATTTGTGATCAACGGTCACCGTTCCACGATTGGGTCTCAGATTTTGTGGATGAGTGTAGAAAAATACGTTAGACCTCCATCGTAAATGTAGAAAAGATCTGACAATTGAAAAACCTGTTATCTCAGTTTTATTTACAAGTGTCAAATTCCAATTCTGGCCTTGGGTAAGTTACGTTTGGCAAGCGCCACTGGAACAGCGTGGATAATTAATTTTTGGGTGTCCACTGAGTCCGTGGTCAGTAATGGACTAAAAGACTAGTGAGATCTTCAATTCCCTAATTTTTTAAATTTTTCTGACCTTCCTTGGCCCCTGCATGGCCCACATGGGCTGTTGCTAAGTGCAAACGGGCTATCTGGCTTGACGGCCCGCACTTTGTCCGATCATGACCAGACTGATCTACTATAATGGGCTAATCTTAGGTTAATTTACTTGTGGTACCCCCACCATGAGTGGTTTAAGCAAATAGTCCTGTGGCAAATCCTACACGGACGTCGCAGGACACTATTCTGGTTGGATGGGACGTTACAATCTACGTCCCATATAAATAAATTCATCCTTGAAATTTGTACCTGTTCATATTGCTGAAGTAGGCTTGGGTAATGCTTGCAGACTTCTGCTTCCGTCTCCCATGTGGCCTCTTCTTCATCGTGATGGGTCCATAGTACCTTGACCAGTGGGATGACCTTGTTGCGTAGGACTTGCTCTTTTCTATCCAATATTTGAGTGGGTCGGAGGATATATGTGGTATTTTTCTTGAGCTCCACGTGTTCTCACTTGATAATATATGAAGGATCGGGCACATACTTCTTTAACATGGAGACGTGAAAGACATTGTGCACTCCGGTGAGCGGCATGGGTAGGGCCAAACAATAAGTAACCGCACCCACACGGTCTAAAATATGGAAAGGTCCAATGAACCGTGGCGTGAGCTTTCCCTTCTTACCGAAGCGTATAACACCCTTTATTGGAGAGATTTTGAGAAATACATAATCCTCAGCTTCAAATTTTAAGTCCCTCCGCCTTATGTCGGCATAACTTTTCTTCCTACTTTGAGCTGTCAAGAGGCGGCGCCGGATAATTCCAATCTTCTCAGTCATAATTCGCACCAAATCTGGCCCAGCAAGCTTTTCTCACCAATTTTTTCCCAACAATGTAAGGCTCGACATGGACACTCATATAAAGCCTCATAGGGCGCTATGCCGATACTAGCTTAAAAGCTATTGTAATAGGCGAACTCGGCATACAAGAGGCAATCGTCCCAACTCTCCTGAATATCCAACACACAAGCCTGCAATATGTCTTCCAATATCTGATTCACCTGCTTGGTTTGCCCATCTGTCTGTGGGTGGAAGACGGTGATAAATTTCAACTTCACTCTCATAGCTTCTTGGATGTGGGACCAAAAGATCGACATGAATTGAGTGTCTCGGTCCGACGTAATTTCCAATGGAACCATGAAGTCATACAATTTTCTTGATATATAACTTGGCTAAATCATCAGCGAAGTTAGAAGTCTTTATTAGTGGAAAATGGGTTGATTTGGTTAACCAGTCTACAATCACCCATATTGAGTCATGCCCCTTCCTAGTCTTGAGAAAACTGGAAAAAAATTCCATTGATATGAAGTCCCATTTCCATTCTATTATGGGCATGGGTTGCAAAAGGCCCGGAGGTCGGTGGTGCTCGGCTTTGACCTGTTGACACGTGAGGCATCGGGACACATACTCCGCTATTTCCTTCTTCATATTATCCCACTAATATTTTCGCCTCAGATCCCGGTACATCTTAATACTACAAGGATGCATCACCAACTTAGAGTTATGGGCAGCATTTAGGACTTCTTCTCGCAGTCCCTAAAGATTTGGGACACAAAGGCGGCCCCGGTACTGTAATCCCCCATCAGTTTCGACTCTCCTCTCGGACTCCAGATCATTCTTTGCTCTTTCTCTCATCTTTTCCAATAGCTCATCGCCCTCCTGGGCTTCAATGATTTTATTGTTAATCATTGGCTGGGCCTGAATGTGGGCTATGACCTCGTACAGTTCCTCCACGATTAGCTTCATGTCGAAGTCTCGTACAAATTTCACCATGTCCCACTCTCTCACCATTAGAGGGGCCACAAATTCGAGCGTCTTTTTGTGACCCAAGGCATCCGCCACCAAATTGACCTTGTCAGGGTGATATGAGGCATCGAACTTGAAGTCCTTCAACGTCTCCATCCAATGACGCTATCTCATGTTCGGATCCCTTTGAGTGAAGATATATTTGAGGCTCTTATGATCATAAAAGAGCTCAAACTCCTTACTATAAAGATAATGTCTCCATATATTCAATGTAAACACTACTGCCGCGAGTTTGAGGTCATGAGTAGGGTAATTCTCGTCATACTTCCTTAGTTGTCGAGATGCGTAAGCAATTGCCCTGTCCTTTTGGATGAGTACACAACCCAACCCCACACGAGAGGCGTCAGTGTTGACCCCCTGCTCAGGTAACACGAGCACAGGTATTAACATCAGTTATCTTTTAGCTCTTGGAAGGCCGCCTCCGCTTTCTCATTCTAGGAAAATTTGAGGTCCTTCCGTGTAAGCTGGGATAGCGGCCGGGCTATTTTTGAAAAGTCTCTAATGAATCTTCGATAATAGCTGGAGAGGCCGAGGAAACTTCTCACTTCCGTAACCAACTTTGGTTGCTTCCAATCTTGCACAGCTGCTACCTTGGCGAGTGTCACGCCCTAAACTCAGAAACCGGGCTCATAAAATTCTCGATCGCCGAATCCGGCGCCGACAGCCTCCGTAGAACCCCATTCTCAGCTCCTAGCTCCCATTCGCCAGGTTCCGATCCTGGGATGCTACGAGGAGGATTTTCAATGTCAGTTTGATTCATAATAAGCATAACCAAAGGCATAACCCATAAACAACAACCAAGAACTCCATTACATTTCCACTATGATAAAAAACTTTACAAGTACAATGAGCATAAAGGGAAATACAGTGGTAAAGAATAAAAACTCCAAAACGACCAGCAACGTGATCCTGCCTCAGCGCTGTTGCGATCCAACGTCACCTGCACGCAACGGTCGTGCATAAGCTTACAGAAAGCTTAGAGGGTGGTGAAAGTGGGTGCGCAAGGTAGTAATATGATCATGCAATGTTAGAGTAATGCAGAAAATACAGATGGAACCATACATCATGAGTCGTACCAAGGCTATACAATGCAAGACATGAATGGTATCGGCCACCCAAGGCCATGCGATGTGCAATGTAACTCAAGCATACAGATCCTCATCAATGTCCACACATTAATACAGCTCCAAAATATGAAATATCACCGGGGTCTAGTACACTCTAAACTAGATTACCTCCACATCACGCACAATAAGGTAAGTGGAAGAGACCACACTATCCATCTGCCAATATCGGGTGCGACTCGTCGATAGTGAACCCATTCCTCGAGCTGGTCAGACTCAGCCTAGCATTGCCCCCTACACTCGGGCGGGTAAGGCCGCACCCCCTTTCAACCGACCACGACACAGTGGAGAGCACAGCCAACTGGTATTCGGCACTCAGCGCTCATCTACCCACTCGGTGTAGACGTTGGAGCAACCTCTTAGTACCATAAGGGTTTAGGGACTTTTATCCAGGGATATCAATAGCACCCCATGTAGAACAAGATTTATGGTATCCAATCCTGCCAACCATGATGCGTCCGTGGAGGCTACGGCCCTATGTCGCTAGGGTGTACAATTCTCATGTCACACAAATGCGAAATGCATGATTCACGCTATCCAGTCATGCAACAAATCCTGCGTGTATTGTGCGCTCATGTAGGGCAACACCGCCTAACCAAGAGCCCATAAACAACCTGCCCGAAGGCAAATGCTATAATCGGACAATCCTCACATCAAGCATACATATGATGCGTATGATCATGGGTCATGAAACTATACTAAACATGTAAATGAGAGATGAACATTCATACAACGTGGATGGGCCTAGATGGCCTATACACAGCAAGTATGGCCCAGTAATGGGCTTTAAGGAGGGTCGTAATGTGGACGTATAACCAACATTACACTCGCAATGTGGACGTCAAACCAACATTGCCCCCAAGGCACGATCACCGTAAACACTGCCACATAATCTGTATTGGGGACACACATTGCAATGGACCTTAGGTAAATCCCATTGGACCTTAAATATATCTAATAGGCCATGATATATGGGCCTTGTATTTGTCAAACGGGCCACACAAATGGACCACACCAATGGGCCTTAAGTATATTGCAATGGGTCATAACCCGTGGGCCTTGGATTGCATCAATTGAGCTTAGTTTCATGAGTCTAATATGTGACCAATGAGCCACACCAATTGGGCCCCCACATGTACATTTAAATGGGCCTAAACTCCTAGGCCTTATACAATTTAAATGGGCCTAAACTCATAGGCCTTAAACAATTTAAATGGGCCTAAACTCATAGGCTTTAAACAATTCAAATGGGCCTAACCCATGAGCTTGCATGCACATCAAAGTGGGCCTAAACCCCTAGGCCTTGTATATATCAAATGGGTCTAACCTATAGGCCTTATATAATTAAATGGGCATACTTTCATGGGCTTTAAAAACGCATCAATAGGTCCAATCCCATAGGCCTCATAATACACCAGATGGCCCCATTGCATGGGCCTAAGATCCACGTCAAAGTGGGCCCCAATGGATACCCATAAATGGATCCACATGGGCCCTATACACATACTAAAGTGAGCCCACTTGAACTATAGATCTAGCTCATTTTTAGCCCAATCATAAAATGAAATAAAAAGAGATAAATGGATAGATTAGATGTAACACATGCATCATGGTGAGGGGGGTCCACATGAGCTAAGGATCAGCTCATGCCTTAGCTCACGAAATGAATGGACGGTTAGGATGCAACTCATACATCGGGTGGGTCCCACTGTCCAGCGGACAGTGAGAATAAGGCACGTGCCTCACAGTGGGCTCCACCGTCCGCTGGACGGTGCGAGTATAACACATGCATCACAGTGGGAGTCCACCGTCCACGGCCGTGGATGGTGTAGTAAAACACATACATTATTGGTGGGATCCACGTGTGTGGCCCACCATCAGATTTTCTAACCATCCAGACCGTTGATAAGGTCACGTAGGCCTGGATGAAGAGTAAAAACAAATTTTATGTTGAATCCAAAACTTCTGTGGCCCAGGAAAAAGTTTCAATGGTCAACTTCAATTCACACTGTTTCTTATGGTGTGGGCCACCTGAGTTTTTGATGGACCTGAAATTTGGAGGGGGCCCACCTGAGGATGGGACCCACCTCATGGACGGCTGAGATGGCAAACAAACATCAAGGTGGGGCCCACGGCTGGAGCCGTGGGTCCCTTACTGGACACCGCCCGCTCGCCGGCTGACGCTGCACGCAGCAGTGTGCAGCGCCTGCACTTGTCAGGGAGGGGGCATGGCCCTTTGCAAATTTGGAGAAAATCTGATTTTTTTGAGATTTTTCGCACGTGGGGCCTGCTGCGCCAAAATCCATCCCAGCCATTGAGATCAGTGACCCGCAACAGTCGAAATGAGTCCAGAGTTTAAATTTTTTTGATGCTTGAAAGTGAAATAAAATAAGAAATTAGTGTTTGAATGGTGAGGACGCAATATTTGGCGTTATGGCCCACCAGGTGATTGGATCAGCTCCAAACTTCTACCCAACGGCTAAAATACCGTGGGTAAGAGGTGGACGTCTTGGATCGAACATAAACGTCAGGGTGGAGCCTATACGAGGGTACCACCCCAAAAACTTCTTTTCTTCTTCCTTTTTCTTCTTTCCTTTACAACGTCCAGCGTCCCAGACGCTGGACGGTTTATTATTATTATTTTTTTTTGAAAATGGTGGGCCCTGATGAAGTGGACCACCACTGATGGGTGGCATGGGAACAACGTCTAAGGTGGGCCCTACTTGAATAAAAATAAATGCATCAAGGTGGGATCCATTCAAGTGGGCCACACAACCTTATCACATGCCATAAAAATAATACAAAATAAAAAGAAATAAAAGAGAGAGAGAGAGAGAGAGAGAGACATGGAGAGTGGGACACACCTTGTGATGGAGGGACCCCGACATTATGGGCCCTCCCTTACATGAAATCATACATCAAGTGGGCCTTAAAGCATGTGGGACCACTGAAATTTAAAATCAACGGTGGGGATCCTTTCCCCACCAACATGGACGGTCTAGATGACCTTTGAAGAGAAAATAAACATCATGATGGGGTCCATGGAGAATGGCTCCATCATGGAATGATCATGATGATCCAAGTGGTCCATCGGCCACATTTTAGGGTCCCAGGTGAGATCCACACCATTGATCGGTGGGCCTCACTTGGTCCACCATAAAAATAAAAAAACTACCCTATAGAGGCACCCACCGTTCGATCTTCTCGCTCCTAGGGGTTCCTTGGCACCTTAGCTTCAACTTCAATGGATGAGATGAAGAATGGAGCGTTGAGATGAGAGATTTTGGGATGAAGAGGTGGGCCACTTGGAGCTTAGGAGAGTTGGAAAATTTCCATACGTGGGGGCTCTTGTTGCTTGGGATTTTTGAAATGAGAAAGAGAGAAAGAGAGAGAGTGATGTAGAGAGAGATGGATGGATGGATGAATGATGTTTGTGTAAGGAAAGGCTTGACTTTTGAGGCTTTTGTGTAAGAGAGGTATGGGTAGTGTAAGAAAAGCTTGACTTTTGTGGCTTTTTGTGTAAGAGAGGTATGGTTTTGGGAGACTTTTATGGTTGCTTGGAAAAAGGAAATAAAGTGATGTATACTTGACATGTAATGGCTTGATGGATTGATTGATTGATGGGATTGATGTGATTGATGTGACACATCGTTGAGATTTTCTTGGGTTTCACAACGCGTGGTATTTTCTCGCACCGAACATTTGCCCATATCTCTTGACCAGGGTATCGCGTCGGTGCGCGAGTCGAGGTATTGGAACCGCGGCGACGGTGCGGTCGCTATGGTATTGGTCTCGGGTTGAGTCGACTCGGGTTGTCGGCATATGAATCAGGGTCGCGCGTCGATATCGATTAAGGGTCGAAGGTTGCCGGAATTCGACCGGTAAGACCGTAAAAGTCTACGGAAAGGTACGGACCAAGATACAGGTCTTACAGCGAGATCCACAGATATTCCATCTTTGGACACTACATGTCTCAGAAATTTGACTTCCTCCTAGAAGTCACACTTCTTAAATTACGCAAACAGTTAATTTTCTTAAGGGTCTTAAGGATTGCTCTTAAATATTCTTCTTGCTCTTCATGACTCTTTGAATAAATTAATATGTCGTCGATGAATACGATGACAAATCTGTATAAGAACGGCCTAAAGACTCTGTTCATGAGATCCATGAATACCGCTGGAGCATTGGTGAGCCCAAACGACATAACTAGGAACTCATAATGGCCAAAGCAGGTTTTAAAAGCCATTTTTTATATATCTTCATCCTTGACTCGTAGCTGATGGTACCTTGTAGATCAATTTTTGAGAAGTATTAAGAACCCCTCAGCTGGTCGAAGATGTCATCAATTTTGGGCAACGGGTATTTATTCCAAACTATCACTTGGTTCAATCTCTTGTAATCTATGCACAATCGCAATGAGCCATCCTTCTTCTTCATAAATAGGACCGGGGCTCCCTATGGCGACACGCTAGGTTGGATGAAGCCTAATTCGAACAACTTGTCGATTTGTGACCTTAGCTCTTCCATCTCACATGGGGGCATGCGGTAAGTCAACAAGAAAATGGGTGTGGCACCCAGAGTCAGATCGATCATGAAGTCTATCTCATGTCAAGGGAAAAGTTCAAGTATGGCCTTAAACACATCCCAAAAACCTTGGACCACAGGTGTGCATGTTATCGAGGGTCCATCATAACACTCCTCCAATGAAGCATAATACAAAATTCTACGATCATGGCTGACCTGAATCGAAAACACGTAGGAGGCGCTTTCGCCCTCGTATATCTTCACCGATAGAGTGTCACAGTCAATTTCTATTTCAACACAGTCAACCAGTCCATGCCCAGGATGATGTCGTAATGGAAGATTTTGGTCACTATCAAGTCCACGAACACCACCTTGCATCCCAAGTTTATGGGGCAATCATGACATATCTTTATTACTTCTGAATAAGTGTCGGAGACGGCAATGATCTTTACCCCTATGAAGGGGGTAGGGCATAATCCTAGATGCTTGACAGTTGCATGCGATATGAGAAAAGAAGTAGACCCGGTGTCCACCAAAAGAAATATAGGAGTACCTTGTATGTGAGCTATCACCTCGAAGGCCATAGGAGTGGGGGTGATTGCATTTTGGCCCTCTACCGCTAATGCATGGACCCAAGCTTGCTGCTTGAGGTTCAGTCACTACATAGGCCGTTGTGGCAGCGTAACTTGAGGTAGCAAAGGACAACGAAAATGTTGGCTAGGCCCTATCATCCGTAGAAGCAGAATCTATAATGCCTACTGTGGAGATCTATTGATGCGTTGTGGGGGCATGAAACCGAGGTCCCTCATCCTCAAAAAAAAGTACCGCTCAGAGTGACTTATCCTCCTACAGTGTTGCATATCTGTGTAGGTCGTGTAAAAGGAGTCGGTGTGGCAGCCAACCTAGGCGAAGAATTTGGGCGCGACCTTTTCCCGGTAAAAGAAGAGGACGGTCCCTCCATCCTGTTTCGTGGCCCTAGCTATAAACGGGTCAGTAAGACTCATTCATCATCCTGTTCCGCCCGTATCGACATCTCAACGAGCTCAGCATAGGTCCTGATGCTTGCATAACACATCTTCAAGCGAATGTCGCTCCTCAACTCTTCAGTGAATAGCCTCATTTTAATCGCCTCGTCAGCTACTATCTGGGAAGCGTAGCATGACAATTCGATGAAGCGGTTCTCGTATTGCGCTATGGACATCCCTCCTTGTTGGAGGCGTATGAATTCATTCTCCCTCTTATGCTGGTATGTCTGAAGGAGGTGCTTCTGATTGAAACAGCCCTTAAATGCTTCCCACACCCATATGTGGTTCTCAAGGACGCTCCTAAGAACACGCTCCCACCACAGGTTTGCCTCTTTCTTAAAGAGATATGAGAGGAGCTCGACACTCTCTACTTCAGAATAGTGGAGAGGCTGAAGTAGCTCGGTGACTCAGTTGAGCTAATATTCCACTTCCTCTGGGCGGTGAGTGCCGACAAATGTGGGCAGCCTAAACCTTTAAAACTACTCAAATAGATTGCTGGTGTTGGTTGTGGGCATGGCCATGATGGGTGGTTCCAGTTGTTGCACCCCCATGTTGTGGGTCATTGCTTCCATCATAGTGGCCATCATTTGTTATTGTTGTTGCACGAGAAGCAACATCTGGCCCATTTGGACCATAGCAAGCGTCGGAGGAGGTGCACAGTGCCGTGGCTTGCGTTGGCTGCACATCCAGGACCGCCTCCTAGGTAGTACTACCTGTGTTTTAGGAACCGGTCACCCCTTGGGGGCCTTGTTGATCATCAAAAATTTGGTCCTTCTCGACCAGGCCACCATGAGGCAGGTGAACAAAATGAGTATCATTCCTAGAGAGCATTCTCCTGGAAAAACGTTCCTTAAAATGTTAATCACTAGGGCATCACATACACCATGCATATAAGACCTACCGATTTAATTTATGATTATAGCAATTATACATGCAAGGCACTCACAAGTAAGAAGAAAACTTCTAATCAATCCATACATTTACATTGATTTTAAAATGTCATTGGTATGGCCAGTTACATGTTACAACATGGATTACGAGCATTACTAGACATGGTAGACGTAAATGAAATATAATCTAGTTAAGTAAAAGCCCTAACTATCCTTCAGTACATGCAATTAGACCTAACCGACTTAAAGTGAACTACTAGTCATCAGTAAGGTTATGTTGCTGCTCTTCTAAGTCGGGCGAAGATGAGGGTGCTTCTTCCCCTTTGCTATAGCAGATCAAGGTCTTTATAGCTTGGTATATCTTCTTGTTCCATTTTTCCTACTTCGCTTGGTACCTGGCTTGGTTCTCCTTGATCTTTACTATATTGGCCTCAAGCGTATCCAAGCACTCACGTATACCTAGGGTGGTGAGTGGCTCCCTGCCAACTTCTTCAATTTTCTCAACTTCTTCCACCTCTTCAGCCTCATCCTCATTCTCATTCTCGTCACTTCCATCACTTTCCTCTGCTTCTTCGTCAGGGTCCCCATATTGGTCGATGTGGGACTTTCGCTACTTGGGGCCTATTCTCATCTTATTTAATATATCATCGCCCAATATCTGTGTCAGTATAGGATTTCCATCCGATCCGCCCACTCCGTATTGCTAGGCCAACCGACAAACCAAGCGACCAAATGGAAGGCATGCACTCTTCCTTGTCACTCTTGCGGCCCACACAATCTGGTGGAGTACTACGCTGGGGAGGCACAGATCTGCTCCCTGTCCCACCTGATATAAAAACTCCACCATATAGTGGGAGCACTCGGTGCAGTTTACAGCCTCGGGTACATGTTATGGGTGCAAATGTGGTGAAGTACTCAGTACTCTGGGGTCAAGTTGGTCGAGCTCAAACCTTTCCCTCGCTCCCCTCATATCCACTAGGCAACCCGTCCACACAAAAAGTGGGTCTGCTCATCGCAGGCTCAACTCGTATCTAGATTTCCTTCATCAATTTGTACCTCGCCTCGTGGCACTTAGGGTACGTTGGCAATATCCTCCACCCCAAATTAGAACCTCTTGCCACCCACTATGACATCAAAGCCAAAGGGCTTGAATTGAGGGTTTCTGATCCGCACTTAGAAAGCCTTAGCTTGTCCTTCATCTACCTGTGAATCTCTATAAAATATTGGACCCCATTCCTTTTCCATAAGACGACCGAGTAGGGCATACTATTGAATAGATGCTCTTTCACGGAGGCTTCGAAGGCGATGCTGCGTACATGAAAATTTCTCATATCTTCAACGGGTGGTTGGGAGGCTTGAATCGTGGGAGCCCTTTGAGAATCATTTTTGCACTTGGATCAGACTTTTAAGACCACCTTCCCATTTGGATCGACCTTCTTCTTACTACACCTTTCTTGGCTCGGTCCTGGCTCGGTCGGAGTCGTTCTCTTCTTCCTCATGAGGGAAAGAATCACCGGAATGGAGAAGAAAGAGATGACGGTTGCCAAGAACGTCATTTCCCTCGGCTAAGATGGATTGGGTGTGAGAAATGTAGGTGATTGTTGGAGGAGAGATTCTAAGGATGGTTTTGGGAAGGACTTGAGAATGTATTTAGAATTGGTTTGAGGAATGTGGGTTGTAAAAGAAAATTTGGGAATGGGTTTGAGGTGATGTTGAGTAAGATGAATTTGAAGATGAGTTGAAGATATGGGATTTAAGAAGGGATTGAGATGGGTTTATGACAAATGGAGTTGGGGAATGGGAGTTGAGAAATGGGGATGAGTTGAGGAATGGGTTTTGGGGAAAAAAGGGTTTTAGGAGTGAATGAGTGTATGGGTTGAGATTTGGTGAATGGGTTTTGAGGTGGGTTTGTCGAAGGGAAAAATGTTGAGAATGGGTTTGAAGAAATGGGATGTGGGAAAGGGTTTGGAGATGAGGAATAGGAGATGGGAAATGTAAAGGAGATGATGTTGGGTTTGAAGAAATGAGTTTGAGAAGAGGAGGGTGAGAGTAAAGGAGTAGAAGATGATGAGTTGAGGAGATGAGATCTAAGAAGGGGTTGGAATGGATTTGAAAATGAAGTTTAAGATGGGTTAGATTGAAGGAGAGATGGTGGATTTGAGATTTTGGGAAGGGAGAGGATTTTCTCTAGGATTTTGGAGTAGTGGAGGGTGTTATGGGGTAAGAAATAGGGTGTTTGTGTCTTTAAATTGCAAGAGAGAGAGACCCCACTCATGTGAACCTTGAAAGGAAGGAGGGGACCCAACTTTGAGTTCAGGCGTGGTTAGTGCCGGTCGGGCATGGCCACGTCGGGGCCCTAGACAGTCAGGCATGGGCATCACCTGCTCGGGCGTGGGCACACCAAGGCCCTAGATAATCGAGCGTGGGAAGCACCCGCTCAGGCATGGGCACACCGGGGCCCTGCTTGGGTTTCCTTGTCTTACGATTTCCCAGGCACCGGTAAGTCCCCAAGGGAAGCACCATATATGATTTTGGGGTAGAAGAAACTGATCTATGCAATAGGCTTAGTTGTTTTGTGAGATTCCTCCCAGTTAGCAATCAAAATCTAATTTATTCTCATTCCTACTTTTTTCGGTAGATTTTCATTTACCTTTAGATTTCTATCCCCAATTGGGTTAGAATATTGAGTTTGGCCCGGTATTCGCTCATTTAGTCTAGGACATTGGTTCCTACAGTCTAGTCGCTCAATTTCTGGCTCATTCTCATCAATGAGTCGATATACCGTAAGACTCTCGAGCCCGATTCCTAGCAACGTTACACTCTCTTGCTCCCCGATCCTAACTTGCTGGAAGTCTTACCTTCCATCTAAGATTTGTCGATTCAGGTATCTAGGGTGGTTCCTATCGTTTCAATATCGCTATTATGTTCCTTCCTAAGTCAGCAGATGTGTTAATGAGTTCATGACCCATGGCCCAATTAATTCCAAACCATCGCCCTGATACTAACTTGTAATGCTCTGAAATTTGGAGGTCGTGTATACACTCGACTCCCAATTTCTCGGGTGTCACTTATAACCGATTTTACTAAATTACGATTTATCATGCTTAAAGGTGCAACATAAAATTACTTAAAACATGAGGCACAACTACAACTAGTCTACTGAACAAAGGCCAAATATATACAAGTCCAAAAGAATATAAATAGGTCACACAAGGTGTTGCCCATCAAAATTACAAAAGAATATGTCCAAAAGAATGGTGAGCTGAGTCCAGCACCCAGCGGTCCGAAATCTATCTACTAGGCTGACAGAGAACCATCCATCAGCTAGAAGTAGGACAACTCATCCTCCTCCTCGAGACTCACGCCGTCAAGCTCCTCATACTCTGTATCACCTGCATTTATGGGAAAGTCTGGTTGATATTTTAAAACACCATCCTAAAGTGGGAGTGAGTGATCGGTGGGTGTTATTAAACTTAAGTTGTAACAAGCATCAATTATATTATGAACTCAATGAAACACAATCATTGATAAACACTAACTGATTTTATTAATGCATATGCATGATAGATGACATGATGCATGACCTCGCCACAACACTCCCTCGAGTGACTCCGTCAAACGATCGCGTATGACCAACACTCTCTATAACACCTTAAAAATTAGGGGTCGTATATGCACTCAACTCTCAAGTTTCCAGGTATCACTTATAACAAATTTTACATATTTTGCGTGTAATCTGGTTTGAAGAGCAGTATGGAGTCACTTGAAACATGAAGCATAACCACAACCAATCTACTAAAATGAAAGAGACTAAATATATACAGGTCTCAAATAATATGAATGGGTCGCACAAGGCGTTGCCCAACAAAAGTACAAAAAAAGGTATATCTAAAAGAATGACTCGTTAAGTCCCTTACTTAATGATCCAAGTCCGCCCGCAAAACTAGGGCGAGCCACCCATCAATTAGAAATAAGACAACTCGTCCTCCACATCCAGACTCACGCCGCCATGCTCCTCGTACTCTGTGTCACCTACATCTACTGAAGAGTCTGGTTGGTATTTTTAAACATCGTCTCAAAGTGGGCGTGAGTGATCAACTCAGTGGGTGTTATTAATCTTAAGTTACCTTAAACATCAATTATATTATGAATTTAATGAAAGATAAACATTCATAAAACCTTAACTAATCTTTTTAATGCATATGCATGATAAATGATATGATGCATGACCTCACCACAATAATCCCTCGAGCGACTCCATGTAACGATCGCACATGACCAGCACTCCCTCATTGCAACCTCAACTACCGAGTCACCAAATCCTAACTAATGCAATGCATGAATAATACTAACCGAGTATTTAGTTAATCTCATTCATCTAGTAGATTGGAGAAACTAGTACACCCCAAGATATCAATGCCCTTAACTAGTTGCGAGGCCAAGGCTCTTCAATACGCGAGGCCAGGACCCCACGATCCTTAATCCTGTCGAGTTCTTCATCCTCGACTTCAAGCATATGGGGAGTGTTGAGCAGAGGGATCGCTCGAGATCACTACAGGGAGGCTCGTCACCCCAATGTAGGACGACAGCTCGGACACAGTGTCCCATTCCACCATGCCCCACTTTCGAGACAGTGGATCAGTTTCCAACGGTTATCAATGGGCTTCAGTGGGTGAAGGGTATCCCAGGTTCCATTCAGGCATAAGTAAACATGGTTAACAAACATGGTTAGTCAGTAAGTAGACTAGACCGCATGAGTTCAGGCGAGTATGTGATAGACGACATTGGGCACAAGCGACCCATGTAGTCCAACCACTGTCACCCATACGCACCTGCCCAAATCCATAGGTTTAGCCTCAGGATAGTCCTACCAATGGGACCACCGTCTCTTCCCTCAGATTTCTGACCAACTCAAAGGTTTGGATGGTATTCAATAACATTTTAACAATCAGGGTTATTAACTAATACAAGCGATATCATGCATTTATATTTCCAAATATAAAAATTTAAATTTCCTACAATGCAAATGCTAACTATATTGTGAAATAAAGATGCATGTATGTCATGTGGGTTAATGAGGACGGAGAAAGCTATAAATCATTCATAGCAAAAGCATGCAACAAGGATCAATACTAGCCTAACATACATTGAGGACTTATGCAAGCACACGTATACAACAAAGATTAATGTTGAGAAAATCATCACACAAAAATAAAGCAACAAATAATCATGCATTCACAAATTCATGCCCAATCATGTTGAGAAACAACAAACATGCCATAATCAATCCATGTTGGTTGAGAGAATCTAAAATGAAAGGTCTTGCCTAGGTTTTCTCTATATTCTTCAAATACATCATCCAAGCAATCATAATTATTAGAATCATACTAAAATTGGTGTTAGGCTACCTAAGAATAATAGTCCGTACCTTAAGAGGAGATTTCCATTCTTTGAGATCTTAGGGTTTGAAAAATTGGGTAAAACCGTCAATTCCTAAATTAAAATCAAGAAAGACAATATTAATACCTAGAAATCTACACTAAATTGCTCTATTGAAGGAAAAATATACTATTCTTACCTCTGCTTCTTGGCATGGGTGGGTTTGGTGGAGGTTTTATATTAGTCACCAGTTTGGTTGAGGAAATACTAACCCTATAAGCATCAAGATTTTTCTCACCCACACAAACACTCTCTTCCCAATCTTTCTCTTCATCTTCTCTCCATCTCTCTTACTCTTTCTCTTCTCCTCCACCCAATGTAGGGTATAAAATTCGTATGAGAGAAGGGGGTGCCCAAATGAGGCCCTTTTATAATGCCAGATTTGGTGTAAATGGCCCCAAGGGCTAGGTTTTTACTATACTAGACCTATAGAAGGGTCTTTCTAAGCTCTAGGGCCCACTATGGGGTGTACATATTGATATACACCGTAGGATAGTTAGCCCTAATGATAATCTACGTATGTATATGATTATCTCGCCATTTGGATGCGCCGATCGACAGATATGATTAGAAGTTTATTCAATGGTCACGATAGTCGATCTGGGCCGCGGCTATACGGATATGAGCAAGAAAATATCCTTACTTCATGGATAAAGTTTGGTCATAAACCAATGGTCCGAAATCCTCAACTTTGCATAAGAGTAGAGGACCCAATTCACTTAAGTTTCAGTTCATTCCTTTAGGATATTTTCACTTCTCATGCACTCGTCCTTTAGTCCAAGTTGAGTGGTTCTGGACAACACCCATGTCTGACTCCCACAATGGACGTCAAGCCCAGTAAGACGAATATTATCCTATAGTTTTGGAACTGGTGGCCCACCAACGAGTAGTCTAGAGCTTGTTCGGGAAATCGGGATATTTTTAGAATGAATTAGGTATTGAGATTTCTCGTGGGCAATGATTAGAGTTTAGATTAACTATGTTCATAGTGTGACCTATTTATAATTAGTGAAACTGAAGATTTGGTCATGATTATTCTAAACCGTCAGTTTTAGGCTAAAAGAGTAACGGGGTCGATTCGGTCTATTATTTAAGATCCGGGCCTTATCTGACTCGACCCCGGTTAGATATTTAATTTAGTCAAGATTATCACGATTAGTTAGCGATGGGTCGGTTATATTTGGGTCCTATGTGAGTAAATCATAAGGATACACCTGTTGTTCAAGTGATCGGGCGGATTCATTGGCTTCCTACGGTTGATTAATCGAATTGGTGCGGTTCTTTACTGGTACCACCCTTGTATAAACTAACATTGAGTGCTAATGCTCATCAAGTGATATTATAAGTTAATTAAATAAAAAAAATGATACATTTTTAAAAATCCAAAATAATGAAAATCTAGGACGTTACACTCTCTCATCACGACCTCGATTGCCGAGTCACCACCATAATAGTGCGATGCGATATGATAGTGTTAGCCGAGTTCTTAGTTAATTTCATTCATCCAGTAGGTTAGGGACACTTATACACCCCACATATTAATGCCCTCAACTATTTACGATGCCTATTCCCCTCAACGTGCGAGGTCAGGGCTCCGCGATCCTTGATCCCGTCGGGTTCTCCATCCCCGACTTCAAGCACATGGGGAATGCTAAGAAAAGGGATCGCTCGCGGTCACTATGGGGAGGCTCGTCACCCCAACATAGGCCGATAGCTCCGACACTGTGTCCTATTCCACCATGTCAGGCTTACGAGTCAGTGAATCGACCTCAATTGGTTATTAATGGGCTACAACGGTTAAACGGTGTTTCAGGTTTCATATATATGTGAGAAAACAGGGTTAACAAACAAGGTTGGTTAATAAGAAGACTAGACCGCATAAGTTTAGGTGAGCATGTTACAGAAGACATCGGGTATGAGCAAACCATGTAATCTAACTACTATCGCTCACACGCAACCGTATAAATCTACGGGTTTAGCCTCAGGATAGTCCTACCAACGGGATTATCTTCACCCTCCTCATATTCCTGACCAACCCAAGGATTCTGGTGGTAATCCGTAACATGCCAACAATCAGGGTTATCAACTAGCATATACAATATCATGCATTCATACTTCTCAACATAAAACTCAGATTTTTCTACCTAGTAAAGCTAATAATGTTGTAGAATAAAGGTGCATGTGTGTTGTGTGGGTTAGTGAGGAAGATAATCATGTCATATATGTCATAGAAATAAAATGCACAAGGGTTAATGAATCATACATGCTATAAGGTAACATCATACACGAATCAACAAGACATGTACATGCAAACATCAAATTTATACCCAATCATGTGAGAGGTAATCAACATTCTATGACTATTCTATGTTGATTGAGAGGATACACAAATCAAACAAGACATAAACATCCAATCAACAATTTATACCCAATCATGTGAGCAACAATAAATATTCCATAACTAATTCATGTTGATTGAAAGGATCAAGGTAAGGTCTTTCCTAAGTTCTCTCTAGATCCTTCAAATACATCATCCAAGTAATCAAAATTATTAGACTCGTACTAAAATTGGTGTTAGGCCACCTAAGAATAATAGTCCGTACCTTGAATCGATGAGGTCTTGGGAAACGACTTAGAAACATCAAACTTGGTGTTGATCGGCTAGAATCCTAAGGCAATGATCTTGCATGTTAGAATCTCATACAAATCCTCCCTCAACATGAGAGGTTTCCAAGAAAATGAGATATTTACGTACCTAAGCGGCGAAGAGGGATTTTTTCGGTTGTAGATGAGGAATATCCTTGAGGGAGAGGGAGAGGGAGAGGTTTGCAAGATGGAACTCCTTTGGGCCCCACTTTGATCTACGGTCCTCCTTCACTCTTCTTCACTCTCTCTTTCTCTCTTTACTCTCTTTTCTCTCTCCATCCCTTAGGTTGTTGGAGTAATGGGGGAGTTATGAGAAAAAGGGCCTTAGGGCTTTATTTCCTAGACTTGGGCCCTTTGACCTTAAATTTCCACAAATTCCCACAATGGCCCTCTAGGATTACCTATTGGCTGTATTTCTCATAACTCTCCCAATGGCTTTATTTCTCATAACTCCCCACAAATTCCCCCAAGGGGACTTTATTTCCTTGCCCTTTGGCCCTATCACCCCCTTGCCCACCAAATTTGGTGTGTAGGTATCTCATAACCTGATGAGGGGCCATGCAAAATTTGAAGGCAATCTGATACGGGTTTTATCACACGGCTCCAATCTTTAAATGGCCCTACGAGGCCCATTCTGGTTATTGGAGTGGTTCTGGTGGCCCTCTAGCCATGAAACTTATAGCATAGGTGTTCCATGGTCCGATGAAGGGCCATGCAAAATTTGGAGGCAAACGGACGCGGGATTTGACCGTATAGGTCCGATTCGCGATCAACGGTTACCGTTCCACGATCGGGTCCTAGATTTTATAGACGGGCATAGAAAAATATATTAGACCTCCACCGTAAATGTAGAAGAGATCCGATGAGTGAAAAACCTATTATCTTAGTTTTATTTATAAGTGTCAAATTCTAATTCTAGCCTTGGGTGAGTTGCGTTTGGCAAGCGCCGCTAGAATGGCATGGATAATTAATTTTTGGGTGTCCACTGAGTCCGTGGTCCACGATGAACCACAAGCTTAGTGAGATCTTTGGTTTCCTAAATTTTTAGATTTTTCTGACCTTTCTTGGCCGCTGCATGGCCCGCACGGGCTGTTGCTAAGTGCAAACGAGCTATCTGGCTTGACGGCCCGCACTTGGTTTGATCATGACCGGACTGGTCTACTCTAATGGGCTAATCCTAGGTTAATTTTCTTGTGGTACCCCACCACAAGTGGTTTAAGTAAATAGTTCTATGGCAAATCCTACGTGGACACCCCAGGACACTGTTCTGGTTGGACGGGACGTTACAATAAGGTCTTTGGACTCTAATGACTTACAGATAAGTAGACAAGCCCCGTTCTGTACGTTAATGAAGATACGCTCCCTTGATGACGGAGATTCTTCAGCTTCCTTGATCCGCAGCATTGATGATGCTCCAATGTAAGGCGACAGGTTAGGTCAAGGTTATGTTGGAATCTACTCTAATGAATATTACTCATTTTAGAGACGAAGAGATTCCAAGCTCTATAAGCATTCAAGGGATCTTAACTCAATGATTTTCCATTAAGATGGTAGCTGGATGATCCTTGAATGAGAAAATTCATTCACCAATCCACTCTATTAAATATCAATGATGATGGTGGATTAAAGGATGAACTCTCATGAGAAAAAGGGCTTAGGGTAGGTGGTATGCAATTACTCTCTCAAAGCTCTCTCTTTTTCTCCATTTTACAACTAAGAACAAGCTCTCCTTATAAATGTAAAAAAGCTCCAAAGGAAATAAAACTGTCAATTTTTTACTGAGTTCCATGTCATCGAACGTATACTTTCGATGTCATCGAATATCAGTTCGATGATGCGAACTCAACTGAAAAACATTCTGAGAACTTTTTGAAAGAAGATTGATGTCATTGAACCTGATTCGATGTCATCAAATTACAGTTCAATTCATCGACATTATATGTGATATTACACAAGAGCTTGCTGGACACTTTTAAGCTTGTCTTCAATGTCATCAAAAATGATTCAGTGTCATCGAAGTTTGAATTTCGATGTCATCGAATCCTAGTTCGATTTATCAATCATTCCAAAAGATATTCCTTAAAGATTCGCTAGACACTTCTTTGTCCAATGTCGATATCATCGAAGTTTAAATTTCGATGTCATCAAGGCTAGCTCGATTCCTCTAACATTTTAGTTGATTTACCTTTAAAGCTTGCTAGACACAGACTTGTCCAGATTTGATGTCATCGAACCTTGCTCGATGTCGTCAAAATTTAAATTTCGATGACATCGAAGTTCGTTCGATTCCTCAAGCAAAGTCAGAATATTTTCCAAGAAGTTTTACTGGACAATGCTCTAAGTTTTTCGATGTCATCGACCTGCCTTCGATGTCATCAATTATTGATGTTCGATGTCATCGAAGGTATGTTTGATTCGTTAAATATTTTGTCCAAATATTATATAGTTGTTGGACATAAAAGGACTCATTTTAATGTCATCTAAGCTTGTTCAATGTCATCCAACATGAGTGTTCAATGTCATAGACGTAAGCTCGATGTCATCGAACTAAGCAGAAAACTTAAAAAATTTTCTTGTTTAAAAATAAGTTTTCAGACTTTTAACTCCTATGTTGTTCTAAGGCTTTTAAGAATTTATTTACCTGGGTATTTTAGGACATGGGATGTGAGGCTGAAATTTACCTTTAACGATCTCAAAACGCACATCCGGTTGAGGCAATAGCTTTAATGATCTTCATATGAGGCTCACTTGACTTACCGACTCAACCCTCACGCTAATTGACAAACTAAGGCACTTTCAGACCGAATACATCACAGCATGCAATGGTCAACCGAAACATACCTCAGTTTAACCAAGAAAAAAAGTTGCACCAAATTAAAGACACTTAATCAACAATCTACACTAGTAAATATGTGAACCCAACCGTTGCTTATATATAGACCCAAGATAATATGGTTATGTTAGAAAATTTGAGATGATTTATGTCATCAAATTTATTTTCATGTGCATACACCAACATAATTGTAAGCGAGAAAGTATTTAACGAGTTTCCATATGCAGAGGCCTGCCGAACCTTCGGACTTTCCTTGCCACCCCATAGTCTTTTTGTACAAGTTACGCCCAAGGTACACCTATCTATAGCTAGTTAGGTTGCCAAACACAATATTTAGATTTTTTTTAGAGTTGAAATCTAAGAAGCCAAATAGGCATGAAAATTTTAAAATCTCCAAAAATTAAAACATTAGAGATTTTCAAATCAATGACCTTAAAATCTGTGTCACTGAGTGACTCATAATGTAATGCCCCAAATTTCGTAACCCAAGTTTAGTACTCGTTTTTCGAAATCCTGAGTGTGTAACTTTGAAGGATAGCCCACATTCCACAGTAATAATTTTTTTTTCTTTTTCCTTTTTTAAGTATAAGTGAGCAATCTCAACTGAAGAAAAACAAACCACACATGGAGGAAGTGTCCAAAATATGTCTTAACTTATACAACTGGTTGCCCATAGGGCTTATACAAACCAATGACTCAAATTCAAATAAAATGACTAAAAAAAATAGGAACTTTAGAATAAAAAGTCGTGAGATTATCCAGTTCTTCGTGCTCCAAATTAAAGTTAACTTGTATGTCATTTACATAACCTGCGCCAGCTGAATACAGTTTGATAGCGTCAATGGCTATCCCAGTGAAGCATACCCTCCAAGATTACCAAGCATCACAATAGTCAAGAATGGAATTCAAATAACTCAGGAAAATACAATATCCAATGTAATGTTTATAAGTAAAATATAAAAATATACAATTTATGTTTCCCAAGTGATATATAGGATGATACCACATGTACAGAAAAAAAAATACAATTTATAAGTACAATCCAAGGAACTATAGAATCTAAGTTACATTTCACAATTCACAAGGATAACACCAACTACTTATCCACACGAAGTTCAAAGTATTATATGTAGAGATACAGTTCATTCCTCACAAATATAACACAAATAGTTATAGCATCCAAACTACAGTTTAATGTATGATATAAGAAGATATAATCCATTTCACAGATAAATTCAGTCACCAACTTAATCTTGATTAATGAATGAATATATGAATGCAATCAGCTTGGGGATGCACATTCAGCTGAACAAATGAATGGACATTTCAAACAGTTGGCCCATTTATACAAGATATCAGGTCTTTCAAACTGTCGACCCATTCAAAATGCAAAAAGGGTCATTCGAACAGTACACTGGTCTTTCGAACAGTCGACCAGGCACCCGATAATTCCCACATGCCATGTATGCATGATTAACACAACCGTTATTAGTCCAAT
Source organism: Magnolia kwangsiensis (assembly GCA_037074715.1). Taxonomy (NCBI): domain Eukaryota; kingdom Viridiplantae; phylum Streptophyta; class Magnoliopsida; order Magnoliales; family Magnoliaceae; genus Magnolia; species Magnolia kwangsiensis. The sequence goes on along the minus strand of CM073577.1, from coordinate 13,544,355 downwards.
TTATAAACAAAATATCAGAGAAGCTCAAAGGTCACTATGGGGGGAGCGCGCAACCCAGCATAGGCCGACAGCTCGAGCATAATGTCTCATTCCACCATCCCCGGTTCATGAGACTCAAACAAGCAAGATTTTAAGACACTCAGATAGTTATAAATAATATTTGTAAAATAAAGAATCCAAGACATTTCATTTATAAGAATCTCTACAAGTAGTGGCAACTCATGATTCGACTCGTAAACATTACTATCACAAGTCCAGATATACTCCCAATAATAAGAGTCCTCCCAATAATCCACATTGGCACCAAGTCCTTCAAGGACACCACCAAATATTACAATCCATAAACTACATGAACATAAATAATCCATGAGATGGTAAGTCTATGACCACATAACATTTAATTTATTCACGACCAGCCACGAGCCCGATAACACTCCAATATACATATTCACCAATATATAATATTAAATTTCAATTACAACTTAAAACAATCAAGTGTTAAACCAAATTACAATCAATTCGATATACGTTATCAAACAAATACATATGTAAGTATACATCCAAACTAAACTAGAGAAAATAATTTCACATTCAAATAAATCATAACCCTATAGGATTTAGATCATTAATTTTTACAAATCAATAGATGTACTTACATGCACATGCTAAACAAATCAACGGATGTTCACATATAAAAGTGAGTCACCTTAAAATGAAGATCAACGATTCATAACTCCATCATACATGTAAAATAGTCATTAACATGATTAGGTAATTAATTCAAAAGAGAATTAAATTAACTATTATAATGAAGGTAAGCTTAAAGGGTGAATCCTCACCTTTAAAGTCCCATTCGATTCAATTTTCGCATTAGATCCAACTTGAACTCAACCTAATTCAATGAGGGTCTACACATGTAAGATCCCAAAAATCTCCACATTACTATAAGATTAACAACTCATTAATACAAATTAAACAATTATAAGATACTAAATTCTAAATCTAACTCACTAAAAATGGATTATTCCACTAACGAAACTCGAGACTAAACCTAGACTCCCTACGCATCCTACATTCAAACTAAGTTTCTAATTTAGTAAAGTCAAAATAGACTAAAACCAAATAAGACTTAGTGTTATAAGAACTAGACTCTATAAGAAGTGAGTCGACTCAACTCAGTGCTAACCCACAATCCTTACAACCCAATGTACTTGCCAATTTTTCATCATAAAACCAAGGTGTTATTGATCTGAAAAATGATTCAAACCTAGTCAGAATCTACTCTAGACTAAGTGAAACTCACTGAGTCAGTGCAACAACTCAGCAAAACAAAGAAACGACTCAGTTCAACAAAGAAAACCCCCTAACTCAATGGATTTTGAGTCAATCTAACTGATTCCTCCCAAATGATTGAACAGAACTTAGCTAATAAAACTGAACTCACCTCCAAACTCATTCCCAAATCTCAACAGGATCGGCGCTAGCCAAGTTGACTCAGTTGGTTGAAGGAGAACTCGGTCGGGGCAAATCTTCTCAAAACTCCCCTTCTACCCTCTCTCTTCTCTCTCCTTGCTTTCTTCTTTTCTCAAAAATGTCCAACAAGGTAGTTGGACTCATCTCAGACCCTAACTCAGTCCTGACTTGAACCTGAGTTTACAACGAGTCTCAGACTCAGTTCGACTCAGGTTCTTCCATCTTCCTCACTTTCTAATCTTTTTCCTCCTTCCTGCTCTCATTTCTTCCTTCCTCTTGGTTTCAGCAAGACTAGCTCCAACTCGACTAAATCTCACCCCGACTCGAGGCGACTCGGTGCAGCTTGGACAGGAAGAAGAAGCTCCGATAATGGCAGATTTCAAATAGTATTGATTTCCTTTAGGCTGATGCTTCCGGACACTTCAGATCTGACCCAGGAAGCTTCTAAGAGAAGGGTTTCAAAGCTCCAGGCCCGTTTGGGTAGTGGTTTCGAAGGGAGAAGGAAAAGTCATTTTCTCTTGGCACCGCAAGAAATGGAGAAGGTATCTCTCCTTACGGCTAGGGTTTTGAGATTTTCATGAATAAAATATCCTTATTTGGATGGTTTGGATTAATTCGGAGTTGTTTCTAGAAGCCCATGAATGGTCGTGATTCATTTTAAGGCAACAACTATCTAACTGAAAAGATTCTATTATCCCACTTTGGATGGCTAAGATTGCTCAAAATCAAGTGGTTAGGATTGAAAGAAAACTCTGCACGTGTAGCTAGGAGCGGCATTTTCCATTTTTGACAAAATTCCACACACGTAGCTCTACTTGTGTCTATCTTTGAGCGCACACACGTGTACAAAAACATGCGAAAATAGTCAGGGTTTGGTTGATTTTGTCCCGGCTACAATATAGATGGTTCGAATTTCTCGAATAGATGTCAATGGTGGGCCACCGATCACAAAACATGAAAGTATCTGTTTCAATGCTCGTTCGGCGGGAACCCGAAGAAAGAGAGAGAAAACTCTTTTATTTCAGCTATTCATCGGGTCAAAGGTAGTTTGACCCGACACTTGGTTTGGTGCAACACGACTGCACCCATATTATGTGCACACACCACCAATGGTGAGATCCACAGTGATGTATGGCGCAATCCACACCGTCATGATTTTACATGTCCATTAGGTCACTTGACCAAAGATGAAGCTAATTCAAAACTCAGGTGGGCCATACCCGTGAATTACAGCTCGGTATGAAATACAGGCCGTTACATTCTACCCCCCTTAAAGAGAATTTCACCCCTGAAATTTAACACTTATATCATTAATGGGAATAAGAAAAACCTAATTAACGGTGTTTCTAAGTGTTCGCTAATATTATATCTTTTTTTTTTTAGAGAAATACACATGTATGCACAAGTGTATAAGACTAACTAGTAGAATTGGGGATATTACACATAAGCATAACTTTTTGTTCTTGATATATCTAAAGTGGTACTCATAATTTGGACAGCCTAATTTGAATTACTTAAATGCCATGAATGCATATAATTTCTAGGTTCCCCATTGATGGGTGCAGATTGGGTAGTATCCCGCCTAGTAGGACTTATCTAAAGAAGGACGGTCTTGTTAAGGATTGTGAGGCCTACCATGATATAAATGTTTTATCCACACTGTCCATCTATTTTGACATATTATTTTAGGTATAAGTCAAAAAGGAGGCAAATTAATTCAAAGCTCAAATGGATCCAACAACAGAAAGTAGTTGGGACTGAATTCCTACTGTTGAAAACTTCCTAGGGCCACCGTGATGTTTATTTACCATCCAAATTGTTCATGAGGTCAAGTAGAACTATATGAAGGAGAAAAATAAATATCAGCTTGATCCAAAACTTTTGTGTAAGCTTTCAATTCCAATTGCTTCATGTTGTGTGGTATACTTGTGCCTTCAATCTACCTACTTTTTGAGCCTATAACTTAAAATGATTTATCAAAATGGATAGACATCTTGGATAAAACATATACATCACCATGGACACCACGGAACCTTGACAAGACCATTCATCTCTAGCAAGGCCTGGTGGGTGTAATACCCAAGAGAAGTTTATGACTGTAAACCTTACGTTTTACCCACCATCTTTTCTAAACGCTCCTAAACTTTACTTTTTCAAACTAAACCATTTATTATAGACATACTATTTGCAGACGAAAATACCCTTTCATTAGGGGTACACTGTGAAATATATGGCTACGGATTATAACCCTATCGATTAGAAAACATGAATTTCAATGAGGCAGGTACGAATTTCAATGAGACAAAAATATGGATACGGATTATAACCGTAGCTATAGGTTACGTTGTCGAATTTCGTGTTTGCCTTTCTCTATGGTTATAATTCATAGCCACAGATCAAGGGTATTTTCACATGCAGCTAGTATATCCATACAGAATGGTTTAATTTAGGAAAGTAAAGTTTGGGACCATTTAGAAAAGATGGTGTGTAAAAGTTGGGGTTTACGGTCGTAAATTTTCTCGATACCCAATCCACATGCCCATCATCCATCGAGCTCTACCAAAGTTTTGACGCCTCTCATTTTTAAATAAGAGATGGTACTATGATTAAATGCATTATACAAGTTTAATAAATAAATAAAAACATACACACCACACGGGCACTCAAACCCGTAACCTAATAGTTGAAACGCACTTTGTCTGCCGATGACTATGAGCCGTCGGTTGGAACCCATGGCATACGGAAAAAAATAGATGTCGATCAGGGCAGTGATTGGGTGGGCCATAGAGCTAAAATTGCTCTAATTAGATAACTCGAACCATCCAGTTGTTTTGATTTGTGCCCAGTTAATTTTCACTGTTGCCTATTTTGAAAGAATTCTACCCTTGTACAGGCCACCGATAAGGTGGATACAGAACCCGATCCCCTTTATTACTATGGATATGGCGTATCCAAATGGTGTCCAACAAAAACAAATGTCCTGATCATACTGCCTCCAAGCATACGGTGTTGACGCGGCATGGCATTCCGTGTCTCACGGAGTGGTTGATATCATTTCTCTTTAAACAATAACCTGTCCAGCTCCATAAGTATAGGTTTCGTTTTGCCAATGTCTCGGTTCACTATCAACAGTATGTATGTATCCCGCCACTGGGGCCCACATGAAAAACGTTCTTCTGATAATAATAGTAATAAACCATCAATCTGGATGGTCCATTGAGAAACTTCCACTGAACAGGTGATTCTAATCTTGGACGTTTCAACACTGAGGTCTCAGTATCGATTCCGTAGTAGGGGTGGCTAGATAGGGCTGAAAGTCGGGCAAGTTGGGCCGGGTTGGTGCTCAACCCTAGCTAACCCAAAATTCTTGTACCTCAATCCTAACCCAATCCAACCTTGGGTTAGGAATTCTCAACCCGAGCGCAACCCAAGTGGGTTGAGTCAGGTTGGTCGGGTAGATATATTCTAATATTTTCATTATTACTTTAGTCTATTATATTTTTAATAAAAGTTTTGTTTTTTTATATCTATAATTTTATTAATAATATATGTAGTTATTTATCGTAAAGATTTTTTTTTTTTCTAAACAAAGAAGTTAAAATATAGGATAAATATTTCTTTAATTAAATTCATATTGTGTATCAAGCAATCTATTTGGCCAGTGTATCTTGTTAGCTTGAGTCATTGGAAATTACGTGGACTGATAAAACCCGATGGCATTGGAATTTTCCGTGCGTTCGACACAGACAATCCACACTCAATTATAATTAACTTATATGTAACATCCCGGATTTTTCACTGTTTCGAATTTCTAAAAATTCTTAATTTTTTTTATTTAATTAACTTAACATCACTTAATGACCATTAGCACTCAATGTTAGTTTATACAGGGGTGGTACCAGTAAAGAACCGCACAAGTCCGATTAATCAACCGTAGGAAGTCAACGAATCCGCCTAATCGCTTGAACATCAGGTGTAGCGCCATAATTTACTCACATAGGACCCAAATCTAACTGACCCGTCATTAAATAATCAAGACAAGCATAACTAAATTAAATATCTAACCAAAGCCGAGTCAGATGAGGCCCGGATCTTAACAGTAGACCAAATCAACCCTTGTAATGTCTCATCCAACCAGCATAGTGTCCTGGGGCTTCCACGTAGGATTTGCCGCAGGACCATTTGTTTAAGTCACTCGTGGTGGGGTACCACAAGTTGATTAACCTAGGATTAACTCATTAGAGTAGACCAGACAGGTCATGATAGGGCCTAGTACGAGCCGCCAAGCCAGATGGCCTATTTACACTTAACAACAGCCCGTGTAGGCCACCCAACGACTGAGGAGGGTCAGAAAAATCTAAAAATTTAAAAAATCATTGATCTCACTGGGCTTGTGGTCCATCGTGGATTACAGACCCAATGGACACCCAGAATTGGGATCTAGCACTTGCCAAATGCACCCCACCAATGCCAAAATTGGAATCTGGCGCTTGCGAATGAAACCGAGACTCTTGATTTTTCAGCCGTCGAATTTCTTTCAAATTTACAGCGAAGGTCTAATGTGTTTTTCTACGCCCGTCCATAAAATCTGGAACCCGATCATGACACAGTAACCGTTGATCGCAAATCAGACCCGTACGATCAAACCAAATATCCGATCATCCCTAAATTTTGTATGACCCTTCATCGGGCCATGGTCTACCTATCCTATAAGTTGCATGATCAAGGGACCACCAGAACCTCTCCAATCACTGGAATAGACCCCATAGGGCCATTTAAAGATCGAAACCGTATGATCAAACCCTATATTCGTTCATCCATTTGCTCTCAAACTTTTCATGACCCCTCATCAGGCCATGGAGCACCTGTCCTATAAATTTTGTGACCAGGGACCCATCAGAGCAACTCCGTTACTCTTTTAGCCTAAAACTGACGGTTTAGAGTAAGCACGACCAAATCTCCACTTTCACTAGTTATAAATAGGTCACACCATGAATATAGTTAATCCAAACCCTAATCATCGCCCACGAGAAATCTCACTACCTAATTCATTCCATAAATGCCCTAATTTTCTGAACAAGCGTTAAACCGCTCGTTGGCGGGCCACTAGTTCCAAAACTATAGAAGAATGTCCGTCTTTCTGAGCTAGACGTCCATCGAGGAAGTCAAACCTAGGTGCTATCTAGAACCGCTCAACTTTAACTAAAGGACGAGTGCATGAGAAGTACAAATACCCTAAAAGAATGAACTGAAACTTAAGTGAATTGGGTCGTCCACTCTTATGCTAAGTTGAGGATTTCATACCGTCGGTTTGCGACCAAACTTCACACGTAGAGTAAGGATATTTCTCTACCCATATCCGTATAGTCGTGGCCCCGATCGACTATCGGTGACCGTTGAATAGACTTCTCATCATATCCGTCGATCGGCGTATCCAAATGGCAGGCCGATCATATCCATACGTAGATCGTCATTAGGGCTAACTATCCTATGGTGTGCATCGATGTGTACACCCCATAGTGGGCCCTAGGGGCTAGAAAAATCCTCCCATAGGGTTAGTTTGGTAAAAACCCAACACTTGGGGCCATTGGCACCAAATCTGGCACTATATAAGGGTTTCTTTTGGGCACCTCTCTCCCCATACGATTTTTGCCCTAGGGAAAGAAAAAGAGAAAGAAAGAGAGAAAGAGAAAGAGAGGAAGAAGGAGTGAAAGAGAGAGAAGGGAGAGCTAGAAAGTAAGGAGAGAAGAAAGAGAGAAGGAGAGGAAGGAAGAGAGTAAAGGTGGGCCCAAGAGAAGTCGATCCTTACATCTTCATCCCTCTTCCTCAAAAGATCCCACACCCACTACTACAAGCTCGAATTCTAACCGATCGAAGAGTTAAGCACCCATCCTTTTTGTAATCTTTTGTGTTGAGATAGGATTTGTAGAAAATCCTAACATGTAAATGCTTTGCCTTAGGGATTCCGGCCAATCGACCCCAAATCCGAGCTCTCCTAGGTCATTTCTCAAGAACTCAACAAATCCATAGGTGCGGACTATTGCTCTTAGGTGGCCTAGCACCAATTCTATTATAAGTTTAATGATTTTGATTGCTTGGATGATATGATTGAAGAATCTAGAGAAACCCTAGAAATTGTATGTCGGTATGGAATTGTTTGATTGACTCTCTCATGATGTGTTCTTGCCTCTAACATGATTTTGTGTATGATTGATTACATACTCATGCCTTGTTCATTTTTCTTATATGTTGTTGCTTCATGGTATGTATGATTCACTACTCTTGTGCATATGATTTCCTATGATGGAGGAAGTGCCTAACTTCTTCACCAAACCACACACTCACATACACTTTGTTTCATGATAGCGGTAGCTTTCTTGTTAGGGATATTTGATTCATGTGATTGAGTTGCATGAAATTATGAGGATGATATGTTAGTTGATAACTTGAATAGTTGACATGTTATAGATCATCATCATACCATTGGGTTGGTCAGGAACATGAGGAGAGAGAAGGTGGTCCCGTTGGTAGAACCGCCTCGAGACTAAACCTATGGATTTGGTCGGGTGTATTCAAGTGGTTGTAGTTCGACTACATGGGTCTCTTGTGCCCGATGTCACTCGTCTGACTCTTGCAGTTTAGTCTACTATCTGACCAACCCTGTTCGTTAACCCTGTATACTCACATATGTATGGAACCCAAACCACCCTACAACCATTGCAGCCCATTAATAACTCACTTAAAATTGGTCCAAAGCCTCGTGAGCCGGGTATGGTGGAATGGGACACTGTGTCCGAGCTTTCGACCTATGTTGCGGTGTCGCGCCTCCCCGTAGTGACCACGAGCGATCCCTTTCTCTTGGCACTCCTCATGTGCTTGAAGTCGGAGATGAGGAACCCGACGGGATCACGGACCGCGAGGTCTCGGCCTCACGCATTGGGGGATCTTGGCCTCGTAACCGGTTTAGGGCATTGATACGTGAGGTGCATCAGATTCTCAAACCTGCTGGATGAATGGACTAACTAATAACTCGGCTAACACAATCTCATTGCATCGCATTAGTTAGGGTGATGACTCGAAAGTCGAGGTCGTAATGAGGGAGTGCTGACATATGCAATCGTTAGATGGAGTCGCTCGAGGGAGTGTTGTGGTGAGGGCATGCATCATATCATTCTGCATGCATGCTTTTTAAATAAGAGTTGATAGGTATTGTTGATTATCTATTTTTCATTAAATTCATATTATAATTGATGTCTGTTAAAACTTAAGATTAATAGCACCCACTGAGTTGATCACTCACTCCCACTCTGGGACGGTGTTTTAAAACACCACTCAGACTCTTCAGTAGCTGCAGGTTGTGCTGAGTTTGACGAGCCTGGCGGCACGAGCTTAAGCGAGGAGGACGAGTCCTCCTACTTCCAGCTGATGGGCGGTTCTCCATCGGCTTAGAAGACTGGATTCTGGGGTGTTGAGTCGTGGGCTCAGCGCACCATTCTTTTTGACATATGATTCTCTTTATGATTTTTTGTTGGGCAACACCTTGGGCGACCCCTTTATGTTCTTTTGGACTGTACATATATATATATATATATATATATATATATATATATCTTTCACTTCAGTATACTAGTTCTGGTTGCATTTCATGCTCCAAGCAATTTCAGGCTATGCGTTTAAACTTAATTAATCATAAAACCATAAAATTGATGATAAGTGACACTCGAAAACTCGAGAGTCGAGCGTATGCACGACCCCCGATTTTTCGGGACGTTACAGTTGGTATCAGAGTAATAGTTTGGAATCCCTTAGGCCATGGGTCATGAACTCACCAATGCGTCCACTGACTTGAGAGGATAAGTATTTGAAAATGCAAAGGAGATTTAGGATGTTAGGATCCATCCCAGGTCGCGAACCGGTAATCTTAAGTAGACGAGAAGTCTCGATTCGATTGACTAGGAGAATTACTTAGGTCAGCCCACCAAATTCCTAGGGCCTGTTGGGCCAACTAAAATAGATGGGACTATGGCGAAGTAAGTGTTAGAGTAACGATAAACGCATGCGTAAGGTATTGTACTAGGAATTGAGTGCATCCCATGCTCTATAATGCCTGATGGAATGTATTCCATTAAGAGTAAATTCTAAATTTTTTACTTAGAAAGTCATCCTCCTGAGATTTAGAAATCTCACATTTCATCTTCCAATGCAAGACTCGTTAAGCAAAGCCGGTGAGATAAGCTGAGTCCCATCCCACACACAATCCAGACATGTCGTTCCTAAATCTTAGATTGGGGTTAGCATTTCAACCTCATTTAGTAACATATAACGTCACTAGCTAAGTAAGCCAAGATTTGAAATCCCTTTTTCTAATATATCTTCTTAAGACATTCATCTTATGTCACTCTATTATTGAACTTCCCCATTACATTATTAGGAACGAACCAAAAATCAAAGAGTTGGATGGTCGAAATCACTGTCCAAGTCCAAATGAGATAATACCGGGTCGAACATGATAGTTCCAACCCATTCAAGGATAATCAGGTAGGGGCAAACAAAATTTGACTAGAAATAAGTGAAATGTGGAACCGGAACTGAGGGATTAGATATTTGAAATCATCGTCTTAGGCCAAACTTGATAGTTCCAACCCATTCTGGGATAAAGACTTGAGGGTGAACGAAAATTCACCAAAAATAGTGAAACTATAAAAAAAAAAAAAATTGGCCCCTAACCAAGAGGAATCTCACAAAATAAATAGGCCAAATACGTAGATTATATTCTCCTACCCCAAATTCATATATGGCACATTGAATAACTTATCCCGGTTTGCAAGATATGACCGTCGCAAGGCAACCCTCCAAGGACCCGGCGCCACAGCACCCACAGTCCAGCAGGCCGGCGCTGCAGCACCCAGGCTAGGAGCCACAGCGCCCAGGGTCTAGAAGCCCAGCGCTGCCAGCGCCCAACCCCGACGCTCTAGCGCCCGACCGGCGCCGCCAGCACTGGAAATTTCTGTAATTTTGAGTTAACTTCAAAAATTCATATCTCTTTCGTTAAAACTCCAATTTAGGTGATTTAAAAGCAAGATTAAAACTTAACAAGTCTAGTTTTATATAAAAATAAAATAAAAATTATAATATAGTTAAATTTAGAGTGAATTGACAGCTGTCCAAAAATCATTAGTTTTTTATGGTGGTTACTTTTAGAATTTTTATAATTTCTTTGCAACTCCAAATGATATGAAATTTGGTGAAATAACTTAAAACTTGATGATAAACCATTATAAAAATTTTAAAAATAATCCAGTTACTAAAAGTATAAGAAACGTTACAAGATAGGTCCCCTCCTCCCTTTCAATGTACACACGAGTGAGGCCATTTCCCTTGCTAATTAAGACTGTCTAAAGTTCATAAAACTTATCTCTACTACTACCATTACTCTCTACCATCCCTTCTAAACCCTAAAGAAAACTCTCCCACTCCCAAATCTTAAAACCCAATCCCCAAACCCACTATCTTCTTCTTCACTCTAACCCATCTCAATCCTCATTCTTTCAAACCATTTCTTAAACATTTTCTTTTTCTCGATCTCATTTTCAAGTTCACCCACAAAACCTATTTCAAACCTATCTTCTTATCCTTTACAGAACCATCTCATCTTAACCTCAAAGCCCCTCCAACAACACCCCCACCCCTCCTTCTCATAATCAACTCAAACCTATTTCCAACATACATTCCTCAATCCTCTTCAACTTTCATCTCCGAAGCCCACCAAACTCATTCCATTCTCATTTCCAAAACCCATTCACCAAAACTCATTCATAAAACCCAACATCTACCTTCTTTCTCAAATCTCATTATCAAATCCATTCCTACACCCATCCTTCCACATTCATTTTCAACCCATTTCCCCGCGACCCATCCTTAACAAACCTTCCTCAAATAAATTTATAGACTCATTCCCTAGTCTTCTTAAAACCACCCCTAAAAATCTTTCCTCCAACGACCCACCTACATTTCTCATAACCAATCCATCCTAGTCGAGGGATATGGTATTCCTGACAACTGTGGTCTCTTTCTTCTTCATTCCAATGATCCTTTCCCTCAAGGGGAAGAAGCACTCTTGTCTGCGTCCGACCCAGAGGAATAGTATCTTAACTTAACGGACAATTAGTAGTTTGTTTGAGTTAGTTATAATTGTTTTCATGTGTTAAAGGATAGTTGTGACCTTTCCTGCTTTGATTAGGCTGTATTTTCCTTAAGTTGTGGTATCTAGTGATACATATAAATCTATACTGTAGTATGTAACTGGCCATGCCAATGGCATTTTGGAATTCAACGTGAATGTATGGATTGAAATTCTCTTGTCACTTTGTGAATACTTGCATGTATTGTTGCCAATAGAATAGTCATGCCTTTTCATATTAAAGTTTAACATCGAGTGTCTATTTAGGAATTATTTATAATCGTGCTAGAAATCATTCCATGATTAAGTTTAATTTTATATATATATATATATATATATATATATATATATATATATATATATATATATATATATATTGTGTAAGTTGTTTTGGTGCAATTAAGTTAGGACCCTTAAGTAGGATTGAGTTCCATAGTTTAACCCTTTGTAAGTTCATGTTAGAGGTGGACTACAGTAAAATATATTGAGTTTTTCCATTCTCTTATGGACCCAAGGTTCCAACAATATTGAGAAGATGATATTCTTCCTCTTTCCTTTTCTTATATCCTTATTAGTGAATTAACACTTCGAACCACCAGAATACCTTAAAACTTTTGACTATTCATTCCTTCTTGAAATTTATGAAACTAAAGTGTAGTCTGCTCATAACCCCCTAGTCCTAAGATTGAAATGGTAGTTCATATAAAATTTTGTGCCTTTAGAAACTCTTTAGGAGGATCTTTGACCATAGGCATATCGAGAGATTTATTAACTCCCAATTTGGACATAAATCGAATCGAGGACTCTCTTAGACCAAGACCCAAAGGACGACCTTATATATAAGATATTTAAACTTTCCAATGATGGTCATTCCTTAAACGTTTAGATTGATCGGACTACGGAATTACGGAAGCATATGCCTGCAAAGTATTCACGGCTTGACTCAATTCTCAATCCTGGGTGACTACCAATGGACTCACTGCTTTGACTGAGCAAAAGACCAGGATCTACCAAGATGAAGAAAGGATACAATGAGTGTCACGCCCCAAACTCAGAAACCGAGCTCACAAAATTCTCGATCGCTGAATCCGGTGCCAACAGCCTCCGTAGAACCCCATTCTCGGCTCCTAACGCCCATTCGCCAGGTTCCGATCATGGGATGCTACGAGGAGGATTTTCAACGTCAGTTTGATTCGTAATAAGCATAACCAAAGGTATAACCCACAAACAACAACCAAGAACTCCATTACATTTCCACTATGATCAAAAACTTTACAAGTACAATGAGCAAAAAGGGAAATACAATGGTAAAGAATAAAAACTCCAAAACGATCTATAAAGTGCTCCTGCCTCAGCGCTGCTGCGAGCCAATGTCACCTGCACGCAACGGTCGTGCATAAGCTTATAGAAAGCTTAGAGGGTGGTGAAAGTGTGTGCGCAAGGTAGTAATATGAACATGTAATGTCAGAGTAATGCAGAATATGCAGATGGATCCATAATATCATGAGCCGTACCAAGGCTATGCGATGCAAGACATGAATGGTATCGGCCATCCCAAGGCCATGCGATGTACAATGCAACTCAAGCATACAAATCCTCATCTATGTCCACACATCAATACAGTTCAAATATGAGATATCACCGGGGTCTAGTACACTCTAAACCAGATTGCCGCCACATCGCGCGTAATAAGGTAAGTGGAAGAGACCTCATTATCCGTCTGTCAATATCGGGCGCGACTCGTCGATAGAGGACCCATTCCTCGAGCTGGTCAGACTCAGCCTAGCATTGCCCCCTACACTCAGGCGGGTAAGGCCGCACCCCCTTCCAACAGACCACGACACAGTGAAGAGCGTAACCGTTTGGTAATCGGCACTCAACGCTCATCTACCCACTCGGTCTATACGTTGGAGCAACCTCTTGGTACCATAAGGGTTTAAGGACTTTCACCCAGGGATATCTATAGCACCCCATGTAGAGCGAGATTTTCAGTATCCAATCCTGCTAACCACGATCTCTTTGTAGAGGCTACGGCCCCGATGTCGCTAGGGCGTACAATAACCATGTCACACAAATGCGAAATGCATGAATCACGCTATCCAGTCATGCAACCAATCCTGCACATATCGTGCGCTCATGTAGGGTAACACCGCCTAATCGGGGTCCCATAAACAATCTGTCCGAAGGCATATGCTATGATCAGTCACTCTTATATCAAGCATACATATGATGCATATGATCATGAGTCATGGAACTATACTAAACATGTAATAATGATATGAACTATCCTTACAATGCAGATGGGCCTGGACGGCCTATACACAATAAGTACGGGTCTAACAATGGACCCTAAGGAGAGTCGTAATGTGGACATCCAACCAACATTACACTCGCAATGTGGACGTCAAACCAACATTGCTCCCAAGACACGATCTTTGTAAACATCGCTACATAACCCGTGTTGGGATCACACATTGCAATGAACCTTAGGTACACTCCATTGGACCTTAAATAAATCAAATGGGCCTCGTCATATGGGCCTTTTATTCTTCAATTGAGGCATATGAATGGGCCACACCAATGGGCCTTATGTGCATTGCAGTGGGTCATAACCTGTGGGCCTTAAACTACATCAATTGGCTCTCGACTCATGGGCCTTAGACTACATCAATCGGGCCTAAATCATAGGCCTTATATAGATCAAGTGGGCCTAAACCCATAGGCCTTAACTAAATTAAATGGGCCTAATCCCGAGGGCCTTGGAATACTTCCGAATGGGCCCAATCTCATGGGCCTTAGAATGCTTCAAAATGGGCCCAATCCCATGGGCCTTTTATAAATCAAAGGGGGCCTAACTTATGGGCTTTTTATAATTCAAATGGGCCTAAACCCATAGGCCTTTTGTAAATCAAATAGGCCTAACCCATAGGCCTTTTTACAAATCAAGTGGATGGACGGTCTGGATGCATCACATGCATTATGGCGGGTCCCACTGCCGCTGGACAGTGGGGATAACATAAGCGTCACGGAGGGCTCCACCGTCCGCTGGACGGTGGAGATAATACAACGTCAAGGTGGGCACCACCGTCCACTGGACGGTGGACTTAAAACACATACATCATTGTGGGTCCCATGTGGGGCCCACTGTAATATTTATTTAGCATCCAACCCGTTGATAAGGCCAAACAGACCTGGTTGAAAGAAAAATACAAATTTCAGCTTGATTCAAAACTTTTGTGGCCCCCAGAATTTGTTTCAATGGTAGATGTTCATTCACACTGTTTCCTGTGATGTGGGCCACTAGAGCGTTGGATTAGGCTGATCTTTGGAGGGGGCCCACCTGAGGAGGGGACCCACCTCATGAACGGCGTGGATCAGACATATACATCATGTGGGGCCCACGACAGCAGCCGTGGGTGGCTGGATGACCGCCCGTCCACTGACGCTGCACGCAACAGCGTGCAACTGCTGCTCTACTGTCAGAGAGGAGGCAGCGCCTCTTGCAAAAAATCAGGGAAAATCATTTTTTTCGGGGTTTTCATCGTGTGGGGTCCGCATCATGAGAATTCACTCCGTCCATTAGTTTCCCTGGCTCAAGACGAGCCCAAAGAGTCTAGAGTTTGAATTTTTTTGATGATTAGAAAATGAAATAAAATAAGAAAAGTATCCTTGAAAGGTAATAATGCATTCTTCGATGCTATGGCCCACCAGATCTTCCGACCAGCCCCATCACTTAGCTCAACGCCTAAAACGGGATGATTAGGAAGATGGACGGCTTGGATTAGAACTATACATCAAGGTGGGGCGTAAGCAAGTGGACCACCCCAAAAGTCCCCTTTTTCTTTTTTTTTTGTACAGGGACGGCCAGCGTCCCAGACGTTAGACGGTTTGGCCTTTTAGAAAAATACATTGTGGTGGGCCTATTGAAGTGGGCCACCACTGATGGATGATGGGGGTACAACATGCAAGGTGGGCCCCACTTGAAGGACACTTGGACAAAATAAATACCTCAAGGTGGGGTCCATTCAAGTGGGCCACACAAACACAATATATATAAAAAAAAAAAGAAAATGAAGTAGAGAAAGTGAGATAGAGGGTGGGACACGCTTGTGATGGAGGGACCCTGACATTATGGGCCCTCCCTTATAATGAATCATACATCAAGTGGGCCTTAAAGCATGTGGGACCACCGAAATCTACAATCAACGGTGGAGATCCTTTCCCCACCAACATGGACGGTCTAGATGACCTTTGAAAAGAAAATAAACATCATGATGGGGTCCATAGAGAATGGCCCCATCATGGAATGATCATGATGATCCTAGTGGGCCATCGGCCACATCTGAGGGTCCCAAGTGAGATCCAAACCATTAATCGGTTGGCCACACTTGGCCCATCTCAAAAATATGAAAATCTAGTATGATCAAGCACCCACCGTCCGATCTTCTTGCTCCTATGGGCTCCTTAGCTCCTTAGCTTAGATTTCAATGGAGGAGATGGGGAATGGAAGGTTAGGATGGGGAGATCATGGGGTAGGGAAGGTGGGCCACACTCAGAATTTTTTTGGAAAGCTTGGAGAAATTTCATACGTATGGAGCCTGCTTGGAGAATGAGATGGGAGAATGAGAAAGAGAGAGAGTTGTAGAGAGAGATGGAATGATGGGTGATGGAGTGATGGATGTGGTGATGGGTGTGTAAGAGCCACTTTTTGACTTTTGTAACCTTTTGTGTAAGAGAGGTATGGCATTGGAAGACTTTTGTGGTTGCTTGGGAAAATGGGTGAAAGTGATGTGTACTTGACATGTACTTGACATGTGATGGATTGATGGATGATTGATTGATGGGATTAATGTGATTGATGTGACACATCATAAAGATTCCGTTGGGTTTCGCAACACGTGGTGTTTCCTCGCACCGAACGTCGGTCTACAACTCTCGACCAGGGTATCGCCTCGGCGCCCGAGTCGCGGCATTGGAACCGCGGCGACGGCGCGGTCGCTATAGTACAGAACTCTGGTCGAGTCGAAACAGGTTGACGTCATATGAATCAGGGTTGCGCGTTAATATCGGTTAAGGGTCGAAGGTTGCCAGAATTCGACCGGTAAGACCGCGGAAATGTATGGAACGGTACGGTCTAAGATACGGGTCTTACATCTCTCCCCTCCTAATAAAAATTTCATCCTCGAAATTTACACAATCATGGCAACTAGGCACAACTCATGAAGAAGAAGAGACATACTATCACTACATAAAACCAAAGATAGCATACAAAATACATCACATGATCAACCATCAAAGAGATGAGGATAACGCTCTCGAATCTCAGCCTCACGCTCCCAAGAAGCCTCCTCTACAGAATGGTGACCCCACTGCACCTTCACCAACGGAATAACCTTAGTTCTGAGGACCTGCTCCTTCCGATCAAAGATACGGACTGGCTGTTTAATGTAAGAAGCGTCCTCACGAACCTCCAGCGACTGCCAATTAATAACGGGAACTATGTCTGACCCACACTTCCTCAACATGAAGACGTGAAAAAAATTGTGGACGTCATACAACTGAGATGGTAAGGCAAGCCGATAGGCTACGGCACCAACGCGCCCAGTGATCTCAAAAGGTCCTATGAATCTCGAGGCAAGCTTTCCCTTCACTCCAAATCGATTTACGCCCTTCATGGGCGAGACCTTGAGATACACATGATCCCCTACGTCAAACTCCAAGGGACAATGCCGACGATCAGCAAAACTCTTCTGTCGGCTCTGAGTTGTGCGCATCCTCTGCTTAATGATGTCAATAGCCTCTGATGTCTCCTGCACAAGCTCGGGACCTAAGAGACGACGCGCTCCAACATCGGTCCAGCAACTCGGTGATCTGCATGGTCTACCATATAGTGCCTCAAAAGGAGCCATACCGATGGTCGCCTGATAGCTATTATTGTACGTGAATTCAGCTAATCGCAGATGCTTATCCCAGCTACCCCCGAAGTCAATCGCGCAGGCCCGAAGCATATCCTCAAGGATCTGGTTGACCCTCTCGATTTGGCCATCAGTCTGCGGATGGTACGCGGTGCTGAGATGCAAATCAGTCCCCATCGCTCGCTGAAAGCTTCCCCAAAACTGAGACGTGAACCTCGAGTCTCGGTCAGAAACGATCGAGACTGGAACGCCATGCAGTCTCACGATCTCCTCAATGAATAATCTCGCAAGCCGATCTATAGACCAAGTCGCACGCATCGCAAGGAAATGTGCCGACTTCATCAGACGATCCACAACAACTCAAATAGCGTCATGACCTTGCTGAGTCCTCGGCAAACCCATAATGAAATCAGTCGACACGTGCTCCCACTTCCACATCGGGACACTCAACGGCTGCAATAGACCAGGAGGTCTCTGATGATCGGCCTTGACACGCTGGCACGTGTCACACTCGGCCACAAAACTGGCGATCTGGAGCTTTATCCCTGCCCAAAAATACTGTCGCCTCATATCACGGTACATCTTCGTCGAGCCCGGGTGGATAGAAAATCGGGATCGATGTGCCTCGGTCATAAGATCTCTGCATAACTCTCGAATATCCGGGACACATAATCGGCCTCTGAAGCGAAGTCCACCATCTGTACCAATCTACTAATCTGCCTGACTCTCAGATCCCGCCTCAGCCATATAACTCTGCAACGACTCATCAGCCTGTTGAGCCTCGATCACCCTAGCGACAAGAGAGGGTTGAATCGACAAGCTCGATAACTGCACGATAGAAGACTGTAGGCCGAACTCAAAATCATATGCTGCGATATCCTCAAGCATCCGCCACTCCTGAATCATCATATGCGCCACTAGGCCTCGTGGCTAACGGCTGAGGGCATCTGCCACCACGTTCGCCTTGCCCGGGTGGTACTGAAGATCGAAATCATAGTCCTTCAGAAGCTCCATCCAGTGCCTGTCTCATATTCAACTCAGACTGCGAGAAGAGGTACTTCAAGCTCTTATGATCAGAGAAGAGCTTGAACCTAATCCCATAAAGATAGTACCTCCACACCTTCAGTGCGAAGATAACTACAGCCAAAGTCATGCGTAGGATAGTTCAGCTCATGGACCTTGAGCTGACGAGACGCAAAGGCCACTGGTCTCCCGTGCTGCATCAGGACAGCACCCAAACCGATATGGGAGGCATCAGTGAATACAATAAATCCGTCACTCACAGAGGGAAGAGTGAGGACAGGAGCGGACGTCAGGCGGTCCTTCAACTCCGTAAATGCTCGCTCGCAGGTGTCACTCCAAATAAACTCTGCGCCCTTTCGAGTCAACCTACAATACGAGAAAAACCCTCAATGAAACGTCGATAATAGCCCGCTAAACCAAGAAAACTACGGATCTCTGTCGCACTCGTAGGCTGGCCCCACTGACGCACTGCCTCGAACTTCGAGGGATCCACTGTGACACCCTCGCTCGTCACCACGTGACCGAGGAACTTCACCTCCTCCTGCCAGAACTCGCACTTCTCTAGCTTCGCATACAGCTGGTGTGCGCGGAGGGTCTGCAAAGTAATCTCTAAATGCTGCTCGTGCTCCTCACGGGTCCTCAAATAGATTAGAATGTCATCGATGAAAACTACAACAAAATGATCCAGATATGGGCGGAAGACCTCGTTCATCAGCTGCATGAAGACTGCAGGTGCATTGGTTAGTCCGAAGGACATGACCTAAAACTCAAAATGACCGTAACGCGTCCTGAATGCTGTCTTTGAAATGTCCTCATCTCGGATCCGAATCTGCTGATAACCGGAACGCAGGTCAATCTTCGAGAAGAACTGTGCACCCTGCAGCTGGTCGAACAAATCATCAATCCTAGGGAGCGGGTACTTATTCTTAATCGTGACTTTATTGAGCTCGCGGTAGTCAACGCAGAGCCTCAATGAACCATCCTTCTTCTTCACGAAGAGTACCGGCGCTCCCCACGGCGAACTACTCAGACGGATAAAGCCTAACTCACGTAACTCGTCCAACTGCTTCTGCAGTTCCCGTAACTCCAACGGTGCCATACGATATGGGGCCTTCGAAATAGGCGCTGTACCGGGTACGAGATCAATCTGAAACTCAGTGAGTCGATTAGGCGGTAATCCTAGAATTTCCTGGAACACATCGAAAAAATTGCATACTATGGGCAAATGGTCGATGCAAGCGGCAACAGGCTCCTCTATGACGCAGGACATCAAACAAGATAACTGCTCTCCTCTAGGCTCTGCAACGAACTGGAACTGTGGCACGCCGGGTATACAGAACGTGACGGTCCTCGCGACGCAGTCCAAAATAGCATAGTACTTGGCGAGCCAATTCATGCCCAGGATGACGTCGAACTCAGACATCAGTAATACAAACAAATCGGCAGGTAGAAAGGTATCCCCAACTAGAACGGGTCAAGACGAACAAAATCGTCCCAACATTAAAGTCCTCCCCAAGGGAGTCGATACTGATAGGCCCTCACCAGAAGACTCCAATGGTAAGTCAGTCGATCGACAGAAGCTCTCGGCCACAAAAGAGGTCGATGCACCGGAATCAAACAGCACACGTGCAATGCATTCAGAAACTGAAAGTATACCCTCAACGACTCCTCCAGAAGACTGAGGGTCCTACTGAGCCGCATAAAACCTAGCCTGAGTCAGCTGGGGAGGTGTCTGTCCCCTCTGAGCGTGCGGCTGCTACTGTTGGGGTCGCTGAGGCCACCGAAACTGCTGCCTCTGCTGCTGTGGCCTCTGAGGCTGGTGCTGATGCTGCTGCTGAGGTGGCATCAGTGGTGGGGGCTACAGTCGCTGCTGCTGTGGGGGTCTCTGCTGCTGTGGTGGAGGCTGCTGCGGAGCCCTCTGCTGCTATGGACCTCTCTACTGCTGATGGGGGCTGGAACACTCCCATGAACGGTGTCCCGTCGCACCGCACCTAAAGCAAGTGCCGGTGAACTGCCTCTGAGGTGGTGGTGGAGGTGCTGCTGGTAGTCGGAAGGCTGGACGACCTGTACGCCTCTGCTGCTGTGGTCGACGCTGCTGGGAAGCACTGGAAGGAGCCTGCCTCTACCGGTCTCTCCTCTGACCGCGATCAGACTGAAAACCAGCCCACTTAGTCTCGAAGATCTGGGCCTTCCACACCACTTCCTCAAAAGTCAGAAGCTCATGGCCAATCACACAGCTGCAAAGACCGTAATACAAGCCGTCCTCGAATCGTCGGGCCCTCCGCCCCTCGTCATCAACAAGGTAAGGGGCAAATCTGGACAGTGCCACGAAGCAAGCCGCGTACTGGGCCACGGTCATATCGCCCTGCACCAGGGCCTCGAACTCCAACGCTCGCTGTCGTCAGACGTGATCAGGGAAGTACTATCGGTCAAACCGATCCACGAAATCCTCCCAGGTCCACACAAAATCGACGTCTGCTGCTCAGAAGACTGATGCCCACCAGTGCTCAGCCTCACCATGGAGAAGAAATATGGCTAATCGAACTCACCGCTGTCGTACATCCCATCGTCTCAAATATCTTCTCCACATCGGCGCACCATCTCTCAGCTACCGTCGGGTCTGGCTCACCCTGGAAACGCGGGGGATCGAGCCATCGAAACTCACGAAGGAGAGCACTAACACGAAAGGAAAATACATTAGTAAAGAATAAAAACTCCAAAATGATCTGCAACGTGCTCCTGCCTCAACGCTGCTGCGAACCAACGTCACCTGCACGCAACGGTCGTGCATTAGCTTATAGAAAGCTTAGAGGGTGGTGAAAGTGTGTGCGCAAGGTAGTAATATGAACATGCAATGTCAGAGTAATGTGAAATATGCAGATGGATCCATAATATCATGAGTCATACCAAGGATATGCAGTGCAAGACATGAATGGTATCGGTCATCCCAAGGCCATGCGATATATAATGCAACTTAAGCATAAAGATCCTCATCTATGTCCTCACATCAATACAATTCAAATATGGGATATCACCTGGGTCTAGTATACTCTAAACCAGATTGCCGCCACATCGCGCGCAATAAGGTAAGTGAAAGAGACCTCACTATCCGTCTGCCAATATCGGGCACGACTCATCGATAGCGGACCCATTCCTCAAGCTGGTCAGACTCAGCCTAGCATTGCCCCCTACACTCGGGCAGGTAAGGCCACACCCACTTCCAAACGATCACGACACAGTGGAGAGCGCAACCGTCTAGTAATCGGCACTCAATGCTCATCTACCCACTCGGTCTAGAAGTTAGAGCAAACTCTTGGTACCATAAGGGTTTAGGGACTTTCACCTAGGGATATCTATAGCACCCCATGTAGAACGAGATTTTCGGTATCTAATCCTGCCAACCACGATCTGTCTGTGGATGCTACGGCCCCGATGTCGCTAGGGCGTACAATAACCATGTCACAAAATGCGAAATGCATGAATCACGCTATCCAGTCATGCAACCAATCCTGCACATATCGTGCGCTCATGTAGGGTAACACCGCCTAATCGGGGTCCCATAAACAATCTGTCTGAATGCATATGCTATGATCAGTCACTCTCATATTAAGCATACATATGATGCGTATGATCATGAGTCATGGAACTATACTAAACATGTAATAATGATATGAACTATCTTTACAATGCAGATGGGCCTGGACGGCCTATATACAATAAGTACGGGTCTAACAATGGACCCTAAGGAGAGTCGTAATGTTGACATCCAACCAACATTACACTCGCAATGTGGACGTCAAACCAACATTGCTCCCAAGGCACGATCTTTGTAAACATCGCTACATAACCCGTGTTGGGATCACACATTGCAATGAACCTTATGTACACTCCATTGGACCTTAAATAAATCAAATGGGCCTCGTCATATGGGCCTTTTATTCTGTAATTGAGGCACATGAATGGGCCACACCAATGGGCCTTATGTGCATTGCAGTGGGTCATAACCCATGGGCCTTAAACTACATCAATTGGCTCTCGACTCATGGGCCTTAGACTACATCAATCGGGCCTAAATCATAGGCCTTATATAGATCAAGTGGGCCTAAACCCATAGGCCTTAACTAAATCAAATGGGCCTAATCCCGAGGGCCTTGGAATACTTCCGAATGGGCCCAATCTCATGGGCCTTATAATGCTTCAAAATGGGCCCAATCCCATGGGCCTTTTATAAATCAAAGGGGGCCTAACTCATGGGCTTTTTATAATTCAAATGGCTCTAAACCCATAGGCCTTTTGTAAATCAAATGGGCCTAACCCATAGGCCTTTTTACAAATCAAGTGGATGGACGGTCTGGATGCATCACATGCATCATGGCGGGTCCCACTACCGCTGGATAGTGGGGATAACATAAGCATCATGGAGGGCTCCACCGTCCGCTGGACGGTGGAGATAATACAACGTCAAGGTGGGCGCCACCGTCCACTGGACGGTGGACTTAAAACACATACATCATTGTGGGTCCCATGTGGGGCCCACTGTAATATTTATTTGGCATCCAACCCGTTGATAAGGCCAAACAGACCTGGTTGAAAGAAAAATACAAATTTCAGCTTGATTCAAAACTTCTGTGGGCCCCAGAATTTGTTTCAATGGTAGATGTTCATTCACATTGTTTCTTGTGATGTGGGCCACTGGAGCGTTGGATTAGGTTGATCTTTGGAGGGGACCCACCTCATGAACGGCGTGGATCAGACATATACATCATGTGGGGCCCACGGCAGCAGCCGTGGGTGGTTGGATGACCGCCCGCCCGCTGACGCTGAACGCAACAGTGTGCAGCTGCTGCTCTGCTGTCAGAGAGGAGGCAGCGCCTCTTGCAAAAAATTAGGAAAAACTATTTTTTCTTGGGTTTTCATCGTATGGGGTCCGCATCATGAGAATTCACTCCGTCCATTAGTTTTCCTGGCTCAAGACGAGCCCAAAGAGTCTAGAGTTTGAATTTTTTTGATGATTAGAAAATGAAATAAAGTAAGAAAAGTATCCTTGAAAGGTAATGATGCATTCTTCGATGCTACGGCCCACCAGATCTTCCGACCAGCCCCATCACTTGGCTCAACGCCTAAAACTGGATGATTAAGAAGATGGACGGCTTGGATTAGAACTATACATCAAGGTTGGGCGTAAGCAAGTGGACCACCCCAAAAGTCCCCTTGATGTACGGCTTGGTCCACTTGCTTACGCCCCACCTTGATGTATAGTTCTAATCCAAGCCGTCCATCTTCTTAATCATCCCGTTTTAGGCATTGAACCAAGTGATGGGGCTGGTCGAAAGATCTGGTGGGTTGTAGCATCGAAGAATGCATCATTACCTTTCAAGGATACTTTTCTTATTTTATTTCATTTTCTAATCATCAAAAAAATTCAAACTGTAGACTCTTTGGGCTCGTCTTGAGCCAGGGAAACTAATGGATGGAGTGGATTCTCATGATGCGGACCCCACACGATGAAAACCCAGAAAAAAAATGGTTTTCCCTGATTTTTTACAAGAGGCGCTGCCTCCTCTCTGACAACAGAGCAGCAGCTGCACGCTGCTGCGTGCAGCGTCAGCGGGCAAGCGGTCATCTAGCCACCCACGGCTGCTGCTGTGGGCCCCACATGATGTATATGTCTGATCCACGCCGTTCATGAGGTGGGTCCCCTCCTCAGGTGGGCCCCTTCCAAAGATCAACCTAATCCAACTCTCCAGTGGCCCACATCATAGGAAACAGTGTAAATGAACATCTACCATTGAAACAAATTCTGGGGCCCACAGAAGTTTTGAATCAAGCTGAAATTTGTATTTTTCTTTCAACCAGGTCTGTTTGGCCTTATCAACGGGTTGGATGCCAAATAAATATTACAGTGGGCCCCACATGGGACACACAATGATGTATGTGTTTTAAGTCCACCGTCCAGTGGACGGTGGCTCCCACCTTGACGTTGTATTATCTCCACCGTCTAGCGGACGGTGGAGCCCTCCGTGATGCTTATGTTATCCCCACTGTCCAGCGGCAGTGGGACCCGCCATGATGCATGTGATGCATCCAGACCGTCCATCCACTTGATTTGTAAAAAGGCCTATGGGTTAGGCCCATTTGATTTACAAAAGGCCTATGGGTTTAGGCCCATTTGAATTATAAAAAGCCCATGAGTTAGGCCCCCTTTGATTTATAAAAGGCCCATGGGATTGGGCCCATTTTGAAGCATTCTAAGACCCATGAGATTGGGCCCATTCGGAAGTATTCCAAGGCCCTCGGGATTAGGCCCATTTGATTTAGTTAAGGCCTATGGGTTTAGGCCCACTTGATCTATATAAGGCCTATGATTTAGGCCCGATTGATGTAGTCTAAGGCCCATGAGTCGAGAGCCAATTGATGTAGTTTAAGGCCCACGGGTTATGACCCACTGCAATGCACATAAGGCCCATTGGTGTGGCCCATTCATGTGCCTCAATTGAAGAATAAAAGGCCCATATGACGAGGCCCATTTGATTTATTTAAGGTCCAATGGAGTGTACCTAAGGTTCACTGCAATGTGTGATCCCAACACGGGTTATGTAGCGATGTTTACAAAGATCGTGCCTTGGGAGCAATGTTGGTTTGACGTCCACATTGCGAGTGTAATGTTGGTTAGATGTTAACATTACGACTCTCCTTAGGGTCCATTGTTAGACCCGTACTTATTGTGTATAGGCCGTCCAGGCCCATCTGAATTGTAAGGATAGTTTATATCATTATTACATGTTTAGTATAGTTCCATGACTCATGATCATATGCATCATATGTATGCTTGATATGAGAGTGACTGATCATAGCATATGCATTCGGGCAGATTGTTTATGGGACCCCGATTAGGCGGTGTTACCCTACATGAGCGCACGATATGTGCAGGATTGGTTGCATGACTGGATAGCGTGATTCATGCATTTCGCATTTTGTGACATGGTTATTGTACGCCCTAGCGACATCGGGGCCGTAGCATCCACAGACAGATCGTGGTTGGCAGGATTAGATACCGAAAATCTCGTTCTACATGGGGTGCTATAGATATCCCTAGGTGAAAGTCCCTAAACCCTTATGGTACCAAGAGTTTGCTCCAACTTCTAGACCGAGTGGGTAGATGAGCGTTGAGTGCCGATTACCAGACGGTTGTGCTCTCCACTGTGTCGTGGTCGGTTGGAAGGGGGTGCGGCCTTACCCGCCTAAGTGAAGGAGGCAATGCTAGGCTGAGTCTGACCAGCTCGAGGAATGAGTCCGCTATCGACGAGTCGACCCCGATATTAGCAGACGGATAGTGAGGTCTCTTCCACTTATCTTATTGCGAGCGATGTGGCAGCAATCTGGTTTAGAGTGTACTAGACCCCGGTGATATCCCATATTTGAACTGTATTGATGTGTGGACATAGATGAGGATCTGTATGCTTGAGTTACATTGTACATCGCATGGCCTTGGGATGGCTGATACCATTCATGTCTTGCACTGCATAGCCTTGGTACGGCTCATGATATTATGGATCCATCTGCATATTCCGCATTACTCTGACATTGTATGTTCATATTACTACCTTGCGCACACACTTTCACCACCCTCTAAGCTTTCTATAAGCTTATGCACGACCGTTGCGTGCAGGTGACGTTGGTTCGCAGCAGCGCTGAGGCAAGAGCATGTTGCAGATCGTTTTGGAGTTTTTATTCTTTACCATTGTATTTCCCTTTATGCTCATTGTACTTGTAAAGTTTTTGATCATAGTGAAAATGTAATGGAGTTCTTGGTTGTTGTTTGTGGGTTATGCCTTTGGTTATGCTTATTACGAATCAAACTGACGTGGAAATCCTCCTCGTAGCATCCCAGGATCGGAACCTGGAAAATGGGCCCTATGAGCCGAGAATGGGGTTATACGGAGGCTGTCAGCGCTGGATTTGGCGATCGGGAATTTTGTGAGCCCGGTTTTCGAGTTTGGGGCGTGACAGAAGTTGCTCAGGGCCACACAAACACAATATATTAAAAAAAAATGAAGTAGAGAAAGTGAGATAGAGGGTGGGACACGCTTGTGATGGAGGGACCCCGACATTATGGGCCCTCCCTTACAATGAATCATACATCAAGTGGGCCTTAAAGCATGTGGGACCACCTAAATCTACAATCAACGGTGGAGATCCTTTCCCCACCAACATGGACGGTCTAGATGACCTTTGAAAAAAAAATAAACATCATGATGGGGTCCATGGAGAATGGCCCCATCATGAAATGATCATGATGATCCTAGTGGGCCATCGGCCACATCTTAGGGTCCCAAGTGAGATCCAAACCATTGATCGGTTGGCCACACTTGGCCCATCTCAAAAACATGAAAATCTAGTATGATCAAGCACCCACCGTCCGATCTTCTTGCTCCTATGGGCTCCTTAGCTCCTTAGCTTAGATTTCAATGGAGGAGATGGGGAATGGAAGGTTAGGATGGGGAGATCATGGGTTAGGGAAGGTGGGCCACACTTAGAATTTTTTTGGAAAGCTTGGAGAAATTTCATACGTATGGAGCTTGCTTGGAGAATGAGATGGGAGAATGAGAAAGAGAGAGAGTTATAGAGAGAGATGGAATGATGGGTGATGGAGTGATGGATGTGGTGAAGGGTGTGTAAGAGCCACTTTTTGACTTTTGTGGCCTTTTGTGTAAGAGAGGTATGGCATTGGAAGACTTTTATGGTTGCTTAAGAAAAGGGGTGAAAGTGATGTGTACTTGACATGTGATGGATTGATGGATGATTGATTGATGGGATTGATGTGATTGATGTGACACATCGTAGAGATTCCCTTAGTTTTCACAACGCACGGCGTTTTCTCACACCGAACGTCGGTCTACAACTCTCGACCAGGGTATCGCCTCGGCGTGCAAGTCGCGGCATTGGAACCGCGGTGACGGCGCGGTCGCTATGGTACAGAACTCGGGTCGAGTCAAAACAGGTTGACGTCATATGAATCAGGGTCGCGCGTTAATATCGGTTAAAGGTCGAAGGTTACCGAAATTCGACCGGTAAGACCGCGGAAGTCTATGGAACGGTACGGTCTAAGATACGGGTCTTACAATGAGCCTTCTGCCCTGGTCAAGTAGATGATCGATGTATCGGGTTCAAGCCCACTACGACCGTCTCTTCGTATTGGTCTAACAAAAAGAGAAAAATAATAAATAAATATTTTTACTCTAGATAGAGGAAAATCGTTGTCGTTCAGTCAAACCTTTAAAAATAAATATATAATTAAATAAATTGTAGTATACCATTAGGGTGAAAAAGTTTTAAGGGGGGTAGAATAAAATGAGTCAAACTAGTATAGATAGTATACCCCCTACCATGCATATAGACTTGAAATCCATAAAAGCTTAGACAAAAGAAATAATAATAATACCTTTACTTAATATCCTTAGGCAATTTCAGGGATGCAATTATTTTTAAGGGGGGTAGATTGTAACATCCCAGATTTTTCACTGTTTTAAATTTTTAAAAATTCTTAATTTTTTTTTTAATTAACTTAACATCACTTAATGATTATTAGCACTCAATATTAGTTTATACAGGGGTGGTACCAGTAAAGAACCGAATAAGTCCGATTAATCAACCGTAGGAAGTTAACGAATCCGCCTGATCGCTTGAACATCAGGTGTAGCCCCATAATTTACTCACGTAGGACCCAAATCTAACTGACCCGTCGTTAAGTAATCAAGACAAGCATAACTAAATTAAATATCTAACCAAAGCCGAGTCAGATGAGGCCCGGATCTTAACAGTAGACCAAATCAACCCTTGTAATGTCTTGTCCAACCAGCACAGTGTCCTGTGGCGTCCACGTAGGATTTGCCACAAGACCATTTGTTTAAGTCACTCGTGGTGGGGTACCACAAGTTGATTAACCTAGAATTAACTCATTAGAGTAGACCGGACAGGTCATGATAGGGCCTAGTGCGAGCTGCCAAATCAGATGGCCTATTTACACTTAACAACAGCCCGTGTGGGCCACCCAACGACTGAAGAGGGTCAGAAAATTTAAAAAATTTAAAAAATCATAAATCTAACTGTAAGACCCGTATCTTAGTCCGTACCGTTCCGTAGACTTCCACGGTCTTACCGGTCGAATTTCAATGACTTTCGACCCTTAATCGATATTTGTGCGCGACCCTGATTCGTACGCCGTCAACCCGAAGTCGGTTCGACCCAAGATCTTTACCAGTTCGATCGTGCCGTCACTGCGGTTCCGATGCCGCGTCTCACGCGCCGAGGCGGTACCCAGTCCAGGAGAAGTGGGCCCGCGTTCAGTTTGAAGAAAATGCTGCGCGTTGCGGGTATCGAGGGAATCTCTACGATATGTCACATCAATCAATCACTCCATCAATCAATCCCATCACCTCATGTCAAGTACACCATCACCTCACACCCATCCCCAAGCAACCATAAGTCAAAAGTTTCTTACATCTTCCCATACCTTTCTTACATCACCCCTCCCTAAAGTCAACAAAGTTCTTACACAAGTCACTTTTTTCTTATACACACCACTCTCTCCCATCACTTCTTACATCACTCTCTCTCATCTCTCTCATTTCTCCCAAAAACACCATGAGAGCAACCGTCCAAGCTTCCATGGAAGAGCTAGATGTGGCCCACTTCCTACCTCCCATCCCCACCATCCAAAGATCATCTAGACCGTTGAAATCATTCCTTTGGAACTCTAAAGGCTATAGGCGGAAGAAGGATGATGAGATCAAAGGTGGACGAATCTTTATTGTTTGTGGGTGCCTCTCTCTCTCTCCTTTTTCTCTTTCTCTCTCCCCTTTTTTTATTTCCTATTGTATTTGAAGATGTGGCCACGTGGCCCACCCGGATGGACCCCACCATGAGGCATATATTTTAGCCAAGCCATCTATTGGTGGGGCCCACTTCACGTATGTGTTGTACCCACACCATCCATCGGTGGCCCACTTGAGCAAGGCCCACCTTACATGCCAAGCCGTCCAACGTCTTTGGACGCTGGACGTGAATTGTAAAAAAAAAAAAAA
Organism: Magnolia kwangsiensis; assembly: GCA_037074715.1. Taxonomy (NCBI): domain Eukaryota; kingdom Viridiplantae; phylum Streptophyta; class Magnoliopsida; order Magnoliales; family Magnoliaceae; genus Magnolia; species Magnolia kwangsiensis. Next base: position 13,514,680 of record CM073577.1, on the reverse strand, counting down.
AAAAAAAGATTTCTTTTGGGTTTGGGGGCGGATCTCTCACATAAGCCCCACCTTGATGTATGGTTCTAATCCAAGCCATCCATCCCTTTCATCAACTCATTTTAGGCGTTGAGCCAAAAGATGGGGTCAATCCGATCATTCGGCGGGCCATAACATAGGAAATAGTGTTTTCTACCCCTTAAAATCTCTCCTGATGTTTTTATACATCCAAAAATCTCAAACTTTGGACTCTTTTCGCCTGTTATGAGCCGTAGAATCCCATGGATGGATTGGATTAACTTGATGTGGGCCCCACCTGTGAAAAATCACAGAAATCAAATTTTTTCAAAAAAAAAAAAATATATGCAACAGCATTACTGCTACTGCTATCAGTGACGCTGGCAGCGCCAGCGCTGGCAGACCGGAGTGCTAGCAGCATCCCATGGCTGCTGTCGTGGGCCCCACCATGATGTATATGTTAAATCCACGCTGTTCATGTGGTGGGCCCCCTCGTTTGGTGGGTCCCCTCCAAGTTTCAACCGGATCCACTGCTCAGGTGGCCCACAACAGAGGAAATAGTGGGATTGAATGTATATCATTGAAGCCCTTTTTGGGGTCAGAAGTCTTGGATCAGATGATATTTGTTTCTCCACTTCACCCAGGTCCAACTGACCCTATCAACAGTTTGGGTGGTGGACCCCAGGTCCCATGAGACCCCATCAATAGATTGGATGCAAATAAACATTTTGGTGGACCCTTGGTCCACGTAATCTTATGAATAGATTGGATGCAAATGAACAGTACAGTGGGCCCTAGTGGCCTTATGAACAGTTAGGATGTCATATAAACAGTGCAGTGGGCCCTAGGTCTGAATGACCTTATGAACAGTTCGGATGTCATATAAACATTATAGTGGCCCCCCTGGACATGTGACCTTATCAATAGGTTTGGATGGAAAATAAATATTATGGTGGGCTTTGGTCCATGTGACCTCACCAACAGGTTTGGAAGGAAAATAAATATTATGGTGGGCCTGGTCCATGTGACCTCATCAACAGGTTTGGATGGAAAGTAAACATTATGGTGGGCCCCAAGTGCGACCCACTGATGTATGTGATGCAATCCACCATAATACGTGTGTTTCATCCAAACAATCCCAACCATTTTGAAATAAGATTTTAAGGCTTGAGACAAAAAAAAATAATAAGGCAGAACTAGAGTCATGTGGACCACACTATAGAAACAGTGTTGGATTGACTGTCCACCATCAAAACCCTTGGATCACAAGGTTGGACAAGTATGATATTAATTTCCTTTAATCCAAGTCTTTGTGACCTTATGTATAGATTGGACGGGAAATAAACGCTATGGTGGGCTTTGAGAATTTAATGGTGGGAACCATTCTTGCCACCGTTATTTGGGTGCGATCTAGTTGATCTTTTGATATGATTCATTTGTGTATATTATATGTACGTTTTTATTTATTTGTGGTCATCCATTGAGGCCCACCTTTGTATATGTATGAGGCCCATCTTGTCATATTTATGGCCCATTGTTGAGGCCCACCTTAATATGTATGAGGCCGTTATTGAGGCCCACCTTGATATGAACGTAAGACCTATGTTATTGGGCCCATTTTGATGTATTCTAAAGCTCATGGGTTATGGCCCATTGAAATGTACATAAGGCCTATTCGTGAGGCCCAATAATACGACCCATTGATGAATATAAGGCCCATGTGATACAGCCTATTGTGATCTATGCAAGGCTCATGGGTTATGGTCCATCGCAATGTATGTAAGGCCCAATTGGGTGGCCTATTCGATGTATATATGAGGCCCATGTTATTAGGCCCACCTTTGATGTGTTTATGGCCTATCCATGAGGCCCACCTTCGATGTGTTTGTGGCCCATCCGTCAGACCCACTTTGACATACATGTGACCCATTAATGTAGCCCACTTGTTGTATATGAGGCCCATTGGTGTGGCCTAATGATGCAACCCATCGTGATGTGTGTGTTATCCAAGCCGTTCTTTGGCTAGGCCTCTGGTAAACCCAGTTATGATGTGTAGACCACTTTTTATCGGTACAAGGCCCACCTCTGATGAATATTCAAGGCCCACTTGTTGGATATTGGAGGCCCACCTGTTATGTATTTCTAGCCCATATGGCATGGCTATTGTGATGCTTTGCAACCCATTTAATGAGGCCCATTATGATGTGCATTAGGCCCATGGGTTGTGGTCATGCGATGAATCAGAGGCCGATGTGCAAGGCCCACTTGTTGTATATATATCCTTTGTATGAGGCCCATTGCGATGTACATTAGGCCTTTACGTGAGGCTATGGGCTCACCTTATGTTTGACATTATATGGGCCAAAGCTTGGGAGCAATGTTGGTTGAATGTCCACATTGATGGGCAATGACGGTTAGATGTCCTCATTGTGACCTTTTCTTAGGCCTTGTTAGGCCCATTCTCTTCGTGGGTTAACCCAAATAAGTGGGCCCCATTCACCATAGACTGATAGCATCGTGCTATCGGATTTGATATAACTACGGCCGAAGACCGATCATTATATTATGGTTGATCAGTTGATCATTTATGGACCCCGTTTTGGATCTACTGATTATCGGTGTCGATAATTCAGGCCGACGCCGATTATCGACCCTAATTACCGATTCTGATTATCGATCAGGGCCGATTACCGATTCTAATGGCCGATTGCCGATTATCGATCGAGGCTGATTATCGATCGAGGCCGATTGCCAATTATCGATCGGGGCTGATTATCGATCGAGGCCGATTGCGATTATTGATCGAGGCTGATTATTAATCGAGGCCGATTACCGATTCTGATTTGTCGTGGCCGATTGCCAATTATCGATCACGGCCGATTACCGATTCTGATGGCCGATTGCCGATTATCGATCGAGGCTGATTATCGACGAGGCCGATTGCCGATTATCGATCGAGGCTGATTATCGATCAAGGCCGATTATCGATTTTGAATTGTCATGGCCGATTGCCGATTCTGATTGTTGAGACCCAATGTGATGAACATGCGACCCGTATTTGAGGCCCGACGTGATGTGTATTCAGCTCGTGTCTGAGGCCTAATGTGATGTATATCGAGGCCTAGGTGATGAGGCCCACTGTGATGCATTTGAGGGTCAGGCAGAGGAGCCCATTGTGATGTATATTAGGCCCATGAGCAGAGCCCACCTGTTGTGTACATGTAACCCTTGATTAAGGCCCATTGTGTTGTATATTCGGCCCTTGTGTGAGGCCGTGGGCCCATTATATATTTGGATCTGTGAGGGTCACTCCTTAGGGCAATGTTAGTTAGATGTTCACATTGTCGAGGCCGATTGTTGATACCGGTTATTGATACCAATTATGAGTATGTAACTGTATAGCATCATGATCCATGCCCATACGCATCATCTGCATGTCTGTTAGGAGATATGATTGACCATTGCATATGTCATAGTGCTGGTTGTTATGAGACTCTCTGATAGGCGAAAATTATCTCACATGAGCGCACGGTTTGCATAGGATTGATGCATGACTGGATTGTATGACTCATGCATCTTGCATTGTGTGCTGTGATTACTGTATGCCCTAGCGACATCAGGGTCGTAGCCTCCACAGGCATATCGTGGATGGCCAGATGGGACACCGAAAATCTGTTCTAGATGGGGTGCTATAGATATCCCTGGGTGAAAGTCCCTAAACCCTCTTGGTTCCATAGGTTGCTCCAACGTCTAGACCGAGTGGGTAGATGAGAGCCGAGTGCCGATTACCAGATGGCTGCGCTCTCTACTGTGTCGTGGTTGGTTGGAAGGGGGTGCGGCCTTATCTGCCCGAGAGGAGGAGGCAATACTAGGATGAGTCTGACCAGCTCAAGAAATGGGTCCGCTATTGACAAGCCGGGCCCGATATTGGCAGGCAAATAGTGAGGTCTCTTCCACTCACCTTGTTGCGCGCGATGTGACGGCAATCTGGTTCAGAGTGTAATAGACCTCGGTGATTTCCCAGAGAGGAACCGTACTGATATGTGGACTTATCGAGTAGGAGTTGCATGCTTATTCATTCATTCACTATCCACTCGGGCTGGTGGTGCGCAACTAATTGTTGTGTACCTTCATTATGGCAAGGATTTCGGTTGGGCGCGCGACCAACCTGAGATCAGGAGTTTACCACGTTGAGTTTGACTATCCAAATTTAGGTATGGGACTGGTTTGGATAGAAGTCCATTGTGGTGGACCCCGTAGCCTGCGATACTACGTACTATCATCCCGACTTCACACTCTAAGCATGGTCATTTCATTCGTACTGCATGTTACATTACATCCGCAGGCATATGACATTTTGGGTTGCTATGTTTCTATACTTATATGGCATAGATAGACTTAGCAGGATTTGTATATTGCATTGCATCCTCGGCATCTGATATTTAGCTCTTTATGATTCTTTATTGCATAACTGTTCTATATTGCGTATCCTGATATCTATTGACTTATGGACTTGTCGGTATTTCTTCTTATTCTGATGATGTACGAATTATGACTTACCAGTATTTTCGGTATTGTATGATTATGTCATTGTATTGAATACTTGGCACTTACCTTGTACACATACTTACACCACCCTCTAAGCTTTCTATAAGCTTATGCACGATAGATGCGTGCAGGTGATGTTAGGCTACAGCAGTGTTGAGCTTGGAGCGTGCAGTAGTCTTCTGGAGCTTGATTCTCTATTTATGTATTTTCCTTTCAGTATTGTATTCAAATGATTATATTAGTGGATATGTGATGACGATGTTGCCATTGTGAATTGGGTAATCTTGTGGTTATGCTTATTACTAGTTAAATGTACAAAAAAAAAATCCTCCTTATAGGATCCCAGGATCGGAATCTGGCATATGAATGCTAGGAGCAGAGAATGGGGTTCTACGGAGGCTGTCGGCGTCGGATTCGGTAATCAGAAATTTTGTGAGTCCTGTTTTCGAGTTTGGGACATGACAAAAGTTGGTATCAGAGCATAACTTGGGAGGATGATATGCTAGTTGATAACTTGAATAGTTGGCATGTTATGGATCATCATCATACCGTTGGGTTGGTCAGGAACATGAGGAGAGCGAAGGTGGTCCCGTTGGTAGAACCGCCTCGAGACTAAACCTATGGATTTGGGCAGGTGTGTTCGAGTGGCTGTAGTTCGACTACATAGGTCTCTTGTACCCGATGTTACTCGTCTCACGCTCGTCTGACTCTTGCGGTTTAGTCTACTGTCTGACCAACCCTGTTTGTTAACCATGTATGCTCACATATGTATGGAACCTGAACCACCCTATAACCGTTGCAGCCCATTAATAACTCACTTAAAATTAGTCCACAGCCTCGTGAGCCGGGCATGGTGGAATGGGACACTATGTCCGAGCTGTCGGCCTACGCTGGGGTGTCGCGCCTCCCCAAAGTGACCACGAGCGATCCCTTTCTCTTGGCACTCCTCATGTGCTTGAAGTCGGGGATGAGGAACCCAACGGGATCATTGACCGCGAGGTCTCGGCCTCACGTATTGGTAGTTGGCCGCGTAACTAGCTTAGGGCATTGATACGTGGGGTGCATCAGATTCTCAAACCTGCTGGATGAATGGATTAACTAATAACTCGGCTAATACAATCTCATTGCATCGCATTAGTTAGGGTGGCGACTCGAAAGTCAAGGTCGCAATGAGGGAGTGCTGACATAAGCGATTGTTAGATGGAGTCACTCGAGGGAGTGTTGTGGCGAGGGCATGCATCATATCATTCTGCATGCATGCTTTTTAAATAAGAGTTATTAGGTATTGTTGATTATCTGTTTTTCATTAAATTCATATTATAATTGATGCCTGTTAAAACTTAAGATTAATAGCACCCACTGAGTTGATCACTCACTCATACTCTGGGACGGTGTTTTAAAACACCACCCAGACTCTTCAGTAACTGCAGGTTGTGCTGAGTTCTACGAGCCTGGCGGCACGAGCTTAAGCGAGGAGGACGAGTCCTCCTACTTCCAGCTGATGGGCGGTTCTCCATCGGCTTAGAAAACTGGATTTTGAGGTGTTGAGTCGTGGGCTCAACGCACCATTCTTTTGGACATATGATTCTCTTTGTGATTTTTGTTGAGCAACGCCTTGGGCGACCCCTTTATATTTTTTTAGACTTGTATATATATATATATATATATATATATATATATATATATATATATATATATATATATAGTAGACTAGTTGTGGTTGCATTTCATGCTCCAAGCAATTTCAGGCTGTGCGTTTAAACTTAATTAATCATAAAACCATAAAATTGATGATAAGTGACATTCAAAAACTCGGGAGTCGAGCGTATGCACGACCCCCGATTTTTTGGGGCATTACATTATAAGAAACTTATATATTAATCGGGTTCGGGTTGGGCCGGGCAACCCAAGACTTCAACGCGAGTCCAACACAAATTTTATCAAGTTGGCGTTTGCATGGCCCAAGCCCAAAACCAAACCCAATACATCCTTCTAAATCCCAACCCAATGTCAGGTCGGTCACGGGTCGGTCAGGTTGAACCCGCCCAACTTTCAGCCTGTGGCTAGCAGTGAAGTGTGATCTGACAGTGGGTGTATTAACAAGCTAACAAAAAAAAAATTTGATTCTGATCATGGATGGACATGCATAGCCAAACATGGACCATTCCAAACAAAAATTTTAATGGGGAGCATTAAGCTACACAAATCAATGGTCAGGATTACACTTAAGCGTGATTATTGGACCACAGGCCGCTCAGAATATTTCCCAGAAGATGGATGGTTAAGATCATCCAAACATCTCCACTTATGAGTCCCATGGGATGACTCATGTGGTGATCGTGACATAGCCAAAAGAAATGAACATGCTATGTTAATAATCACCTTCCTAACGTTGAGAAAGTCAAATGGACGATGGAGATTGGTTTCGAAAGTTTATGCTTGGATTTTACAATGGTTGCGAAACAAGGAAAAGGAAGCGTGCCATAAATGAAGCAGAACCACACGTGCCACAGTTGTCCAGAAATCCAGACCATCTAAATCGCTGACCGAACTGTGGACGGAGCATAAGTACCCAAAAAAATCACAGAAAAGATTATAGTAACTGTACGATCCTATCCTTGAAATTTCGACCATTCACTGTTTTACTTTTAACCATCCGTTTGATCAGTGTCATTTTAGAGGCATTCTCCATCCAAAAAGTGCCCAGCAATTTAATGTCTGGATAGCTATACATGAATGATACGTGTGGAGGATAGTGTACGCACTCAATAGAGTTTCTATCGGAAAGTGTACGTGTGGGTCCCCACGCTTACCTTTGGGAATTGAACGGTTATCATTGAAAACTTGTAGAGGGCCACAAAAGTTTTGAATCAAGCTAGTATTTATATTTTTCCTTCATCCAGGTCTGCGGGATCATACGCAGAGGTTGAATGACAAATAAACATCACCGTCGGCCCTAGGATGGTTTCAACGGTGGACGTTAGTATCCCTACTTTTTCTCATGGTGTGGTACACTTGAACTTTGGATATGCTTCAATTTTGGGCTCATGCCATAATATGAGTTGCTAAAATGGATGGACGGCGTGGATAAGACACATACATCACGGTGGCCCACAAAGTTTACTCAGTACGCAGTATGCCGGTACCAATATGTCTTTACCTTGCTGGAGTGCTAATTCCTCCGTGGGGCCCAACTGGGCTTCCTATGATCAACAAAGACCGTTGGATGAGAAGAATCCATTTTAGATTGCACATGACCCAAAAGTAACCATGATTGGATGATCACATTAGTAGAATTGAAGGGATCCAAAATGGATGGTAACGATAAGAATGGCACCGTCCATTTTGTAGGCCCTCAACATGCTATGATCATCAGATCACCGTGTTTTTGAAGCCATGTGTAACTCATCAGAGATCCTGCAATCAAATGGTCCCCACACATGTTATAAGATGAGAAGAATTCGTTCTTGATCAAACACGTACACACTGTAAGGCATGCATGCCGATCCGCAACATGTGTGGGACATCTGAGCCATGAATTAGGTGGGCCCACCACAGAGAATCAGGTCACTCAATCAGGTGGACCCTTAAAGCAGATAACCAACAACAAAATCCATAACCAACGAAAGTTATAATACATACTTAGGCTGGGCCCCTTTTGGTGGTATGATCTTGGCGGTCCAATAAATTATACGCGATCCATCTTACATCGGTCTCCCACCTTATTTAACGGCTTAGGAATAGACTTGCACATTTGGACTTCCCATGGGGCTGCTTTTGGCACATAGATTCAAGACCCAAAGTGCTCATCAGGCGGGCCCTACTATATATATCCCATCCAAGCCGTTAGTCTTTTAGGATAACCACACGTGTACAAAAGAAATGGATGGTTAAAAGAATGACCATCGCTACTTGTGGCCCACTAGGTGAATGGTAGGTCACTGTGGGACACGCCTGATGGACAGCTTAAATGTTCACCACACGTGCCATCTTTCCGCATGCGCCATTTAAACTTACACGGTTTCGCCGGTGACCCTAGCATCAGCGAGCTAGCTGATGTCAAAGCTTTGGCCCCACGATCATGTATGTATTTTATCCACACCGTCCATCCATTTTTTTTCATCTCATTATAGAGTAAAATCCAAAATTTGAGGTATGTCTAAATCTCAAATGGAGCACACCATAGGAAAGAGTGGAGATTGAACGCTTACAATTGAAAACTTCTAAGGGGCACAAAAGTTTTGGCTCAATATGATATTTGTGTTGTCCCTCCATCCAGATCTTTATGACCTTAAGAACGGGTTGGATGACAAATAAACATCTCTATGGGCCTTAGGAAAGTTTCAACGGGTGGACGTAATTATTCACACTGTTTTATGATTTGTGGTCCACTTGAGCTTCGGATCCGCCTCATTTTTGGATTCATACCTTAAAATGATATGAAAGAACTAATGGACGGCGTGGATAAAACACAAACATCATGGTAGGCCTCACATAGCATTGACACTAGCTAGATGGCTGATCTTGGGGTTAGCAGCCAAACCGCGTCCCATTTAGAAGAGCAGGGCTACACGCACCTGTGGGATTAGAACTTTAATGGTTCTGATAATTTGTTTTAGTCAACGGCAATTGTGTTTTGTACTGATCATGTAATCTCCTAAGAATCTTTTTTAATTTTAATCACCTTCCATTTTTCTTCTTTGGTTTGACCGATCGCTTACAAACCGTCCAATCAATCTGCCCGAAAAGGATTAATGGATTATTTAAAAAGGCATATTCCTGCCAAATCAAGTAACTTTGTCAAATAACGACGCCAGATAAAATGATCTGAGCGTTGATCAATCTGTGATGTGGGTTTATTAGGCATATTCGTTATTGGTCAGTTCCATCTTAGTTGTTTGAATTAGGATATTAATAGCCTAAGCTAGCTAATTAGTTTGCTAAATAGGAGTTAAAAAAACGAGAATGTGTTTGGGCACATATAAATTCCAACTAATGGATCAGAACGGTTCATTCAGTTGAGAGTACTCTTTTTGGGTCACCATCTACAAATCACATGGTCAGGATGATCCGGGTGATTGTTAGTATGGTCTTATCTACGTGATCTTTGAGAATCACTGGCAAGCAAATGTGCAGCCTATTGGATGGACGGTTCAAGTTGATTATTAGAAATCTTTTTCTATAAATAATCCTCACCACCCATTTTGCAGAATCTTTATTTTATATAAATGATCCTGACCAACCATTTTGCAGTACGTTCATCGGATGGATAGGATCATACTGTTGCTGTGATTTTCGCATAAAAGATCCTTGAAGATTGGTGGTACGGAATAAATGGTCCAGATTGATTGATTGGAATTCCCATGTGTTAAAATGCAAGTGTCTTGCCAGCCACATCCAGTGCCCTGACAATCCCTCCATACCCTATGGCTGGTTACCTAGACTGCAACACATTCATTGGAAGGCTACATATACTGAGATTACCGTAGTGCACCATTTTCTTCCTCTAAGCTGTCATTCTCGTAGGACATCCTAGCCGTGAAAAGAGTCGCCCCTACCGTGATGATTGCCTTGCATGAAAATCAGGTTGATCTGTTCATCAAATCAGAGGAACATATAGGACGGGTCAGATCTTCGTCCATCTAATTAGTTTGATAGTGTGGATCACCTGATAATTGAATCAATCTTATTTTCACGAAGGGTGATCTTTATGATGAGACTGACCTTTTGCATGGATGAGATTTCCTGAGCATGTGAACCGTTGGCAGGAAAAAAGGTTTCTGAACAGTAAGTTAAGCCACGGTGCCTTGGAGCTGTGTGGGGCCCACACGTAGCCATGCAGTTTCTAATCATTTATCTTATTGGCGTGCCAGCCGAAAGGCCATGTCTTCTTGCTATTTTGGCTACATGGGTCTGCAGCCCACACTCCCACGCGAATCACATGCATCTAATCGTTGCAGGCTTTTGTTCATGTGCGGTCCACCGTTCGATGATCCAAGCCGTGAATCTTCCAGGAACCACCGTTGATGTATGGCATCCCGGAAATCTTGTATATCGAAGGATGTGAAAATAATATAATCGCACATAAAAGGTCATATACTGAAGGGTCAGGATCTTCCTATTTGAGAGTCATGTGGACACCCACTATGACACAGGGAATGACATGAGGTTGAGCACCGTCTTCCTCGAGAGGATAACTATTCTGAATCCAAAGAACTTCTCTCGATTCCATATAGAGACTTCTCGAATCCACAAGGAAAGAAAGCAGAAAATATACATAAATTTTAATAAATTTAAAATTAATAAATGAATAATTAATAATTGTTTAATATGTCTCCTTACACCATTAATAAAGAAAAAAAATTAAATTTTATAATTATCAAAAATAACAAAATTCTAACTCTAATAAAATCTTAATTCTAATAAAATTCTTCTAAAGTTTAATTTCTAAAAATAAAAATTCTAAATAAACTTTTTCTAGAAGAGTCCTATAATAATTAAAAGTTATTTCTAAAAAGGAAAAAAATCTAAAACTCTAAAAATAGAAAAATATTAAAATTTTGAAATTACTAAAAATAGTATTTTTTTTTTCATAAATATTTGTTTTTGAGCTAAAAGCGCGCTACCCACATAGTGGGTCAATTTACCTCGAATGGCCTGTTTCAACCCACATAGTGGGTCGATTCACCTTGGAAGGCCATTTCAGTAAAGATTGATAGGTCGTATACCCTGTAACGATACCAGGATCAAAAATTACGGTCAATTTACGGTTCACCTTCTTTTAGCCCAACCTTCCTAGGAAAGTTGTAACATCCTGGATTTTCACTATTTTGGATTTCCAAAGATCCTTAAATTTTTTTTTAATTTAATTAACTTATATTATCACTTACTAACCATTGGCACTCAATGTTAGTTTATACACGGGTAATACCAGTAAAGAACAATACAAGTCTGATTAATCAACTGTAGGAAGCCAACGAATCCGTCCGATCACTTGAACATCAAGTTTAGTCCCATGATTTACTCACGTAAGGCCCAAATCTAACCGACTCATCACTAACTAATCAAGACAATCATAACTAAATTAAAGATTTAACCGAAGCTGAGTCAGACAAGGCCCGAATATTGACTAATAGACTAAATCAACTCCGTTACTCTTTTAGCCTAAAACCAATGGTTTAAAGTAAACATGACCGAATCTCCACTTTCACTACTTATAAATAGGCGACACTATGAACAAAATTAATCCAAACCCTAATCATTGCCCACGACAAATCTCAATACCTAATTCATTATAGAAATGCTCCGATTTTCTGAATAAGCTCTATACCACTCGTTGTTGGGCCACTAGTGAGGATTTCAGACCGTTGGTTTACGACCAAACTTCATACATGGAGTAAGGATATTTTACAACTTATATCCATATAGTCGCGGCCCCGATCAACCATCGGGGACCGTTGAACAGACTTCTAACCATATATGTCGATCGGCACATACATATGGCGGGCTAAACATGTTCTGTAACGCCCTGAAAATTGGGGGTCCTGTATACACTCAACTCCTAAGTTTTTGGGTATCACTTTTACAATTTTGCATTTAATTAGGTTTAATACACAGTATGAAATTACTTGTAGCATGAGTCATAATCATCACTAGTCTACTAGAATGGAAATGATTGAATGTAAATAAGTCCAAAAATATAACAATGGGTCGCATAAGGCGTTGCCCAATAAAATTACAAAAAAAAAATTATGTCCAAAAAGAATGGTGTGCTGAGTCTAACGTCCAGTGATCCAAAATCTGTCTGTTAGGCCGATGGAGAACCGTCCATTAGCTGGAATTAGGACAGCTCGTCCTCCTCATCAAAACTCGCACCGTCAGGCTCCTCGTACTCTACGTCACCTGCAACTACTAGAGAGTCTAGTTGGTGTTTTAAAATACCATCCCAGAGTGGGAATGAGTGATCAACTCAATGGGTACTATTAGTCTTAAGTTGTAATAAACATCAATTATATTATGAATTTAATGAAAGGCAAACATTCATAAACACCTAACAAATCTTGTTAATGCAGATGCATGATAAATGATATGATGCATGACCTCGAAACAACACTTCCTCGAGCGATTCCGTCTAACGATCACGTATGACCAACACTCTCTCATTGCGACCTCAACTGTCGAGTCGCCAAATCCTACCTAGTGCAATGCGTGAATAATGTTAGCCGAGTATTTAGTTAATTCCGTTCATCCAAAAGATGGAAAAAACACAAGGGTTAGTGCATCAAGCATGTTATGAGGAAACATCATACAAGAATCGAGCAAAGAATCTACAAGCAGTCATCAAATTCATACCCAATCATGTTGAGAAACATCAAACATTCCATAATCATTTCATGTTGATTGAGAGGATATAAAATGTAAGGTCTTGCCTAAATTTTCTCTAGATTATCCAAATACATCACCCAATCATACATAATTATTAGATTCATACTAAAATTGGTGTTAGGCCATCTAAGAATAATAGTCCACACTTTTAAAAAGGAATCTCTGATTTTGAGCTCCAAGGCTTAGGTTTTTAGAGAAAATTATTGAAAAACCTAAACAAATATACAAGCTTATGAGATTTGGGATAAATAACTATTGAAATCCCAAATTATATTTGAGATTCAACACTTACCTCCAACCATTATTGGGAAAGCTCCAACGACGACTCCAGCTACGGCAAAGTGGCTAAAGACAGGATGAGAGGGCAGAGGTGCACCAACACCCACACCCTAAGGTCTCTCTCTTCTCCTTTCTCCTCTTTTTTCTCCTTTTCTCCCTTTTTTTTCTTTTGCTCTAGGATATGAAATTCGTTTGGGAGGAGGGGGTGCCCAAATAAGGCCTTTATATAGTGCTAGATTTAGTGTAAATGGCCCTAAGGGTTGGGTTTTTACTAAACTAGCCCTATAGGAGAGTTTTTCTAGCCTCTAGGGCCCACTACGGGGTGTATATGTTGATATACACCATAGAATAATTAGCCCTAATGATGATCTACGTATGGACATGTTCGGCCTGCCATTTGGATGCGTCGATCAACAGATATGGTTAGAAGTCTGTTCAACAGTCACCGTTGGTCGATTGGGGCCGCGGCTATATGGATATGAGTAGGAAAATATCCGTACTCCACGTGTGAATTTTCGTTATAACCGACGGTCCGAAATCCTCAACTTTACAAAAGAGTGGACAACCTAATCCACTTGAGTTGCAGCATTTTCCTTTAGGGTATTTGCACTTCTTATACACTCGTCCTTTGATTTAAGTTGAGCAGTTCTGGATAGTACCCAGGTCCGACTCCTACGATGGACGTCAAGCCCAGTAAGATGGACATTATTCTATAGTTTTGAAACTAGTGGCCCAACAATGAGCAGTCTAGATCTTGTTCAGAAAGTCAGGACATTTCTATAATGAATTAGGTATTGAGATTTCTCGTAAGCAATGATTAGGATTTGGATTAACTATATTTATAGTGTGGCCTATTTATAAGTAGTGAAAGTGGAGATTTGGTCATGTTTACTATAAACCGTCAGTTTTAAGCTAAAAGAGTAACGAGGTTGATTTGGTCTATTAGTCAAGATCCGAGCCTTATCTGACTCGGCTTCAATTAGATCTTTAATTTAGTTATAATTGTCTTAATTAGTTAGCGATGGGTCGGTTAGATTTGGGCCCTATGTGAGTAAATCATGGGGCTAAACTTTATGTTCAAGTGATCGGGCGAATTCGTTGGCTTCCTACTGTTGATTAATCGAACTTGTGCGCTTCTTTATTGGTATCACCTGTATATAAACTAACATTGAGTGCTAATGGTCAGTAAGTAATAATATAAGTTAATTGCATTTAAAAAAAATTAAGGATTTTTAGAAATCTAAAACAGTAAAAATCCAGAATGTTACAATCTGCCCCCCTTAAAAATAATTTCATCTCCGAAATTACCTAAGGATAATAAGTAAAGATATTATCATTTCATTTGCTTAAGTTTTATTGATTTCGGGTTTATATATGTTTTACGGTATATAATAAATACACTAGCTTAGCTCATTGTGATCTACTCCCTTAAAAGTTTTCACATTTGAGGTTTGAAAATAGATGTTAAAATCATTATTATCGCACTATGTGTTTGACAATAAAGTTTACCTAAGGTATATTATGCTCTTCATGATCAGATTAATACGAAAAAATAGTTGTGGTAGGTTCAAATCTGATACATTGATTGTCCGCCTGAGCAGGAAAGACAACTCGTTGTATTCCTTCTTAATCCTGATGAATCCTAGTCTTCTGATCAGTTAAAGCAGTGAGCTCATTAGTAGTCGCTCAGGATTGAGAATTAGGTCAAGCCACAAATACTTCGCAAGTTTATGGTCCCGTAATTTCGTAGTCCGATTAACCTAAATGCTTTAAGGAATATTGCACTTGGAAGGAACTACAGAATAATCGGAGCAAAAAGCAACAGTTATGTGGTTGCTTTTTTTTTGCACAAAATTTTAAAATTGTTTACTCCAAATTGACAAAAATCATGTTAGGGACACAAAACATTTTTTTAATCAGGTTTTACCAGAAGTTCAGATCCACCAGGGTTAGAGCTTTATTGTCATTGTATGCAATAGGATTTTCTCTAGCCTACCTACTCTGTCCAGATATTTCTCTATAGTAACTCAACCATAAATGCTAATTTATGTCCTTCTCTTTCCTGTACACCATAGAGTAAGTTACTCATGCAATTCGATCATTAAAACATTGATGTTGAAAACCAAAGAGGAAAGGAATTGGGGATCGTAATTGGAAAGAAAGGATTGGGCACTTCTAAGCAAATGGTGACATAGGTTCAACGAAGAGAAGCAAACTCCTCATCAGCTAATGTTGGAAAATATGTCTAATCAGATAGGGATTGTTTTTTTTTCATAAGAGGAGGCCACACCATGTACTCATCATGGGAATTGTGGTTTGGAACATTACATGTTGTTGAAACCAAAGGAACCACAAGATAAGTAGCTTTGGAAATCTAATGAGCACCCTGAATGGGGTTGATTGGGGTGTCTTTGAGCTTTGTTGGAAGCTATGGATATGGTTCACAATTGCATCAAAAGCATTCTCCCCTTCTTGAATTCAAGGGAAATTTTGTGGAATATGATGGGCTTCTTGAATGGAGTTGAGGTGGATATTTATGAGTCTGACTGGAAGTATGGCTCCTCCTCTCCATGGGTAGGAGTGTCGATACTTATCTCAGCCCAGGTTAGTGGCCTTAATGTGGAGTGCCATGGAAAATGAAATATCGACTATGACTAATTTTGAGAAAAGTCACCTTTCCTCTCTTACATGTGCTTAATGTGTTTTAACTGGAGCAAAACATAGTATATGGAGTGCAATTTTGATAACAATAGGAGTGGAAACGAGAAATTAGTTAAGATTGATGGACAACAACCCCAAAGTGACTATCTAATATGTTGGTCTATAATTCATGAAAACCAGATATTGAGAAAGATGTTTTTCATTGAATTAGAGTTGGGTGGCTAAAGTGGAGATGTGCCTCTAGAGTTTTCATGTGATTGACTATAAGACCAGCTACGCTTTCTAGACAGAATATTAGGCAATAAAAAAAAATAATATATTCATAGAATGTGTAGTGGAAGTGAGGATGTTGAAGTGGATGAGTGGCAAGCTAAAGAAGGATAGACTTAGAAATGAATGCTTTATGTACAAAATGTTCGGCAATCAAGAAACAACATATTAGTAGAATGAGTGTAGCTAAATATGGATGTGGAAGTGGATGAGTGGCAAGATGAGGTAGGATATAATTCGGAATGAATGAATTTGATAAAACTTATTGTTGAGGGTCAAATATTGCATATCAGACTCAATTAGTGCCTGGATTTACGAACATGATACCGTTTAATGGCCCGATTTAATCGTATTTGTGATGCAGGGTATATTTACAAGCTTGGATCGAAATAAGGTGCTTAAAGCATGGATTTAATGCTCTGATAACACCAAATGCAAGGGACAAGACTTCTTGGGACCAAGATCGAGGATTTACACACTAGAGATCAGAGAAAATCAAGAAACTGAAGCTCAAGTGGCCTAAAAGTCCGCCAGAATGCAAGATCATGGGGTTTCCACCATCTGTTCGACTCAAAATTTCATATATGACCTGAGGACCACAAATCAACCGTACACATCAAAATTTAGCCATTGGATCCTTATGGAAGTATCCCAACGGACAAATCAGCCCCTTAATTCCTTAAGTGGGTCCCGCCTGATCTTTGGATATGCTTCAATTTTGGTCTCAACCGTTTAAATGAGCTGACAAAATGGATAGATGGAGCAGATTTCTCAGAAACATCACAGTGGACCCCACACCGCGAAATGCATGTGCACTATGAAAATTCCACTCGCGCCACATCGGACTCGAAGCTCGGTCAACACAGGCGCTGACCCGCACCATCTCCCACACGAAGACAGGAGACGGATAGCGTCCGTCCATTTTTGAGTAGTGGGCCCCACACATTGTCCATACGGACAATCCAAACCGTTCATTCATTCCGTAGGGGGGGCACAACCCTCACCTAAGTGTCCTTTTAGACCCATGAACGTTCGAACATACAGATTACCGTCCAAACAGAAGATGGACGGTGGAATGAAATGACTTGTGGGCCACAATGAAATCAAACCGAAATTTCCCCTCCCAGGCCTTTTTGCGTCTTGAATCCAATGGATAGTGTGGATTTTCCATCTTAAAGAAGTCAGTGGACCCACCAACCATCACAGAGCCGGATGCGAAGCTCTGTTTTGCAGAATTTTTGTGGCTTGCGGATGATTCTTGTAGGCCACCACCATACAATAAAGGTCTAATCTGGACCGTCCATAAGGAGCCCACGGGTCCTCTTACCCTATCCTAGGTGTCAGTTTGACCCTATGCAAGCTATAGGAAGATCGTAGCTATCAAACGCAGGAATGGACGGTAGAGTTAAAATCCTGATTGGCCACATCAAACTCGAGTAAAAGTACATTTTCTTAATAGGTTTTTCACCAGGAATCTAATGGACGGGTTGGATTTATCTTTTGACGACAATCACGGGCCCCACAGTTAACGTAAAATCAGTTCTTTTACATGCATTACCCGGACGTGCATTCGGAGGAACCCGGACGATCCGGGCTGTTCCATATCCACAGCCAGGATCGGACCAACAATCTTGGTCGTCCAAAACTCTTCCATGGGACGTCTGACCAAGGCCAAGAACGCTGAATGGATTAGATCTTGGCAATGTATAGTCTATCTGCACCAAACACGAGTCGAACGAAGATTGTTGTGTACCTGTTGCTGCGAAAGCTTTCCACAGCCACCGACTTCTCCCAACCGACCTTCCATCTGTATAAAACAAGAGAGAGAGAGCGTGAGTGGGCAGTCTCGGCTCGGGGTTGAAACATGAAGCACGGGAGAGAGTTTGTTTTATTTTTATTATTTTTTTCCTTTATTTCCTTTGCAGATTTAGTTTAACCAAACCCATGGTTGGCTAAACCTCTTAACTAGGGCTAAGAGGTGAAGCTTGTAGTGAGATGGGAGATTTTATTTTATGCTTTTAATTTAATTTTAATTTATGAATTGAAGTTAATTTTAGTTTGATTATTAAGGGAATACTTCCAGTTTTTAATGGTTTGTTGTGACTGAAATTACAATAGATCTGCGATGTCTTTGAGTATTTCTTTCTCCTATTAATGTTTATGACGTCAGGAAGCCCTGTTGTTTACCGTCTCCTGGGCATGGTCGGATGACAGTACCCTTCCTAACCTTTATAACATGTTGATTGGTTGGTAATTAGTTTAATTCTGTTGTTTGCTTTGTCTCCTGAGCATGGTTTGGTGATGGAATCCATTCTAATTCATATACCTTTCATCTCTTGAAAACTATATCAACGACAATTCAGTTAATTTTCATGATTCTTAAAGCAGACATAAGATCTCCCTGATCTCTATAAGTGGATCCTCCGAATCCCTAGTTTCTCTCCTCTGAATTTCTTAATTTTAGATTAATACTTTCACCATTATTCATTAAATTTCATTTGATTTAGATTTCATCTTAGTCTAATTCTAGTTCTACGTAATTTTAGATTACATACAGGTTACAGTCCCTTGGGATTCAACCTCAGTCTCACCAAGTTTATTACTACATCACAACCTTGCACTTAGGGAGTGAACACTTATGAGTAGTACCAACAGGTAGTAAGACGAGGGAAAGTCATCACGATTACTAAAAAATTTATTAAAATTCTTGCAGTGCTACCTATTCACAAATAATAAATCTTTGGAAAGTTTGTGATAGTCCTCATTCCCATTTGATCTTTGTAACATTTTCTTCAACGCATCATCTCAAAACATGTGACCGAGAAACCACAACCGTGGCCAAAGCTAGAACTCTCTGGTAGCCGTAAACACGTCGACAAAATTACAAAGTCTTCGGCAAGAGAACCATGATCTTTGGCAAATGATGAAAGAACTTATGTGGAAAGTACCAACATCTCCATTTCCAGACCCAGGAAGTGATGAGGGTGATTTGGAGAGAGCTAGTGGAGTCAATCAAGACTCAAGTTCTGCTACAACTCCAACGGGACAACAAATGCAACTTATCGGATGGAATGCCTAGCCCAAGTTATTGAAGGATCATATCACACCATCCAAGTCAATGTTTTAGATCCTAGAAGCAACTTAAATCTCATCAATTATGTGGACTACATAACATCCTTAGCAACTTTCTTTATTTGGAAAGCTTTGGAGAATGGAAAGAAATTAAGGTTTGTGGCCACAAAACTCAAGGGGTATGCTCTTGTTTGGTGGTGATAAAACCAATTGACCTATGAAAGGAAAGGAATGAAAAAGATTAATAATTGGGCTAAAATAAAGTTAAAAATGGACAGTAAATTGTTGCCTCTTGATTATTATCAAACCTCATATAAAAAAAAAATTCAATTGCAACAATCTAATGATCAATCTGTGCCAAAGTATATAAGATCAATTTTATAAATTGTTGACCCGTATTGATTTACACGAGGATGAAGACGAATTGGTGGCTCATTTTACTACTGATGAAATATGTTAAACATGAGTTGTTGAGGTTGCAATCACTCCATTCACTTGAGTAAACCAATACCCAAAACCAAATCCACTGAACCTTAGTAGGTATTACTTTCTTGCAGTTATTCTTATTAAATCTTCTTCAATATATATCAGGAAGAAGTATATAACACCCTGGTGCACTTATTCTGTTTGTAATCTTTAGGTGGATAAATCTCCAAGCATCGACATACTCTTATACTCAGTTGACTTTACTCCTTAGACCGTGTGCTTTTGGTATTTAATCACAATCACATTCTCTATTTAAGAGATATACGTAGTCACTTGCAATACCTTTCCACCAATTCAAACAACCCCTATAGTGTTTTAGAAATAATTATTTCTCATTTCATAGGTAGTTTTGGTCGTTCTCACATTTCTCCAATGATTAATTTACGTGAGCTCACTGTTGTCATGTGTATTTCAAGAATTTACACAAAGGAAAAGACTAATGCCTCTTTTTCACTTACCCTTTTCACCCAGGATCCTTCAACAGCACTGGGCTGGTAGTCTCTTCTAAGATGCCAAGGTTCTCTAACATGTATACACTCTTCATTGCCGATGCTGATCCGAAACCAATTTATGCTAGAAGGCCAGTCCAGTTCACAAAGAGTGTCACCAAGTGGTTTACTCGTGATGGGGTTCTTGTGAAAGGTCTATTCTAGAAAGATATTATAAACTGATTGATGATTATGCTGGAGATTCTCGAAAAACCAAATGAATCCAAACAGACTATCGGTACTAATATACAAGGCATGATTGGTCGATCAGGTGAAGTGAGGCAGTGGCACCATTGCCTTGAAATTTTTGGCAGTTTGAATCCTACCTATTTTACCAAAACTCTTTCAAGGTTGCATGATTTACAGTAAACTATTCTCCAAACATGGTTGAAAAGAAAATTGAATCCATAATACTTTTCTTTCCAATATATATATATATATAAACAAATACTTTGACACATTAGAAAACAGGGCATTATGATTCTCATCTAGTAAAAGAATATTGACAAAATAGTTGGTAAACAAATAATATCAAACACAATGCACATCTTCAATTAAAATTGTATGACAAGACTCATTGAAGAACATATTACATAGAGGTGCCATGGTTGGAGATCGGTTTTGGAAAATGCAATTTGAGAAGATGCAGATTTAAGAGACTGGGTTGTGATGGGTTTTTAGAATGAAGAAGATGGGTTTGAAGAAAATGGTTTTTCTAGAATGGGAGAGTGAGATGGGTTTTTCTTTTTTAGAGATTTGGAAGAATGGAGGGTGGTGGAGGGAGAGGAAAGAGGTGTTAGGGCCCCTTAAATGCTATAGAAGTGGGCCCCACACGAATTTTCATGAAAAAGCAAAAGAGAAAACCCCATGTTGGAGGCCGAGCAGGGGCCACGCCGGTCGGGAAGGTCCCGCTGAGCTGTTGGACGATCGAGAGGGAGCCACGCCGGCTAAGCGGGGTCCCACCGAGCTGCTGGATCATTGGGTGAGGGTCATGCTTGTCACGCCCTAAACTCAGAAATCGGGCTCACAAAATTTTCGATCACCGAATCCGGCGCCGACAGCCTCCGTAGAACCCCATTCTCGGCTCCCAGCTCCCATTCGCCAGGTTCCGATCCTGGAATACTACGAGGAGGATTTTCAACATCAATTTGATTCGTAATAAGCATAACCAAAGGCATAACCCACAAACAACAACCAAGAACTCCATTACATTTTTACTATGATCAAAAACTTTACAAGTACAATGAGCATAAAGGGAAATACAATGGTAAGGAACAAAAACTCCAAAAATGATCTGCAAGTGCTCCAGCCTCAGCACTGCTGTGCCCCAACGTCACCTGCACACAACGGTCGTGCATAAGCTTATAGAAAGCTTAGAGGGTGGTGAAAGTGTGTGTGCAAGGTAGTAATATGAACATGCAGTATCAGAGTAATACGGAATATGCAGATGGATCCATGAAAACCATTAGCCGTACTAAAGCTATGCGATGCAAAACATGAATGATATCGGCCATCCCAAGGCCATGCGATGTGAAATGCAACTCAAGCATACAAATCCTCATCTATGTCCACACATCAATACAGCTCAAATCTGTGATATCACCGGGGTCTAGTACACTCTAAACCAGATCGCCGCCACATCGCGCCCAATAAGGTAAGTGAAAGAGACCTCACTATCCGTCTACCAATATTGGGCTCGACTCGTCGATAGAGGACCCATTCCTCGAGCTGGTCAGACTCAGCCTAGCATTGCCCCCTACACTCGGGTAGGTAAGGCCGCACCCCCTTCCAACCGACCACGACACAGTGGAGAGGGTAACCATCTGGTATTCAGTACTCAACGCTCATATACTCACTCGGTCTAGACGTTGGAGCAACCTCCTGGTACCATAAGGGTTTAGGGACTTTCACCCAAGGATATCTATAGCACTTCATGTAGAATAAGATTTTTGGTATCTAATCCTACCAACCACGATATGCCTGTGGAGGCTACGGCCTCGATGTCGCTAGGGCGTACAATAACCATGTCACACAAATGTGAAATGTATGAATCACGCTATCCAGTCATGCAAAAAATCCTGCGCATATCGTGCGCTCATGTAGGGCGACACCGCCTAACCGAGAGCCCATAAATAACCTGCTCGAAGGCATATGCTATGATCAGTCAATTCTCATATATGATGCGTATGATCATGAGTCATGGAACTATACTAAACATGTAATAAAGTAATGAATTACCCATACAACGCAAGTGGGCTTAAATGGCCTACACCCAACAAGTACGGGCCTAATAATGGGCCCTAAGGAGAGTTGTAATGTGGACATCCAACCAGCATTATACTCGCAATGTGGACGTCAAACCAACATTGCTCCCAAGGTACGATTGTCGCAAACATCACTACATAATCCGTGTTGGGATCACACATTGCAATGAACCTTAGGTACATCCCATTGGACCTTAAATACATCAAATGGGCCTTGTCATATGGGCCTTTTATTCATCAAATGGGCCACATTACTGGGCTTCACCAATAGGCCTTAGGTACATTGCAACGGGTCATAACCCATGGGCCTCAGAGTACATCATAATGGGTCTAATCACATGGGCCTTATGTGACTTAAATGGGCCTAATCCCATGGGCTTTATACATGCCAAATGGGCCTAAATCATAGGCCTTATATAGATCAAGTGGGCCTAAACCCATAGGCCTTATATAAATCAAATGGATCTGGTCCCACGGGCCTTGGGATATATCAAATGGTCCAATCCCATGGGCCTTACATTCGCATCAAAGTGGACCCCAATAAACTGTCACAATTACATTAAGATGGACCTCAAATCATGCCAAGATGGGGTCCGCTTGGACTGTGGATCTGGCTCATTCATTGATTCATTCCATAAAATGATCTTTAAAATGGATGGGCAGATTGTATGCAGCACCTGCATCAAGGGTGGGGCCCACAAGGCCCACCATCAGGTTATTTACAAAATATAATATAATATATATATATATATGTATATATATATATATACACACACATATAACCCCACACGTACACACGCCAGCGGGCTCCACTGTCCACTGGACGATGGATGCAAAACACATGCATCAAGGAGGGCACCACCGTCCAGGCGGACGGTGGATAAAAACACATACCTGCCTGGACGGTGGATAAAAACACATACCTCACTGTGGGTCCCATGTGGGGCCCACTGAAATGTTTATTTGAAATCCAATCTGTTGATAAGGTCACACAACCCTGAACGAAAGGGGAAAATAAATTTCAACTTGATCTGAAACTTCTGTGGGCCCCAAAGGGAGTTTCAATGGTAGAGGCTCAATCCCACTGTTTCCTGCAGTGTGGGCCACCTTAGCGTTGGATCGAGCTGAAACTTGGAGGGGGCCCACCTGAGGAGGGGACCCACCTCATGAACAGCGTGGATCTAACATATACATCATGGTGGGGCCCACGGCAGCAGCCGTGGGTGGTTGCACGGTCGCCCGCTGCTGTTGCAACACGTCAGAGACAAAGGCCTCTTGTTCTTTTAAAATTTGAGAAAACCCATTTTCTGGGGTTTTTCGCATTTGGGGCCCACATCTAGCAGATCCACCTCATCCATCGGCTTCAGTGGCTCAAAACCGTCCCAATGAGTCTAATATAGGAATTTTTTTTATGTTTAGAAAATAAAATAAAATAAAAAAATGATCTTTGAGTGGTGATGATGTAATCTCCAACGCTATGGCCCACCAGATCTTCCTACCAACCCCAACTCTTGGCTCAACGCCTAAAATGAGATGGGTAAGAAGATGGACGGCTTGGATTTCATACATACGTCAAGGTGACCTTCCCTTTTTTTTCCTTTTTCTTTTCTTTTGGTAGAGACGTCCAGCGTCTCAGACGCTGGACGGTTGGGCTTCTTTTTAAAAAAAAAAATACATTGGGGTGGGCCACCACTGATGGATGATGTGGGTATAATATATAAGGTGGGCCCCACTTAAAGAAAGCTAAGACAAAATAAATACTTCAAGATGGGGTCCATTCAAGTGGGCCACACAAACATAACATGATCTAAACAAAGAAAATGAAGTAGAGAGAGAGAGAGATAAAGGGTGGGACACGCTTGTGATGGAGGGCTCCGCCACTATGAGCCCTCCCTTGTAAGAGATCATACAATAAAATGGGTCCCTCTACACATGAAACTAATAAAAATTGGATTCAACGGTGGAGATCCTTTCTCCACCAATATGGACGTTCTAGATGACCTTTAAATGTAACGAAATAAACATCATGATGGGGTCCATGGAGAATGGCCCCATCATGGATGATCATGATGA
Organism: Magnolia kwangsiensis; assembly: GCA_037074715.1. Classification (NCBI taxonomy): domain Eukaryota; kingdom Viridiplantae; phylum Streptophyta; class Magnoliopsida; order Magnoliales; family Magnoliaceae; genus Magnolia; species Magnolia kwangsiensis. The sequence continues at coordinate 13,490,157 of CM073577.1, read as the reverse complement.
TCAAAGTGGGTCATCGGCCACATCTTAGGTCCCAAATGAGATCCAAACCATTGATCGGTTGGCCTCACTAGGCCCATCTCAAAAACATGAAAAATTAGTATTAACTAGCACCCACCGTCCGATCTTCTTGCTCTTATGGGCTCCTTAGCTCCTTAGCCTTGATTTCAATGGGTGAGATGAGGAATGGATGGCTAGGATGGGAGATGATGGGGTAGGAAAGTGGGCCACCTTGGAGTTTTGGAAGAGAACGAGAGGCTCATACGTATGAGGGATTTTTGGTTGCTTGGAATGAATTTGAAAATGAGAAAGAGAGAGTTGTAAAGGGAGAGAGAGATGGGTGATGGATGGATGTGGTGAGTGATGGATGTGTAAGAAAATCTTGACTTTTGTAGCCTTTTGTGTAAGAAAGGCATGGGAGGTGTAAGAGATTCTTGACTTTTGAGGCATTTGTGTAAGAAAAGTGTGGGCATGGAAGGACTTTTGGACTTTTGTGTCTTGCTTGAGAAAGGGTGAAAGTGATATGTACTTGACATGTGATGGATTGATGGATTGATTGCTTGATGGGATTGATGTGACACATCGTAGAGATTCTCTTGGGTTTCGCAACGCGCGGTGTTTTCCTCGCACCGAACGTTGGCCCACATCTCTTGACCAGGGTATCGCCTCGACGCGCAAGTCATGGCATCAGAACTGCAACGATGGCGCGGTCACTATAGTAGTGGTCTTAGGTTGAGTCGATACGGATTGACGGCATATGAATCAGGGTCGCACGTAAATATCGGTTAAGGGTCGAAGGTTGCCGAAATTTGACCGGTAAGACTGCAGAAGTCTACGGAACAGTACGGACTAAAATACGGGTCTTACAATGCCCGCTAGGTGGGGTCCCGTGGAAGCTCTGAAAGCCCAAGCAGGGTCCCGTTGGCCACTATTTTTTGGGCGGGTCCACTTTAGAACGCAGTTTCCTGGGTGCTGGCAAGGCCCCTTGGGATGCGTCATATATGATTTTGGGATAGGAGAATCTGATCTATGCAATAGGCCTATCTATTTTGTGAGATTCCTCCCAGTTAGGGATCAAAATATAATCTTTCTACATTTTCACTATTTTCAATAAATTTTCATTTGCCCCTAACTATTTATCCCCGAATGGGTCGGAACTATCAAGTTCAGCCCGGTATTAACTTATTTGAACTTGGACAATAGTTTTGACGATTTAATCATTCAGTTTCAGTTCATTCCTATCATCAGGCTAAGGTGCTGTAAGTCATCTCGGACCTATTTCCTAACATCACTACTTTCTCTCGCTACCCAATCCTAACACCTCGGAAGTCTTACCTTCCATCTAAGATTTATCGGTTCAGGGGCTGGGGCGGTTCCTAGCATTTTCGTATTTTCTATTGCATTTCCTCTCACGTCAGTGGATGCGTTAGAAAGCTCATGGTCCACGGCCCAATTAATTCCAAAATATTGCTTTGATACCAACTTGTAACGCCCTGAAAATTGGAGGTCATGCATACACTCGACTCCCAAGTTCTCAGGTATCACTTTTACTGTTTTGCATTTAATTAGGTTTAATGCGTAGTATGAAATTACTTGTAGCATGAGTCATAATCATCAATAGTCTGCTAGAATGGAAATGATTGAATGTAGATAAGTCTAAAAATATCAAAATGGGTCACATAAGGCATTGCCCAATAAAATTATAAAAAAAAATATGTCCAAAAAGAATGATGGGCTGAGTCTAACGCCCAGCGATCCAAAATCCGTCTATTAGGCCAATAGAGAACTGTCCATCAACTGAAAGTAGGACAGCTCGTCCTCTTCATCAAGACTCGCACCACTAGGCTCCTCATACTCTGTATCACCTGCAACTACTGGAGAGTCTGGTTGGTGTTTTAAATACCGTCTTAGAGTGAAAGTGAGTGATCAACTTAATGGGTGTTATTAGTCTTAAGTTGTAACAAATATCAATTATATTATGAATTTAATGAAAGAAAAACATTCATAAACACCTAACAAATCTTGTTAATACAGGTGCGTAATAAATGATATGATGCATGACCTCGCAATAACACTCCCTCAAACCACTCCGTCTAATCGCATATGACCAACACTCCCTCATTGTGACCTCAACTGTCGAGTCGCCAAATCCTAGCTAGTGTAATGCGTGAATAATGTTAGCTAAGTATTTAGTTAATTTCGTTCATCCAGCAGATTGAGGAAACTGGTACACCCCACGTATCATTTCCTTCAACTAGTTACGGGGCCAAAACCCCTCAATGCGTGAGGCCAAGACCCCGAGATCTTTTATCCCATCGGGTTCCCCATTCCCTACTTCAAGCACATGGGGAGTGTTGAGTAGAGGGATCACTTACCGTCACTACGGGGAGGCTCGTCACCCGAGCGTAAGCCGACAGCTCAGACACAGTGTCCTATTCCACCATGCCCAGCTCTCGAGTCAGTGGATCGATTTCAATTGGTTATCAATGGGCTTCAATGGTTGAAGGGTATTTCAGGTTCCATGCAGGCGTGAGTGGACAGGGTTAACAAACATGGTTGGTCAGTAAGTAGACTAAACCGCACTAGTTTTGGCGAGTACGTGACAGACGACATTAGGTACAAACGACCTATGTAGTCCAACTCTGTCTACCATACGCACCCACCTAAATCTACGGATTTAGCCTCAAAATAGTCCTACCAACGGGACCACCGTCTCTCACCTCAAATTCCTGACCAACCCAGGGGTTTTATTGTATTCAATAACACTTCAACAATCAGTGTTTATCTACCAACACAAGCGATATCATGCATTCATATTTCCAAACATAAAAATTTAGATTTTTCTACAATGCAAATGCTAACAATATTATGAAATAAAGGTGCATGTGTGTTGTGTGGGTTAGTGAGGAAGTCAAGCATTTTATATATCTCATAGTACAAAAAAAATACACAAGGGTTAGTGCATCAAGTATATTATGAGGAAACGTTATACAAGAATCGAGCAAGGAATGTACAAGCAATCATCAAATTCATACCCAATCATGTTGAGAAACATCAAACATTCCATAATCATTTCATGTTGATTGAGAGGATCTAAAATATAAGGTCTTATCTAAATTTTCTCTAGATTATCCAAATACATCACCCAATCAAACAAAATCATTAGATTTATACTAAAATTGGTGTTAGGCCACCTAAGAATAATAGTCCGCACTTTCAAAAAGGAATCTCTAATTTTGATCTCCTAGGGTTAGTGTAATGTCTTGAAAAAATTCGCACAAAGACCTGAGTATTACCTCAGGCAGAAATCGCTAAGGACTAAATTCTTTAGAAATTAGTCGTGAATTAACTAAGTATTAAACTAGATTGCCTATGAAATTAGCACTAATCACTTTACATTTGATCTGTAAGACCCAAAATCTGCAAGATCGCTAACGGTACATTATCTAAAAACTTAGGATCCATCTTAAAACTCATTTGCTCTCGGGAGCATCATGAAACTCCGTACCAAACCTAGACCGTGCGTCGAAAGTCTGATTACTCCAAAACTATACGGTTATGACCGCCTTGCTAGACTTGACAACCATCTCAAAAATCAAGTCCTAATAGTATTCAGAAACGCACAACTTGAGCCCGGAGCGAAGTGTGTGAGAAACACGAATATCATTAGGAAATGGACGAAAACTTAAGTGAATTTAATCGGTTCGCTTGTAGGCCGAATCTAAGGATTTAGACCGTCAGAATCTGACCCAATTGCATCCTCAGATTAGAAAAAATTTTCAACACAGGTCAGTATACTTGTGACCCTGATCGAGTATCGGTAACCATTGAACTGAAACAGGTCTCCCGCGGTCGATCCCCAAACCCTATCAGACCGAAAACTTAGCTTGACCTAAATCCATGGTCAGGGAGCTTAAGTCTAACCGTGTGTAGAAAAGGGACCTCTAGAACTGCTCCGTTGGGCTGAAACAGCCAACCTTTAGCTATAACCTAAGTATATCATGGCCCTGGGACCATTCCCATCAATTTTGGGCTTATATAAGGGTCTTAAACCCTCTCTCTCCCTTGCCATACGAATTTTCTAAAATGCTAGGAGAGAAAAAAGAGAAAAGAGAAGAGGAAAGTGAGGAGAAGAGAGAGAAAGTTAGGGTCTATTTCTAGGATTAGATCCCACCTTTTCCATATACTTAGCTACCACTTCCGTGTCACTATATTGGTGATTCCGGTTCCGTCTTGGGTAAGAAATCCTAACCCTAATCTATTTTAGGGATTCAAACAGAGTAAATTCTGAAGTAGCTAAACTATTTCATGTTATAGGTTGTCGTTGTGTCGTAGGCGAGGACTTAGTGTCTAAACTGAATTCATTATGAGTCTACCGGCGAAAGGTGCGGATTATAAATGTTTAGGTTATAGTTTTCAAGGCTTTCAATGTCAGTAATGATCTATTACTGACTTGATTTTTGTCACATGTGTGTAGATACGACGTTTTCCATATAATACATATATGTGTAAATTATGTTGTTTTTAATGCATTCCATGTGTTTGTTGAAATGCTTGAATGAGTGTGGAATTATGATTTATGCTTGCTATGTTTAGTGACTGAGAATACATGATTGTTGTACGTATGGCGAACCCTTTGAAAGGGATTTGCGATAATACCTGTTATAACTATTGTATTACATGTATATGATATGTTTAGTCTAAGTGTTTGATAAATGCCTGAGTGTGAAAATGCTTGCTTAAATGCATGTAAAGAGGGTGTTGAGATGAGATTCTCAACTCTTTTATCTATGGTTATAGAATCCTTTATATAACTTATCTTCTACTATGTGAGCTAAGGGTGAAATGCATATGTACGATAATATGTATAGTATGTATTTTATCTAATTATTCAAGTAAGATTTATATTTGATTTCAGTTGTCACATGTTGTCTTTGGCTACTACATGCATATGCTACTGATTGGAATATGTTTGGGGCTACGAAGTAGTCCAGGCAATCAGTAATGATTTTTGGATTAGTGGCTGGGTCCGGTTTGCCACATCAGATAGGTTCGAAAAATTCGAGTCATACGCTACTAGTCAACAGTGGTTGGGTCACACAGAATGCTTATGCACTCCATGTCGATCAACTCAACGTACGCTCGTACTAGTCAAGCTTATCAAGTAACCCGATTTGCCTAATATATGTTCACCATGTATGGATGCTACTGCTTGAATATAAGGTACCAAACTCACTAGTGAAAACCCGTTTAACCTTGGTACCTCGATCCGCTAAGACTCATGAGCCGGGTATGGTGGTATGGGACACCGTGGTCGAGCTGTCAGCCTACGCTGGGGTGACGAGCCTCCCCGTACTGACCAGTGCGCAACCCAGATTTGTGAGCCGAATACGGTGGTATGGGACACTGAATTCATAATGTCAGCCTACGATCAGGTGACGAGCCTATCGTAGTGACCTCAAGCGTATTTTAAATCTATGCTGAGGTGAGGAGCCTCTCCGTAGTAAACTAGAGTATAAACCAGACCTGCACTGAGCTGATGAGCCCTTTGTAGCGACCTGGAAGCGTAACATTGTATGAGACTAGCTAGGACTGACGACCCTAGAATGGATCATTGTTTAGGGAATGATATAAGGGAGGTACCTTAGCTTCTCAATCCTGCTGTATGAAAAATGGCTAATTAAGAACTTGAATGAAAAAATTCATGCATCGCATTGCATGGTACTTTGGCAAGGAAGTGCACGTTTACTGGGAGTGGTGCATGCCGCGATCATTAAATGTTGTCGCAAGAGGGAGTGCAGGCGAGGGCATGCATCATTAAAACATACCAAATTTGTATTAACAAGAGTACGTAGGATATGAGTGTTGTATTGCTTTATCATTACTACTTGACTGAATTGATAACATGTTAACCTTTGTTTCATGATTCCACTGAGTTGATCACTCACTCCCACATTCTGGGATGGTATTTTAAACACCAACCAGACTCTGTCTTAGATACAGATTCTAGCGTGACATATGAAACCGAGCTAGACTTCTACGACGATGAGGAGGAGTTCTCATATATACAGTTATCAGGTGAGTTTACGTAGGCCGCTCTGATCGACGGGATTACAGGAATATATGATTAGTTGGACAGTCAAATTTTATCATTTTGTATCATTTTGAAACAAATATGTATTTATTCAGCTCATTAATGTCATCATACTTTGGAGGTTGGAAAATACATATATGTACGTTATATATCTATCACAGTCTTCTGCTTGCAAAATTTAACTATCTCTGGAGTATGATATGTTGTTTGGTATAATCTCACTCATGTTTAAGGCACTAATATAGACGATATTTAATCATCAGTATCTATGTTGGCCATTAAAACTAGGAAGATCGACTTTAATCTTGAATTCTTGATCCATCTGATCTATCTAATCAATGCCTCATTTAGGATGTTGTGAAATTATGTCGCTAGATCCCACCTTCTCAAGAGTGATCTTGTGGTTCACTGATAGCGTTGCCCTACAATCAGTATGATTATGAATTCCAGCAATTGTTAATGGTGGATCACTACCATGAACATGGAGCTGCCCTAGGGACTCCACCAAACGATCCGTCATGCAATCGATGGAAGCCTGCAGCCCTTGCATGGCTTGTCAATTCTCTCGCCATGCTACTTCGAAAGCTACCGCCGTTAAAGGTAAATTCCCTGTAGCACCACCCATGAGATTGTTGTCCGACCTGTCGTTAGAAGTCATCTATCCAAAGAAAAACCTCGCTCTGATACCAAACTGACGCAGGGAAGGACATGAGGTCAAGTACCATCTTCCTCAAGAGGATAACTATTCCGAATCCACAGAACTTCTCTGGACTCCTCACAAAGACTTCTCGAATCCACGAGGAAAGAAAGCAGAAAATATAAATAAATTCTAATAAATTCAAAATTGATTAATGAATAATTGATAATTGTCTAATGTGTCTCCTTACACCATTAATAAAGAAAAAAAATAAACTAAAATTCGTAATTATCAAAAATAGCAAAATTTCAACTCTAATAAAATCTTAATTCTAATAAAACTCTTCTAAATCCTAATTTCTAAAAATAAAAATTCTAAATAAACTTTCTCTAGAAGAGTCCTAGTATAATTAAAAGTTATTTCTAAAAAGGAAAAAAAAAAATCTAAAACTCTAAAAATAGAAAAATATTAAAAATTTTGAAATTACTAAAAATAGTATTTTTTTTTTTCCTAAATATTCATTTTTGAGCTGAAAGCACGCGGTTTCTAACGAAACAAACAGATGCAACCCACATGGTGGGTCAATTCACCTCGAATGGCCCATTTCAGTCAAGATTGATAGGTTGTGTGCCTCATAACAATATCTGAATCGAAAATTACGAGGTCAATTTACATACCATCTTCTTTTAGCCCAACCTTGTTATGAAAGTATCCGTGACATGTTATACATCACAGTATTTATTAAATTTAAAAAAAAAAAAAAAAAAAAAAAAAAGGGATCGAGTGACCAAACCATGGCCCCCACCTTACGTAATCATGCGTGCGAGAAAACCTCAGGAAACTGTAGATTTGCTGAGGAGCAGGACTCCATAATTCGTCACATGCCTAATCCTACCACCCCAAAAGAGCAACTTGCAAGGACAACTTGTGGTGGCCTTTTTCAGGGTGTGGCCCACCCAACTGCCTCACCTTAAACAAATATTAAAATAAATAAATAAACTCATCCATCAACAGTTATTAAACCATGAAAGGAACATTCTAGACCGTAGACCTATGTACCTATCGGCACGAATTTCCTACAGTAGCTGTTTCAGGGAGCCCGTGCAACATAAAATCTGTGTTTGTGTGTTTCAGATCCACTCCGTCCATCGCTTGATCTAACTCATTGTAAAATGGGTTCCCAAAAATCAGCCCCATACGCCAATCCAAAACTCAAGTGGGCCACACCATGGAAGTTTTGGATCAGACTGATATTTGATTTTGCCCTTCACCCTTGTTTTCAATGGTGGACTTTTCCATCCCCACTGTTCATGAATTCCCTGTGGTGTGGCCCACTTGAGTTTTGGATTTGACTGATTTTTTTGGGGGTTCAGGACCTAAACCTAACATGAATGAAGTGGGTCAACTGATGGATGGAGATGATGTCACACATATGCATACCATGGTGGGCCCCACAGAGCTTTTTCTTGGAGAGGGATCCCAATCACAGCAATTGTGAGAAACCGACGTCCTGTATCATCTCTCAGCTTTCGTCCTTAATCTCAACAAGTATTTTATTCGTTATAAGATGACATGCATCCAGCTTGCCAAACCACATCTTTTTAAGCCTTAGATGAGCCTGTGGACCCCACCTTTCTCTCGGGCCAATCAACGCCATCTCCATCTCACCACCCTTTTCTATCTGTTCTTTAGCTTCTTTTATGTACATTCTCCTTTCCATCATCTCCGACACCTCACTGCATCATGCAAGGATGCATCATGCAAGAAAAGCAAGGAGATGTATGTTCTCTCTCTCTCTCTCTCTCTCTCTCTCTCTCTCTCTCTCTCTCTCTCTCTCTCTCTCTCTCTCTCTCAACATGTTTTAGTGGTAACATGAATAACTAACAAATGGAAATCTTGTATGATTTGAAGGTCATGTGGCCTGGATTAGTAGCTAATAAGCTACTTCGAAAACCGTTGGGTAACAACCGATTCGTCACCGACTTCCCAAACACCGAAACCATTCGTGAAGGCCCACCCTCAATCCAACCCTTCATTCCCAACGACCTCTCTGATGATCAAAAGGACTCATACAAGTACAAGTAAGCTTACATAATTATCTCTAACACCTGTTTTACACTCTCTTTCACAACCCAATACATGCATCCATTACAATTTTACAACCTCCTAATTAAGCTTAGTCTGCACAAATTTTCTTATTTCTCACTTGATTTTGTTTTTAAATAGAATTTTTGCTGGCACATGGAACGTTGGAGGTGTTGCGCCACCTGATGATTTAGACGTGGAGGATTGGCTAGACACATGCAATAACCAATGTGACATCTATGTTCTTGGGTAATCTCCAACATTTCTTTTTTTTTTTATCAGATAAATTTGAGTATTTTATTATAAATCGAAGAAAATGAACAATACCCATGGACGATAATATGGTCCCAAGTCATTAGACTACTGTAAATTGCCTCAAAACTTGTTAAATTGCACACATCATAGCTGTTCGTAATGGATCTTCTAATCTAACTATTTTGGATTTAAGGTTTCAAGAGATCGTGCCGTTGAGCACCGGAAATGTTCTAGGCCCCGAAAATGGTAGAATTTCTATGAAATGGAATTCATTGATTCGATCTGCTCTAAACAAGACAGTGCCCACCACAAAGAAGAACGTCCAAGAGGCGAAAGTGGGGGAGAAGCAAAAGGTTTATCCATTCAAGGACGGCGATTCAAGAGAAAGCGTCCCACCGGACTTCAAGTGCATCATCAGTAAGCAGATGGTGGGAATTTTCATCTCCGTATGGATGCGAGCCGATCTCCGGTGGTATGTCCAGAATCCAAGCGTCTCATGTGTTGGTTGTGGGATCATGGGTTGCCTCGGAAATAAGGTATGTTACTCTTCTTCTTTTTTCCCCTTAAAACCAAACTTAGAAAATAATATCAGACCATTAAAACATATATAATATCAATGCATTCCAAAATGGAGTCTGAAAATCCCATTTTGAATACATCTTAGATTCCCACCCATTGTCTTTGGATGGTGCTAAATTGGAGTAAACCTTGGCTTACGCTGTATCCGTCGAAGTTGGGCCCATTAACATAAGTTTTGTTATATTATTATTACTGTAAAAACATCTCTTGATTTTGAATTTTTACTTAAATTTCATGAATGCAATGTTCAATCAATGGCCATTAGGCCTTCTTGATCGTAGCGGTTCGAAATCCCAGGTACTCCCCACATCAGCTTGTTAATCAAGCTTCTAATCTGTTACATATTACTATTGTTGTAATTATTATGATTATTCTTATTATTACTATTATTGTTGTTGTTGTTGTTGCTGATGTTGCGGTTGTTATTTATTTCAAGAAACCATTTTTTGACCATTTAAGTCGAGAGTTTTTTTTTTTTCCCACTGTGGGAGAGTTGATAATCTAGCCGTTGCATTGATGGATTGGAGTCTATACATAAAAGGAGATTAACAACCCTACTGCAAGATAAACGAGAAAATCTAACAAAAATCCTACTTATGGTCAAGATGATCACTAGTCCCATAACATTTACCTCTTCATTTAGTCATTCTTCGAGAGTTTTGATCTCCATTTATTTCATGCAGGGCTCGGTATCAGTTCGATTTCTCCTACATGGAACGAGCTTCTGCTTTGTGTGTAGCCATTTGGCATCAGGAGGTAAAGAAGGCGATGAACTGCACCGGAATTCGGATGCCATGGAAATATTATCAAGAACAATCTTCCCGCGTGGCCCATCTCTAGATTTGCCGCGAAAGATTCTCGATCATGAGTACGTTAGATTAGTTAAATTAAACACATGTACTATCGTTCTTCTTCTTCTTCTTTTTTAATTTCCTATGGCATGGCAAGGTGATAGATTTATAGTTGTTTATTATTTAAATAGTCCATTAACCTAATCTTATAACTATTATTTTTCTTATATCATGACTTAGTAAAGTAGTTACTGATTTTAAATGGGCCATGATCTTGATTTGTTGAGAATGATCATGGTTTGTTTACTTACTGTTGGAGAATTGGAGTCCTTGAAAATTTTCTATGTCGTGGGCTATTTTAATTGATAAATAAAATCAATAGGTTCACTAAGGCCACACTGGAGTATAAGGATCGGTACATGCCAACAGATTTACCAGCCTGGCTTAGTTGTGCAAGATCTAATCCGTCCTCCAGGTGGGCCCCACAATGTAGATATCACACCCAGAAAACCAGCCCAATCCACTCATAAGGTGGACCGGAGAACTCAAAAAAAATCGACGGCTAAAGGAAATTTTGCCAAGTTTTTTGAAGCCCTTGAACACTATGTCAATCTGATGACTCGACTGGTTTGATTTTCGAAGTTGGCACGTGTGGTATTGTGTAGATGGGCTGTCTTATACGTGTAGACTCATAAAAGTTCATAAAATCCCTTTCAATATCATAGGCTATTTTAATAGATATGAAGTCAAATTCCATATCATGGGCTAATTGAGAAGTTACGTGGTGCAACTCATTACTACTATATTATATTACAACTTGTGCTTGGGCGGCTAATATCGTTTTCTATATCATTGGCTATTTTGGTTTCTATATAGTAATGATCCGGTGTAGCTCACCTGCACTGTACTTTGGTGCAACTAATATGTATTGGATTCATCGATGGTCTAAAAACTGTTCTAGACCGTCAATCCTTTGAACCCACTTTTGCTGTCGACACTATGAAATTCTCATTAATCATATTAGTTTATATCGATCTGATTTTTGGCCTATTCAGTCATAACCATTCATTTTACTGGACCATAATTATGTGGTTAGGATTGTCCCATAAAAATGGTTTTTGAGAGCCATGAGAAATCTAAGGTGTGGTCTACCAAAAGGACAGTCAAGATCGACAAGAAGATCATTCTAAGGGGGGTGCTATATGGCTAGGTCAACTAACTCAATGCTAGATTAATTGTAAAAGGTTCAAAATATACTACCCATGGATTATTATAAGCAGTTAAAACAAGATAGTATCAACATCATCATTTTTCATCAGGGCGTATTTGGTTGCACCAAATATCATGAAACTCCACACTAGATTAGACTGATTAATCATGGAATATCAAGAAACTTCATGATTTTTGTTGCAACCAAACGCATCCTAAGTAAACAAACTCATTTCAATATTAGGAAAAACTCAAAATATCAAATAATCATATCACCAAATACCACTAAAAATAATCTAAATTCTAGATTATGGGCCTTGGACTAGAATCATAAATTCGCAACATCTTAGATTCTTCATAGATTTCTAACAATCTTCCATCTCTTGCAGTCAGGTAATCTGGTTAGGCGATTTGAACTACCGAATCTCTATGCCTGAGGCGACAACCCGATCAATTGTAGAAAAAATGGATTGGGACATCTTATTAGAACATGATCAGGTATAAACAATTTCATCAGAATGTTCCAAATTATCTAGAAATGATTTTTTTTTCCTGAACATTACCCAAAAATCTCTTTGAATATGTAGCTGAGGGCTGAGCTCTCCGACGGCGGAGTCTTCAAAGGTTGGCATGAGGGGACGATCGAGTTCGCGCCCACATATAAATATTATCCTAACTCTGATCAATATTACGGTTCCGATCAAGGTAAAAAGGGCAAAAAACGGCGTGCTCCAGCATGGTGAGTAGTTACTAAGTATATAGATGGAACAGATCAATACATGTAATCTAATCTTAACCATCCAAAACCTGTGCCCCTCTTTAGATGGGTCACAGCCCAAAAAATCAGGATGACCTAATAATCTTAATCCCTGATTAATGTACCTTTGTTTGTTAAAATTGGACTATTGAATATTTTTCATTTTAGTGGTCCATTCGACAGCCACGAAGACGATTATGTCCAGCTCTTCATGTGGAGTCCGGGTGCATGTATGCCACATAAACAGTGACTGTGTATAAGAATTTTAGATCAATGAGAATTCAGTGTCAAAAAACACTCTTTCCTTCCATCATATTATAATATTCAAAGCATTCTAGACTGAGAAATTCCTAAAAGAGATCGGTTTACCGCAGGTGCGACCGGATTTTATGGCACGGCAAGGGATTGAAGCAAAACCAGTATGGTAGAGGTGAATCCAGGCAGTCCGATCACCGGCCCGTTCAAGCGATTTTCACTGCCGAAGCTCAAATCATGATGAATCCGAAGACCTTCAATAGCTTCTTCTTGTCTGAAACATTCAATCAAGAAGCTAACTGTTCAGATATTTTTTCAAACAATGAGATCTTAAGTAATGCAAGACGGAGTATTCAGATTTAGGGTTTTGGCATAAACAGGTTGTTATTATGGTGCGAGACCCTTCAAATCTTAGAGCTTGGGAAGCTCTTATATGTATGTATGTTTTGGGGAGTACGTACATATATATAAGTGTATGTGTTTTTCTTATGAAGGAGGAGATCATAGTGCTAAATCGCGTTCTCGGCAATTTCACAAGAGATTTTGGCATTTTTTTCCAGATATTATCAAGAAAATCTTGCTGAATATAAGATATTTAAAGGTATCTGTCGAGGTGGTGGCTCTTTGTACGCTTAAAGTCCTGAAGTGTTTTGTTTTGGGAAACGGCTCTCATCCTTAGTTGTGCTTACATATGAAGACTTGTTTGGTAAGCTAAAAAAGGTTGTAAGAGATAAATCTCATCTAGATTGTTGTCTGTCATAACAATGACTTGTACATAAACTGCAATTATAACTAAAGAAGCTCCATGCTTCTTAATGAATGTTGAATGATCAGAAGCACATCTTTGAAACCTGATGTGAAGTACATTACTATGAAATGCTCAAACCAAGCACGATCGGATTGCTTGAGACCGTAGAGTGCGTTTTTCAGTTGGCACACTTTGCCCTCGAATCCAAGGGGCTAAAACCTTAGAGCTTACCGCATATAAATCTCCTCATGTAAGCCTTGGTAAAAGAATGCATTTTCTATGTCGAGCTGATGAAGAGGCTATTTTCGATGTGCGATGATGGAAAAAGGAATAAAAATGGAAGTGAGCTTTTTTGGGAGAAAGATCACGTCTCAACCATACGCACAATAATATTAAAATTAAAAGAAAGTTTCAAAAAAAAAAAATGCAAACAGAGATTTATGTGGTTCCATTTTGGTACATCCACAAATCACACTAATCCACTATATATGCTCAGAGGTAAAAATGAAAAAGCAACTCTCATTACAGTCACAATTCTCTCTCTCTCTCTCTCTCTCTCTCTCTCTCTCTCTCTCTCTCTCTCTCTCTCTCTCTCTCTATATATATATATATATATATATATATATATATATATATTACCCCAAAGGAAATAGGTTTTACATAAAAACTCCATATGAAATTATGAAATTGCCCTCTAGATTGGGGCAATGCCCCCAAACCCCCAAGCAAGGGGGCACTGCCCCTACGACCCCCAGCAAGCTCAGCATGGGACTCAACCAACGGAAGTGCTAACTGGATGAACTATACACCTCTAATGATTAGGCTTCATATATCATAACAAGCTTAGCTACTAGAGAAAATGTACAGTGTAATTAATCTCGAACTTTTAAGTAAAACCTTTGGTAACAAGGTGAGTTTTTTACCAAACAATTGTACCGTATGGATTGTATTTAAGTGTGTAAACCCACTTACACCCCACTATATGATGCTCAGGAGGTAAAGTAACTAACTCCCATGTCCCTTGTCTATCAAGAGTAGCCATCATATGAAACATCATTACCTTTTATCACAGATCTTTTAGGACTTCTACAACTGTAGAAAGAATAGAGGTAGAGGAAATTGTAAAAAGAAATTTACGAAAGGACTATGAGAAACGATAATAAGCGACGTGATTACCAATCGAATTGTAAGTGCTACTACAATCTATGCAATACTGAGCTAGAAGTATAATATAGTATGTTTGGTCTTTCATGTTGCAATGGGAAGATCATTTGCACGAGGATTCTCAGGCTCTAAAGTTGATAATTCAGATGAGGCAGGACAATGAGCCTCATCTGCTATCTTTTTATTTATAGAGGTAGTATAAATAATGACCTGGGATTTTAGTACGCATATGTACACATGCATGCATGTTCACTTGCATTCATTTAAGCATACATAGATCTAACTATCCATTCACGCAATCATAATTTATGCAATATGTTGATATTGACACATGTGATAGCTGATTTGTGTAATTATCAATTATCTGATTTTGTGTGTGTACATGTACACTTGCATTCTTACCACTTACACTATAAGATCGTCCGTTTATCCATAAATTAATTCAAATCTAACCATATAACATATCTTATGTCATGCCCTAAAATTCGAGTACAAAGCGTACACCCTCAGACCCGTGAGTTTCGAGTCATTACTCATACACAAAGTGTACTAACTTCATTCCATTATATGATTATTCAAAGGCAAAAGTAATATTTATTTTTACATTCCAACTAGGTTCATTCACAATCACTCACACAAAATGATTTAAGCATCAACATTTGTTTATTCTCAACATGCATAAACATTTAACCAGCATAACTTAAGCATCATTCATCAGTCAATACAACTTACAAATGAACACTTGTCACAGATGTAAAACAATTCAATTAAATAAAGTCAATCAAATGCAGCCGGTTCCTCTTCTGATAGGTACGGCTACGTCTCATGTGTATCGTGCACCGGTTCAACCACAACTTCTTATTCCTGCGCCAACTCATCAACTAATTACTCATGTATACGATTTTTTCATCAATAAAAATGTAAGCTAACTAGGCTTAGTGAGAAAATCCAGCATAATTCATGCTTATTGAAATTAAAATATAATAGAAACATAGTATGCACAATGATATGGATGCAATGATGCAGACATGCATCAGATGGGATGATCGTCCATCTGCTTGAGTTGGAGATCGTCAACCTGCATTCACCCATTAGGTAGGTTTCTACTTTTCGATAGGCTTGGGCATATCCCGCATCTGGTAACGCTCTACTAGGATTGACATTTCTTTCAGGGAGGGCCCCTAGGATCGACCATGCATTATGTAAATGCAATAAATAATGGACGATATATGAATGTATCATTTTCATAACTATCATAGATATTTGTCTTGATAAATAAATTCAACGTATAATTATAATTTCATGCAATATGGCAGAGATTAGCATATAATTTACCGCATCTACAATATTGTAACAAAATACTCAAATCATTACATCAATTAATTAAACCATCACAAATAATTTATTTTAATTCTAATGAATCATGAGACACGTTGGGTTACTCGCCTGAGTCTATTAGTGTAGAATCCATAAGGTGATTAGGTTGGTTTGAATTTAAAGATTTTATTAATTATATTAACAATATTATTATTCAACTAATTTTATTACAGGGTGGGGCCCACCTTTAATTAACATCCTAGGTGGCCAAACCCTAGATGATGCAGTTGACTCGCTAAGTTACAACCACGTGCATTGAGTCAAGGTTGAGTTGAGTTGAGTTGAGTTGCAGTGAGTTCAGGTTACAAACAGGTGGGTGATCCTCCCATCTTTTTAATTTTTAAATTTATATGGATTTTTTAAAACTCTAAATCAAATTTACTATTTCACTTGAAATTTTCATCTTAAAGCTAATAAGAAAATTGAGAACATTATAAAAATGTGTAGTTGTGATGAATTTGATGTTTGATTTAATATGTTAATTGTGAGATTGCATTAATTTATGTCATGCGCATATGAATATTGAATGAGAAATGAGATTGTGATCAAGTGTGATACCTTAGGTTCCCTAAAATGTCATGCACGGTGTACTGTCTTAAGTTCCTTAAAAGGTATGTTACCTCGAGTTTTCTAAAATGTCGCACATGGTGTACTACCTTAGGTTCCTTTAACGTGTATTTCATGAGTCTCTAAAATGCCACGCACGGTACACTTAGGTTCCCTTAACGTGTATGACATGGATTCCTAAAATGTCGCACACAATACTCTACCTTGGATTTCTTGAAATCATCCTAAAATATCATGCAGGGTATACTGCCCTAAACGTTCCTAAAAGTACACATTGACAAGTGATTTTATTCATTTAAGTTATGATTTAATTAATTGCATGCATCGTATCTCTTGATTTATCATTCATGATATTACTCCATTTATAGCAAAGAAAGCAGACATATTTTAAGTATCATATTCATCAGCAATAAGAAGTCTAACGTTGTCATGGTGTGCACTTAACTAGACATTGTATAAGCAGTAAGAGTAACCAATAACTATATAATAAACTCATGTAGAGATCACTAGACTACGGTGAAGTGGATCCTTCGTCATAAATGGCATTTCAGAAGCTACTATTTGTTATAGTGGCCAAAACTTAGAGTTGGTTGGGTTTGTAAATGTAGATTATACAGAAGATCTATTATTAGTTACATTTGTTCTCTTTGTCCAATGATGCAGTTAATTGGATGTCAAGATTGTAATCAATGATGGCTTTGTTTATTATAGAAATAAACTGCACGTCATCTATGCAAGCATGCAAGAAAAAATTTTATTTAAAATGTTATTAAAAGAATTAAAATTCAAGCAAAAGGTAGTAATGATTCATTATGATAATCAAAATACATTACACTTGGCTAAAAATCTAGAATTTCATACTTAAGAAAAGAACGGTGATGTACAATTTTACTTTATTCGTGTTGTGGTGGAAGATAAACCTCTTTATATAATACATTCACATCAATGACAATAAAGTGAATATGCTAAGAAAGCATATTATAATAAAGAAGTTTATTTAATGCAGGGCTTCTCTTAGACTTGTTAGTGATGTTTGAACGGTTTTGATTTAGAGTATTTTTCGTATTGTTAGAAAAACTAGTCTTTAAATAGGAAAATTAATATTGAGACAGTGGCTCTTTGAATTCATAAACACATATAATGTTTCCTTTTAGAAAATAGTTGCCTCTCCTTAATTGGTGTGTATGTATGAAGCTTACTTTCTCTAGGATTTGGTTGATGCACTCTCTTATGATGTTTTGACTATATAAGAAAACATATATATATATATATATATATATATATATAGAGAGAGAGAGAGAGAGAGAGAGAGAGAGAGAGAGTTTCCTACGGTGTCTTCTTGATAAGAAGTTCCTTAAACAATGGAAGAGTAAATGAAAGAGGTAAACTTTGTATGCTTGTTTTCTCTTGTTTTAATAAAGAAGAAAACATCCTGTTTTTAAAAAAAAAAATTATTATTGGGTTAGCTTATCAGTACACACTCCACTGTTAGCCACCGCCACTAGGGAATCGATACCATGACATCAAGTGTTGAAATGAGGTATCTTCTTTTAGTCTACCACTTGAGATATGAAACCTTCTATTGTTATCCCATAGACGTAGGAATATTACTAAACCATATAAATTTCTATGTATCTTCTCTTATCTTTCTCTTTAGCTTTTAGATTTTGGTTTGTCACTATTCTTTTTGTAATTTTGCTTTACTCGCGTGGGTTGTGTGTGGATATTTTTCCACAACAATATCTACTAAAAAAAAAAATTACCAAATATCTCGAAATTTTAATATTTGGTGCAACTAAAAGTAGTTAAAATAATTTTAAACGTTAAAATATAAACTAAATTATATTGACTTTCAAAACATTTTGTATTTAAATCATGATAATTTCACAATAAATTTGTGAAAAAAATAATAACTATCAAATTTTTAAATATCTCATGGTAATATCATTTAATCAAAATCCATAATAAAATTTGGAAGAATTCCAAAGTTTCGGGGATATATATTTGTTACAATGGAGGAGATATCCCCGGTCCCGATTGTTTCGTGTTCCACATGTGTGAGAACATTGATAAGCCCCACATGCATGCAGACATCCCAACGTGTGCTACATGTGTGAGAACGAGTGCTCGCGGGCTGGTGGGCCCCACCATAGATTCCTTGGCATCAGGCCAGTAGATCATCAAATGGGGGTGGCTTATATAGGAAAAAAATGGACAGCTAAAGGGGCAGGATCCATCTTTGACACACCCATGTCGGCTACCAGATGAGTTGAATGACCTGATCTTACCAGGTTACCTACACAGTGGGCCCCACCTAACTAATGGTTTAGATAACAAACATGTGGCAGACTTCGGCACTGTGCCTGCATTGAGATTAGCAAAACTCTATATATATATATATATATATATATATATATATATATATATATATATATATATATATATATACCCACCATGATATATGTCAAACATCAACACCGTGCATTTGATGGGTCCCCTTTAAATTATGGGATATCTCAAAAATCAGCCGTATATGGAACTCAGGTGGGCCATACCATCTAAAATCATGTGAAAACATGCCTAAAACATATAAAATCACTTGGTGGGGCCCACTTGAAATTTAGATGCATCTGAAACTTGGTTTGACCCCTCATCCAAGTGGGACACACATAATGGATGGGCTGGATTTGTGAACTACATCTCAGCGGGCTCAACAAGTGATTATGAATGTTTTAATGGAGGGTAACCCCTCTCAACTTTTGTATGTGGTGTGGCCCACACAATTCAAGGATTGAATTGATTTTTTAAGTCATGGGCCCACCATGGAATGGTGCATCTGATTGATGGGGTAGATGTTGGACACGCATCACGGTGGGGCCCACACACCTCCACCTCATGGGAAGTTCTCATGAGCTCGACCACATAAAACCTTTTCATATATATATATATATATATATATATATATATGTTTTTGTGTGTGTGTGTGGGGGGGGGGGGGAAGGCACTATGCGCTCAAGCTCATGGCTCCATCTCATGCGGTCGAGCTGTGTGGGCCCACCGTAATGCTTTTCGAAAATCTACCCCATTAGTCAGATGCGCCATTCTACCGTGGACCTAGATCTCAAAACTCAAGTCAATCCGTGAATTGTGTGGGCCACACCACATACAGAAGTGGAGAGGGGCCGTGCAACCATTAAAACATTCATAATCATTTTTTGGGGCCCACAAAAGATATGTTTTACAAATCCAGCCCATCCATTATGTATCTCCCACTTGTAAGAGGGTTCAGACCAAGTTTCAGCAGTATTCAAAACTCAAATGGGCCCCACCAAGTGCTTTTATATGTTTTAACGGTGTCTTCACATGATTTTAGATGGTATGGCCCACCTGAGTTCCATTTACGGCTGATTTTTGGGATATCACATTATTTAAAGGGGAACCATCAAATGCACGGTGTTGATGGTCGACATGCATCACGGTGGGGCCCACACAGCTCAACCTCCGATAAGCTTACTGTGAGCTCGGGCGCATAGTACCTTTTCCACATATATATATATATATATATATATATATATATATATATATATATATATATTCACTTTGGATTTAACACTGAAACAATGGAAACGCCTTATACAACAAAAGCAGGCAATGATAGGTGGGCCCAACTGATGGGGTTCAACGAAGTTGCTTTTTATTTTTATCTCGTTGTATGATCTGACCATGTCATTATCATAAATTATGAAGGAAAAAAAAAAAAAAAAAAAAAACCACTAGAAACGGACGAGAAAATAAATGGCATGTGATTGGACCCAAATAAGTGGCCCACCCAACATGAAATCAGCTGTTTTAGCTGCATGTAGGTGGCCTTTGGTATGAGGCTCATCCCACGCTAGCTTCTTCTTTTCTTTTTTTATTTTATAAGAGGCATCTGACCCTTTCTGCTAAATTTACGAACGTTCGTTTTCCATTGAGTGGCCTATCTATCATTGGGCCCATTGGGCTAATATCAAAGGGTATGGGCATGAGGTGGAGAGAGCTTTCAGTGGTCAGGTGGTTGATAGATCACGTCCATTCATCCGTTGGCCGGGCACACCATAAACGTTCCTTGAAACAAAAAATCTGGCTGGTGCACTTGTTAGGTAGGCCAGACATTTAGGAGAAAATGGATGGCTAGGAAACAATGAACAATGGTCCATGTTCGATCTATGTATGTTGCCTAGGTGATTTTTGGACCAGCTCTTGATTAATAAATGGCAAGGATCTGTCATTCGTAGTCCCATACCATTTCATTAATGGACTTTGCCCCACTGCATGTGTATATTAATCAAATCTTTTGTAACAACCCATTGGAAATCGATTCATAAGATTCGGACAGTGGTGCTCCACATCAGGGCCCACCATATGAACAGTCTAGATCTTCCGGTCATACAGAACA
Organism: Magnolia kwangsiensis; assembly: GCA_037074715.1. NCBI lineage: Eukaryota > Viridiplantae > Streptophyta > Magnoliopsida > Magnoliales > Magnoliaceae > Magnolia > Magnolia kwangsiensis. Next base: position 13,469,204 of record CM073577.1, on the reverse strand, counting down.
CCACACGCTCCGTCATGGATTAGCTGGCCTTATGAACGGTTGTGAAGGCCTACATGGCCCACGAGAAGTTTTTAATGATCAATTACCACTGTTTCCTGTACTATGGTCCACCTGAGATTTGGATCTGCTTCATTTTTTGGATCATGCTCTAAAATGAGTTTTCAAAATGGATGGACAGCGTGGATGTAAGACACGTGCATGACAGTGTGCCCCCCTGTCAAAGATCCACCCACCTCGTTGGATCCGGGCATCCACCGAAGCTGCTCCGCACATAGTCAGGAGCAGACCTCCCGAAACAGCATGTATAACTCATAAATAAGAGAGTAGGACCGTCCATTAGCTGCACCTAAAATGGATGGTGATCTATTGCTAAAATGGATAGTGATCTATTGCTAAAATCGGTTCCATACTCTAATGTATGAGTTATGCATACTGTATCGGGAGGTCTGCACATGACTATCTGCGGCACCGCTTCGGTGGATGCCCGGATCCACCAAGGTGGGTGGATCCTTGACTGTGGGGCCCACCTTGATGCATGTGCCTTACAGTCACGCTGTCCATCCGTTTTGAAAACTCATTTTAGGGTATGATTTCAAAATTGTAAATCTAAATTTAAGATGGACCATAGTACAGAAACAACGGTAATTGATTATTTAAAATTTCTAATGGACCATAAAAGTCTTAGATCAAACTGATATTTGTATGGTCTCTTCATCTAAGTCTTTGTGACCTTATCAACAGGTTGGAAGGCAAATAAATATTCAAGTGGCCCATAAAGTTTTTAACGTGGGGATTCCAATTACAATTGTCACTATGCTCTACCTGTGAGGGTCCTTACTCTTGCTCTGGTAGTAGACTCATCGGGTCAAGGGTATGAGTACCCATAGGTGGTGAGTGCCTGTGTGGGGGTGTGTGTGCGTGCGTAAAAAAATTAAAATTAAATTAAAAAGAAAATTTAAAAAAAATGTTCTACCTGAGTTTTGGATTTGCTTCATTTTGTGTATCATGGTGTAAAATGAGTTTTAAATGAATGGATAGTGTGGATGTAAGGCACATAGATCACATTGGGCCCCACAGTCAGGGATCCACCTGCCTCCTCCTATGTGTTCGTGAGGGATACACAATCATTTTACACGGTACACTCAAGGACGTACAGAAACTTACGAATTAGGACGTGGTGGAATAATCGAAATGGTGATCCCTCATGTACCATATCATAGGTTTTATTTGTATTTGCCGAATCAACTTGAAATTATAATAGGAGAAAATTCTTAATACGTCCATCAGGTCGGACCCACCACAAAGCTTTGTTGGTTAAGCTTCAGATGTTGGTCTGGATCAATGGATTGGATTCTCTAAGTGTGTCAAAGTAACTAGGTGCCTTACAACTAGTAGTTCTCTCGAAGCACACTGGAGTATTTCTCACATATAGATGGCCCACAAATTACAGATGAAAATCTGGTATTCTGCCAACTTTCCAAAAAGAGTGGACGCTAGGGATTCGTGGACATCGGTAATGAAAGGTTGGATATGTTCGGTCCACGATGTGAAGTGTACCAATTGGCATCCAAAAATATCTTCTTGCAGGAAGCGGATGGAAGTGGACAGGCTGGTGTACCAGCCACAACCAACTTTTCTGGTGTGCTGATGTCATCAAGTTATGTGGGTCCCATCTAGAGGTATGAGTTATATCCAAACCGTTTGTCCACTTGACGATCTTGTGGTAAGGCTTAAGCCAAAAAATAAGACAGATCCAAAAATCAAGTGGACCACACTGTAAAAAGCAATGGGGAATTCAACGTCTACCATTGAAATGCTTTTGTGGGTCACATAAATTTTGGATCCATATGATATTTGTTCTTACTCTTCATCTAGGTTTTTGTGACTTTATGAACAGATTGGATGTAAAATAAACATTATGGTGGCCCTATGAATGTTTTAACGGTGAGAATCATTATCCCACTGCTATTTGTAGTGTGATCTACTTGAGATTTGGATATGACTCATTTTTGGGATCAATATCTAGAATGATCTCGCCAGATGGATGAACGGCATGGATATTATAAATACATCATTTCGGGCCCACGTAAATTTGATCTCCTTTAAACGGCTTGTACAACTCGGATCTCCTTTAAATCCTCCCCCGCCCCATTGCTTTTTACAGTGGTCCACTTGATTTTTGGATCTGTCTTATTTTTAGGCTTAAGCCTTACCACAATCTCGTCAAGTGTACAAACGGTTTGGATATAACTCATACTTCTTGATAGGACCCACTTAAATTGGTGACGTCAGCACACCAGTCAGGTTGGTGGTGGCTGGTACACCAGCCAATCCGCTTCCCTTCTTGCATGGGAAGAATTGGACTGGGATGACATTCACCACCATCTTTTAAGTTGGTCTATCTCACCCATCGTACATGTTTGCATGCATTCACGTCCACTCAGTCTATCCAAAATTGTGGGGTCCATGTGAATGGACCCAAGCCCAAAAGTCATACTGATCGAACGGTGCCAACCATAGTCTAATTATCAACTTGGGCGAGTCCAATAAGACTTGCCATGGGACCACTGTAAATGTACCAAAGTCCAAAAATTACATTTGTTGAACGGTTTGGATTTTATCCTCCAAACCATAGATCTAGTTTATTAAAGGTTTCTTTAGAACATGGGATTAATATGGTATTGAAGTGCATAGGATGGAATTGATATCATTATTACATAATGATTATATGTCTGAAAATATTATGATATTCCGACTTTTCAATCAAATTCTTCGTTTTAGAAAAACACACGAGCCTTTGTCGGGTCTCTACCCTCGCATGAGTTTCAATACCATGTTAAGGGTTTTGAGTACCCATGGTGAAATCTCATTAAGGCGTGTGGACTATGAAATTGTCAACAAATGAAATTTGACAATTGACATGCATCAACATGGGGCTCGCATATACAATGGCTTTCAAAATCTATACAAAATCTTACTGTATTTTTTACTGAGACTTGATAATATGCTACCTGGATTAATGTAAGGTTTTTTATTGTTTTCAAATGTTGGATGGTATTTACATTGTAACAAATGTAATTTTATGTTATCTAATTCCATCTATTCTCACATTCTAAACAAGCCATTGACAACATCGTTGTTGTTATATGTGAAAGAGTATATAGATGTCCTGAATAACCTTTAACATGACCTAAATAGCTTGAACATTTTAATCTAGAAAAATACAAAAAATTTCAAGATCAAGCCATTCATAGTCTAGTATTCTATATATATATATATATATATATATATATATATATATATATATATATATATATATATATATATATATATATATATATATATATATCCACTTGAGGATTTTCTTAGGTACATCTGTGACAATATTTGAGATTTATTTACCATTTGGGGATGCAAATTTTTATATTGAAACTCAAATATGATAGTTGATTGTCCTAAAGACAATTTGTCATTTTCCTTCTTTTACATTTGCTAGGACTTTAGGGAAGGACAATAAATCTATATTAAGATATTAAATATTCATGTCAAGACATGAACTTTGAAATACATCATTTTTCCATTTTAAATTTTTCTGATTACGCGTACTACACTAATTTCCAACAAATGTCATACACAGCGCAGCTTGATCGTTACACACGTTGGTATTATAGAGAGTTCAGGTCCTTGTCTATCTCAGCAAGTAGGGATATATTGTGGATCAGGTGGAGTGACCATACAAGTTTTTGGCCACATTTGGCTGGTCATGTATCAATTGACCTGACCACATGGAAAGAGTAAGGTAGAAAGAGATGGGTGAGACTCCGTGAAGGGAAGATTGCAAGCGACATCTAGATAAAGTGAGTGAGCGGGTGTAGACAACATGCAAAAGAAAGAAAGAGGTGGGTTGCAATGACAGAGAGAGGGGAGAAATGGAGAGAAAAAGGTGGGCCGTATACATAGAAAAGGGAAAGACTAGTCAAATAAAAGTAATGAGATTTATACTTTTAATGTACCCTTTTTAAGTAAAATTTGAACAGTAGGTTGTTAGCAAACTATATGACTCCAATTCATTAAAATAACTTTTTCGTTAATGCAAATTCCTTTTCATGTCCCTAGAATAATCAAAGTTGGGTGATTTGGCCAACCAATCATATAGGTACAACTTTCCAAATATATGATGGGTTATGCTCAGGTTGATATGGAACCCTCCCGATCCACCCCATGAAACTTTTAAAATTCATTTGGAAAGAATTTGGATCCCTTGCTTGCTTCAAGTAGGAAAATCATACTTGTTGCAATCTAATTGGGCTACAACGCCACACACTATATTTAATGCAACAATGTTGATAACGACAGTGATGACATGTACCCATCACAATGTAGGAAAATAAGAATTTCCTGCTTATGGCAAGCAAGTATCGGATTCATTTGGAAGTGGTCCATCAAAAGAATTTTTTCAAAAAAGAGGTTGAAAGCCCGCTTTTTTCGGTTGGCTCATTCAAAACCAATCAGATTAGGTTTTATGGAGTCAGCATATTAAAACGGCATGTAGACCTCAAACTGCCCTTTGGAGTGTAAGGGCCTTAATTAGTAATAGAAAGCTTTACTTCTCTGGGCCCTTGAACACTACCGTGGGCCCTAGGTAAATGGGTCATGTTGAATGGGCTTCAGCCTAATTATGTCAATATCAGGCCCATTTAGTGGATCATGAACTTGGGATTCCTGTCATGGGTTATGGATCTAGATCAAGTTTAAATTCTTGGCCCATCTGCCTAACGAGTTGGATTTGAGATTGAATTCTTCACCCTTTTGGTAAATAGACCAGGCCGCACTGATCCTAATCCGTCACTGCCTGAGATATGATAAATTTGTTATGCATCCAAACGCAAGTGGTGTCCCAATGCATATGCTGAAATGGGGTATGTGTGGATCATAAATTCTTTTCTTGGGGCTTCTCATAAGATAAGTGGTCTGGATCAATGAAACATGGGGCCCCACAAACCTTGAGAGGGGCCGGAGACGGCCCATCAACCTTTCTGGGCCCAACCTTTTATTAGCCTAGCTTGGGCTTAATTTTGAGAACAACATGTCGGTACCGATCTTTAATTTCAGGCTCAAGAAATAAATGAGCCGGGCCAGAACCCAATGGCAGACCGGCCCTCCCGCCCACGACTTTTAGTCCCAATTGATAAATGGGCTGATTGCACACATACGTACCACCTGGCCCATCTACAATGACCACTTATCATTGGAGATGTGAATGGGCAAGGCTGGTCCGTCGGGATTCCAGGCCAGGCAAACTGGCAGGTGGAATTGGACCGCGATTTGAGACCTATGCGCCACGAGAGTGGGCCAAATTTGTTAAACTTTTCTATTCATGGCTCTCGTGGGCCCTGAATGGGCCTATTTCAAGTGGGGCAGCACCAAGTTCTATAATCCATTTAGGTGATCTGAACTGTTCGTGATCGTAAATCTCTGGTCGGTGTCATGTGAACTGATGGTTTGATGAAGAATCTACATTCAATGAAAAAGGTCCTTAGATCATAGAGTGGGATTTCTGACGAGGGAGCCGCAGATGGGACTACCAGATGGGTAAGTGTGGCCCACCTAAGCCCACCTAAAGGCTTCAATGAAAGAAGTCGTCAAAGATGTATAAGGAGGGTCCCATTTATTGGGAAGCCCAAAAAACAGGCATGATTTTTCAGGACTTGGAATCATGCCCAGCCCATCTGTTGCAAGTTAAGCCTTCCATATGGTTTCAATGACCATGTCTTCCATCTTCATAGGCGGGGCCAGCGAGTCGAAATGGACCTGCCTTGGCCTGGCCCTAGTCCCCTGAGCCCTGATCCTGGCCCTATATGACCAGCTGTTAAATTTAGGCTTAAATCATCAAAGGGTTGAAATAGGTCTATCTAAAAATTTATGTGCATGTCCATCTACAATGAGTCCCATTGCATAGATGGTTTTGGATCATTGAATCATTATCTGAATCCAACAAGTGCCTTTTAAATTACCCCACACACACTATATATGTATATAGAGAGAGAGAGAGGTATGCTTACCTGCACACGAGTTCCCATAATATTTTAAGAGAACTTTTTCAGAACTCATCCTCTCGTAAAATTTGAACCGTCTACGTGATGCAGCACCCCATGAAATTCCTAAGGCTCGACTTTCACCCTGATCCAAAACTTTCCGTGGGACATGGAAAAAGAGTCTTTTTCCATGGCCCACCAAAGCTTTAGATCAAGGCAAAAGTTGGGCCCCAGGGATATCATGGAGTGCTGCATCATATATGGTTTAGATTTTATGCTCATATTATGGGAGATATAGTTTTGAAAAAGTTCCCACAAGTTTTCTCTCAATGTGTGTGTACACGCGCACCGTGTGTGCCTATATATATATATATATATATATATTCTCACCTAAACTTTATGAGAACTTTTGACATGTGATGTGGGCATAAAATTCAAAGGATTCACTAGATGAGTCACCTCATAAAACCTTGATGCTAACTTTTTTATTTGATTCAAAATTTTGGTAGGCCGTAAAAAAGTGGGAGGCAAATCAAGGGTTTGAAAGTTTTCACTTTGTTATGACCCACTAGATTTCTTACCCAAGCCAAAAAGCTAGCCTTGTGAGTTTCATAAGGTGACTCATCTAGTAGACCGTGAGGATTTTATGCCCACACATCATGTGTCAAAAGTTCTCACTAAGTTATTGTGAGAAACGGTTCTCAATAGAGCAATTTTTGTGTGTGTGGGTGGGTGTGTTTTTATAAAATCGTAGCCCATTAGATGAATGGACCAGGCCAATGGGCTGATCTAGGCTGGGCTGGGCCATTTATCACTCACCTAGGCCATGCCATTAGGCCTAGTTTAGGAGCCAAGCCTTGGCCCCACAGAGTTGGGCATTGGCATTACTACAAGAAAAACACTATGATGAATGGCGAGGATTATGTCTCAATGGGCCCATCTGGCCTTCTAACATTTAGGCCCGCCCGTACTGGGCCTGGGCCTTAACGGGCCTAAAATTAAGCCCATTTAATAACTGAAACCCTCTTAGATTTCATTTGAAGCCCATCCTTCAGCCCGGTTCAGTCCATTTATGCATGAAGTTTTTTGGCCTGTTATGGAGCTGGGCCCGGATTGGCCCTCAGTTTTACTTTGTGGAGTGGCATTGGACAAACCTCAGCCGGGCCCAGGCCCGTTGATTGCCCTAAAAATGTCTCATCGATTCAAGTACATGTGTCAACATGGAACATGTGTTAAATCAGGACCATCTATCAGGAGGGATTCATTTTAAGCGTGACCTGACCCAAAAGTCAAGCAGGTTCCTTTATCAGGTGCATCACAACTGTAGTCGTTGGTCAGTTTTCTCAACCGTCCTTTTTAACGGACACCTGTCGCCCTCCTGATGAGTAGTTCGACCCTATTTTTGGGTCAGGACGTGTTGACCCACCTGATGTATCGCTAGGATCTCCTACGCGCTATGTGCTATTTAATTAACGATCTTCAAGGAGATGGTAGGAACGGAGATGGATGCACGACAGTCGGTGAAAGAAGATGTAGAAAACTGATGGATAGGATTGCCTGATTAGTGTGATTTCTCAAATACGATCCATCCATGATATTGCTTAGTAACGAATGGCGCCGATCCATCTCCATCCCTGTCCCACTTACTGTGGACAAATGGCTCTACCATATTCCATTTCGAATAGAATTACACGATACATGGCCAGCTTTTTTGCACGGTATACAGAGGTTTTAAATTCTGAAAAGCTGGGCCACTGGTTTGATAATCCAGACCATTGGCTGTCATGGGCCACCATGAATGTGGGCTATGCTTCAAAAATCTCTACAATAAGTCATCTCAGCTTTCCAATTGGCCTACAGTTAGACAGTTAAGAAGACAATTACAACCAGAGTTGGGCATGAGACCACTCAACTCAACATACTCGACATCTCTTATTTGTTTAGACCCGACTCAACCTGAACCAAGTGGGTGAATCAATCCAAACATTGACTTCGCCCAATCTGAAGTCAAACCGAGTTAAGTCCAAGTCACTCAGTAATTCAACTCAACCCAAAATCTAACTCATTTGTACTCGACTTGATCCGAAACTGGACTTGGGTTCAAGTAGTGTGTGTGTGTAAATTTATCTAACCCGTCCTACCCGCCACATGCCTACACCCAACCCTATCTCTCTCCTTGACTCCCTCCCTCCTCCTCTCCCAAGCCCTAAGGTGAAGGCAACGGCTGGAGATGGTTCGAAGCCGACGTTATTCTAGGAATCCTGCGTTAGCAGACCTATAACCTTTATTGATCAAAGATCTTCCTATTCAGTTGTTGAAAGATAGATGCTGATAACGTTTCCAAATGAGAAAAAATGACTCTTATAATATAACTTTCTGTTGATTTTTGCAGGATTGGTAAGGCTATTCTCCTTTGATGTTCTACGAATCTACATATCTCAAGAAGAACGAGATAGGGTGACAAAAAGAGATAAGCATTATTACTCGATGAGTTCAGAATGGATGAACATAGAGGCAAAGAACGTTAATGGACATGAAGAACTGCCCCTACGGAAGAGACGTCAGCTCTTATATGCCTAGCCCATGTCGGCTCAATAAACACACATGAACACGACCCAAGGCATAGCATAAATGAGATCGTTGATCATATCATTTATAATATATGTTGGACTTTTCTCGATGCTTTTGGGTGACTCACCAACCAACCCAGCAGTGATCGATGACAGAATGGTACAAACAAATCAAAGTCAGTAGAGGCCGATCAAACCGTAAACTAAGGAATCGAACCGGCTTTTCATCTAGAAAGAGCCTTGCGAGGACAAGTTGGTTCGAGCACCCGTTGGTCAAAGGAAATGGGAGGCCCAGATTCTAAATCCCTCACGATGGAAATGTCATATTCCGTAAGCAATAGCGAAAATCCTAGCAAATGGAGGAGCAAGTGAAGGCAGCAAGAAAATAGCTGCAGCTTCAAAGCCGATGCATGAAATGAAGGAATGCATTTGTCGACATCCAGCTGATACATAGGTCATTTTCTAGCGGCAGCAACTGCGCCTAATTTTGAGGTCCCCTTCGATCCACTCCCCCTAATGCGCCAAGGGAGTTATCAAGGCAACTATCCTTAGCTCTATTTTTCTAAAGGGAAAGATAAATAACATACTTTTCTCTCTAGACCAGACGGCTTCGATTAGCAGAGGGAGAAATAGATATGTTGGGTGAGGGTGAAGATGCACCGGAAATAGAACGTGGAGCCAACAGGATCTGGAACAGGTCTAATTCGATCTGCATCTGGATCTGGCAACTAAAGTTCACTACAAATAACTAAGCCTAGTACTAGTGCACTACTTTAATTTTGAGTCAAGGGAAAGAAACCGTGTAGTAAAATAACTCACTCAGAACTCTACTCATCTACGTTTTGACCACTGAAACGGAAGCAAACTAATGAGAAATTCTCGATCATTCTACTGTATGTGGATGACCTCATCATCACACACTATTGAGAAAGCAAACGGTCAGCGCGAAGGTTCAAGACTTAGTCGGGCGTTAGCGAAGCGGGAAAAACAAGAAATCGTCATCTTTCTTTTTTATAAGAAAATATACCCCTTGTTAAATCATCAACAAAGATGTGAGTCACGCGATAGAAGCAAGCACAACTTGATCCGTGCACGTGATAAACTCCACAACGCCCCATCTAAAATAATACGTGGGTCATGACAGCGCTAGAAAGAGGGTCTTATTGAATGCAGGATGGTTCGGTCTCGTCTCCCCCATGTTCGGTTCAACAGGTTCATCAATTCGATCCACCGCTCGAGCGCCTGAAGTAGCTATTGCTCAAGTACCTACATGATAGCATTCAACAACCTAATGAACTGAGCGGGACACTGGATGAAAGGGGGGCACACTGTGCAAGTATGAGAAATTGGCCCCGCTCTGCTTTATTAAAAGCAAGGACCGCTACGGGAGGTCGAATCAAATAAGAAGAGATGGGTCAGCGAGCAGGTGTTCCCCATCTTTATCAAAGGCAAACATCCCCCATGTTATTCAGCCACTCTTCCTGACAAGAGTAGGCAGCCTGCATAACAACAGCAGGCAGGAGGCATAGTGCATGGGACCAACCACTTCATTTTCTCGCCACGCCAGCCACTTCATTCAATCATATGTTCTATTCCAGGACAAGTTCGATTACTTGTTTTTCTTTCTAGTTCAGTGCGGTACCACCAACGACTAGCAACGCCGGGGGAGCCGGCTAACAAGCATCCCACACCCAAAAGGTGCGCCACATAGGTCTTCCCCAAAACCCCCCAGTCACTAAGGTAAACAACATAGAAAAAGCACCCATTTCTATACTGGTTCCGGAAGAGCAAAGAAAAAGGGGCATAGCTCTATAATTCGGATTAGGTTTATCGTTGGATGAACTGCATTGCTAGCGGTACAGGTGCAGTTGACTGCTAGGCATAGGTGACTTCTTGTTGTTCACTCCCCAAGTGCAGGGTTGTGATGTAGTAATAACTCGGTAAGACCGAGGTCGAATCCCAAGGGACTGAAACTTGTACGTTATCTAAAATTAAATAGAACTAGAACTAGGCTAAGATGAATTCTAAATCAATTAGCAATGGTGGAATACTTGTAGAATAATTAATCTAAATCTTAGGAAAAAAATCAGAGATAGGAAACTAGGGATTCAGAGCGAAATTTCAGTCAAGAATGAGTGGTTTTGAACGTCCATTGACGTGGCCCAGAGAAGAAATCACAAAAAGATCAGATTTGAACGCTACCGGGCAGCCCTTTTGTGGCCTCTGTATCTCACACGTGTGCACGCATGAGTGCAAAAGGTCAGCATGGTTTTGTAGTTCTCGAAGCCCTCTACACGGTGGACGGATCAGATTGGCCATACGAGCAATGGGTGGGGCCCACTACCGTTCGCAAAAACGGCCAGCGGCCGTGCGTCCGCTGTGCAATTTTTTATTTTTTTTTCTTTCTTTCGGTCAGAGACGGTCAAGCCGTCTCTGACACTTGCCATGCACGGTGAGTGCACATGTGCACTGTACACACTCATCTCATATGGGGTCCATTGCACTGTTTTGGAGAAATCTGCACCGTCCATCTGTTTTGACTCTTCATTTAAGGCGTCAATAATAATTTTGAGACAATTCCAGATATCAGGTGGGCCCAGAATCAACAGTTTATGGGCTAATCTGTCAGTTGGGACATTTTTCGAAATCTTCAATGGCTGAAATTTTATATGTACGGTTAATTTATGGTCCTCAGGCGACGTATGAAGTTTCAAGGCGAACGGATGGTGGGAACCTAGTGATCTTGCATTTTGGACGTCCTTCAGGCCACTTGAGCTTCAATTTCTAACTTTTCTCGGATTTCTGACCGTGTATATTTGTCAATCTTGGTCCCCTGGAGTGTGTTCCTTGCCTTTGGCGTCATCAGATCGTTAAATCTCAACTTTTAACGTCCTTTTTCCATCCATGCTCATAAAATCACTTTGCCACACAAGAATGAGAAAACGAGCCATTAGACAGCATTATATTCGTAAATCCAGACAATATCTGGGGTCTAATATGCAATATTTGACCCTCAACACAACCCCCAACCAGCATTTTGCTAGTCCCGAGCAAAGTATGCGAAAAATAAGTTGAGAATTATAGGAGAACTTTTTATGAAATCGAGTGAGATTTTGAACAAAATATGAGAAATTTAATATTCATGAATGTTAGAAATTGTATTCTCCTGAGCTCAAGCGCACCGTAGACTTCATAATCAAGTGTAAAGCATTAATCCATCAATTAGAAAAATTTTAAACATTGAGATCCATGGATGTATAGTGTAATCTCAGCTAATCACATTAAGATTGAATTTGTTATTTTAGGATCTCATTGGTAACCAGCAAGAGAATTCATGATAACCAAACTTGCCTCATAAATTTCATCTTTTGATCTTTTCAACTTTTTATTTTTTCATTAATAGTCATGCCAAAAAGAGGAATCAAATCCTTACCAATAGGGAGCAAACCTATGGTGAAGATCGTACACCTGACTATTTTTCACATATCATTCATGGGGAATTAACTCTACACCTATAGGGAGCAAACCTATGGTGAAGATTAATTATCCAACCTTTCCAATTTTTATACCATGATGGCAAGATATTTCAGGCTGGTTCCTTTCGTGCTTAGTGATTACCAAATTAACCCTTCAATATCAGACTGAAGTCTTAACGTGAAAGCGAGATGTGACATGTGAAATCCTGATGCGATCAATGTTTAAAACTTCTAATCATGGCTTAGCAACTCGATCTTAACTATGAAATCTAACAGATACGGAATCCAAGAGTCATAAATCCACCATTATGTACCTTGAAAATCTAAATTAGGGATATCTGTCAAAATCACTTCGAATTTGTAGAAATTTTCAAAAAAAAATTTAAAAAAAAAATTCACAATTTAAAAAAAAAAAAAATTTTAAAAAATTTCACAATTTTTACTCAAGACCAAGAAAATACTGATTAGGAAACCTAAGCTCCCACCCCCAACCTAAAATCTACATTGTCCTCAATGTAAAAGATATGAGCATGGAACAACAAAAGTAAAGTGATGGGAAGATAATACCTGAATAACGAATCAAGAGAGTTTTCAATAGATCACGGCATGGAAGCTTGTCAGCATGAGAGAGAAAGCAGAACAAAAATAACGAAAATAAAATCCTACCTATACCACTTTCGCAGGTGCTCTCGATTGCATTTAGCGTATGCAATAAGCCTTTAAACCCCTAGGTTACCCCTAGTGGACGAGTTGTAGTCTCGTGAGGGTTTACAGTAATGTTACCCACAAACATTGAACTAACTAACCTATGAAAGCGACTATCCTAAACCTATGAAAGCGATAAACCTACTTATACCTCCATCAGACTAGGAGATCAGTCCTGATAAACAGGAGTAATCAGAGGCATGGACATGTCCTCTGAATCAAATGTCTCAACAAATGGCTTTAATCGATGTCCATTAACTTTAAACTCCTTGCCATTGTGGGGATCTCTTATTTCGACGGCCCCATGAGGATAAGCAGTAACAACAATGTAAGGGCCGGTCCAACGAGATCAAAGCTTACCCGGAAAGAGATGTAGTCGAGAGTCATACAAGAGGACTTTCTGACCTGGCGTGAATGATTTCCGTAGAATATGTTGATCATGAAACGCCTTCATCCTGTCCTTGTAAATTCTCGAGTTTTCGTACGCATCGTTCCGAATTTCTTCAAGTTCATTTAACTGAAGTTTGCGTAGCGAGCCAGCGTTGTCCAGATTGAAATTCAGATTTTTGATCGCCCAGTATGCTTTATGTTCCAATTCCACAGGCAAGTGACAGGCTTTCCCATAGACAAGTCTAAAGGGAGATGTTCCAATAGGAGTTTTGAAAGCAGTACGGTACGCCCATAAGGCATCGGTCAATCGGATTGACCAGTCCTTACGATCAGGGTTAACCGTTTTCTCTAGGATATGTTTGATCTCCCTATTGGAAATCTCAGCTTGTCCACTTGTCTGTGGATGGTATGGGGTGCTCACCTTATGCGAGATACCGTATTTCTTCATTAAACCCTCAAATGGTCTATTGCAGAAGTATGAGCCCCCGTCACTAATGATGGCTCGAGGCGTTCCGAACCGCGACAGGATATTTTCTTTCAAAAATTTAATGATCGTGCGATGGTCATTTTTGTGGCACGGAATTGCTTTGACCCATTTAGTGACATAGTCTACGGCGAGCAAAATATACAGATATCCAAATGATTGGGGGAATGGTCCCATGAAATCAATGCCCCAACAATCAAATGCTTCTATAATAAGGATGGGATTTAAGGGCATCATATTTCGACGGGACAATGCTTCCAATTTCTGACAACGCTCACAAGCCTTGCAAAACTCATGAGTGTCCCTGAACATAGTGGGCCAGTAGAAGCCACACTGTAAAATCTTGGCCGTGGTCTTTTTAGCAGAAAAGTGACCACCACAGGCCTGTGAGTGACAGAAGGAGATGACACTCTGATGTTCATCGTCTGGTATGCATCTCCTTAAGATTTGGTCTGGGCAATATTTAAACAAATATGGATCGTCCCAGAAAAAGTTACGCACCTTGGTAAAAAATTTCTTCTTATCTTGTGACGTCCAGTGTGTCGGTATGGCACCTGTAGCAAGATAATTAGCAATATCAGCGAACCAAGGTGAATGGGAGACTCTAAACAGTTGTTCATCAGGGAACATGTCATTGATATGGGTCGCCTCAAGGGAATCAGAGGTATTAAGGCGAGAAAGATGATCGGCCACTACGTTCTCTACTCCCTTTTTATCTTTGATTTCCAAATCAAATTCTTGGAGTAGAAGGATCCATCGTATCAAGCGGGGCTTAGAATCATTCTTAGAAAGAAGATACTTAAGGGCCGCATGGTCTGTATAAATGATGATCTTGGATCCGATTAGGTAGGATCTAAATTTGTCCAAAGCGAACACTATGGCTAAGAGTTCCTTTTCTGTAGTCGAGTAGTTCACTTGGGCAGGATTTAGAGTCCTACTTGCATAGTGAATAACGTAAGGCCGCTTATCTTTTCTCTGGCCTAGAACCGCTCCAAGAGCATAATCAGAGGCGTCGCACATAAGTTCAAAAGGAAGACTCCAGTCAGGTGGCTGCATGATAGGTGCAGTGGTTAACATGCCCTTAAGCTTAGTGAAAGCTTCTTGGCACTGCTCAGTCCACTCGTATGGTGTATCCTTTTGAAGAAGATTACATAAAGGACGAGAGAGGAGACTAAAGTCCTTTATGAATCGTCTGTAAAAGCCTGCGTGTCCTAAGAAGGATCGCACGTCTCTGATATTCTTGGGTGGAGGTAGGTTAGAGATAAGATCAATTTTTGCCTTATCTACCTCGATTCCTTTGGACGAGATGATATGCCCAAGGATAATTCCCTTTTGAACCATAAAATGGCACTTCTCCCAGTTAACTACCAAGTTTTTTTCTTCACATCTTTTCAGCACACATTTAAGACTTGCTAAGCATTCGCTGAAAGATGAACCAAAAACAGAAAAGTCGTCCATGAAGACCTCTAGATATTTCCCCACCATGTCAGAAAAGATACTCGTCATGCATCGCTGAAAGGTGGCAGGGGCATTACATAACCCGAATGGCATCCTTCTGTAAGCAAAAGTGCCATAGGGACATGTAAATGTGGTCTTTTCCTGATCCTCAGGGGCGATTTCAATCTGATTATAACCTGAATACCCGTCAAGGAAACAATAATAGGAATAACCAGCTAGCCTTTCCAGGATTTGATCAATGAAGGGCAAAGGAAAGTGGTCTTTCCTTGTGACAGTATTCAGCTTTCTGTAGTCAATGCACATTCTCCAACCAGTAGTAACTCTGGTCGGCACGAGTTCATTATTGTCATTGGCTACGATGGTGATCCCGGACTTCTTAGGAACTACCTGAGTTGGACTCACCCATTGACTATCGGATATAGGGTAAATGATCCCCACTTCTAATAGTTTGAGAACCTCGGCCTTTATCACTTCCTTCATGTTTGGATTTAGTCTACGTTGTGATTGCCGAACAGCCTTTGCATTGTCCTCAAGATATATACGGTGAGTACAAATCGATGGGTTAATTCCCTTGAGGTCCGCTATCGTCCATCCAAGAGCTCCCTTATGCTCAATGAGAGTAGATATCAGCATACTCTCCTGTTCTTTCTCCAGGTGGGCAGAGATCACCACCGGGTATGTCTCATCTTGACCTAAATAGACATATTTTAAATCAAAGGGCAAAGGTTTTAGGTCAAGCTTCGGTGGCTTGAGGTTAGACGGTAGAGGCACTACATAAGTTTGGGGCAATTCTTCAATGTGTGGCCTCCACCGGTTAACTTCAAGTACCGGTGCAGTATCAAGCATGGCACACGTCTCCCTAATTATATCATCATCAAGATCATGAGAGTGGGCCAGGCACGTCTCTAGAGGATCAGAGGATAAGGTGAGAGGTATTCTATCTTCCACAAAAGAATCAATCATGTTAACATCGTGGAAATCGTCATCATCCTCTGAGTTGCTGTCGTTATTGAAAAAGATATTCGATTCCAATGTCCAATTTCCAAAGGACATAGTCATGACACCATTCCTGCAATTGATAATTGCATTTGAAGTGGACAGGAATGGGCGACCAAGAATGACGGGAATCTGAGTGCTCGTGTCATTGATGGGTTCGGTGTCCAAGATGATAAAATCAACAGGGTAATAGAATCTATCCACCTGGACCAAAAAATCCTCGATGATCCCTCTTGGTATACGAACAGAACGATCAGCAAGTTGTAGTGTGGTTCGAGTGGGTTTTAATTCATCCAAACCTAACTGTTGGTATACCGAATAGGGAATCAGATTGACGCTCGCTCCTAAGTCAAGAAGTGCGTGATCAATTCGATAGTTCCCGATTACACATGATATGGTTCGGCAACCGGGATCTTTGAATTTTTACGGCACATCTTGTTTCAGGATGGCACTCACTTTCTCAGTCAAGGAGATCTTCTTTTGAACATTTTTCCGTCGTTTGGTAGTACATAAATCCTTTAGAAATTTAGCATATGAAGGAATCTGTTTTACAACGTCAAGCAGAGGAATGTTGACTTTCACTTGTTTCAACACCTCTAGGATATCCTGAGAGTTAGATAGACGTTTTGGTTCAACCAACCGTTGGGGAAACGGAGCAACTGGCTTTTCTAGAGGTTCCGGTTCAAATTTTTGTGGGGCGCCACTAGATCCATCATTGTTGTCCTCTTCTGGTTCTTGAGGCTTTTCGGGCCTAACCGGAAGGGTTTTATCAATAACCTTCCCACTCCTAAGAGTAGTGATGGATTTAGCATGCCCCATTTGATTTGAAGAGCTGGGATCACCTGTCTCGTATTGCGGTTTCGGATTAGGGAGTGATTGTGCAGGGAGCATCCCTTTTTCCATAGCCGTCATACGTGAATCTATTTTTTGCATAAAATCTGAAATTCCTTGCATTGTCCGCGCCAGCTCTTGTATGGAAATTTGAACTGATTCTTCTTGAGGTTTTCCCTGATTTGGATTTTGATTGAAGAAACCTTGAGGGGTAGCAGTTTGTCCGTTCCTCCAACTAAAATTCGGGTGATTTTTCCAGCCAGGATTGTAAGTATTAGAGGGTGGTCCATTGAAAGGTCTTTGATAGTTATTTACGGCATTAGATTGTTCATTCAATACATCTCGAAAGGCAGGTATTGAAGGACAATTTTCAGTAGTATGAATGTTGCAATCACAGATGCCGCAAACACTTTCATTAACATTTTCCTTCCTTCCTTCCATGGCATCAAATTTTCTGGTGAGATTGGCCACCTTAGAGTTAAGATCATTATCTTCTTTCAGGAGATATATTCCTCCTTTTTCCCTTGAATGAGTTGGCCTAGACGTAGTGTTCGTCCTTGGGTAATAGTCCCATGATTGTGTTTTTTCAGCGAGACTATCGCGGTAATCCCATACCTCGTCGACATTTTTATTAATAAAATCTCCGTTACACATTGTCTCGACCATTTGGCGCATGGAAGATATTAGCCCATCATAGAAAAAATTCGTAATGCGCCATATTTCAAAGCCATGTTGTGGGCATGCATTAACCAGATCCTTGAACCTCTCCCAACATTGGAAGAATGTTTCATCTTCCTTTTGGGCAAAGTTCATGATTGCTCTCCTGAGGGTAATTGTCTTATGATGTGGGAAAAATTTCTTTATAAATTTCCTCTGCATATCATTCCATGTGCCAATGGATCTAGGACGCAGTGAATGTAACCACGTCTTGACTTTTTCTTTCAAGGAAAATGGAAAGAGTTTCAGCCTAATAGTATCCTCAGATACATTAGGAAAGTATAAGGTGACTATGATTTCATCGAACTCTTTCAGATGCAAGTATGGTTCTTCAGACTCAAGCCCATGGAACTTAGGAAGGAGTTGGATAACCCCTGGCTTGATGTCCATATGTCCTGTATTCTCAGGAAAAATCATGCATGAGGGTGTACTTACCCACGCCGGTTGTAAATAATCTCGTAAAGTACGAGGCGGGGGTGTCTGATGCACTTCATTCTCATCATGTACTTCCTCAACCCCTGGTTGGGGTAGTGCTTGAGGTTGATTTTCAGCCATAACGTCTTCTAACTCAGGAGAATTCAAGTGGTGTCTAGTCCTGCGATGGACAGTCAACCCCTCTACTAATCCTCCTTCAGTCACGAGACGTCGAGTGTTGTCGCGTGCCCAATGGGGCATAAAACACACTCAGTCCTCAAATTCTAACTTAAACCTAAGAGAAAGAAAGAAGAAATCTAGAAAAAGAGAAAGATGGAAAGAAGTTACCAAATTTGGAGGCCTAGGTTAAGAATCTGCAAAACAAAACAAAATAAGTTAGTTTCTAAAAGTAGAAAGTCCTAATTAAAAGTAAACTAATTTCTAGAAAAAAAAGAAGAAATTCTAAAGAAAGAGAAATTAGAAAGAGCTTACTAAATTAGAAGTTTCCTACAAAACAGAAAAAAAAAATTAGGTTAGTTCTAAAAATCAGATAGAATGAAGAATAGTAAGTTTCTAACGTTAGGAAAAATTTCTAACAAGGAAAATAACTACTTCTAAACCTAGAATTAAAAATTCTAAAAAAAATCTAATCTTAAACTAATCCCAAAACTAATTAATTTCAGAAAACCGTAGCCGACAGTCCCCGGCAACGGCGCCAAAAACTTGTTCACTCCCCAAGTGCAGGGTTGTGATGTAGTAATAACTCGGTAAGACCGAGGTCGAATCCCAAGGGACTGAAACTTGTATGTTATCTAAAATTAAATAGAACTAGAACTAGGCTAAGATGAATTCTAAATCAATTAGCAATGGTGGAATACTTGTAGAATAATTAATCTAAATCTTAGGAAAAAAATCAGAGATAGGAAACTAGGGATTCAGAGCGAAATTTCAGTCAAGAATGAGTGGTTTTGAACGTCCATTGACGTGGCCCAGAGAAGAAATCACAAAAAGATCAGATTTGAACGCTACCGGCAGCCCTTTTGTGGCCTCTGTATCTCACACGTGTACACACATGGGTGCAAAAGGTCAGCATGGTTTTGTAGTTCTCGAAGCCCTCTACATGGTGGACGGATCAGATTGGCCATACGAGCAATGGGTGGGGCCCACTACCGTTCGCAAAAATGGCCAGCGGCCGTGCATCCGCTGTGCGATTTTTTATTTTTTTTTCTTTCTTTCGGTCATTCGGTCAGAGACGGTCAAGCCGTCTCTGACACTTGCCATGCACGGTGAGTGCACATGTGCACTGTACACACTCATCTCATATGGGGTCCATTGCACTGTTTTGGAGAAATCTGCACCGTCCATCTGTTTTGACTCTTCATTTAAGGCGTCAATAATAATTTTGAGACAGTTCCAGATATCAGGTGGGCCCAGAATCAACGGTTTATGGGCTAATCTGTCAGTTGGGGCATTTTCCGAGATCTTCAATGGCTGAAATTTTATATGTACGGTCAATTTATGGTCCTCAGGCGACGTATGAAGTTTCAAGGCGAACGGATGGTGGGAACTCGTGATCTTGCATTCTGGACGTCCTTCAGGCCACTTGAGCTTCAATTTCTAACTTTTCTCGGATTTCTGACCATGTATATTTGTCAATCTTGGTCCCCTGGAATGTGTCCCTTGCCTTTGGCGTCATCAGATCGTTAAATCTCAACTTTTAACGTCCTTTTTCCATCCATGCTCATAAAATCACTTTGCCACACAAGAATGAGAAAACGAGCCATTAGACAGCATTATATTCGTAAATCCAGACAATATCTGGGGTCTAATATGCAATATTTGACCCTCAACACTTGTTCCAGCAGGAAAGTGACTTCTATTCTAGGATTTCTAGTTCTTGTTTCTTGAGTCATTAGCTTACCCAAGAGGGGAGGTGTCTGGTTAGCAAGACCAAGGCTCTTCTCTAACTTTGGTAGAGAAGATCGAGTCACTATGAAAGGGTCAGTCAATAGCATAGCTCTTTCTTTCCCACCTTTCGAAGGTAAGGCCTTCTCATTCCTAATCCGGTAGGGCCGGACGGCTTTGTGGGTCTGGTAAAGCTAGGAAAAAGTTGAATTAACGCCTCACTTGAACAACCAACATGGGGAGAATCAGGCTCAATAAGAGGCTTAGAGGCGTCAACTGCCTAATTGGCCTCTGATCGCTGCTACTCCCATTGTTGAGCTTGTTGCACAGCACGCCAACAACGCAATGGGCCAAGATCCAATCTCAAGCCTCACTTACAAACAATAAACGAAAGGAATATAAACTAGAAACAAATCAAAGCAATCCAAAACAAACCACAAGACAAGATATACGTGGAAAAACTCCAAACTAGGATAAAAAACCACGGATGCAAACTTCCATTATGAAGAAGAACAAAGATTACAAGGCAAAATACTAACCTCTCCCTTAGAAGAATATAGAAAACTCTTAGACCATACCTTTAGAATTATTTTTTAATATTCCTAATACCCTAGAAAAGCCCTAGGAACCCCTATTTATAGTTTAGGTAACTTCCCTTCCGCACCCTTGCGAAAGGTGACACCAAAATCTGCAGTCCGCATCAGATTCGGAAATGAATCTGCGTAACCTTCGACTGGTCGAAGGGAGCTACGACCGATCGAACAATTTCTTCGACTAGTCGAAGGACCCAAAATATGAAAAATAGGACTCGCTAGACTTTGAGTCGAACCGGTCCACAACCGGTCGAGCAGACCCCTACGACCGGTCGAACAGCTCCTACGACCGGTCAAAGGTGGCCCAAATGTGGCTCCACATTCTCAACAATCTCTCACTTGGAGACACATTGTCAAAAACCTTCGTCTTCTTCATCCAGAGTGCACCACCTCCCCGTCTTCAAGCCTGAAGACCAATTAAAGCTGAAAAGAGCTTCAGTTTCTCCCTCGTGACCGTCTTGGTCAGCATATCCGTAAGATTCTCACTTGTATGAATCTTCTCCAGACCAATCGATCCACCTTCCAGTAACGAACGTATGAAGCGATATCTGATGGCAATATATTTGGTCCTTGAATAAAAGGCTAAATTTTTAGCCAAGTGTATTACACTCTGACTGTCACTGTACAGCTTGCAATCTACTTGCTTCTTATCCAACTCTTCCATGAAACCTTGCATCCACACCATCTTCTTGCATGCTTCAGAAGCCGCAACATATTCTACTTCTGTCATACTGATAAATACTATCTTCTGTAACTGAGAGACCCAACTGACTGCAGCACTACCAAGAGTAAACACATAACCTGTATTGCTTCTTCTGTTGTCGATATCTCCTGCCAAATTTGAATCCATGTAGCCTTGCAGCTTGATTTTCGATCCACCATAACACAGCCCTACATCCTTAGTACCCACCAGGTATCTGAGGATCCACTTCACAGCTTCTCAATGTTCCTTGTCGGGGTTGTTCATGAACCTGCTAACAACTCCCACTGCTTGATCAATGTCTAGCCCCGTGCTCACCATAGCATACATGAGACTCCCAATAGCTAACGCGTATGGGACTTTAGTCATTTAGTCTCATTCCTCCTGCTCTTTGTACCTTTCTCCTTAGATAGCTTGAAGTGGTTGGCTAATGGAGTGCTAACAGGCTTAGCACCTCCCATATTGAATCGATAAAGTACCTTGGCTATGTACTCTGCCTGTGACAAAACCAGTTTCTTATTTTCTCTGTCACGCTTTATCCTCATGCTAGGATTTGTTTTGCAACTCCTAAATCCTTCATGGCAAATTCTCTAGACGGTTATCTTTTAAGATCTGAGATGTCCTTCATGCTTGAACCGGTCACAAGCATATCATCAACATACAGCAGAAGGATGATGTGCGACGTATCAAACTTCTTCAAGTAACAACAGTGGTCTGCATGACATCTCTTAAAACCATTTCTCGACATGAAACTATCGAACTTCTTGTACCATTACCTCGAGACCTACTTCAGGCCATATAGACTCTTCTTCAGTCTGCACACCTTGTTCTCATTACCTAGTGCCACGTATCTTGTCGGCTAATGCATATATATTTCTTCTTCAAGGTCCCCATGAAGAAAGGCTGTCTTAACATCTAGCTGCTATAGATGTAAGTTCTCTGTAGCTACTATACTCAAGACCATGCGAATCGTAGACATTTTCACTACCGGTGAAAATATTTCGGTGAAATCGATACCTGCCTTTTGTTGAAACCCTTTCACAACTAATCTAGCCTTGTACCATTTTGAACCATCGTGCTCTTCCTTCAGTTTGTAAACGCACTTGTTATGAAGAGCTTCCTTACCCTTAGGTAGAGTGACTAGCTCCTATGTACGATTAGACTCAAGAGAGTCCATCTCCTCATCCATGCCTGCTCCCACTTAACCCGTGTATCTGACTGTAATGTCTCTTCAAAACACTCTGGCTCACCATTATCTGTCAGCAGTAAATAATCTAAGGAGGGTGAGTATCGGACCGTGGGTCTCCTCTCCCGAGTAAACCTCCTCACAACCGGTGTCTGTGGCTCTACCTCATAATGCTCCTGTGCATGATCATCCTTTGGCGCTGTAACACTCGTGTCCGGTAACTCTTCTAACTCTATGAATTCTTTTTTTTCGACCTTATTTTCTTACACACTGTCCTTATGCATCACTTTTTCATTGAAGACTACGTCCTTACTTCTGATGATTTTTCTATTTTCTGTATTCCAAAACCTACAGCCAAAATCATGTTGTCCGTAGCCTATAAATGTGCACCTCCTGGACTTCGCATCCAGCTTGTTTCTGTGCTCTGCATCAATGTGAACATATGAAGTGCAACCGAATACTTTGAGATGTGTAAGGTTCACTTCTTTCGCAGTCCACATTTTTTCTGGTAGCCCACCATTCAATGGTGTTGAGGGACTTATATTGATAAGATATACGACAGTATTTACAGCATCTGCCCAAAAGGTCTTGGACAATCCTTCATGTAACCTCATGCTCCTGGTGTGCTCAAGGATGGTCCTGTTAATGCGCTCAGGCACACCATTCTGCTGTGGTATCCCTGGAATCATTTTTTGATGTTTGATTTCACTTGCTGCACAATACTCCTCAAACCTCTTATCACAATACTCTCCCTCATTATCAGATCTGAGACACTTTACTGTTTTACCTGTCTCATTTTCTACCATAACTTTTCACTTCTTAAACGCATCAAATACATCAGATTTATACTTTAAGAAATAAACCCACAGTTTTCTACTAGCATCATCAATAAAGGAAACAAAATAAAGTGAGCCACCAAGAGATGATACCTATGTCGGTCCCCACACATCAATGTGTACAAGCTCCATCAGATGTGTCTTTGGTTTGCGTCCTGTCTTCTTGAAGCTTACCCTCTTCTGCTTGCCATACATGCAGTCCTCACAGAATTCTAGGTCAATAGACTTCAGCCCTGATAGCTTCCCCTTTGACAATAACACTTTCATCCCTTTCTCACTCATATGTCCCAACCTCTGATGCCATAACTGCTCATTCACTCCAGTTGATGCGACTGCGAGTGAACTATACGAACTTAAAGTCACGTACAAAGTACCTTCCTTTTTGCCTTAAGATATCACCAAGACACCTTTTGTGATCTTCCAGGAATCACAGGTGAATGTCGTCACATAACTGGTGTCGGCCAACTGCCCCACCGAGATCAGATTTCTTCTCAAACTCGGTACATGTCTGACATCCTTCAGTTTCAAAATCGTTCCGTCTTTCTGATTAACCTGAACATCTCCCTTTCCAATAATACTGCACGGCTCATCATCACCCAGGTAGACTCTTCTGAAGTCACCTGACACATAATCACGTAAAACTTCCTTACATGAAGTGGCATGAAACGAAGCACCCGAGTTTATAACTCAAGACTCATTCCTCGCATCAGGAGACAAGATCAATGCCTCTGTGTCGCTCTCCTCAGACAGATTCACTGAATCCTTCCTGCCTTGAGAGCTTCCATCTTGTTTCTTAAGCGCCATACAATCACGTTTCATGTGCCCCTTCTTGTCGCAATGTCAACACCCGTCTTTGTCTTTCGGTCCCTTGGACTTCTTCCTCGACTTAGAATGACTGTGTTTATTACCTCCTTTATCAGCGATCTTCCTCTTCCTTCAACGTTTAGAGCATTCTCTGAATCCCCTGAAACTCCTGATGTCTTCCTTCTATATTCTTCGGTGAGAATTAGACCGGAGACATCATCAAATTTTAGCTTTGTCGACCCTGAAGAATTACTCACAGCAATCACCAAACCATCTCAAATGTCTGGCAGACTAGATAAGATCAATAACACCCTAACATCATCGTCAAAAACAATGCCAACGGATTCCAACTGGCTTGTGACTGTATTGAACTCGTTTAGATGTTCAGCACGCTCCCACCATCTGACATCTTCATGTTGAATAATTGTTTCATAAGATGAACCTTATTGGATGCTGAGGATTTTTCATACATTGTGGTTAGGGCTTCTATTAATTCTTTTGTCGTTTTCATCTTAGATATATTAAAGGTGATGCTCTTTAATAAAGAGAGTCGGATCGTTCTTAAAGCCTTCCTATCCAATAAAAATCATTCATCATCTGTCATCTTTTCTGGTTTCTTCTTTTTTCCTTCTAGAGGAATGTAGAGGTTCATCTAATACAGATAATCTTCCATCTGCATCTTCCAAAAGGCAAAGTTTGAACCATCAAACTTCTCAATTCTAGTTTTTTCATCTTCCGTCATCTCTCCCAATAGAACTAAACTAATAGCTTTGATACCAGTTGTTGCACAGCATGCCAACAACGCAGTGGGACGAGATCCAATCTCAGGCCTCACCCACAAACGATAAACGAAAGGAATATAAACTAGAAACAGATCAAAGCAACCCAAAACAAACCGCAAGACAAGATATACGTGGAAAAACCTCAATCTATGGTAAAAAACCACGGATGTAAACTTCCACTATGAAGAAGAACAAAGATTACAAGGTAAAATACTAACCTCTTCCTTGGAAGAATATAGAAAATCCTTAGCCCACACCTTTATAATTATTTCCTAATATTCATAATACCCTAGAAAAGTCCTAGGAACCCCTATTTATAGCTTAGGTAACTTCCCTTCCGCACCCTTGCGAAAGGCGACACCAAAATCTGCAGTCCGCATTAGATTGGAAAACGAATCTGCGTAACTTTCGATTGGTCGAAGGAGAGCTTCGACTGGTCGAAGGAAACTACAACCGGTCGAACAATTCCTTCGACTAGTCGAAGGACCCAAAACATGA
This sequence comes from Magnolia kwangsiensis, assembly GCA_037074715.1. Lineage (NCBI taxonomy): Eukaryota > Viridiplantae > Streptophyta > Magnoliopsida > Magnoliales > Magnoliaceae > Magnolia > Magnolia kwangsiensis. The sequence goes on along the minus strand of CM073577.1, from coordinate 13,443,824 downwards.
AAAAACAGGACTCGCTGGACTTTGAGTCGAACCAGTCACGACCGATCGAGCAGGCCCCTACGACCGGTTGAACAGCTCCTACGACCGGTCGAAGGTGGCCTAGATGTGGCTTCACATTCTCAACAGAGCTTTGGAGTCTAAGTAATGAAGGTAATAAAGATAAAAATAAATGATTAAACGTCAATGTTATTTGTGAATATGAGCTTAAAAATGCAAGGCCTTAATCATAATGGCGACTGAAAATCATAACATAAAGAACCCCTCTCGATCCTCCAGAGTTAATTATGATAGGGTGAACACCTTATTAGTTGAGTTGAAGTCATCTAGGAAATCAATCCGGAAGTTCTACTTATACCATGAATAGTCTCGCAAAGTCAAAATCCAAAGGTTAAGGAGAGCTTCTCGATGTTGCCATTTAGTATTTTCAGGCCTTATTCGGACCAAAATCGAAAGATTCTTGGCCAACACTGACTGGCGAGGTATGTTCCCCCTATATCTGTTGATAATGAGGTTTAAAGACCTCGGGCACTCTAACTTCTGAATCTGCATATTGAACTGAAACAACCACCGAAGCACTTATCTCGGTCTTTGGTCATGGTGGTGGGGAGGATGTTAGTGGGTCAACTTAATACGGTCTCGCTCCAACTATTCTTGCTTCTATCTAGGCTGAAAAGTCAAGCATCCCTAGTTGACGCTTCGGACTATTAATGTGACATGTGTCTGACAGCAACAGGAAGGAGAAGGAAAGGAATTTATACGATTGAAGCTGCGATATCGAGGTGTATAACTGTTGAGATGTGGAGCCACATCTGGGGCTGTCTTCGACCAGTCATGGGCTATGCTCGACCAGTCGTAGGGGCCCGCTCGACCAGTCGTGGACCGATTCGACTCAAAGTTCAACAAGCATTATTTTTTTGGTCCTGAGGTGTTCGACCGATCGTGACCCATTCATGACCAGTCGTGAGACCCGCTCGACCGGTCGTGCAGTCTGCTCGACTACTTGTAGTTACACAGATTCGTTTCTAAATCCGATGCGGACTGCAAATTTTGGTGTCACCTTTCGCAAGGGTGCGGAAGGAGAGTTGCCTAAAATATAAATAGGGATTCCCAAGATTTTTCTAGGTATGATGAAAGTTATTCTAAGGTGTGGGCTAAATATTTTCTATGTTCTTCCAAGGGAGAGGTTAGTATTTTACCTTGTAATCTCTGTTTTCTTCATAGTGGAAGTTTGCATCCGTGATTTTTTACCCTAGTTTGGAGTTTTTCCACGTATATCTTATCTTGTGGTTTGTTTGGATTGCTTTGATCTATTTCTAATTTTTATTTTTTCTTGTTTATCGTTTGTGGGTGAGGCTTGAGATTGGATCTAGGCTCACTACGTTGTTGGCATGTTGCGCAACAGCTGGTATCAGAACTGTTGGTTTAGTTTTATTGGGAGCAATGACGAAAGAAGGAAAAACTAGAATTGAGAAGTTTGATGGTTCAAACTTTGCCTTCTGGAAGATGCAAATGGAGGATTATCTGTATCATAAGGACCTCTATATTCCTCTAGGAGGAAAAGAAAAGAAATCAGAAAAGATGACAGATGATGAATAGTTTTTACTAGATAGAAAGGCTTTAGGAACGATCCGACTCTCTTTATCTAAGAGCGTCACCTTTAATATATCCAAGGTGAAAATGACAAAAGAATTAATAGAAGCCCTAGCCACTATGTATAAAAAACCATCAGCGTCTAACAAGGTTCATCTTATGAAACAACTATTCAACATGAAAATGTCAAATGGTGGGAGTGTGGCTGAACATTTAAACGAGTTCAATACAGTCACGAGCTAGTTGGAATTCATTAATATTATTTTTGAGGATGAGGTCAGGGCATTATTGATCTTATCCAGTCTGTTAGACAGTTGGGATGGTTTGGTGATTGCTGTGAGCAATTCTTTAGGGTCGACAAAGCTGAAATTTGATGACGTGGCCAATCTAATTCTCAGCGAAGAATCTAGAAGGAACGCATCAGGAGTTTTAGGGGATTCAGGGAATGCTCTAAACGTTGAAGGAAGAGGAAGATAGCTGAACAAATGAGACAATAAACACGGGTGTTCTAAGTCAAAGAAGAAGTCTAAGGGACCAAAAGACAAAGGGTGTTGGCATTGCGGTAAGAAGGAGCACATGAAACGTAATTGCAGAGTGCTTAAGAAACAAGATGAAAGCTCTTAAAGCAGGAAGGATTCAATGAATCTGTCTGAGGAGAGCGACACAGAGGCGTTGATCTTGTCTCTTGATGCGAGGAATGAGTCTTGAGTTATAGACTCGGTTGCTTCATTTCATGCCACTTCATGTAAGGAAGTTCTGCGTGATTATGTGTCAGGTGACTTTGGAAGAGTCTACCTCGGTGATGATGAGTCATACAGTATCGTTGGAAAGGAAGATATTCAGGTCAATCAGAAAGATGGAACGGTTTTGAAATTGAAGGATGTCAGACATGTATCGAGTTTGAGAAGGAATCTAATCTCAGTGAGGCAGTTGACCGATACCGGTGATTTGACAACATTCACCAGTAATTCCTGTAAGATCACAAAAGGTACCTTAGTGATATCTCGAGGTAAAAAGGAAAGTACTTTGTATGTGACTTTAGGATCGTATAGTTCACTCGTAATCGCATCAACTGGAGTGAATAGGCAGTTATGGCATCAGAGGTTGGGACATATGAATGAGAAAAGGATGAAAGTGCTATTGTCAAAAGAGAAGCTACCAGGGCTCAAGTCTATTGACTTGAAATTCTGTAATGACTGCATGTATGGCAGGCAGAAGAGGGTAAGCTTCAAGAATACAGGATGCGCTCCAAAGATGCATCTGTTGAAGCTTGTACACACTGAGTGTAGGGACCGACATAGGTATCATCTCTTAGTGGCTCACGTTATTTTATTTCTTTTATCGATGATGCTAATAGAAAACTGTGTGTTTACTTCTTAAAGTATAAATCTGATGTATTTGATGTGTTTAAGAAGTAGAAAGTTATGGTACAAAACGAGACAGGTAAAACAGTAAAGTATCTCAAATCTGATAATGGGGGAGAGTATTGTGATAAGAGGTTTGAGGAGTATTGTACAACAAGTGAAATTAAACATTAGAAAATGATTCTAATGACACCACAGAAGAATGGTGTGGCTAAGCGCATTAACAGGACCATCCTTGAGCGCGCCAGGAGCATGAGATTACATGCAGGGTTGCCCAAGACCTTTTGGGCAGATGCTGTAAATACTGTCGCATATCTCATTAATAAAAGTCCCTCAGCACTATTGGATGGTGGGCTACCAGAAGAAACGTGGACTGAAAAAGAAGTAACCTTTGCACATCTCAGAGTGTTTGGTTACACTTCATATGTTCACATTGATGTAGAGCACAGAAACAAGCTAGATGCGAAGTCCAGGAGGTGCATGTTTATAGGCTACGAGCAGCATGATTTTGCTTATGGGTTTTGAGATGTAGAAAACAGAAAAATCATCAGAAGCAAGGATGTAGTCTTTAATAAAAAAGTGATGCATAAGGACAGTGTGCAAGAAAATAAGGCCGAGGAAAAGGAATTCGTAGACTTGGAAGAATTACCGGACACGGGTGTTACAGCGTCACAGGATGATCATGCACAGGAACATTATGAGGCAAAGCCGCATACACCGGTTATGAGGAGGTATACTCGGGAGAAGAGACCCACGGTCTGATACTCACCCTCCTTACATTATCTATTACTGATAGATAATGGTGAGCCAGAGTGTTTTGAAGAGGCGTTACAGTCAGATACACGAGTTAAGTGGGAGCAGGCCGTGGATGAGGAGATGGACTCTCTTGAGTCTAATCGTACATGGGAGTTAATCACTTTACCTAAGGATAAGAAAACTCTTCATAACAAGTAGGTTTACAGACTAAAGGAGGTGCATAATGGTTCGAAATGGTACAAAGCTAGATTGGTTGTGAAAGGGTTTCAACAAAAGGCAAATATCAATTTCACTGAAATATTTTTACATGTGGTGAAAATGTCTACAATTCGTACGGTCTTGAGTATAGTGGCTACAGAGGACTTACATCTAGAGCAGCTAGATGTTAAGACAACCTTTCTTCATGGGTACCTTGAAGAAGAGATATATATGCATCAGCCGACAGGAAATGTGGCACTAGAAAAGGAGAACAAAGTGTGCAGGCTGAAGAAGTGTATATATGGCCTGAAGCAGGCCCCGAGGCAGTGGTACAAGAAGTTCGACAGTTTCGTGTCGGGAAATGATTTTAGGAGATGTCATGCAAACCATTGTTGTTATTTGAAGAAGTTTGATACGTCATATATCTTCCTTCTTTTGTACATTGATGATATGCTTGTGGCCATTTTAAGCATAAAGGACATCTCAGATCTTAAAAGACAACTGTCTAGAGAATTTTTCATGAAGGATTTAGGAGTTGCAAAACAAATCCTAGGCATGAGGATAAAGCGTGACAGGAAAAATAAGAAACTAGTTTTGTCACAAGTAGAGTACATAGCAAAGGTACTTGATCAATTCAATATGGGAGGTGCTAAGCCGGTTAACACTCTATTAGCCAACCACTTCAAGCTATCTATGGTGCAAGGGATAAAGATGTAGAAGGAACGGGACTACATGGCTAAAGTCTCATATGCGTCAACCATTGGGAGTCTCATGTATGCTATGGTGAGCACGAGGCCAGACATTGCTCAAGCAATGGGAGTTGTTAGTAGGTTCATGAACAACCTCGGGAAGGAACATTGAGAAGCTGTGAAGTGGATTCTCAAATACCTGATAGGTACTAAGGATGTAGGGTTGTGCTATGATGGATCGGAACTTAAGCTATAAGCTACGTGGATTCAGATTTGGCAGGAGATATCGACAGCAGAAGGAAACTACAGGTTATGTGTTTACTCTGGGTAGTGCTGCAGTCAGTTGGGTCTCTTAGTTACAAAAGATAGTATCTATTAGTACAACGAAAGCAGAATATGTTACGGCTATAGAAGTGTGCAAGGAGATGGTGTGGATGCAAGGTTTTATAGAAGAGTTGGTTAAGAAGCAAGTAGATTGCAAGTTGTACAGTGACAGTCAGAGTGCAATACACTTGGCTAAGAATTCAGCCTTTCATTCAAGAACCAAGCATATTGCCATCAGATATCACTTCATACATTCGTTACTGAAATATGGATCGATTTCTCTAGAGAAGATTCATACAAATGAAAATCTTGCGGATATGCTGACCAAGGCGGTCACGCGAGAGAAGCTGAAACTCTGTTCAGCTTTGATTGGTCTTCAAGCTTGAAGACGGGGAGGTGGTGCATTTCGAATGAAGAAGACAAAGGTTCATGGCAATGTGTCTCCAAGTGAAAGATTGTTGAAATGTGGAGCCACATCTTGGGCCGTCTTCGACCGGTCATAGGCTATGCTCGACCGGTCGTGGGGACCTTCGACTCAAAGTCCAGCGAGCATCATTTTTTTTATCCTGAGGTGTTCGACCAGTCGTAACCCATTCACGACCAGTCGTGGGAATCACTCAACCGGTCATGCAGTTTGCTCGACCATTCGTAGTTACGCAGATTCGTTTTCGAATCCGATGCGAACTGTGGATTTTGGTGTCGCCTTTCGTAAGAGTGCAGAAGGGGAGTTGCCTAAACCATAAATAAAGGTTCCTAGGATTTTTCTAGGTATGATGAAAGTTATTCTAAGGTTTGGGCTAAGGGTTTTCTATGTTTTCCAAGGAAGAGGTTAGTATTTTGCCTTGTAATCTCTGTTTTCTTCGTAGTGGAAGTTTTCATCCGTGGTTTTTTACCCTAGTTTGGGGTTTTTCCGTGTATATCTTGTCTTGTGGTTTGTTTGGATTGCTTTGATCTATTTCTAATTTATATTTGTTCTTGTCTAGCGTTTGTGGGTGAGGCTTGAGATTGGATCTAGGCTCACTGCGTTATTGGCATGCTGCACAACATATAACCACCCTGACGTACGAGAAAAATCTCTTGACCCACCAAACAAACAAGTATACCGCGATGGTTTTGGTTAGTTAGAAGGAATGAGAAAGGTCAATCAAAGATCAGAAAGACTTCGGCATAGGAATTGAAGATAGAATGAGAGCCGGTTAACGAAAAGATCAAAAGTGACATCAAACTGTAACAGAGAGTGTTCAACCTGCATTTCGGACGGTTCCCCCCTCCCTTTCCCCTTGGCCATGCTACACTTTAGAAAGGCCTTAGGCAGTCCGCTTGAACTATGTTATGTATAAACGATCTGTTTTATTTCATAGGAGATCCTAGTCCTTTATTTATAGTTCTTGCATTAATCAGTCTGAAATTAAGTGTAGCTATAGCACAAACTTTGCAATGATAGAAAGTCACCGACGGTTCTTGTGGTGAGCATTGGGGAGGTGACTGACTATACCATCAAATTCTTCGTTTGGGTTACAATTGCCCCCCCCCCCCCAAACAGTCTGAGCATCTGGTACTATGAAAATATTTGAATTATCAGTCTATTGGATTGCTCCAAAACTCGGGGAGCATATCCGACAATTAATCGTATGGATATTCCCTCCTAGGCATATCGCTCTGAGATTGTAGAATAAGTTCCTACACTCTCTTTGCTTCCACAGTCCTTCTCATCAGTTGCAAGGTTTGGTGGCTCGAAATTGACTTGGCTTCGCCAAAAGGCCTCATCGGCGACCAAGTCCCCAACCGTTGAAGTCACCCTCGAAAGTGGAGGACGGTAACGAAAGCGTCACGACATAATCAAAAGGAATGAGTAACGTGGATAAACACTGACTCTCTCTCTCTCTCTATCTCTCTCTCTCTCTCTCAAGCCTGGCAGTCGCAGATCTCGACTCAGGTAGCAACTCGTCCAAAAGAACCACACCCACCCGACCACCTAACACTATTTCTAATCAAGGTAATTTACTAATTTCTATATTTTTTTCATTTATTAATTTCTAATTTAGGAGGGTTTTATGAAATTAGGGTCGGGTGAGATCGGGATGGGTGTGGACTGTGTGGTGCATACGAGCTTGTTATGGTGTATCCGAGCTGGCTTGGGTGCATTCGGATTGTCTATGGTGCGACTAGACTGACTCGGACTGAGCCATTTCTAAACTCTAAAGCTAAACCTAAACCCTAAACACTAAACCCTAAACCTAAACCTAAACCCTAAACCCTAAACCCAAAATCCAAACCCTAAACCTAATCTCTAAACCATAAACATAAAAGATAAGCCCTAAACCCTAAACCCTAAATGGCTAATGTATTTTATTTTTTTGAATTAAACAATTAATAATTTATTTTTGTGAATTATGAATTACATTGCTTACTGCTTAGGTTATTATTTTTGCAGCAAAATTGTCCAACGTGAGGTTCCGTGAGCCACCTCACCCTCTCACATGCATCACCATGTGGTGCGTGTGACATCCAAGTGGTGAATAAGGTGGCACCCACCACAAAGATGGACCACACAAAAATTACACCACTGTTTGAAAAGAATGGACGGTTTGATTTTTTATTTTTCTTTGTAATTCATCATAAATAAATCATAAATCATGAATATTTAGGCAGGCATTTCTGGTAGCCGTCCCAATGTAAGATGGTGACAAGTATTGTTTACAAAGCTTCCAAATCCATTGTTCGCATTCCCCCATTTCAGCAGTAAAAGTTGTGGCACCTATCGAGATGTGTGTCATATTCATGGAGTCCATCAATTACACCTCATTTTAGGGTCTGTCCTTAAAACCCAAGTAGAACTAAAGTTCAAGTGGATCACACTGTAGAAAAAAATGTAAATTAAAAGCTCATTGTTAAAAACTTTTTAAAGCTAATGAAAGTTTGTACCAAGGTGATATTTATTTATTTTTTCTTCATTTATCTTTGCGGCCTTATAAGTAGGTCAGAAGACAAATAAATGTCACCGTATGCCCTATTAAGGATCCAGCTTTCAATTGTATATACAATGGCGGTACTGGTGTGGTGAGGTCCACATGGGCTTTGGATCCGTTGGCGAAATGAATGGACAGCATGGATAAGTTATAAACATCACAATGAGACCCACTCATATTACTCATAACTTTCATTGCAATACACTAATTTTTGGAGGTGTAATTACACACCTCTTTTACTCTCATCCAAATTGACTTTTTCTTTTACACTATTTACAAAAATTACAAACACTCTTAAAATGAAATTTACTTATTTGAAATTCTTATTCCTTCTCTCCATTTTTCTTTTCAATACTGTTATTGTGAGTTTTAATAATTGTAGGATGAAATTCTCCTCTTTTAATGAAGAAGATAGCTTTGTTGGGAGGAGACGAACAATTTACCTAATTATGTTATTGCATCCCTTACCTCATATCATTCTTTTCATCTTTTCTCATGAGGTTTTGCTTGCTTACATGGGTTGTAAGTAAATGTTTTTTTTTTCATGATCGCATTGTCTTTTAGCATAATATTAGTGTTTGTGTTCACATTACAATTATTTTAGATGATTGGATTGAGTTTTATTATATTCAAAGTATCAAAGCGAAATTGATTCAATTAAGTGAAAGTTAAGTTAAAAATAAACAATGTTAGTGAAAAAAAAGTTATATAATTATGATTATAAGAAAATAAAATAAGTTTATAAAGATGAAAGATGAGATTTTGAAGGAAAAAAAAAAGAAGTCAATTTACTTTTATATAACCTGCTTCTTGCACTAGATTGCTCTATTTTATAAAACATACCTGATCAAATCACTGCCAAAAATTTGTTGAATAAGTTATAAAACTTCTATGAAAGAAAATGTATGTCAAGTGAGATCTTTCTTCAAAGATAACTACACAACTTGAAAATAAGAGAAGGGTCTTCTTTCCAAGAATACTTGAATATATTTAATTGTAAGAACTTTATAAGGTGGGCCTTATTGATCAACGGTCTAGATTAATCTGAATGTTGGACTGTGTGATTATGTAAACTAGTGGACCCCACTTTTATGTGATTTACGCAGATACGCTGCGTTAGGGGTGGAGTGGTATAACCTTATACAGGGCTGTTTGAGTTGAACTAGGATACAGCAATGTGGAGCAGTGGAAGAGAGAATTATGATGGGATTCAAACTCTCATCTCCACAAATTCTATATAAGAAAGAGTTGGGTCCCCAATCCTACACAACGACAAAAGCCTAAGTCTCATCTATTATTTTGTATACTGGTATGAAGGAGAGGAATATTACATCATTGGTATTCTAGTATTCTAATCTAACATCTATGACATCTCAGTTAGGTAAGTCGTCCAAACCCTAGATCTCCATGTTCTATGCACAGGTAGATCTCTAAAATTTTCGCATCAAGATAATCCTACAATTAGCTCTGATACCAACTTTAATATCCTAATATATATATATATATATATATATATATATATATATATATATATATATATATATATATATATATATATATATATATATATATATATATATATATATATATATATATATATATATATATATATATATATATATATGTTGGAATACATGATTTGAGAAAGAAGAGGCTAATTTCATTTGAGCCGCGAACAACCCATTTTTATACAAGAAATGGAGGAAAACTAAAAGTAGAAAACAATGATGAAGAAGAATCTACATAGATTACAAAGATATATATAGGTTGTAATGGATACGATACTATCACGAAGAATCTGCAGATAATTTGGAAGATGAGCTGGTTGGATTCGGACTCATTCCTTTAACACTCCCCCTCAAGCTGGTTGAAATATTATAGCATTGGTATTCTAGTATTCTAATCTAACATCTATGGCATCTCAGTTAGGTAATGAAAGTGCACCAACTAGTGCCTTGGTTTGTCAATTACGGTGTAAGTTGAGTCAGTCGGACAACAGCGCCTAACAAGAAGATCAATTCAAGTATCTACCTCAACTGGATATGTGGAAGCTCGCCATAGGTAAATCATAGCCTCACATCCCATGTGTCAAAACACTAAGTGATTAAAATCCTTAAAACTAAGTAGAACACCTTAGGGTTTTATTGTAAAAAAACTTTTTATCAAACAGAAAAATCTTCAAGTTTTCTTATCCTGTCGATTGTATCGATTCACATTTCGATATGATCGACCTGCTCTGTCGATGTCCTCGGCATCTCAATTGATACAATCGAGTGAGGACAAAAAGCGTCCAGCAATTAAACATTCATCTAGACGATTTATCGATATCTCGAAGTTACAATCGATATCATCGATATTCAAATATCGATCCCATCGAAAGTGGATCAATAATATCGACAGGTAATTTTTTCGGCGCCCCTATTTTTTATAAGAAATTCATAAGGTGTTTCGATATATCAACACCCTTCCGATATGATCTGAAGTCAAATATTCATTCGATCGGAAGTCAGTCGATGATATCAACCTTGGGCACGCATTTCTTTCAGCAAATATTTTAGGTTATTTTTAACTTTGATCGGGGGGACAGTCGAGAAATCGATATTCATATGTCGATCATATCGAGGCCTGGTCGATTGGATCGAAACCGGACACAAATCGTCCAGCAAGCTTATAGGTAAATCTATACGATTTATCGATCCCATCGACATAGACTCTGATATCATCGATATACAAATTCTGATAACATCGGCTGTTCCCCAATCATATCTTAGAAACCTAAAATATTTCTAAGCTAGTCTCTCTCATGCTTCAAATGTCAATAGCTCGATCCCAGTATCGATGGAATCGGAGTTCGAAATCCGATAACATCGACACCTGTATCGATCCACTCGATAAGCCGGCAAAAGGTTTCAAAAGCGAATGACATGGAGTTTGTGTCATCAAGCGGATTATCGATACAATCGAGAGTATACGCTCGATCATATCGACTCTTGATCGATGATATCGAACTCTGTCATAAATATGACCGTTTTATATCCGTTGGAACCTTTTGTCTATTTAAAGAGAGGCTTTTCTTTATTGCTGGCGGAGAAAGCAGAGAGTGCTTTTGAGTATTTTAAACTTCATATCATTTATCTTAAGCCCTTTCTCTCAGGGAGTTCATCCTCCAATCCACCCTCATCATTAATATTCAATAGAGTGGATTGGGGAATGAACTTCTGCATTCAAGGATCCTCCAGCTACTACCTTAATGGCAAATCATTAAGCTGGGATGCCTTGAATGCATAGATGATTGGAATCACTCTATCTTCCTAATAGGAAAATCTTTAGAGAGTAGAATTTCATCATAACCTTGACCCGACCTGAAGCCTAGTACTGATACATCTTTTGTGTTGCGGATCAAGGGAGCAGAAGACTCTTCATCAACAAGAAGGAGATCTTCATCACTACGTTAAAAGGGACTCATTAACTTATCTGTAAGTACCTAGAGTCCAGAGGACACTTGTGATCATTCCTTTCTAGGATTGGGTCTTAAGTGTTGCTCACCCTTTGAAGTCCTCTAAGGAGGCCTCCGGCAGGAGTGTACGTGTGGGTGCGTTGTGTGGACCCTTGCTCTATATGGGCATAAACATCTGGGTGTATTACGTGGACCCTTGCTCTGTGTGGGCATAAACATCTGGGTGCATTGTGTGAACCCTTACTCTGTGTGGGCATAAACATCTGGTTGGGAGTGCGCCAGCAAAACTCCAGGGTTAGAGGTGAACTGAGTAGAAACATCCGTGTAAAGGTTGAAGGTGAACCTGATTTAAAACCTTAGGTTTGAGGTGAACCATGGGAAACCTCATTAGTGAAATCCGGTACACTCAAGGGTTAAGTGTGGCAGTTGAGAGTGGAGTAAACAAGTAGTTGAACCACTATAAAAATGACTGTGTCTGTGATTGATTCTTGTGCTTGATCATTTGTGTGATTATGTTAATTGCATTCATATTTTCTCACACTTCACACACACTGTCACATCCATCATATACTATAACTGCTTCATGCTTATTAATTGAATAGTTCTGTGATTGGATCCTCTACTGGGCTTGGAAGCAAGTAGAGTTACATTTGAGTAATCCTAAAAATTACATACCTATTAAGATTGGAGTGATAGAATTTTTAATATAACTCATAAATCTTTAAAAAGTCCTATTCACCCCCCTCTAGGACATATTGGCATATTCCTACTTTAACTCAAGCGGTCTTCATCGCTATTTCAAGTAAGTCGTCCAAACCCTAGATCTCCATGTCCTATGCACAGGTAGATCTCTGGAATTTCTGCATCCAGATAATCCTACAGTTGGCTCTGATACCAACTTTAATATCCTAATATATATATATATATATATATATATATATATATATATATATATATATATATATATATATATATATAAGTTGGAATACATGATTTGGGAAAGAAGAGGCTAATTTCATTTGAGTTGCATACAACCCATATTTATACAAGAAATGGAGGAAAACTAAAAGTAGAAAACAATGAAGAAAAAGAATCTACATAGATTACAAAGATATATATAGGTTGTAATGGATGTGATGCTATCATGAAGAATCTGCAGATGATTTGGAAGATGGGCTGGTTGGATTCGGACTCGTTCCTTCAACACTCCCCCTCAAGCTAGGTCTAAAGTATTCGAAAGGTTAAGCTTGGAAGTGATTGTGTCATGCTGGTCACGTGAAAGAGGTTTAGTGAAAATATCTTCCAATTAGTCCCCAGTGCGAACATGTGGAGTCATAATTTCACGGGAGTTAATTTTCTCTCAAATAAAATGACAATTCACCTCAATATGCTTTGTGCGCTCATGAAAGACTGGACGTTAGAAATGTAAATGATAGCCTGATTATCACACATCATCGGCATATGAATAAATGGAGAGAAGCCAAGCTCAGTTAGAAATTTCTTTAGCCAAAATAACTCACAAGTTGTATGGGCCACAACCCTATATTCGGCCTTAGCACTGGATCAAGCAACAACTGGCTGCTTCTTACTTTTTCAACTAACCAAATTTTCCTCCACAAACGAGCAATAATCGGTTATAAATTTTCAGTCATCTTTGGCACTGGCCTAGTCTACATCAGAAAAAGTGGAAATAGACAAGTGTCCATGTCTGAAATAAAGAAGGTCTTTATCAGGAGAATCTTTGAGATAATGGAGAACACGATAGGCAACATCCAAATAAGCAACTCTGATACCATGTTAGAATACATGATTTGGAAAAGAAGAGGCTTATTTCATTTGAGCAGTACACAACCCATATTTATACAAGAAATGGGGGAAAACTAAAAGTAGAAAATAATGAAGAAGAAGAATCTACAGAGATTATAGAGATATAGATGGGCTGGAATGGATACGATGTGATCACGAAGAATTTGCAGATGATTTGGCAAATGAGCTGATTGGATTCGGACTCGTTCCTTCAATAATATATATAATAGTGTGATTTGCGGAATTAAAAGGATCAAAATAGTGCATCAATAATGGAATCCAACAATGTAAATCGAAATATACTTAGTTGAAATGTCATCTCTGATATTAGTTGCCAGGTTCCTTCGCACCCTACACTCTTAGATAAGTACCAGGATGGCCACCTTACACCTGTAGAGAAGTATCAGAAAAGGTGTTTGTTTAACACACTTAAAACAAGGTCCATAATGTAAATTAAATATGAAATTAATTTCAAAGTGGTCTACGATCGGAAAGAGATTAGTGATACGCCCAGAATGCGCGGTAAGTGGCCTTCCGTTCATTGTTTTCTTAAACAGCAACTTACACCCTTATAAAAGTACCAATATGGGAAATCAACTTTATATTTGTATAAATTTTTTGCAAGGATATTCTATACTTGGGGACACAACCAAGTTTAAGTAATTGTGGAAGGAAGGAGTTTGAAACTCATCAAAACTCTTCTCCTTCTAAGTCTATACACGGTTTTAGCATTCTTACTCAAATTAGGACATTGTGTGTTTGAAACCCATTGAATCTCTTCTCTAAGGCTTTACATCGTTTTAACCTTCCTAGTTAAATTAATTATGATATTGTGTGTGTAATAGTTATAGCATATATAACACCCCTACACGAATTTAAATTAATCACAATATCCAACCCTTATCAAGATTTAGACCGTTGATCAATTATACCCACCTTACAAAATTTCTGGATATAAATTCAAAAAGAAAAATCAGTAAAATTTCAAATCTAATTCATGCCCTGCACTATTTAAAAATTAATATAATTTAACCCTTTAATCTTTTAAAATTTTCCCCTTGTAGATCCTCTGCTAGTTTTGAAGATTTTTTTAAAATCTCCCATCCATGATGAGGTCCATTATGCAAATGGGTTGGATCACTACAACACAATCTCATATCTAACGGCTACAATTCCCAACTAAAGATTAGCAATCCTTGCCTAACGGGATCATGAAGTGGATATTTCTCACGAAAGCAAAAGGGCAAACCACATTCTTCAAACGTGAACAGGGACAAACGCTAATTAAAGGAAGAGAGAGGAAAATGTCACGAGTCTTTTTGTATTTTTCAACTTTCCCTGTAACCTTTTCCAAGGAGAAAATTCATTTTATCCTCGACCAAGGACAGAAAAGGGGTTACTTTCACGTGCATTCGAATAATTACTATTTACGGTGCATTCAACATACATGGCATCTACCTGTGATATTTATGTGCAATCCAAACCGTTCATCTGGTTCACTCCTCAAGAGTGTCATGGAAACCACGGACCTTATCTATAAAAACAAATTCAGGTGGGACACACCACTAGGATCAATGTACAATCACGCCTAAAACCTATAAATTCCTTGTTTATATCCACGTAAACATCTGGATGGCTTGAATTTTGGTGTGTTTCTTCGTCCTATTGTCCCTCACATGATGAATGGGTTGGATGAGAAATACAGAATAAAGTGGACCCCACATTCCATCTGAAATTTTTCATGGTAGGCTTCTCCTTCTCCAATGTCCCCCATTGTTCCTTTTTTTGTGGCAAGTCTGAGTTATGTGTCACTCTGGATTTTGAGATCTCGCCCTAAAATTGGGAGCCATGTCTAATGGATGGTTTGGATGGCACTCATCACATCACAATGGGCCCCACACGGCCAGAACACTAGAACATATGTGATCGGTATCTGAATAATATCCTCAAGCTTCGACTTCGAACAAGTGGACCCCACGCTCTAGTGATCCAGACATCCACCGTTGATGGACCATTTCACCCACCTTGCCGACAAATAATATTAAGAAAAGAAATGCAGCATCAATGGCCAGAGATTGGATGGATACATAGGCGATGGACCATCTACAATGGAGCTCATCAGATCAATGGTTCAGATCACTAAACAATGGACGTACCAGTACAAACCGAATAGTGAAGGATGTTGTGCATTTTTAGGGGTCTTGGATCATCTAACTTCCCCTTTAAAAATAAATCTACGGTTGACAAGATTGAAGTGGGCCCACCCAAATTCCAAAATATGGACCAACTACATTCAACGACTCAAATGCAACCGTTTCCTCACTCTACCTAAGATTAGGACTTCTTTTGTCACTTTTATGCGGTCCTTTCCTAGAGAATGGAGACATGGGAGAGCTACTTGTTAAAGGAGAATCCCAATCCTATCCACAGTCACACGTGCCAGCGTGACCTCCGCATGTGAGATCTGAAACGTTCATCAGGCATGCAACACCGTGTATGTTATCTGGCCCAAATCTCAGACCAATCAACTCACTACGTGTGTCTGAAGTGTAGGATGAACGTAGAATATTGGGTAATATTTGTTGATCGTCCATTTCTTCATACAAGTATGGCCCACAAAAAAAATGCAAGGGGCTAACCTTAGGCGATCCACGTCCTTCATTTGTTGGACCCATGATGGGCCGGAGACACCTAAAAAAAAAAAACCTTCTCCATTGGATGATCCTAGCCATTCAATTGAGCTCTATAATGTGTGCACGAAAAATCCTTCCCATCGGATGATCTTAGCCATTCAATTGATCTCCAATTAAGTGTGGACAGCTAGTTATATCTGTACTTTCATCAGATGGCTAAGATCATCTGAGGAAAGAAACACTGCGGCATGGACTGTCTATGGGTACGTTGGTATGGATGAAGCTTGACCACTACAATAAAGCGTCACTGTCCATGTACAGCCTCAACACGACTATAACCCATTTCAACTGCCAGCACTTTCGACCATGCGTGGGTATCAAGTCGCCGTTGTAGGCAATTAACTACGTCACATCTTTGTCAATGCGTGTATATGACATCCAAACCC
Organism: Magnolia kwangsiensis; assembly: GCA_037074715.1. Taxonomy (NCBI): domain Eukaryota; kingdom Viridiplantae; phylum Streptophyta; class Magnoliopsida; order Magnoliales; family Magnoliaceae; genus Magnolia; species Magnolia kwangsiensis. Next base: position 13,427,592 of record CM073577.1, on the reverse strand, counting down.
TTAATAAGGTGGGTCCCACAGTGTTAATAGTCTGGTGAGAAAGTCAGACCGTTCAACTATCTGTTTGGCTGTATCTCAAATTTTCTTTCTGTACACCGTACAGAAACAAAAGAGACTAGGAAAAACTTAATTGTGGTCTACTTGTGAATATTTATTGGCTAGATAATCAAGATGATGAGTCCCACATGATTCACGGCTGAGATGCCCACACACGCTTTCCAAGTTAACATGGTGTATACGTGCGAAGGAGGGTCTATGAATCTCGTATGGCTATGTTGTACCGTCCATTCTAACCTCCAACCATTGTTTTCATAACTGCCACCAACCCCGGTATAACGGCCAATGCAACGGTTAGTGACGGCATAGGGGCATTTCCGTTACGTTATGCAGTTACAATAACCACACTATGACGGTCGTTATTTAGTTCATTATGCAGTTGGTTTGCCATTTGTTAAGGAATTTTTTACCGTAAAGAGTCCGGATTCTATTTGTATGTTTGCGTAAGCAGATTGGCTGGTGTACCTCACAGCAGCTATATAGCTGGTGTATTGATGACAGCAAGTTCTGTAGGTCTGATCATGAGGCATGTTATATCCAAACCGTCCATCCATTTGGCAATATCGTCTTAGGGGTTGAGATTAAAAATAAGACAGATGTAACTATCAAGTGGACAACACTACAAAAAGCAGTGGGGGATTGAACGTCTACCATTGAAACCCTTTTGGGGTCACATAAGTTTTAGATCAATATGAAATTTGTTTTTCCTTTTCATTTAGGATTTTTTGAACTCATGAACAGATTGGCTTGAAAATAAATGTTATGGTGGGCCCTACGAATTGCTTAATGGTGAAAACCATTATCTACACTGGTATTTGTGGTATGGTCCAGATGATCTTTAGATATAGTTATTTTTTTGAATAATGCTCTAAAATGATCACTAAAAGTAGATGAACGGTACAGAAATAATAAATACATCGCTAGGTGCGGCTCAACATTTTTGGGGGCCTTAGGCAAGTCATAAAAATGAGGCTTCGAATTTAATTTTTTGAGAACTTAATTAGCAATAACGTAGGTAGTTGTGATCCTAGGTTTTAGGAGAAGAATTTATTGGGAATGATGTTATTATTTTGAAAAGAGACAATAGAGTTAGACTGTTATTATCGACAATGCTAGTTTTTAGGATTTGGTTTTTATTGTTAATTTCAAATTTGTAAACTAATTTTTAGATGTTCTTATTTTATAGGCCTTTCAATAAGTTTTATTTCAAAAAATTTAGGCTTTTTTTCTTCTTTTAAATTTTAATTTTGCTATAATATATGACCGTCATAATTAAAAAAATTTAATTTTGCTATAATATAGGGCCTTCATAATTAGGGGGCCTTAGGCGATTGCCTTACCTGCCTACCCCTTTGAGCCGCCCCTGTACATCACTGTGGGGCCATGTAACTTTGATCTCCTTTGAACTGTTCATACAACTCGGAGCTCAAGAAGCATCAGTGCTCGTCTTCGCACGACACGTACCTACAGCAGCTATATAGCTGGTGTGAGGTACATGGTACACCAGCCAATCCGCTTCCTATGTTTGCAGGAACAAGAATATCCTGTTCTATGTAATTCGATTGGGCCACATAAGCAGACGTTATCAATGGTGACATGCCCCAATTACAATGCAGGAAAACAGAAAACTTATGTTTTTGTCAAATGGAGGATCCGAATTCTACTGAAAAATACCTCAAATCCATATTTTAGAGGTGCTTTTGGAGAGTAAATTATGAAGATATCTGTGTCTATTTTTTTCTTTCAAAAGTAGAAATTAGTAAAAATCAAGATTTAAGAGCCCACATGATATGTGTCAAACGTATGGACCCCCATCACAATAGTCTTTTTTTTTTGGGTTAGCATGTTAGTACACACCCCACTTGGGAATTGATACAAAGACCTAAGTGTTGAAATGAGCTACAACAATTGTCACACCAATAGATAATCAGGTTGATCAAATTATCAAAAGGGCAGTAATTGAATTTGGATGCTACTGTGTATGTTAATTTTTATGGACTGGCCAACTTTATAATTAGATCCCCATAATTTTTTATTTTGTTGCTATTCAATTAAATAAGAGGCTACAGGTGTTAGTTAATGGCCCATATTCAATTAAATATGTACGATTAGGATAGTACGGGCATGTCAGATTCATACTCGACTCAAGTTCAATTCAACACCTAAAGGTTGACTTGACTATCTGACTACTAATGTTGCAGTGATTAAACGATTTAGAATGAGAGGGTTAGTTGTTCTGAATAGATCATTTTTTCCTTGAGTTAAGGGCTTCTCTTTCAACAATGACAGTGGGTCTTAGGTTTTTCAATAATGCGGTAATGGATGGAGAAATTTAAAAAATAAAGTCTAAATCATTGATTTTATTGATTTATAATGGAGCTCAGTACAATCAGTGAGGAAATAAAATAAAGATAAATACTTGTGATTGCTTGTATGGATAAACAATTGAGGCAAATGGTGAACAAGATATGACCAGGGTGTGATCTTCTAAGTAAGGACTTGGTTGATTGGGGATCCAACGATGGTAGGTCATGGATATTTACACCACTCATATGTGTAATGCAGCAATGACACTGGACAACGACGATCTAATCTATCCTAAACTCAAGATATTCTGCAGAGGGGTTGGACAAAAGTATAGGAATTAAAGCTAAAACTAAGATAAACAACATTGTGTTGTGTATAGAAATTGTGTTTTGGCATAGACCCTAAGCTCTTCATCGAGTGCTCCTTATAAATTTGGAGAAGTGATGGTTGTACTGTAATTTTCGTATCATGACATATTTGCATAATTGGTCATGTAGATCTCCTTCATTTTTCATATAAGTGTAGTTAATTATATCAAGTCACTTCTACGGAAAAGATCCTGTAAACCTATTGTTATTCTGGTCATGCAACATCCATAAAAAGCTCTGCTAAAGTCTTGATGTGACTGGTCTCTTCTCTTTTATAGAGTTTCTTTTTACAGGACTTTTGCTTTGTAGAGAGTTACTTTTCCTAGACTCTAGTCATGATCTTCCTAGCACAAACATGCCACTAGCCTTTTGGCTTTGAGGTTTATCCTCACCACGTGTGGCAAGGTTGCCACGTAGCACCTTTTGGACCATTTAATGTGGCCATGGTCAGTTGGGTGTAAACAAGTTCAACTAAAAATAATGGTAGCTTGCATATATTGAGGGGGATATTAGACATAAATGTAACACCCTATATTTTAGATCTTGGGTGTTACGTATAAACAAATGGATAGAGTATATTTTACATAACATTGTTATGGGCTCCACATGCATTATGTATGTGTGCATATTATGTGCATGCACCCGTGGTACACCGAATCATAAACTTTGGTCAAATTGGGTTTAACCTGATAAAACTAAATGAGGAAGGTTTCCTCCTCCTTTCTCTATCGAGTGTCAGTTTAAATAGACACCATCCATTTGTTAGGATTGTGGCCCACCAGGAACATTCATCTCGATGATCTAAACCATCCATCACATTCAGTCATTGATTCCAACCAAAACCTTACTCATCTTACATGTTACTACGCAGGTTCATATTGTAACGCCCTGAATTTCGAGGGTCGACCAAAGCTCGACTAACATTACTAATGCTTTGCGAAAGTAATATCCTGATTTCTTTCACGTTGAGAATTTGAGCATGCATATAATTATACTAAAGAATGTACCATACTCCAAGTTTAATGTTATTGAAGCAGATGTGTAAATTAAAACATACATATATCGTGAAGTTTCTTCCAGAGTATGGGTCCATGGTTGGGTTTAATATATATATATATATATATATATATATATATATATATATATACAATTCCAAAAATAAAAATAAATAAAAGGTGGTAATGTAACATCCACCTAAGCCCATATGCCCAGTGCTCTCTATCTAGAGGTATATGGCCTACATCAGCACATCCAAGAGTTAAAAATAGGAGAACTCCTCCTCATCCATGAATGTCTGCTCTAGTGCATCGGTATCAACGGTATCTGCATCTACACTAGTGTCTAGTTGGTGTTTTAAAATACAGTCCTAGAGTGGGAGTGAGTGATCAACTCAATGGTTCCATAATGCAAAGGTTACACATGGTATCAAGTCAATCAATACAATAATGATTAGGCAATGTAAAACAATCACTTCTCAACTACTCTTCTTAATGCAAAAATGGAATTTATGAAATGATGCATGCCCTTGCCAGTCGACACTCCCTCAACACACGACTCCGACCACCTGGTTCGCATTTGCCAACACTTCTTTAACATGTGACTTCAATGCCTGTTTCGCCACATTCTAAACTAATGCAATATGATATATAATCATATTAGCGGAGTGGTTAATTATATCTATTCATCCAGCAATTTAGGGAAGATAGGATATCTTTTTTTAATCATTGATCTCAACTGAATTACTAGGCACGGGATGGCCACAGTGGTCCTACACTTGTATTTTTAATCTGTCTAGGTTCGTCATGCCCAGATAAATGCATACGGAAGGAAAATTGTAAAAATGGTGCTCGTGGTCACTACAGGGAGGATCTTCACCCTAGCGTAGGCCGATAGCACGGGCACACTGACTCATACCACCATGTCTGGCTCACGAGTCTTGAGGATTATAGTACAATTGATTGATAGTAGACTTTTACAATGGTGAGGGGATACTATAGATTTAAATAGTTACGATCATACATGGTGAACATATAGTAGGCAAACCGATTCTTTGGGAAATTTTGGTTAATGCGGGCATACACTAACATAGCCGGCATGGAGTGTGTAAGCACCCCACATGGCCTAGCTACTGCCGATAGTAAACGTCCAACCCATATCATTCGAATTTACCCAGGGTGACCAACCTAATTCGACCACCCAAATGTGAAAATTTACCAGCTACCTGGGATACTCTTTTAGTTCTATTCCTATTCAAATCATGACAATCAGCATTTGCAATACATGAATTAATATTTAATAATTAATTTTAATAAACCACTCACTCAAGCATTTCATCAAACACATAGACATCATTTCATTACAACTTATAATTCATTTAATAGAGATTTAAATATACCTAAGATAATAATTAAACTCTACATTAGCAATCATAAATTATTAACTGGAATGGTAGCATTGATAAATCACAACCTAAGCACTTATAGTCCACACCTTTCGGTAGCACGTCCGACTCAAACTCGCTCTTCGAAATATGTTTCCAAGGAAGGATCTTCGGTCACTTATGCAAGTATATGGGTTTATTAGGGTTAGGATAGACCCATTTGGAGACATATTTTTTTAAGGAAGTTTGTAGTCTTTACCCTAGGTCGTAGCCGGAGAAGTTTCGACAGTGGGAGTGGTGGTAGTTAGGCTCGTGAGTCAAATGAAGAAGAATCGCACTTCGTAGCAAGCACTACTTCAATCTCTCTTCCTTATCTTTCTCTTTCTTATTCTCTTTCTCACCTCAGGCTTCCTAAATTCGCATTTAGAGGAAATGGGGTGATTTGGGAGTCTTTTATAGCTCCAGATGTTGTGCAAATGGCCCTAAGGTCACTCTATTTAGTACTTATACCCTATGGGCAGTCCTTTCTAACTAATGGGGCCCCACGAGGGCCCGTGGGCTCATTTATGCCATGGGGTAGGTTCCCTATCGATGGATCAATGCTAGGACACAGTTTCGTTGCAATCGCATAAACAGATCGACCGTGGGAAGCCTGTGTCAAATCAAAGGTTAGTAATGTTCAATCAAGGCCACAATTATACAGATGTGTGTGGGGAATTTTTCTTACTCTGCATGTGAAGTTTGGTCATAAACCGACGGTCCAAAAATCTCAACTTTGCACAAAAGTGAACGAGCCAATTCACTTAAGTTTTAACTTATTCTTTTAGGGTATTTGCACTTCTCATGCACTCGTCTCTCAACTCAAGTTGAGCGGTTCTAAACATCATCAAGGTTCGACTCCTGCGATGGACGTCGAGCCCAATAAGATGGACATTGTTATATAATTTCAAGACTAGCGGACCCCCGATGTGCGGTCTAAGTCCCTTACAGGGTTTCGGGGCACTCCTGAGAGGGGTGGCCCTCGAAATTTCCTTCGGGCTCCGAATGGCATTGGGGCTAGTAGTACTTATAATCCTAACTTCTCTTCATTTGTAGAAAAGGTGGCCTGATCTTAGTTTCCCTAATGCTAAGTGCTCATGCACATTTCATCGTTATTAGCTAGTCAGTCATAGCCCTTGGGCGGCTCCGCCCATGTCTGAGCTCGGGTCTCCGTACGGATTTTCCCGAGACGTTACAATCTACCCCCAAACTTAGGCTCAAATTTGCAGCATGCAGTCATTCTTCTTAAAATGGAAATCCTATTCCAATTTTGTGAGCTGGCGATTCAAGTGAGGATTGTCTTCTTTATCTTATATGTTAGAATGGGGAGATCTCAACCCTCCATTATGCTTCGAGAGGATTGCTGAGGTGTCACAAAATGAATAGTTTCACGAAATATTCTTTCATTTGGAGTTTGTTAGAGAGAGAGAGAGTTAAATGTAATCTGAGCCATCCATTTCTTTTTAGAAGCTCTCTCTGACCTTATTAGGCGTCCATTCTATGGAAAACTGGAAGCCCTTTGGCTTCGATTTGAAAATCTCAGGAGATAGCTCGAGTTATTGGATGCAGCCAAAAAACTTGGAACCCACTGAGTTTTTAGGAATCATTTGGTGATTGGTGGGTCCTACTCGCGTTGCGAGACCACTCTAGTCTATCCAAAAGCATCAAGTCATTAGATAAGTCGTACGATTGGATTTTTCCATGATCATTCGGATCATCTTCTTCATTGGGCTAAGAAACTCACCATTTTTATTTGGGCTCCATTATTTAACCTGAATCGTCTGAACAACATTCCAACCTATTGAAAATCGGTCCTTATAATTGGATCTCAGCCATGCAACCAGATTCCAAAGATATCAACAACAATTTCTCCTTATTAGTTTAGATTATTAATTGAGGCTGTAACTAATCTGGGATTTCGGATTAATCCTTCTAAGCATTATGGAGAGACTATAAAAGTTGTCTTCGCATGTCAGATCATCTCTCTAAAAACCCTAAATTCAATGAGAGAGAGAGAGTGTGTGAGTTTCAACTCGTGATACACCAGTGCAACTCAACCAGGTCATGGGTCGTGCTAGCCATTTCTAAACTGAATTCAAACTCAATTTGTCATTTTAGAGAAGTGGAAGAAGGAAAGAAAGAAAGCAAAAGAAAGAGAGTGATTGAGAGTTTTGGGTCAGGTCGAGTGTCTGTGAGTCTGGGTGAGACTTGTTCGTGTCATGGGGTTGTTGTTCATTCTGAAAGTGTGAGAAGGAAAGGAAGAGAAAGAGAAGGAAAGGAGGAAAAGGAAGTGTTGATGCAGAAATCTGGTTAGCCCCTTACTGGACCTACTTGCCTGTACAAGGAACGGATAAGGAAGACCCTGGCTAGAGCAGGGGGTCCTCCGATGCCTAAGTCAGGAAAATGATCTGGTTTAGTCGAGTACTAAAGGTTTAGGGCTAAAGATAGTGCATACCTTTCACTATTAGAGGTATCTTTATTTATAGCTTTAAGAGAGGCGGTGGCATAAATAGAATCTCCCCATTTAGTAGGTGCGTATTGGAGAAGGATTCGGATCCTGGACTGGTAGGAGGATCTCTTGAGATCCTTAGCGAAGATCTCGGGGTCCTAAGCGTGTCGTAGATATCCTCTGAGATCTTTGGAGAAGACTTTGGTCGAATCTCTTTTGGATAAGATCTGATTACACGAGACCAAGGGAGGCGTGTGATGGGAGGCCGAGGTGGCCTTGGCCGACCTGCCTTGGGAGTGGTATGCCATTTTGAGTCAAACCGACCCGGGTTATGCCGTCCTAGGGCAACCGACTTAGGTTACATCGACCTGGGTCATGGGGACCGAGGTCATGCCAACCTGGTGTTGCGCAGCACGCCAACAACTATTGAGGGTCAAATATTGCATATTAGAACCAAGTTATTGTTTGGATTTACGAACATGATACCATTTAATGGCCTGCTTTAACCGTGTTTGTGATGCAGAGTGTAATTACAAGCTCGGACTGAAAAAGGGTGCTCAAAGTTGAGATTTAGTGCTCAAAATTTACCAAAGCATGAGACACACTCCAGGGGACCGAGATCGAAGAATTTACACGCCAGAGACCCAAGGAAATAATGCTACTCACATTAAACGGGTCTAAAAATCTTCCAGAATGCAAGATCACAGGGTTCCCATCATCTGTTCAACTTGAAACTTCATACATGGCCTGAGGACCACAAATTAACCGTACACGTCAAAATTCATCCGTTGGATCTTTGAGGAAACAGCCCAATGGTCCGATCAGTCCATGAATTACTGATCTGAGGCCCACCTGATATTCAGATATGCTTCAAACTCGGGCCCTATCCATTAGATGATATGAGAAAATATATGGACGGAACGAATTTCTCACGTCTATCATGATGTGGCCCATGAGCATCACGTGTATATGAGCATTACGTGCACTCAACGTGCACCGAATGAGGAAACCCAGTCAAAGTCAGTGTTGACCGACTAAAAACCCAAAAACTCTAAAAAGGACAGCGTCTTTACGCTGTCCGTTCGTCTTTACATTGTCCGTCCATTTTTCAGTAGTGGGTCCCACCCATCATGCATATTGAAGATCTGACCCGTCCATTCACTCCAGAGTGGGGGTATTAGCCTTACCTAGGTGACCGTTTGTCCCCATGCAAGCGTTTGTGTGTTTTCTAGCTGTTGAACGTAGAATAAACGGTGGAAGAAAAGATTCAAGGGACCACATCAAAATTTGAGAAAAATCAGCCTGTCCTGAACGGTTTTTCGAGGATAACGTAATGGACGGGGTGGATTTCCTGTCTGACATTGATTCTGAGCCCCACCATCAATCACAGTGCGAGGCGGAAGCTCTGTTTCACAAACAGAGGTCGCGATTAATCCCTGTGGGCCACCATCAGGGTTCATATGATGAATCTGGACCGTCCGTCAGGCCTAAAAGGGCCCTATAAACGTGACCTAGGCGGCAAAATTTCAAGATACCTTAAACATTGGTTTCTGATCTCCTAAACGAAGGACTGACGGTGAATTAAAATAAGTTGTGGGCCACCGCGAGTTTGATTCAAAAAACAGTCACGTCTACCCCGTTTTTCATGCACAATCCAATGAATGGACTGGATTTCTTGTTGATCGTTAAGAATGGGCCTCACTTTCAGTTCAGCGCAAGACTGTCACAGGGAAGTGCGTAAAACTTCCACATGCGTAAAGAGAGTCGATTCTCCATCGACTTTAACACACACCATCTCTTGTGCGTATGGATTTCACTAGCCGACCTTTCGACAACAGTCTATAAAAGGAGAAAGAGAGGGTATGGAGAAGGCATCTTGGCTTGGAGACGTGGAGGAGGGCTTGAACGTTGGAAGCAGAGGGAGAGAGAGAGACAGGGAGAGTTTGTATTTTTTATTCTTTTCTTTTTCTTTTTCTTTTTTTTTTAAATTTTATGAGATCTAGGCCCATCATGGTGGGCTAAACCTCTAAGCTAGGGCTAAGAGGTGAAGCTTGTAGCGTGATGAGGGTCTTGTTGCTTGTACCTTTTGTTTAAGACTGATCTGATGTTAATTATAGTTTAATCAAGGGGAATGTTTTTAGTCTTTAATGGTCTGTTGTGACTAAAATTACAATGGGTCTACAATGGCTTTGAGCAAGTCCTTTCCCTTTTGATGTTTATGACGCTATGAAGCCCTGTTATTCGCCATCGTCTCCTGGGCATGGTCAGATGACGGTACCCTTCCTAACCTTCATACGTGTGATTGGTTGGTAATTAGTTTAATTCTGTTATTTGTTTTGTCTCCTGGGCATGGTTTGGTGATGGAATCCATTCTAATTCATATACCTTTCATCTCTTGAAAACTATATCAAAACTAAGTTCAGTTTGATTTCATAATTTTTGAAGCAAGCATAAAATCTCCCTTATTTCTACAAGTGGATCCTCTGAATCCCTAGTTTCCTATCTCTGATTTCTTCTACGTTTTAGATAATTATTCCACCATTCTTCTCTAAAATTCATTCAGTTTAGATTTCACCTTATTCTAGTTCTACTTCTACTTAATTTTAGATTACGTACAGGTATCAGTCCATTGGGATTCGACCTCGGTCTTACCGAGTTTATTACTACATCACAACCCTGCACTCGGGGAGGATCAACAACGCAGTGAACCAAGATAAACCCCAACAAGGGTAAAAAATCACTGATGTAAACTTCCATTATGAAGAAAAACAAAGATTACAAGGCAATATACTAACCTCTCTCTTGAAAGTACAGAGAAAACCATTTGCTCACACCTTAAAATTATTTCTCATACCCTAGAAAAGCCCTAGGGACACCTATTTATAGTTTAGGCAATTTTCTTTTTGCACCTCTGCGAAAACTGACTCAAAAATTCGCAGTCCGTGTCAAATCCGAAAATGAATTTGCATAACTTCGACTAGTCGAGCAGGATGCTCGACCGGTCGAGCGAACCCTCGACTGGTACAGTATGGGCCTCGACTGGTACAATATGGGCCTCAACCGGTCGAGCACCTCGGAACCCAAAACTTGATGCTCGCTAGACTTTGAGTCGAGTCAACCCTCGACTGGTCGAATGGGCCACTCGACAGGTCGAGCAGGGCACTCGACTAGTCAAGCGGCCCCCAGATGTGGCTCCACATCTCAACAATCTGTCACTTGGAGACACATCGCCATAAACCTTCATCTTCTACATCCAGAGTCATTACCTCCCCATCTTTAAGCCTGAAGATCAATCAAAGCTGAATAGAGCTTCAGCGTCTCCCGTGTGACCACCTTGGTCAGCATATTTGAAGGATTCTCACTTGTATGAATCTTCTCCAGAACAATCGATCCATCTTCTAGTAACGAACATATAAAGTGATATCTGATGGCAATATACTTAGTCCTTGAATGAAAGGCTGAATTCTTAGCCAAGTGTATTACACTCTGACTGTCACTGTACAGCTTGCAATCTGCTGGCTCCTTACCCAACTCTTCCATGAAACCTTACATCCACACTATCTCCTTGCACGCTTCTGTAGCTGCAATATATTCTGCTTCCGTCGTACTGATAAACACTATCTTTTATAACTGAGAGACCCGACTAACTGCAGCACTACCAAGAATAAAGACATAACCTGTAGTACTTCTTCTGCTGTCGATATCTCCTTCCAAATTTGAATCTACGTAGCCTTGTAGTTTGATTTTCGATCCACCATAGAATAGCCCTATATTCACAATACCTACCAGGTATCTGAGGATCCACTTCACAGCTTCCTAATGTTCCTTCCCGGGGTTGTTCATAAACCTGCTAACAACTCCCACTGCTTGAGCAATGTCTGGCCTCGTGCTCACCATATAATACATGAGACTCCCAATAGCTGATGCATATGGGACTTTACCCATGTAGTCCCGTACCTCTTGCGTCTTTGCCCCTTACTCCTTAGATAACTTGAAGTGTTGGCTAATGGAGTGTTAACCGGCTTAGCACCTCCCATATTGAATCGATCGAGTACCTTGGCTATGTACTCTGCCTTTGAGAAAATTAGTTTCTTGTTTTCCCTGTCATATTTTATCCTCATGCTTAGGATTTATTTTGCAGCTCCTAAATCCTTCATGGCAAATTCTTTAGACAGTTGTCTTTTGAGATCTGAGATGTTCTTCATGCTTGAACCGACCATAAGCATATCATCAACGTACAGAAGAAGGATGATGTATGACGTATCAAACTTTTTCAAATAACAACAGTGGTCTGCATGACATCTCCTAAAACTGTTTCTCGATATAAAGTTGTCGAACTTCTTGTACCACTACCCCAGGGCTGCTTCAGGCCATATAGACTCTTCTTCAGTCTGCACACTTTATTCTCCGCTCCTGGTGTCACGTATCCTGTCGGCTGATGCATATATATCTCTTCTTTAAGGTCCCCATGAAGAAAGGTTATCTTAACATCTAACTACTCTAGACGTAAGTGTAAGTCCCGTATCCTAAACCGTACCGTTCCATAGACTTCCGCAGTCTTATCGGTCGAATTCCGACAACCTTTGACCCTTAACCAATATTTGCGTGCAACCCTGATTCGTATGCCGTCAACCCGTATCGACTCAACCCAAGACCTTTACCATAGCGACCGCGCCGTCGCTGCGGTTCTGATGCTGCGACTTGCGCGCCGAGGCGATACCCTGGTCAAGAGATGTGGGCCAACGTTCGGTGTGAAGAAAATGTTGTGCATTGCGAAACCCAAGAGAATCTCTACGAGATGTCACATCAATCCCATCAATTCATCACATGTCAAGTACACATCACCTTTCATCCATTTCCAAGCAACTACAAAAGTCAAGAATCTCTTACAAGCCCATACCTCTCTTACACCAAAAGCCCTCAAAGTCAAAAAAATTTTACACTACCCATGCTTTTCTTACACAAATAGCCACAAAAGTTAAGATTTTCTTACACCCATCACTCACCACATCCATCACCCATCTCTCTCTCCCTTTACAACTCTCTCTCTCTCTTTCTCATTTTCAAACTCAAAAAAATCTAAGAAGAGAAATCTCATATGTATGAGAATTCTCCAAGCCTCTCCCTCTCTTTCAAAACTTCAAGTGTGGCCCACTTTCTTACCCCATGATCTCCCATCCTAACCATCCATTCCCCATCTCCTTCATTGGAATCAAAGCTAAGGTGTTAAGGAACTCATAGGAGCAAGAAGATCGAACGGTGGGTGCTCCTCTAAATGTAAAAAATCTGATTTATATAGCCTAGATATTTTTTTTCTTTCATGAGGGAAGTGTAGGACCCACCAATCAATGGTGAAGATCCCACACAATCCCATGGTTATGGCTTAATGGCTTACCTTATGCGTGCATGATCCATGCATGGGGCCTTTCTCTATGGGCCCCATCATGGTAGTTTTATTTCATATCATATTATGTTTGGATCATCTAGACCTTATAACCACGGTGGGGATGACATCCTCACCATGTATTTTAATTATAGGCCATGCATGTGCAAGATTCATGTTGTAAATGTAAATCTAGGTATGATGTGCGGGTGTGATTGATCTTGGGAGGGCTCAATAGTAGTGGAGCCCCTTTCCCTATGGCCGGATTGTCCTTCTATCTCTCTTTTTCCTCATTTTATTTCCTGATGTGTGTGGCCCATTAATGTATTTCCCTTTTTATTTAACTTATATAATAAATTTTATCTAAGTACATGTTGCTGTCCAGAATTTTCTGGACAGTTTCTGGTTGTTTTTGAACCAGATTTTGGGACTGTTTGGGGGACTATTCATACCTATTAAATATACTTTTCTGAAAGGTGGGGATCTCATCTTAATGTCTCCCAAATTTCAGCCCCAACTGACCTTCATTGGGGTCCCAAAGGTGTGGTCCAAGTGAGGTGGACAGTCTGAATTTTCTGCACTGTCCCAGCAACATTCCACCATGGACAGTTGGATTTTTGAAATTTATTAAAATACCTATGGGTGTTTAAAAATTATAAAAAATTTTAGGAGAGTGTCCTACTTATGGTAGGACCCACCTACAAAATTTTGGGGCCAATGGACACTTGTACACTATGGTGATGGCGGGACCAGCCCATTATAATATGGTGTCCAGATCAGTCCGATTTTCAGGACAGATTGAATTATGTAAATGAATTAAAATATTTATAGATGTTCAAAAATTCTAAAAATTTTTAGAAATGTGGTCCACTTATGTTAGAACCCACCTACCAAATTTCAGGACCAATGGACCCCTGTACACACCGTGGTGAGGGCCGGACTGGCCCACCACGTTGGGACGTCCAGGTCTGTCCGATTTTTCTAGACAGTCTGTTTTGTTTAAATTAATTAAAATACTTAGAGATATCTAAAAATTATGAAATTTTGTGGAGGTATGGTCCACCTATGAAAGTATCACTTTGTGAAATTTCATCATCAAGTGACCCCGTTTGGGTATCCAAAAGAATGGACTAAGATAGTTGGACTCCCAGATTTTTTTCTGCTGTGTAGTCCAGTAATATGTCTTGATAAAAAAAACCATAATTCAAAAATATTTCTTCTGATGGTGGGCCACCTTTTTGGATTTTCTCTCATTGTATGCATGATGAGGGACCTTGACCCTCAATTTTCAAAGTTTTAGAGGCCTTGGACCCACTCCAATGGAGTGCCCAAATTTAAGACAGCAACATGTTATAATTATGTTGGCCTTGGGCTGAAATTTTGAGGAGTGGGGCCCACCATATTATAAAGATCTTAGAGAAAATGATTTATACCTTTAGTTCCTTATATGTTGGGCTTAATGAATACACTTTTGAGGCCCACCACAGTTGAATTTAATTGGGTCCATAAATGTAGCTAGTTGTTGAACTATTTAAGGCCCATAGAGTGGACCCATTTGATGTGTTCCAAGGCCCATGAGATTAAGCCCATTTGATGTAATTTAAGGCCTATAAAGTGGACCCATTTGATGTGTTCCAAGGTCCATGGGATTGGACCCATTTGATGTATTTTAAAACCCATGGGATTAGTCCCATTTGATATGTATAAGGCCCATGGGTCGAGAACCATTTGATGCAATCTAAGGCCCATGGGTTATGACCCATTGCAATGCACATAAGGCCCATTGGTGCGGCCCATTGATATAGCCCATTTGATGAGTAAAAGGCTCATATGACATGGCCCATTTGATGTATTTAAGGCCCAATGGGGTATACCTAAGGTCCATTGCAATGTGTGATCCCAACCTGGTTTACGTAATGTTATTCACTACGGGCTATACCTTGGGAGCAATGTTGGTTTGACGTCCACATTATGAGTATAATGTTGGTTAAATGTCCGCATTACGACTCTCCCTAGGACCCACTGGCAGGCCCGTACTTGTTGTATACAAGTCGTCTAGGCCAGCTACGTTGTAAGGATAGGGCATTACTTTATAACATGCTTAGTATAACTCCATGACGCACAGCCCATTTGTATCGGTCCATTTGATCGGCCTGCTCGTATCGGCCATTTGATTGATTTAGCTCATATGATTGATTAGGCCCATCTTGATATATTTGTGGCCTGTTGCTAAGGCCATATATGAGGCCCGTTGTTGAGGCCCACCTTGATGTGTATGAGGCCCGTTGTTGAGGCCCACCTTAAATATATATGAGGCCCATGTTGCAAGGCCCATTGTGATGTATGCAAGGCCCATGGGTCATGGCCCATTGCAATGTATGTAAGCCCAATTGGTGCGGCCTATTCGATATATTTATGGGGTCCATGTCATTAGGCTCATCCTGTTGTATTTGTGACCCGTCCATTGAGGCTCACCCGTGATATATATTTGAGGCCCAAGTGTAGGGCCCACCTATTGTGTATTTAAAGCCCATGGGTTGTGGCCATAGTGATATGTATTAGGCCTATGCGATGCAGCCTATACTGATATGTATTAGACCCAGGTATGTGACTCACCTGTGAAGTATATTTGAGGCCCATTGTGATATATCTGAGGCCCATGGGTGCGACCCATCCAGATGTATTTAAGGCCTATGGGCAAGGCCCATTGTGATATGTGTTAGGCCCATGACCAGGGCCCACCTGTTTCGTATATTTAGCCCTTGTGTGAGGCCATGTGCCCATTATATATTTGATTTTATGTGGGTCATTCCTTGGGGGTAATGTTGGTTAAAAGTTCACATTGTCGACGCCGGTTATTGATACCGTTTATGAGTATGTGACATCATAACATAATGATACATGCCCATTCGCATCATATGCATGTTTGTTATGAGATGTGATTGACCATTGCATATGTCATTGGGCAGGATGATGTGAGACTCCCTGATAGGTGAAGATTATCTCACATGAGCGCATGACATACGCAGGATTGATGCATGATTGGATTGTATGACTCATGCATCTTGCATTGTATTGTGATTACTGTACGCCCTAGTGACATAAGGGTCGTAGCCTCCACAGGCATATCGTGGATGGCCAGATGGGACACCAAAAATCTGTTCGAGCATTGGGCCGCCATAGATGGCCCTGGGTGAAAATTCCTAAACACCCTCTTGATTCCAGAGGATGCTCCAACGTCTAGACCGAATGAGTAAATGAGCGTTGAGTGTCGATTACCAGATGGCTGCGCTCTCCACTGTGTCGTGGTCGGTTGGAAGGGGGTGCGGCCTTACCTGCCCGAGGGAGTAAGCATGGCTAGGCTGAGTTTGACCAGCTCGAGGAATGGGTCCGCTATCGGTGAGCCGGGTAGGTATTGGCAGACTACTGACAAGCGGATAGTGAGGTCTTTTTCACTTACCTAGTTGTGCGCTTGATTGGGGAGGTAGGTGGTGTGAAGTGTAAAAGACCCCGGTGATTTTTCCAGAGAGGAACCGTACTGATATGAGGATTGACATGATATTATGACACCCCGTCACTGTTGTGCATGTGGGCAGAAGCACATGGGCGGACGCTGATGTGGGCGGATGTGATGTGAGCGGGGCTGAGGCCTGGGCGAGCTACCACACTGGGTGAGCTACCAGCGGTTGGCAGGCTACTGTGCTGACAGGCTACTGAGTAGGAGTTGCATACTCATTCATTCATCTATTCACTATCCACTCGGGCTGGTGGTGTGTAACTAATTGTTGTGTATCTTCGTTATGGCAAGGATTTCGGTTGGGCGCGCGACTAACCTGAGATCAGGAGTTTACCACGTTGAGTCAGACTATCCAAATTTAGGTATGGGACTGGTTTGGATAGAGGTTCCTTGTGGTGGACCCCGTAGCCTGCGATACTACGTACTATCATCCCGACATCACACTCCAGCATGGTCATTCCATTAGCATCATATACTGCATATTCCATTACATCTTCGACGTGTGGCATTGTGGGTTGTTATGTTTCTATATTCTTGTGACTTAGATGAGAGTGATGATATTTGTTAGCTCTTTCGAATTATGTATTACATTATATCCTTGTCATTCGACATTTTATTATCTATGACTCATCATTTGCATAGCTGTCCTATATTGCGTATTCTGATATTGATTAACTTATGGACTTGTTCATACTTCTGCTTATTCTGTTATCGCATGATTATAATCTTGTCAGTATTTCTGTTTACACTGATAATTCCTGCTCTTATCAGTGTTTCTGCTTATTCAGTCATTGTATGGTTTATGGATTAATAGCTTTTCGGTATTGTATGATTATGATATTGTATTGAATACTTAGCACTTATCTCGTGCATACACTTACACCACCCTCTAAGCTTTCTATAAGCTTATGCACGATAGATGCGTGCAGGTGATGTTAGGTTGCAACAGCATTGAGCTTAGAGCGTGCAGCTATTTTCTGGAGCTTTGATTTTGACATATATATTTCCCTTTCAGCATTGTATTCAAATGATTATATTAGTAGATATGTGATGATGATGTTGCCTTTATGATTTAGGTAAACTTGTGGTTATGCTTATTACTAGTTAAATGTACAAAAAAAAAAAAAAATCCTCCTTATAGGATCTCAGGATCGAAAATCTGGCATATGAATGTTAGGAGCCAAGAATGGGGTATTACGGAAGCTGTCGGCACCGGATTCGACGATCGGGATTCCTGTGAATCCGATTTCTGGGTTTGGGGCGTGACATAAGTCCTCTGTAGACACTATACTCAAGACCATGCGAATTATAGACATTTTCACAACAAGTGAAAATATTTCAGTGAAATCGATACTTGCCTTTTGTTGAAACTCTTTCACAACCAATCTAGTCATGTACTGTTTCGAACCATCGTGCTCCTCTTTTAGTCTGTAAACTCACTTGTTATGAAGAGCTTTCTTACCCTTGGGTAGAGTGACTAGCTCTCATGTATGATTAGACTAAAAAAAGTCCATCTCATCATCCATGGCCTGCTCCCACTTAACCCGTATATCTGACTGTAATGCCTCTTCAAAACACTCTGGTTCATCATTATCTATCAGCAGTAGATAATATAAGGAGGGTGAGTATCAAACCGTAGGTCTCCTCTCCCAAGTAGACCTCCTCACAGCCGATGTTTGTGGCTCTGCCTCATAATTCTCTTGTGCATGATCATCCTGTAGTACTGTAACACTCGTATCCGGTAACTCTTTTAACTCTACGAATTCTTTCTCCTCGGCCTTATTTTCTTATACACTGTCCTTATGCATCTCTTTTTCATTGAAGATTACGTCATTACTTCTGATGATTTTTCTATTTTCTGCATCTCAAAACCTGTAGCCAAAATTATACTGCCCGTGACATATAAATGTGCACCTCCTGGACTTCGCATATAGCTTGTTTCTATGTTTTGGATCAATGTGAACATATGAAGTGCAACCAAACACTCTAAGATGTGCAAGGTTCACTTCTCTCATAATCCACGTTTCTTCTAATAGCCCACCATCCAATGGTGATGAGGGGCCTCTATTGATGAGATATATGGCAATATTCACAGCATCTACCCAAAAGGTCTTGGACAACCCTACATGTAACCTCATGCTCCCGGCGCGCTCAAGGATGGTCCTGTTAATGCGTTCAGCTACATCATTCTATTGCAGTGTCCCTGAAATCGTTTTCTGATGTTTGATTTCATTTGTTACACAATACTCCTCAAACTTTTTATCACAGTATTCTCTCCCGTTATCAGATCTGAGACACTTTACTATCTTTTATGTCTCATTTTCTACCATTACTGTCCACTTCTTAAATATATCAAATACATCAGATTTGTACTTTAAGAAATAAACCCACAGTTTTCTACTAGCATCATCAATAAAATAAATAAATAACATGAGCTACTAAGAGATGATACCTATGTCGATCCCCACACATCCATGTGTACAAACTTCAACAGATGCATCTTTGGAGCACGTCCTGTCTTCTTGAAACTTAGCCTCTTCTGCTTGTCATACACGCAATCCTCGCAGAATTCTAAATCAATAGACTTCAGCCCTGGTAGCTTCCCTTTTGACAATAGCACTTTCATCCCCTTCTCACTCATATGTCCCAACCTCTGATGTCATAATTGTCTATTCACTCCAGTTGATGCGACTATGAGTGAACTTTATGATCCTGAAGTTACGTACAAAGTGTCTTCCTGCTTACCTCGAGATATCATCAAGGCACCTTTTGTGATCTTTCAGGAATCACTAGTGAATGTCGTTATATAACTGGTATCGGTCAATTGCTCTACTAATATCAAGTTACATTTCAAACTTGATACATGTCTGACATCCTTCAATTTTAAAGTCATTCCGTCTTTCTGATTTACATGAACGTCTCCCTTTCTAATAATACTACACAGCTCATCATCACTCAGGTAGATTCTTTCGAAGTCACCTGATACGTAATTATGCAAAACTTCTTTACACAAAGAGGCATGAAACGAAGCACCCGAGTCTATAACCCATGACTCATTCCCCGCATCAAGAGACAAGATCAATGCCTCTGTGTCACTCTCCTCAGATAGATTCACTGAATTCTTCCTACCTTGAGAGCTTCCTTCTTGTTTCTTGAGTACTCTGCAATCACGTTTCATGTGCCCATTTTTGCCACAATGCATATACACGTCTTTGTCTTTCGATCCCTTAGACTTCTTCCTCAACTTAGAACGTCCATGTTTATTGCCTCCTTTGTTCAGCGATTTTTCTCTTCCTTCAACGTTTAGAGCATTCCTCTGTGTCACTCTCCTTAGATAGATTCACTGAATTCTTTCCACCTTGAGAGCTTCCTTATTATTTCTTGAGCACTCTGCAATCACGTTTCATATGCTCCTTTTTACCATAATGCCTACACCCGTCTTTATCTTTCGGTCCATTGAACTTCTTCCTCGACTTAAAACGTCCGTGTTTATTACCTGCTTTATTCAACGATCTTCCTCTTCCTTTAACGTTTAGAGCATTCCCTGAATCCCCTAAAACTCCTGATATTTTTCTTATAGATTCTTCGCTGAGAATTAAACCGGCCACATCATCAAATTTCAACTTTGTTGACCCTGAAGAATTGCTCACAATGATCACCAAACCATTCAAACTGTCTGGTAAACTGGAAAAGATTAATAATGCTCTAACCTCGTCCTCAAAAATAATGCCAACGGATTCCAACTAGCTCGTAACTGTATTGAACTCATTCTGATGTTCAGTCATGCTCCCACCATCTGATACTTTCATGTTGAATAGTTGTTTTATAAGATGAAGCTTATTGGACGCTGAGGGTTTTTCATACATGGTGGCTAGGGCTTCCATTAATTCTTTTGTGGTTTTCACCTTAGATATATTGAAGGCGATGCTCTTAGATAAAGAGAGTCGGATCGTTCCTAACGTCTTTCGATTCAATAAAAATCATTCTTCATCTGTCATCTTTTCTAGTTTTTTCTAATTTTCTCCTAGAGGAATATAGAGGTCGTTCTGATACAAATAATCTTCCATCTGCATCTCCTAGAAGGTAAATTTGAACCATCAAACTTCTCAATTCTAGTCTTTCCCTCTTCCATCATCGCTCCCAATAGAACTAAACCAATAGCTCTGATATTAGTTGTTGCGCAGCACGCCAACAACACAGTGAACCAAGATCTAATCTCCGATCTCACCCACAAACGATAAACAAGAAGAAATATAGGCTAGAAACAGAATCAAAACATTCCAAACAAACCACAAGACAAGATATACGTGGAAAAACCCTAACAGGGGTAAAAAACTACGGATGCAAACTTCCACTATGAAGAAAAACAAAGATTACAAGGCAATATACTAACATCTCCCTTGGAAGTACAAAGAAAACTCTTTACCCACACCTTAGAATTATTTCTCATACCCTAGAAAAGCCTCAGGGACACCTATTTATAGTTTAGGCAACTTCCTTTTCACACCTCTGCGAAAACCGACTCAAAAATTCGCAGTCCGCATCAAATTTGGAAACGAATCTCCGTAACCTCGACTAGTCGAGCAGGCTGCTCACCCGGTCGAGCAAACCCTTGAACGGTCGAGCATAAGCCTTGACCGGTCGAGCACCTCAGAATCCAAAACTTGATGCTCGCTAGACTTTAAGTCGAGTCAGCCCTCAATCGATCGAGTGAGTCACTCGACCGGTTGAGCGGCCCGCAGATGTGGCTCCACATCTCAACACCTGGGTCACACCTGAATTTCGTTTTGCCGACCCATCTCCTTAGTCGAGCAAAGGGACGGGATATTGCTGACGAACTCTAGAGATCTTGGAATCATTAGAGATGGTGTTCTTGTGGGCATGTTCCTTAGACACGGGATATGAGTAGGAAGCGGGCTCTTGACAGGGCCTTTCGTTGTCACTTGCTTGGTCGAACGTATAAGGTTCCAACCTGAGCTTCTTCTATGGATCGATCCCTTTTTCCCCATAACTGGAAGAATCTGTAAAGGGTGGAAGGTTTTGTTGTGTCCAGTTGCAACTGAGTTGACTTGGTTGGAGATTTGAGTCTATAGTGTTGCTGTATATTGGTTGGGGCAGGCATCTCATTTCTAGCTACATCTGGAGGTATTCCAGCACGTATTTAAACTCAGAATGAAGTCGTGAGGTAATGTCGTGGGTCAAATTCCTCTCATGAGTTTCATTCCTGTCCGAGTCAGGGCAGAGTGTGGTGCGTAGGGTCTGCCCTGGATCAAATCAAATTGTGTTCTCGACCAGATCAACTCAATCGAGAACTCAATTGAGTCTGAGTTCTGGATTGAGTTCAAAGTTCATATCAATATCGAGTCGAGTTGACTGGGTGAGCTGAGATCTATTTCCCTTCCGATCGAATCGAAGTAAGCCAAACCCGATTTTGTCCCGTCCTAGAAGTGAAATCGATCCGGGTCAAGTTACTGTATATCCTATCCTCCACTGAGTCTTGGCCCCGTATGGAACAGGCCATGTTGTATTGTCTAGGCTCTAAGAAGATTTCAATGGTAGGCTTCTCATCTCCACTTTTTCACGTGGTGTGGCCCACTTGAGTGTGGAATGGCATGATTTCTAATGGAGGCCGGCCAAAATGATGAAGGGAATAGATGCTATGCACACACCAAGTGCCCCCACAGCGCTATTTGCATCGGCTTCTTGTGGGGAAATCGGGTTCCATTGGCTGCCGTTGAGCATTGAGGCTAATTTCGTCATTTACTAGTTGAGGGGTATTATTTAACACCGGAGGATGCGCATGTATCCTTGGTCGTGGTCCCGATAGGTAGGTGATCCAGAAAGTTGACCTAGTGGGCCCCACAGTGAATGGACCATTTTCAAATAGTCTTGATAGTACGTTCCTAGTCCCTGATTGGTTGCATGGAAATAGAACGCCCATGGTAGCTAACAACGACACCCCATTCTATTTTAAGAGCTTAAAACTGGATATCTTTATCGTTTAATCTCTAAAATTTTAGGACAACATCTATTCAAAAATAGATCTATCAGATAAACGGTCTAGATCACCAAACCATGGATCCCACATGACAAATGAACCCCGAGGATGTACGGTATACGCTAATGCAGAATTGTTGAGGGTCATACAACTCTCATTTTCGGAGCGTCTGGACATACCAGTCATTCTTAAAAGTTTGAGGATATCCTCGTAATTTTATCATTACTTACTCCGATAGCAACTGGATAACTCAATTGGTCATCGTACGGGTGTTAATAAGGAGAATAGAGTTATTTGATGCTCTGGCAGAGTCTCATTGTTGATACGTTGTCACTGAGAAACTTGAAAACATGGCATGCATTACCACAAATTAAACCGGCTGAATTGTGATTCTAAACTTTTATAAGTAAAAAACGAAATTTAGATTTTTTGAAGAATTCTAAACTCTGATTTATGGAGATTTTGTTTATTGAAATATAACCGTTGATTTTTTTTATTTAAACGGTTCAATGAAAGTTCAACAATTCGAATAATAATAATGAAGAAAGAAATTTTTTTGGATATCATGCATCCATCTGGAACCATAATTTGGACAATTTAATTTGAATTAATTTTATTCCAAGTATGCAATTTCAAATTGCCGCATGCCATCCATCACACTCTGCCAGAGTATCAAAGGCATTCTCTGATGAGAATATGTTTGTTTGCCACTCGTTACCCTGCAATACATTAATACATCGTGGTGTATTGCTATAGGTTCCGTTGGGACTTTAGAGTTTGGATTTGAAGTCATATTTCAATGATCCGTACCGTTTATATGATGGAAATCACCTAGGATGCATGGTATTAAAAGCATAAGAACTGCTATTTGGAATATCAGAGACCTTTGATCATTTGACTTTTTCCTCAGAGACCGGACAGTCTACTTAACCTTGGAATATTTGAATATTTTTAATAATTAAATATATATTTTTTTGGTATGTCTCTCATCCATGACATATCCCATCGTATAGACGGTATGGATAAAAAAAGAACCCTTATCCAATGACTACAGTACAGACGTGTATCCCATTGCAAAACTTTCGGGAGGTATTCTAGCAGACCTCCAAAGTCCTAGAGTTATTTCCAAAGAGAACCGAGGTGGCCAAAGGCCACTTGTCCACGCGTACGGCTTACCTGCCAGCATGGCACCTGCGTGCGAGAACTGCGCGAGGATTGCGTACTACCCCCGCCCGTCCCTAGCTCCGAACAGGTAGGTCTGTGAGCGGGTTTATCGTGATGTATCTGAACATCCAAGCCGTCAATTCCTTTTCTTAGATTATTTTAAGGAATCAAAACAAAAATGAGGTAGATCCAACGATCAAATGGACCACACCAAATAATAAGCTTGATTGCGTTAAAATGCACAGAGCATTAAATGCCAGTTGCATTAAATGCAAAGGTCATCTGTGGTGTGGTGTGGTCCATTTGATCGTTGGATCTTCCTACATTTTGTTTGAATACCTTAAAATAATCTAAGAAAAGTGATAGACGGCTTGGATGTACAGATAAATAACGGTAGGCCCGCTCACAGACCTGCCCGTTCGGAGCTGGGGACGGGCGGGGATAGTACGCAATCCGCGTCCGCGAGAACTAGGGCAGTTGGTTTTTTCGGTGGGCACACGCTCGTACGCTGAATGTATATCGTCCGAGAGGAACCAGCGATGTGGCTGAGACCATGACTGTAGGGCCCATCTTGTTGTCTGAATTGTATATCCGCGCCGTCCATCCGTTTTTTCAGATTATTTTAGGCTATTTTTCCAAAAATAAAGCAGATTAAATTTACGTATAGTGGTCATTGAACACTCACCATTAAAACGTTCTAAGATCTACCGTAACTTTTATAGACCATTCAACCTAAAATCAATCATACATACATGAATGAATGGAAAAAATAAATATCAGCTTTATCCAAACATTTTGTGTACCACGGTAGGTTCTTAATGGACAATAACCACTGTTTCATGTGGTGTGGTCCATTTAAAATTTGTATCTACTTCATTTTTGGGACTATGACCTAAAATAAATCGAAAAAACAGATGGACAGCGTGGATATATAAATTCATACATGGAGGTAGGCCTACAGTCAGGGTCCCACCCACATAGCCGGTTCAGGTGCAGCGAAGTCACGCTCGTTTTGTTCGATTGTCATCCATGTGGCCCACCTTATGAGTGGGCTAGCCTAATTGTACGGCCAGGACACAGAGAATGTGGACCATCTGAGTTTTCGCAAGGGTATCACCCTAACATTTCCACTACACATGCGCCGTACTTTTAGATGAGTGGGAGATATTTAATCCGGTGGTCCACCATGAAGGTGTCTAGCTCAAAACCCAAAGAGATCATCCTACCTTGACCGTCCATCGTATAGCAGCCATGATGGTTAAGATTCTCAAATCCCCGTGACGTTTGGAATAGAGCATATCCATGTGGTGGGTCACCAGATCGAGCCGTTCCGATGCTGAATGATCGCATGCACTGGAACGTATGGTCATTAGTCACTGATATATAGCTAGGGTGCTTGGGTCGGGAACGTTACAGTGGACAATGTGGGGTCATTTGGGAGTTGGACACCCACCATGTTGTGTATATGTTATCCAACCTGTTTATCTTCTGAAACCCACCAGGATGAAAGGATGAACCGACAATCAGACCACTTCAAAGATCAGGTGGACCACACCACTTGAATACATAGGTTTTAGTCATCATTGTACACTTATTTCTATTGTGTGTCCCACCTAAATTATGGATCAGGATGATATTTAAAATATATGGTGAACCTGAAGACCTTCACCAGATGCACGGTTTGGATTCTAAATAAACATCACGAGTGGATCCCACACAGCTCTAACTTATGAAGGTATTTTGATCACTCCCTTTGATCCATGGACGAATGTAATGCATGCGTTGGAGACTTTGAAGGTCCATCGCTTGGCCAATCCATCATATGGGAGGTTACACGGACCGTTCATTTGATGGGTCCTGTGGTGGACGGGCGACAATACAATTATCTCCGTGTCCATTCGATTACTCCTAAGAATTATTGGAAAAAAGAAATGGCCAGCCATAAATGTTAACGGTGAAATCATTCAGCTAGGGATGCCTGCATCGCCTTTGACTTCCGTATATTCGGTCATCAGCTGTGGGGCCCACCAGATGGATGTTAATCGTCCAAGCATCTAGTGCCTGTGGTCCACTATTTTGAAATGAGGTATCTTTCACTCAGTTTACCGCTTGAGCTATGGACAAGTGTAAATATAATTGGCATGAATCATTTGCATTGATGGCATAGAAAATTTCAATGCTGTCCATGTCATTTCTAATGGCTCAAGCTAACAAAATATACTTCTTTCTCCCAAATAGATTTATAGATTGCTAGTTAGACAATATAACTTTTAAAAGTAGTTGTCTTATATTTTAGCCAGCTTCTTTAAAAAAGTGAATTTTCTTTTTATACAATAAATAACTATATATATAATTAATAAAATTATATATTTAAAAAATAATAGCATATTGAAATATAATAAACTAATGTAATAATGAAAAGATTAGCATGCATCCATCTGACGAACTCAACTAACTCAATTTAGCTCGCTTGGGTCAAGCTTAGCTAGGTTCAAAATTCTCAACCTAAGGTTGAGTTAGGTTGGCTTAGGGTTGAGCTATAGTAACCTTGGGTTTGAATATTTACCCCGATAGTAAACTCTCTGAGGATTTTCAACACGAGGTCTTGGGTTCAACACTCATAAGTGGTGAAATCCTACTAGGTGTGCGTTGGTATGTGTTAGGTGTGTGTGTGTTAAAAAAAACCAACCCTTGGAACAGGCTAAGGTTGAGCACCACATTGACCCGACCTGCCAATTTTCAGCCCTACTTGCAGTGCGTGTGGGCATAACAAGTCCTCAACAAGAGTTATTTGATACTCTGGTCGTGTACCAAGCTTGATACGCAGGAAGTCAAATTATACAGATGGCATTAATTAACTCAAATGAACTGACCAGACTGTGGAACTCTAAGCAACCGTGACTTTTGGGTCATGATACATCTAAGTTGGGACCCATTACAATTTGGACAATTTAGCAGGAATTACGTGCAACCCAAGTGTGCAATTTCTAGGAAATTTCTAAGTGCCGGAGTATCATCATTCATACTCAACCAGAGTATTAAGGTTTTTCTTGAAATCAAGACCTCTAATTGCAATGTCCCTGCTCGATCGTGCACTTGTGTGCAAGGTTCCACGATGCAGTGTATACCACGCCGAAGGACCAATCTAATTTTTTGACCAAGCAATATACTTGGTGGGTGCCCACTATTGAATGGTCCAGATCTAACCTTTGCCTACAGGTGCTGATCTAATAATAAGATGGGTCGTACCATAGACAGTGATGGAAAGCCACCTGAAATATCCTAAATCAGTTTAGGTCCACTATAGGTTTGTCCCAACAAGATAAGCTAATATAATTATTAGGTGGGCCACACCACAGATGATATAAAAACATAAAACCTATAAACTTACACTATTTGACCCACTCAATGATTGTTCCACTAATATTTAAGTCTATTATTTTATCATAATCATAAAGTAAGAGATATTTTTATTCTTTAGGATATTATTGGGAAGATTTAGCTAATCTGTTATTTTATTATAAATATTTTCTATGAAATCTTCCTAAAAAATATGCAGATGAAGTAAAACACTCGAAATCTAAAAATATTCTAAGAAATTTCCAAACAAAATAATAATAATAATAATAATAATAATAAATGCCTATAATTAAATTTGTCTCTAAGGACCCATCTAAGAGGAGTACTGTATCTAACAAATGGTCCAAATTAATTAACAGTCCACGTTAAATCTCTTATAAATGTTTTTTAAAAAGTTATAATTAGGTTTACGAATTGATATCTGGACTGTATTTTTAATATGCATACCCCACTTTTTGAATTTGATATAAATTAATAAAAGTGAAAAAATGGGTGTATATGTGAAAAAAAAACAAAAAAAAAAATTATTAGATTCCACCTTCATCAAGGTATTATAAGCCGTTCATCTAGTGATTGAAGGATGGGCCATGCCCCAATTTCACTCCATCAGATGATCCTATAGATTCCATTAGTGGCTTGAAAATGAGATATCAGTAATGGTGGTCCACATTTGATTTGGAGATTATTGGATATCGTATGAGCTTATTGGAGAAATGAGGAGTCTTGTGGGGTATTTCCCATTGGGATGCGGCCCACTATATAAGCAGCTTTGATCACTAGAGGTGGCTGCTGAATTTAGAGATTGTGTGCTGAGCAGATTGCTCCATCCAACATTTGAGAGGCAATTCACAAGATCGTAGCCACTCATCACACAGATCCTGGCCCAAAAAATTAGTTGGTTTTGTCATAATGTGGGCTACCGTTTATTTTTCTTGTGCATCTGTAGCCTATCTAATGAGCAGACTGGCATGATTTTTGAGTTTTGTAGTCTGAATTTTAAGGTTTGGATGACTCCATTGTTTTATTACACATTATATATGCCAAATAACTGCCAAAGTATTGAACCAGTCATCAAAATGGCTATTATGAAAAATGTGTACCATTGACATTTCAGCCGTCGGTACACTTCCAATAAGTAAAAATCATTTTTACACTTCCAATAGGTAAAAATCATTTTTAGTGGCACTCAAACATCTCTCTTTTAAGGATCCGATATCAGTACGGAGCTAATGCAAGAGGGATCTAAGAGGACATTTAGAAAGTTGTATCATGAATATGCATGGGACTCACTACTGCTGAGTCATAGTCCCAAAAATACATCGATCTCTGATTTGTGAATGATTGACTGTTAAAATAAGGCCAGTAAATATATTTTTTTAAACTTTATAGAGGCGTTTGATCTTTCAAATGCTCTTGTAAATACCTGAAAATGGATAATGATTATTTACCTTTGAAATTACGGCATCTCTAGACACTGCCAAGTACATATTCCATCTCTAAACCTAATACAAAAAAATAATAATAAATAATAATGGGGCCCACTGTGATCTATGTGACTAATCCACATCACCCTTTCCTTCCTTAGGCTCATTTTAGGGTATGAGCCAAAAAATGAGGCAAATCCAAAGCTTAAGTGTACCACACCACAACAAACAGTGAGATTTGAACACCTGTTGTTGAAAACTTATTGGGGACTCACAAAATTTGAATAAAGCTGATATTTGTGTTTTCCTTTTATCTATAATTCTATATCTTTTAAAACAGGTTAGATGATAAACAAACCTTAATGTAGGCCCTAGGAAGGAAATAACTTTTAATGATGGATCTCTTTAGGATAATTGTTTATGTGGTGTGGTCCATTGAAATTTCAGCCATGGGTATGTTTCCAACCGGTAAATTTCAGTTTTAGTGGCAGTCAAACATTTCTCTATAAAAGGTTAGGATATCAATAAGGGGGTGTTTGGATTGTAAGTTACTTTAAATAAGCTACTTAAGGCACATGTAACTTATCTTAGTTTATATGCTAAACTAAGCATACACACACACACACACATGTATGGTAAACAACATGTTTATCGGCTAAAAAGTAAAAAAGCATGTTTGATTTCCAACATCTTAAAGAATTTATCCATCAAGTTTATTTGGCCCCCCTTACATCCATCATCCATCATGTGGAGCCAATCTTTGATGTAGACTGTTCATTGTGTGGGCCCAGACGCAGATTAGATATTGACAGGTTGAGCAGCGAGACTCACTACTGAAGTGACGTCACCAAGTTCTATAGACCCCACTATGATGTATGTGTTGTATCCACAACATTCATCCATTTGGAGATATCATTGTAATGTATGAACCAAAGAATGAGTCAGATCCAAAGCTTTAATGGACCCCACTATAGAAAACAGCAGGAAGATTGATGCCCACCGTTGAAACTTCCCCAAGGCCCACCATGATGTTTTTTCAAAATCCGACCCATTTAAAAGTTAAAAAAAGACATTAAATAAGGGGAAACACAAACATTAACTTGATCCTAAACTTTTGTGGCCTTTAGAAGCTTTTAACAGTGGCGTCACTCTCCCCACTCTTTTTTGTGGTGGGGTCCACTGGACCTTTGGATGTGACTCATTCTTTGGATCTTACCCTAAAATGATCTCTTCAGATGGATGGACGACGTGGATGCAAAACATACATCATGGTGGGGCCCACAAAACTTGGTGATGTCACTTCAGTAGCATTCTCGCTACTCAACATGTCAGTAGCCAATCCGTGCCCGTTGGCCCCACCTTTGATGTGGGCCGTCCATCATGCAGTGTCCACATTAAATGTAGGTAATTCATCATTAGGGGCCGATCTTTAATGTGCATCATCCATTGTATAAGGCCCACCCTTGATGTCGATTATCCATCATGTAGGGCCCACCATTAAATTTATTGTCCATCATGTGGGGCCCACCTTCAATATCCATTACCCATCATGTAGAGCTTACCTTTGATGTGGACTGTCAATCATATGGGCCCCACCTTTGATGTGGGCCACTCATCATTAGGGTCGACCTTTGATGTGGATTGTCATGAGTGGCCCACCCTTATGTGGATCATCCATCATATGGGGCTCACCATATTGATTGCCCATCATATAGAGCCCACCTTTAATGTGGGTTGTCCATCATGTAGAGCTCATCTTGGATGTAGGTCATTCATCATTAGGTAAAGAACTTTAATATAGACAATCGATTATGTGGACTCATGTTAATATGGGTAATCCATCATGTGGGGCTCACCTTTGATGTGGATCATCTATTGTGTGGGTCCCACCTTCAATGTGGACCATTCATCATGTGGGGCTTCCTTAGATATGAATCATCAATGAGGGGGACAGAGAGAGAGAGAGATAAGTTAAAAGTTTTTTTTTAAAAAAAAAAAAACTATAAGAAATAAGAAAAAGAAACTATAGGGGTAAGTTGCTTTGAACTAATAAGTTGCCTTTACAATCATGTTTACCAAACTAATTTAAGTGAAAAAAGTAACTTAATGTGAAGTTAAAAATTAACGTATTTGGTGGATCCAAACAAATCTTAAGGAACTCGTCCCAGAGGGATCAAAGA
This sequence comes from Magnolia kwangsiensis, assembly GCA_037074715.1. Lineage (NCBI taxonomy): Eukaryota > Viridiplantae > Streptophyta > Magnoliopsida > Magnoliales > Magnoliaceae > Magnolia > Magnolia kwangsiensis. The sequence continues at coordinate 13,396,966 of CM073577.1, read as the reverse complement.
AAGCTCGAGTCATTATCCTAGAGGAGGATTGTGTCTCTATTGAATATTGTTGTTAAAGATATCTAGCGATCCTTTGATGTGGAGTTATTTAATAATCTGACTGTATTTTAATCTTTAGTACGCAAACATTTAAAAATTGTACAATAAAGATGTTCTTCCTCAAATTATTGCAACAAAGTCATGGATTTCATAGTTATTGAGTAGTCCAAAAATTATCTTCATCTCCAATTCTTGGACTGGTGTGTGTGTGTGTGTGTGTGTGTGTGTGTGTGTGTGTAATTTTAACTATCAAATGCATATTCACTCCACTAATTAAATAAGTAGAATTTTCGATCCTATTACTTTTAAGTTAGGATTTGTGATTTAGAGAGTTTAATTTGAAATATATATATTCCAAATATGTAATTTCTAAATGATTTATAAGTGCTTACAAGTCATCTATCACACTTTTCCAAAAGTACTAAGATTTTTTATTCACTTTGATATCAAGGTCTGCTAAGCCCAGACGGATGTGGGGCCTGATTGCTCGAGTGATTCAAATCATTGATAAGTTTGGCTATAGGAACAAATATAGAGGCATCTACAAGAGCATTTAATTTGTGAACCGTAACTAAATAACTAAGAAGAAAAGTACAACAATGGTTCACACTCATATGAGAAAATGTCCAAATTGATTTTTTTAGCTTTATAACATATCCTTCATATATTTATATATTTAAATAAATGTATCATAATGTATTTACTGAAAATCTATGGACACATCTACAACATTAAATTAAAAAACAAACTAAAACAATATTATTACATTAAATTGAAAAACAAACTAAAACAATATTATTACTTTTTTATAAGTCATTATTTAATCATAGTGCTTTTCTTTTTTTAATGGTACAAATTCTTATAAAAGAAGTGGACCTCTATCTTAATATATTTTTTATTTTTTATTTTTCTATTTTATTAATATTCTTCTTAAATATACTGAGAAATCAACTTATTCAACATCAATTTCTCATTTTATGTGTTATAGTTAATTTAGAATAAACAAATTAGAGAGGAAGAGTTCAAATAATAATAATAAGAGTTCGTCTTCTATCTTTAGGGTTAATGCTTGAACTTTGGAGATTTCATTTGATAGCTCAATAATGTACTTAAAGATATTTTCATGGTCGTTATAGAATGTATTAGTCATTTTGTATAGAAGTGAACTTGTCTCTTCTTTATTAAATTTTATAAATCAGTACTAATTTCGGTAAACAATTCCTTAGCTGTTAGTGTTACGTACGACACATTTCATTATTTTATAATTTGAATGCTTCATAATTTTGAAATATATTTTATTACACTCGGCCCACTCGGCCCAAACCTGTAATATACGATCTCTTATTTCTAACTGAAATCAAATTGTTCAAGTCTATGCAACTTAAGATAATTCAACGAAATCTTTTCATTATGGATAATTAATTTCAGTTAAAGACTATATGACGTTATACTGAGTTGGAATATTAATAAAAATTATAGTTGAATGTACAAAACAAACACACCTATATAAGTTATAAACATGTCTCATCTAAGCAATGCACAAATACAGATTGAATATCATATCACTATAATGTCATTCAATTAATTGGGGCTTTTAATCAGATTATTCATAATGATGACATGCTTGCTTTATCAATTATGGCAAGAGCTAACTTATCATCATGACAATCATTTAAGTGGTTGTCGTGCCACATAATTAAGTCTATTGAATATAAAGCTAATTAATGTTGATTATATAAATCTAAGACACTTAAAACTTTTAGGCGAGATAAATCCTTTCAACTTTTATTACTAGCACCGATCATTCCACACCTCTCTCATCCTACTAAACAATGATTTATTGTTATCATGATCACCATTCACTATAAACACAAATGCAACCTCATGCAATCTTGATTTCATCTCAAAAATTGATTATTTTTCTGATTGAGTTTATAATTGATTATTTTTCTGATTGAGGCAACTTTAGTAACTAACATAATCAAATATAACCTTTAAATCTTATACTTAAGGATCACTATATGGTCCTACCCTTAATGGACCACCGTAGATGAAGTTTGGTTTTGACCAAAGTATGGCCAATATTGATTACTATTAGGTGGAAAAACTTTGTTTAAGCCAAATGACTGGGTTTATCTCATTCTCTCACTAATACTAATGACCAACATCATCCTTTAAGGCATGAGTAAGAGCCTAAACTTGGGCCTAATCAAGATTGATTTTATGATGTTCAACTAAAATATTTAGGTCATTTATAAGGTGAAATACACTATAAATTATAAGTTGTTTAATTCTCATACACAACATCATATGCACAAGAGAAGATGGACCAATAATTTGACTTATATATTCTTAGCGGGCCTACTCAATAAATAGCTTGAATCTGACCTATTTAGTCCACAAATGAATGATCCGGATTTGTTCTATAGGATCCAATAATAGATTGTTCAAACTTGCTGTGAGGTTTCAAAAATGGATGGTTCAGATTTGACCTTCTAGACACTCATTATATGAGCAGTTTAGATATTATCATTTTGTACATAAATCATGAGATAAGTATAGTAGGTCTATCAATTAGTCATTAATGAGAAGAGTAATAAATATTTTATCATCAACATATCTCTTGATTATCTAATTCAAGAAACTCATTTAGCGTGAACTATACATGATAGGTACAAGCCTAAAAATGGGTCGCAGGCCCAGAAAGAATAAGGCCTAATACTTATTTTAGGCCTGGATGGATAAAAGTCAAGCCCAAGGCTAAAGACTAAGCTTAAAAGATAAGCGAGTTGTCATTATTTATGAGTTATTTATTGAGTAAACATTAATGGGCCTGACGGATGAGTCTGCTTTCCATATGGGAGGTGGAAGCTCATATAAGGCCCCCAAAAAAGGAGGTTGAGATTTATAAATAAATAAAACCCAACAAATAGGCCCAATTCAAATAATTCTGAACCATGAAAATCAGGCCTAAATCTTTAAAGCCAACTCCCAAATTCTAAAGTTTATACCAAAATTAAAACAAGGCTTATATCTAAAAACCATTTTCTCTGATGTTGGTTATGGAAAATAACCATGAATGTTGCAGCATAAAGGTTGGCCATCTCTGGCTGCTACCAGGACTTATCCATCCAGTTGTCTTCATTTAAGGGCGACGACTCAAGCCCCTGTAGCCATAGAAAAGGGAAGACAGGCTCTCGACAACAATGGTTTCTGATGCACAGCTGTCCCAAGCCCATCATGGTCGGATTGTCAGTGGCCATAGCAAGGCTGGCTAAGGCAATGCTAGTGACTCCTATACTGCAATCCCAAATATGTCATGGACAACCTTCCTTAAAAACTTAGCCCTTAATCTCATCACATTACCCTATCTTTTTCCTTTACAAAACCTTTTCCAACGCTATAATCGATTACCAATAACTGCAGGGGTCTATCCCCTTTAAAATTTTATTTATATAATATGATTGAAGACGTCAACAACGAAGTTAATGTATCACAATATCGATGATAATCATGACAATTTATGAGTTTCTAATATAAATGCGTGAGATCTCAAGTAATGCTGGACTGAATTAATAGATCTCATATATCGTGACCAATATATGGAATATATTCCGTCGATCTAAATGCTCGGTGAAGACATATCGTTAACATTAATGATTTCAAAATATAGCAGGTATCCATTGGAAAGTTTTAAATAAATGTATTTTTATAAAATATTTAAAAATACTTTTATTTTTTAAATTAATTGTTATGGCCCACGTGGGAGTATGTAATACTTCTTTTATACGATTCTTACATGACTAGTGGTTCGGATTGATCAAATCTATTAACCATTGGATATTTGTATTGAGCATACTAGTGGGCCTCATACAAGTTGTGATCGGTTTGGATATGTAAAGAGATGTGTGTTTAGATTCTTTTATGTATCCAGAGTACTGTATATAGATGTGAGTTTCTAATATAAGTGTGTGTGATCTCGAGCAATAGTAGATTGAATTAATAGATCCCATATATCATGACCAATATATGGAATACATTCCGTTGATCTAAATGCTCGATGAAGACATATCTTCAACATTAATGATTTCAAAATATAGTGGGTATCCATTGGAAAGTTTTATACAAATATATTTTTATAAATTGTTAAAAAATTAATTTTAATTAATTATTATGACCCAAGTGGAAGAACATAATACTTCTTTTATACGAGTTTTATATGACCCGCTTTTTAAATCGATCAAATCTATTAACCATTGGATATTTGTATTGAGCATATTAGTAGTCCTCATATAAGTTGTAATTAATTTAGATATGTAAAGAGATGTGTGCTCATACTCTGTTATGTATCTAGAGTATCGTATATAGACGTGGATTATAACAGATTTTAATGAACACATTGTAACGTCCCGGATTTTGACTATTTTAGATTTTTTAAAAAAAAAACCTTTGAAAATTTTCAATATAATTATCTCATGTTGTCACTTACTGACCATTAACACTCGATATTAGCCTATATGTGGGTAGTACCAGTAAAGAACCGCACAAATTCGATTAATCAACCGTAAAAAGCCAATAAATCAGCCTGATCACTTAAGCATCGAGTTTAGCATCGTGATTTATTCACATATAGCCTAAATGTAGTCAACCTATCACTGACTAATCAAGACGACCATAACTAAATTGAAAATCTACCCATAGGGGTCAAATTTTAATTAACAAACCAAACTAACTCAATTATCCATTTAGCTCACAAACCAACGGTTTAGAGTGATTATGACCGAATCACCATTTTTACTAATTGTAAATAAGCCACACTATGAACATAGTTAATCCAATCCCTAATTATTGGGCACAAGAAATTTTGATACCTAATTCATTTTAGAAATGTCGTGATTATCAAAATGAACTCTACCGCTTGTTAGTGAGCCACTAGTTCCGAAACTATAGAATAATGTTCGTCTCACTAGGTTTGACATTTTTCGCGGGTGACAAACGAAGAAAGTGCCTAGAACAACTCAACTTGGGCCGGAAGCTAAGTGCTTCCAAAGCGCGAATCCCCTATGCTGAAATTTAAAACTTAAGTGAAATAAACATTCCACTCTTTTGCGGAGTTGTAGCTTTTCAACCGTTAGATTGTAACCAAACTCGATGCATGAGTTAAAGATATTTCTCTACTCATATTTGTATAGCTGCAACCCCGATCGAGTACCAACAACCATCAACTGTAAGTGGGGTCCCCACGGTTGATCGAAGTGTCCGATTGTCACCCGATTCTGACAAACCATAGATCTTATAGTGGGACACCTTTTTCCTGATACAAATAGGCCAGTGGGCTCTCGAAAAGAACATGTTAATAGAAATTAACTTCCCCAAGGGCAAGTTTAATAGGAAAATGAGAACCAAGGCTATTGTGCACACTTTTAACACTACAAATAGCCCCATTTATCACCCCCCTCATTTCCGCACGAATTTCATAGTAAGAAAGGGGGAGAAATGGTGGAGAAAAGAGGGGAAAGTGAGGGAGAGGAGCTAGTGTAGAAGATCTAACTCGCTGCCACTAGCTGGCAACACATTCACATCATGCCGCATTACCGGAATCTCCCCGGCAACGATTTGAGGTAAATAACAACCCATTTCATAAAAAAAATTCTTTGATAATCAAATGCATGAGCTTTTACAAGCCAACCGTCTTGGTACAGGGCATCGGTGAGTCAACCCGTTGGACCTTAGCATTAGGAGCAAGCCCAAACACGGTATACCGACCTAATGTATGGACCATTACCTCAAAGTTGTCGTTTATCGAACTTCATGTCACGATTAATGATTTGTGTGGTGAATAGATGATTGCATGCTAACCTATGCGTATTCATGTGGCCCATTTACTTTTCATAAATTGTTATCCATGTGTAATGAAGCTTATATGTTCAATTGGTTACTAAAATAGATTGAATTTGTCAATTTATTGCTCATACTTCCTATTACTCACCTGCCTATACACTTAATTTGCCTTACCTTACGTAAATTATTATGTTAGTCGTAACGTAGAATGCATATTCAATAAAATGCCCAATAGAGTAAAATTTCTTGATTTATTATTTTTATCATTTCCTATAATTGCGTAGTTGATTTATTAGTATTATTGATTTACTGAGACTATTTGGGTAGTCGGGTTGGCTAGCAAACCGTAGACCCACAAGGGCGGCCCTGACTAGGTCGACCGCCCTATATTAGTTCGATTGACCCGGGGTAAACATGGACAGTTGACAGTAGTCGGACTACATGAGATGCTTACACCCAATGTCAGTTATGTCGAAGTTCATCCGAATCAACCAAACTAGCCTAATAGCTGACCAACCATGTGTGTCTAACATGTACGATCACGCTCGCTTGAATTTGTAGCACCACATCTCATGAGAAGCCTACTAATAACCATTAATGGTACGATCCTCAAGCCTCATAAGTCGGGCATGGTGATATGAGACACCGTGTCCGTGCTGTCGGCATACAGTAGGGTGAAGAGTCTCTCCATAATAACCAATGAGCAACCAATAAGGTTATGAGCCCAATTATAATACATTGCCCAAACTAAAACAGTGTCCTAAGGCGCCCACATGCAAGTTAGCACATGACTGTGTGAATTGATCACACGTGCGAGCGAATTACTGGTAAATAAATCCGGATTTAACTGCTAATGTGGCGCAAAATCCAACTACGTTCGGGCGAGCATGGGCCGTAGAATCGGTCATCCCAATAGTGTTTTGCGACTGCCTGTACGAGCTGTGCACCGCCCGAGGTAAGATAAAATGTTTGAAATTCAGGGAGGCCAGGGGCGTCACTGGGCTTGAGGTCCATCGTAAACGTCAGGCTCGAATGATGCCCAGAAATGGACTTATTATGCCTTCCAATTGGCACTTACAAACTACAAATTGCCTTACTTAAAACCTTAATTACTGAAATTTTAATCAATTGACCCTATGATTTGAGTCAGTGATTATGGACATTTCAGCCATCGAATCTCTTCTAAATTTACACCAAAAACTAGAAATACTTCTCTTCACTCATCCACAATAATCTAACCATTGATCGAGGAACGGTGATCGTTGATTACAAATTAGGCCATTACGACAAAACCCCACATCCGTTTGTGATCAAACTTTGCCCAGCCCTTCATCGGGCCATCGGGCACATGTTCCATGAATCATATGGGCTAGGGGACCATTAAGACAGCCCCAATGATCATAAATGGGCCTCACAGGGCCTTTATAGGAATTTACAAAAGAGCAGGGTCAGTTGAAATAAATTGTTGGATATTTATATTCAGTCATCTCTCTCTCACTCCCATAAGTTCCACTAGCTAAGAGAGAGAGAGAGGGAGAGAGAGAGAGGGAGGAGGGAGAAAGGTGATTGGGTGGGTGATTGTGGGTTTGGGGTGCTCGAGATTTGGAAATCCCCGCACCTACGCCTTCCATTTGCCTGAAAACGTCGACCCAATCGTCGTTGGAGCAAGATCCCGTTCAATCTGAGGTAAGATTGAACTCCAAACCTTTTCTCCCTAACTTCTGGCTACATGCATGCAACTCACCCCTATTCTATATAATGCACGGCCTCGACACATCGAGTTTGCGGACCCGGCGACATTAGGACGATTACAGCAACTTCCGGTCAACAATAGGTACGAACCATTACCCTTAGGCGGCCGATTATCATGCCTAGCATAGGTTTAGTGAATATATGTGGTGCATTGTTAGTGTATGTTGCTGAAATTTCTTTATATTGAATGAATGTGACTATATGCCTAGGATTTCTCAAAATACGGGAATGGGTCTTGTCCCGAGCATCCCTAAATGCATGAGATGCTAAATTGCATGTCTAAATAGGATGTGAATTTTGATTTCTTCAAGTATTACTGATTTTTTGTTAAACTTTGTTGCATGCCTTGTATGTTAGGTGGTGTGGTAATGAATGTTGTCAAATTTCTAAATTGCTAAATTAATCTCGTTCAATTCCTATTACATGTCTGATTTGTATGATTTATGCTGGAATATATAAAATTGAACTGTTGTGTATTGATGCATGGTTGTCTTTGTGACTGTATATGTTGGAACATGTTGGACATGACCCATATGGTTTAGTGGAAATTGATATATTGTTGTCCATGTACATAAATTACTGATTCATGCCTACCATGTGTGAATTATTCTCAAAATTGACAATATGTTCACACCCTAAGTATAGGGTTGTGATGTAGTAATAATCTCGATAAGACCGAGGTCGAATCTACAGGGACTGAACCTTGTATGTAATCTAAAAGTAACTTGAACTAGAACCAGGCGAAGATGTAATCTAAATAAGGGAGAATTAAGAGAATAATGGTGAATTAATTAACTAAAATGTGTAAATTCAAAGGTGAAAAACTAGGGTGCCAAGGATCCACTTGTAGAGATCAGAGAGATCTTTGCTTGATTCATGAACTCAACTGAAATCAGAGTCTTATCTTCATCCAATTGGAGGATAAATCATTAAAAATCACACTTGAACTTCCTTTGATCTAGCTTTCAGGAGATAAGAGGTATGAGAATTAGAATTGATTTCATCAAAAAACCATGCCCATGGGACAAAACAAATAACAAAATTTAGCCAATCCACATCAAATCTAAGAGAGTTATGAACGTTAGGAAGGGTTTCATCATCCAACCATGCCTAGGAGACGATGGTGAATAATAGGGCTCCCACATTCATAATCCTTATAATGAACAGAACATGCTCAGATCCATTGCAGATCCATTGTAATTTAAGTCACAATAAACGATTAATGACTAAAAACATTCTATATAATCAAACTAGAATCAAAGTTAGTTCACCACATGAATCAAAGCAATCGGAAACTACCCATCACGCCACAGGCTTCACCTCTTAGCCCTAGCTAAGAGGTTTAGCCTATCATAGACATAGTGACTAAAAATCTCTTAAACAAAATAACATAAAAATGGAAGGAAGAAAACTCGATTAATGACCAGCCGTCCTCCTCTCTCTCTCTCTCTCTTCCTTTTCTTCTTCAACGTCTGGCCTCCATGTTTCTCTTCCTTTTCTTCTTCAACGTCTAGCTCCATGTCTTAGAATTGCCTCCACGGCTGCTTAGGTGCTTCTCTCTCTCTCTCTCTCTCTCTCTCTCTCTCTCTCTCTCTCTCTCTCTCTCTCCTCTTCTCTTTTTATAGGCAAAGGAAGTCAGCTGGAGGGTTGGTGGCTGGAGTGTGTAACATTACTTATCTATTTCTGCGCAGTAATCCAGACTGTTGTGGGAAAGATGGATCGGTCATCATCCGATCAAGAAATTCAACTTGGGACCACCTCATCCAACAACTGGAGTTCTGGATGATTTTGGATCATCATCTAATGGCTCCGGCCCACAGATCTATGACTTGTGCGATCCCACAAGAGGATCTTTACACAGCAAGACTGTCGTGTTTTGTGAAACAGAAGTCAGTGGGGTGTTTTTGCACCCTGTTTTACGCAGAGCTGGTTGGAGACTGTGTGCGGTCCACTGTTCATTTTTCGTTCACTTCTACCAGTGTGGAAGTGGTCAAATCTTCCCTCTCAAATGTTTGGATGGTTCGGATCAAGGCCACAATCTGGGTCCCGATCGTCCAGCGTAGCGAAAGTCCCACCTTACGTTCATCTTTTCTATTGTCCGCCCCTATTTCTCACGTAACATTAAGGATGGGTTAGTTTCACATAACCGATGGGTTTGACCGATTGTTGAAACGTGATCCATCACGACTACAAATCTCATATTGTCTAGTTAGGATATGACCTCAAACTTATGATATATCCTCTAATCAGGTAGCCCACAATTGAAGCAGAAAGATGGGGTAAAACTATCTTTAAATCTGGGGTTTGTAGCCTGCTATCATAGGACACTATTTAGATGTTTTGTTCAAAAAATAGGTGGGCCCCACTTCTGATGACATTCTTGGAGATCTACTTCACTCATCATCTTCTTAGTAACGTGTAAGCCCATGGGTCAAAGTATGAAGTAAATCTAAACTCTATGTGGGCCACACCATCCACCTGTGATGAAGCACTACCCACCGTTAAAGCAAACCTCTGTTCTCCCTTACGTGCATGCATACGAAGTTTGTTTATGTACAGATTTGTTACTCTCTCTTCTAGGAACTTCTATCATTCGTTCCTCCCTACTGCACTGTCCAAAAGAAGTAAAAATTTACCATAAATCCTCATTTCTCAGGATCTTTTAACCAGTTAAATTTGGCCCCAATCTACTAAAGATGACCGAGATGGTCATTTAATGGCTAATACACTCTATTGGACCACTTCTACAAAGATTCGAGAGTTAAAATTTTACGTGTGTGGTTACTTTATGATCCTTAGGCTAGATATAAAGTTTCGATCCAAACAGACGGTAGAAACCCTATAATCTTGCATTCTGGACGATTTTCAAGCCTCTTTAGTGTGAATTGCCTAATTTTCTCTGATCTCTGGTGTGTAAATTCTTCGATCTTGGTCCCCTAGGGTCCATCCCTTGCCTTAGTAACTTCAGAGCGTTAAATTCATGATTTTAGTACCCTTTTTTCAATCTAAGCTCCTAAATACACCTTACAACACAAACATGATTAAAATAGGCCGTTAAACAGTATCATGTTCATAAATTTAGGTAATAATGGGGTTTAATATGCAATATTTGACCCTCAACACAATACATGTTGTGTATTACTGCATATACCCTTATGGATCAGCCAATTACCTGGAATTCACTTGGGCGACCTTTTGTTAGACCTGCCTGCGAGTAAATCTGGCCCGATTAGTTGAACTGTAGGTTGTTAGTCGTAGTTGGACTACACGAGACATCGTTCTCAGGCCAAGTAGTTTATGGTTCAGCTTATTGGGGTACATTAGCTCACAAATCGGCTATCCTTATATGTTAACCATATTTAATCACGTCTGCATGAACCCGAAGTACCTTAAAACCATTGCGCCTACTGTTAACTGTAATTTATGGCCCACTAGATTCATGAGACAGAGATGGTGGTATGGGACATTATGTCCGTGCTGTCAGCCTAGACTGAGCACCTTGACTCGTGCTGTGGTGACGAGCCTCCCCGTAGTGACCACTAAGCACCTAGACTCACGAGCCGAGGATGATGGTATGAGACATTGTGCCCGTGCTGTTGGTTTATGTTGGGGTGACGACCTCCCTATAGTGACCGTGAGTAGGACATTGAAGTCTTAAATGTCTTCGTCTGAATATAAAAAATTTCGGGATTAATGAACCCACGAAGGGCTAAGGATCGACGCAATCGGATTAGGGCAATAACATCGCCAAGGGTATTTCGGTTTCCTCAACCTGTTGGGTGAATGAATCTAATTAATCAACTGGACTAACATGTTACATGACATTGTACTATTTATTGTGGCGATTCGGCAGTTGAGGTCGCAACCGAGGGAGTGTTGGTTATTGCAAACATTAGATGTCGTTGCTCGAGGGAGTATTGGTAGTAAGGAAAACACATCATATCATTAATTCATGCATTGCGTTAACCAACAATACTTAGGGTTCTATGATGTATGTTGTTCACTGAATGTATTTTATGCATGATAATTTATGTGGCCTATTGTTAATGGTACCATTGAGTTAGTTACTCACTCTCACTCTAGGACGGTGTTCTAAAACACCGACCAAAATCTGGCATAGATGTAGGTACCTTGGAACTGGACGAGTTAGATGATGTCGGTGCAAACGACGACGAAGAACGGACGTATTTTCAGACGTTTAACGGACCCTATTAGCGCGATGGATGACGATGGGATTAGGCCAAAGCCCAAATCATTTTGGGGAGTAACGTGTGGATGGGACTAAGTCCCTAGTTAATGAGATTATGGATAGTTGGATTTACGTTATGGATATCAGGATTTTATTAGACAGTTTATTTTCTTAGTAGCACGTACACCTTTTTACTTAATTTAAATGATAAACATGCTTAATTCAATTCTCCATTGCCTGTTAATACTTGACATTCATATACATTTATGGCTCATTGGGCATAGGTGACACTCGAAAATTGGGGAGCCGAGTTCCTACCCGGCCCTTGAATTTTGGGGCGCTACATTAGTCCATCAAACCTTAATGATATCATGATCGTTCCACAGTTGCGTTTGAGTGACGACCCTTACATCATTTGTGTGCGCCCTCCACCCGTCGATGGGCTGTCTAACCCTGTGCGCTCGGGCTATGTCATCCAAGTCCTGAGTGATCGGTCAGGCCAGTGTTTATCTCACATTTATTGGGGAGTTGTCGTTTAAGTGGTAAACCCTAACATGGATCAAGGATTTCAGGCACAGAGCTGTTACGACCACCCTGGGCCTAGCAGTTTGGATAATGTCATCAATTATATGGAGATGTTCTAGCTTTCTAAATCTTGCTGAAGAAATGAACTTAATTAATTCACTTGGCTAACACGAGCATTCATCACATTGCATTAGATAACTATGATAACTCGGCAGTTGAGGTTGCATGATAGGGGAGTGCTGGTCATTTGCGAATGTGAAGTTGGAGTTACTACAAAGGAGTGTTGGATGGCGAGGATATACATCATATCATAATAGCATACACGTGCATTAACAAAAGTATCTAGGGACTATATGTTTGACTTGTTTTCATTAATTGTGCATATGAATTTGATAACTTATGTAACTTGATGTTAATGGAACCACTGAGTTGATCGCTCACTTCCACTCTGGGACTGTGTTTTAAAACACCAGACCCTATCATAAATGAAGGCACCTTGAAGTCTTACACGTTGGACGAGGCATCCATGGACTCGGAGGAGGAGCTTTCATACTTTGTACTTTCACCGTGATATCTTAAAAGTTTAGAGAATATAAAAGACCTTACATTTATTTAATTTCGTGCTCGTATATGTTAGAGTCCCTAACTAGGTGTGCTCTGTTTATTAGTTTTGTTATATGTACATTGTGACTTGTAAAATTCTCATTTTGGGCGATTATCGCTATTGGAATTGTATTTTGACTCTTAACCGTATATTTATGAATTTTTGTTATCTCTACCTTGCTTTGGTTTCACTAAATTGAATTATGCAACTTTGATTATTCGTGTATGAAATAAATGTGAGTTTGAACGAAGACACGTGTACATTTTATTGAGTTAACACCTGAGAACTCGGGATCAGAGTTTATATAATCGGGTGACGATTTTTGGGGCGTTACACACATTGACTCTTATATATACATAAACTCTTATAGTGTGGGTCCTTACTTTTTCTCTGGTGGTAGACTCTTAAGAGTTTCAACACCTGGTAAAGGGTTCGAGTACCCATAGGTGGTGAAATTCCACTACGGCATGAGTGTGTGGGAGTATGTGTAAGGAAAAAAAAAACTCTTAAAAGCTTTATAGGTGATTATCAAATGCGGAACAGGGAAAAAGAGTTTAAGATCTCTTCTCATGACTTCCCAGTTAGGTATATGTTTAAGAATAAGTTTATATTATCAGTGATTATCAAATGCGGAACAGGGAAAAAGAGTTCAAGATCTCTTCTCATGACTTCCCAGTTAGGTATATGTTTAAGAATAAGTTTATATTATCTTTATGATTAATGAATAAAATGGCTATTATTTTGATTTAAAAATCCAATATGTCATTTCATAACCCTTTAATAGTAAAATTATACATGAATCCACCATTTTTTCAACTATTCATTTATTGGCTATGTATAAAAGGTCTGAGCTAGATTAACGGTTTGGATATCTAATCATGGGTAGGGAAATCATGTACATGATGATATTTGATCTTCACAAACATTACATTTGGACACAGGGAGGATTTTGTATGTGTGGGAACCATGTTGTTGTAGTTTGAACCATTGATTTGACTGCATTTAAAGTGGATAGATAATTCTTAAGAAATATCTTATATAAAAGATCTTAACCTTATTTTTTTAAAATTTTACACCTGGCTTGTCACAGTCCATGTCAACTAGTGAGAATCCACAATGCGTCGTCACTCATATATGAATAATGAGAGAAAATCATACTCGTGGTATAGAGAAGTAAGTGCTTAGCGATTAGCGATACGTAGCCTACCAAAAGCAACCTACTTGGAGTCGTACACACGTTTATGACAAGAAAGACATGTTATTCGAAGGCACATGACTAACACATGCATGACACATGTAACCTTAGCATGCGTAATAAGTTTCCAATTCCTCTCAATCCAGTTCACACGTGTACGATTATCCTAAATTAGAAAATATACCCAAAAAAAAGAAAATTCCTTTGAGACAATCAACATTTTTTCAAAGGCAATAAGGAGATAGAAGCGATTAATAAAAAGTCCATCTAAAAATAGAAATAAATCGTACACGATGACATCATATAGTAAAGATTTCATGTCTTGCTAAGACATGACCAATTCCAGAAATTTACAAGGAAATTATAATATGACTACTGCCTCTTAGAAGCTATAAAAGCAGTACACGATGAAGAGTTTTGGGCTCTCACCACATACAATCAATCTCTCTACAATGTAATACTTCTTATCATTATTTTAACTTCTTAGCTTAGATGTATTCCACTTCTATCCAACCACGTTGCAATAAGTCTATAATCCTTAGTTTATATATATCAGCTTCTATTCAGCGCCGTCATTGAATTACACTCTATGAGTAGGTTAAATATACATGACCATCACGATCGAATCCCGATCACTGAGTCCTCACCTGGTAGATTACCAGTCATATCTTGTTGACTTTACACCGGTCATTTAGTATTCTTTTTTCTATGACCATTTTACTACACAAGTAGCTATATGTATTTATTTTTCTCTGCTTAATTTATTTATTCTTCTTCCTTATTATATTATTTTTACATTTAAATTAATAAAATCATCGATCAACATTATTTTTAATTTTATCTGTTCATTATTGATTTACCAATAAATTTAATATGCTATCACCGTTGAAAGAAAAATCATTAAGTCTTGGCAAAAAATTTCAATTGTGAAAGATTGACCCCCTTTTTTTTTCAATCGCACCGCTGATTATAAGTGTTAAAGTGATTTAAGTAATGTACAACTTTGACACACCTAATACTATTATCAATAATAGTGGTTTGACTAGACACTTATGCCCATGCGTTCAATTGAACCCGAGCAATTTCTATCCCATGTTTCTTTGGAATGCAAGCCCTTGCCATCTTCTAACTCAAACATCAACTAGCTGGTACACAGATTAGATGGTTTAGATATTCCAATTTAAAATATTACCTGACTATCCCTGGTCCAAGGCTACAACCACTAGATCAACACTTCGGCCCGAAGTGCCATGTGCAAATAACCTGAATCCTGTACGACACCTGTTAGCGGGTACCCAACTAAGCTGTAGGGGGAGCAGATCAGGTAAGACCCGGACTCACTCAAGGCGGTGGGGCCCTTACTGTGGAGCCCAACTTGATGCATGTATTTTGTATCCACGCCGTCTATCCGTTTTTCCAAATCATTTTAAGGTATTATCCTAAAAATGAGAAAAATCCAACTATAAGGTAAACTATACCATAAGAAATAGTAGTAATTGGCCATCGATGAACCACAAAAGTTATGGATCAAGATGATATTTGTTTTTTCTCCCTTCATCCAGGCTTATGTGACCTTATCAACAGCTTGGATGTCAAATAATCACCACGGAAACATTAAAGTGCGCCTTAAAATGTTTTAATGGTATGATGTTCAACCACCACTGTTTCCTATTGTATGGTCCACATGATAATTAAATATGCTTCATTTTTTGTATAATGCCCTAAAATGATTTTAAAAAAATAAATGGACGGTGTGGATGCAGAATAAATGCATAAAGGTGGGCTTCATGGTGAGGGATGCACCATCTTGGCTTCCATGGACCGCATAGCAGATCTCTTGGTAGAGATCCTAGGACAACTCCATGTTCTTGGTGGTAATCCTCCACCAGCAATTGTTGGAATTCGTAATCATACTGATCGTAGGGCGACGCTATCAGTGAACCACAGGATCACTCCTGAGAAGGTGGGATCTAGTGACATAATTTCACAACATCTTAGACGAGGCATTGATCAGATAGATCGGATGGGTCAAAAATTCAAGATGAAAGTCGATTTTTCTAGTTTTAATGGCCAACTCCACTTCAAGGACTTCCTCGACTGGTTGTTTAAAGTCGAATGTTTCTTCGACTATATAAACATCGTAAAAGAAAAGAAAGTTAAACTCGTGGCCTACAAGTTGATGGGCAGAGTTTCAAATTAGTGGGAACAACTTCAACTCGAGCGGATGAGACAGATAAACCAAAATTATTACCAGGATAGCCATTCAGTAAAAGGTTTTGCAGAAAAATCATATTATTTGTCCACGAGAAACCTCCTCATTGAAACGGAATCGCGACAAGCCATAGGATTCATCAATGGCAAACATATGGCCCCTATGGGAACGAAGAATAAACCCAAGTCTTCTAAAGTGGAGGGATAATATCTCATAATTGAACGTGCCTTTGTTAAACAATCTGAAGAAACAAGAGATATATATCCATTAGTTGAAAAGAAAAAATATGTAAAGCCTGTGAATATCCTAGAGGATTAGGAACCGGTATCGTAGGAGTTCAAGGGGGTTGTATTTGATGAACTACCTAATAAATTACCTCCCATACGAGATATACAAAATCACGTTGATCCTGTCTCAGGGGCAAGTGCGCCTAATTGCCCACATTATCAGAAAGGATATGAGATCTTGAAGGCAGATGTGAAGGAATTGATCGATACTAGTCAAGTCAAGAAAAATATGAAGACATGTATTGTATTAGCTAAATAGCTTAATGCAAAGTACAAGAAAATGACTAATAAACATCGGTGCCAAAAGTTATCTCAAAATCATGAGCCAAGTCTCTTGAATAACTCGAGAATGAGTTTTTTTCAAGTGGAGGGGTCTGATGTAGAACGTGTTACAAAGATATTCCCAGCATGGTTGAGCCAAAAGGAGGTGAAGTGTAAATTGACCGTAACTTTTGATCCGAGTATTGTTATGGGGCGTACAACCTATCAATCTTTACTGAAATGGGCCATCCGAGGTGAACCGACCCACAAAGTGGGTCACATCTGTCTATTTCGTCAGAAAAAGCACTCTTTCAGCTCAAAAATTTTTTTTTGGAAAAATTTTACTATTTTTAATAATTTTGATTTTTTAATATTTTTACAGTTTTAAATTTTCTGTCCTTTTAGAAATAACTTTTAGTTCTACTAAAACTCTTCTAGAGAAAGTTTATTTGCAATTTTTTTTTATAGAAATTAGGCCTTAAAAGAGTTTTATTAGAATTAAGATTTTTATTAGAGTTAGAATTTTGCTATTTTTGGTAATTACAAATTTTACTTTATTTTTTCTTTATTAATGGTGTAAGGAGACGCATTAGACAATTTATCAATGATTCATTAATCAATTTCGAAATTATTAGAAATTCTTTTTATTTTCTGCTTTCTTTTCTCGTGGATTCGAGAAGCCTCTGTGAGGAGTCCAGAGAAGTTCCGTGGATTCAGAATAATTATCCTCTTAAGGAAGACGGTGCTCGACCTCACGTCCTTCCTTGCGTCAATTATCGATCAACATTATTTTTAACTTTATCTGTTTATTATTGATTTACTAATAAATTTAATATGCTATCACCCTTGAAAGAAAAATCATTAAGCCTTGGCAAAAAATTTCAATTGTGAAAGATTGTCCCTTTTTTTTAAAAAAATCGCACTGCTAATTATAAGTGTTAAAGTGATTTAAGTAAAGTACAACTTTGGCACACCTAATACTATTATCAATAATAGTGGTTTGACTGGAAACTTGTACCTATACGTTCAATTGAACCCGAGCAATTTCTATCCCATGTTTCTTTGGAATGCAAGCCCTTGCCATCTTCTAACTCAACTGTCAAGTAGACAGAAGATAGATTAGACGGTCTAGATATTCCAATTTAAAATATTACCTGACTATCCCTGGTCTAAGGCTGCAACCACCAGATCAACACTTCGGCCTGAAGTGCCATGTGCAAGTAACCTGAATCATGTACGACACCTGTTAGCTGGTACCCAACTTAGCTGTAGCAGGAGCAGATTAGGTGAGACCCAGACTCACTCATGGCAGTGGGGCCATTACCGTGGAACCCAAGTTGATGCATGTATTTTGTATCCATGCCGTCCATCCATTTTTCCAGGTCATTTAAAGATATCATCCCAAAAATGAGAAAAATTCAACTATAAGGTAAACTATATCATAAGAAATAGTAGTAATCGACCATCAATGAACTACAAAAGTTACGAAACAACCTGATATTTGTTTTTTCTCCCTTCATCCAGGCTTACGTGACCTTATCAACAGCTTGGATGTCAAATAATCACCACGGAAACATTAAAGTGCACCCTAAAAAGTTTTAATGGTATGACGTTCAACCACCACTGTTTCCTATGATATGGTCCACATGATAATTAAATACACTTCATTTTTTGTATAATGCTCTAAAATGATCTGAAAAAACAAATGGTCGGTGTGGATGCAGAATAAATACATCAAGGTGGGCCTCATGGTGAGTGATGCACCATCTTGGGTAAGACTGCTCCACGGACCCAGCGTGTTTTGCGCGTGACATCCACTCCGTCCGTCAGGCGCGTCCCTCAACGGTAGGCTCTGGGGAAAACTCGGTCAGATCTACCATCTTAGGTGGGCCATAGCACAGGGAACAATGAAAGAGACGCCAACCGATATGTATGTGCGTGGGGCCTACTAGGGCATATATCTCATCGAACCCGTACATCAGGTGTGCAGATGAAGAGACGATCCAAAACTCAGACGGGCCGCACAACGTACCATTGATTTTACATTGTTCACAGAGATGCGGCCCATCTATGCTTCAGATGGGATGACTTACGGAATTACGTTAAAAATAAGACTACGCGTCTGATGGACGGAATGGATTTAAGCTCTAGGGCCCCACTACGATGCATCTGTTTTGTCCACACCGTCCATTCATTCTGTGAGCCAGATCGAAATCTCAGGTGTACCGCACCACAGGAAAACAGTGTTGAGTGAATCTGCACCGTTAAAAAACTTCCTAGGGTCTACTGTAATGTTTATTTTCCATCCAACCTGCTGTTAAGGTCACACAAACCTGACGAAAGGAAAGCACAAATATCAGCTTGATCCAAAACTTCCCTGGCCCTCAAAAAATTTTCAACGGTAAGCATTCAATCCCCACCATTTTTTGTGCTATGGTCCACCTGAGATTTAGATCTGCCTCATATCTGGGACCCTACCCTAAAATGATCTGAAAAAATGGATGTACGGCATGGATGTAACAGATACATCATATTGGGGCCCACAGAGCTTTTACACCTGTTAGCTGGCTGGTTCTTGCGTCATTTGCCAAACCGCGTAGAATCCGGCTGCACTCATTTTACCTTACCTAACGTGGGACATCCAAGTAATTATTGAAAACACCGAAGGGTTTTTACGTAAATTACCATTACTTGTTCGGACAAGCAGCTATCTAACTCGTCCTGAGAGTCCTAAACTCAAATCTATAAATACCCGTATAAATCCACACTTCAAAACCCATCAACGTCTCCCTCCATCTCTCTGATAGGGTTTTCTTTTCCTTCCTCTCTCTTCTTGAATGCTCAGACGCTTCTCCTAATCGAAGAATCGCACCATGTCTTTCCGCGGCAAGAAGCTCATCAACGATCCAAACGGTCAGTTGTATGAACTCATTCTCCAGATCTGAAGAATCTCACTCATTGATTCCAAACTCGCCTCTTTTTCTCATGCATGTAGTTTTAATTGATTGCGGTAACATGCAATTTGAAATTTCTGTTAGATTTTCTTTTCTTTTTCTTAAAATTTAAAAGGTCTGATTTTTTCGGTGCTAAAATGAGTCGTCTTCTTTATTATATGTGCTGGAATTCGGTGTGAGTTTGGTACACTGTAAGGGGGTTTTGACAATATGTCCCTACAGTACACGTAGCATACATGTGGCCCACCCAAATCGTCTAAACCATTGGTCTCATTGTCGATGGAATGCTGGCCCTGAAATCCAGCCGATTGGATGATCATGCAATTGGATTGGTGAGAGTGGAATGGATGGTTGAAATCGGAATGGTCAACGGTCTGAAATGTTAGGGCAAAATTAATGGGGGAACATCTATGATGGAGCCAATGAATTGGACAGCCTGGATTAAGGTGCATGTATGGCAAATGCAGTATGGATATGTCGGTAGTGCTCCCTTACATTGTGTCAAGCTCACAGCGCAGTCTAGCCCCTTTTTTTCTGTTGATTTCTTTTATAGATGTGGTGACGGAGTTCATAGAGGGTGTTGTGGAGACTTTTCCGGGATTGCAGTACTTGGATGGATTCCCTGAGGTGATAGATTTTATCATTAATTCGTGTTATTTATTCTTAACTTATGGTTTTCTGCATGCGCGAGTGAATTTGATTTGTGGTTGTTTGCATGTGTATGTCTGTTGTGAGATGTGATGCTTGGCCCAAAGTCCATGAATTTTCATTTGGACCAGTATTTGTAAGTGGGGCCCACCTCACAGAGATCCAGACTTCTCACCCTTGTGATCGCTGCAGTGGATGGGTGATGCTTCCAAACACTTCTCCTAGGACAATCCTAAGCATTCAGTCCTCTGCATGTAGGTTGATGGTTGAAAAAAATAGCCAATGGTCCATGAAAAATCTCACATTGGATGGATGGGTTGTTTGATGGACGAGAATTTTGTGCCACTGCCAGTCCACAGTGGGGTGTGCCAGATGAAGTGTTGGATCAACAAGAGATGGCCCCCAACCATACAACATGCTAAGCTGAACGAAAAGCGTGGGTGATTCGGCAGCATTGTATAATACCACTTGTGAGATTCCTAAATGTGGCTAATGTTTTGGCTTGTACAGGTTAAGGTTGTGCTTCGGGCTGATGTTTCGGGTGGAACATATGACAAGGTTTCTGTTATATCAGGTGATAATTTGACCATGTAATGATAATATTATTATGTTGAAATTTCTCTTCGTAGAATGCAAATGTAGGATTCTTTGACATAGGCTACATACACAGTTACACATGGAGTGTTGATTGAGAAATTTCTCTTCGTAGAATGCAAATATAGGATTCTTTGACATAGGCTACATACACAGTTACACATGGAGTGTTGATTGATATAGGCCTTATTGGATAATTTGCTACCTTTTGTTTGTGTTAGAGTCACTGTCAACTTGAACATGTCGCTGGAGGGGCTAGGCCTACAAGAGGCGGCAGATGCCTTGTTACTTGCAGCACATACAGTCCTCGTATGTTGTGGTTTATGCATGGCAGGAAGTTTATCATGTTACCTACTCTTGGACCACCACACATGGTATAAAATCCATGGTGGAACATTCACCTACTAGTTGTGTGGCACACATTTAACTTGTTAATGAGAGGAAAGACAACATTAAAATGTGCTTGGAGTGAAGAACGCCCATAAGTTCATAGCTGCCAATTAGAGCAAGTAGTTGGTTTGTGTTTAGAATAAGTCTAGGCATTTATTCTCCTATGCAAGGATGGAAATGGAGTAGTTATGTTAGTGCATGGCAATAACTTGTAATCAAGCTAATGGTCATTTCTAAGTGAAGGAAAGTGGAGCTTTCCAGGAACATTAACACTTGATGAGATACATGAAGGGGGTTTTAAAACTCAGCCAGGGTCAAAACCATAATGAGTCATTCTGTTTTGGTTGAAACCGACAAGCTAAATAGGTACAATGCATGCATGTGTTTGTGAGGCATTCAGTTTGCACTCCAGCTAAACCAGTGAGTTTTGAGATCTTGTTCATGATATACATTGCCATCTTAGCAATTCAAAATTTGGGCCTTTACAAATCCATTTACATGTGAGTTATTTATTTATTTATTTATCAGTCTAGCTGGCTTTAGCAACTGTGAATGCAAGACGGAAGAATATGGATTTCCTAAAGTAATAACATTCACCCATTAAGGGAGTTATAACCAAACTGTCTGTCAAGCATGTTTGTGAAGCATGAACTCATTTTAGCCACTTATTGCAAACTAATGTGCCTTATTGTACAGGGGGTGGCAGTGGCCATGAGCCTGCTCATGCTGGATTTGTGGGGGAAGGGATGTTGACAGCAGCTATTTGTGGCGATGTTTTTGCATCTCCGCCTGTTGATTCTATCTTAGCTGTATGGGGTTCTTGCCACCTGATCTATAAATGGGCAGACACATCCACATGTGTCGTGTCTCAAATTTCTTTTCTGAATCTTAGGGATCTGTTGACTAACATATTTAATTCTTTAGGGTATTCGAGCTGTTACTGGTCCCATGGGATGCCTTTTAGTGGTCAAGGTATATTGTTTTGGGAACAGTTTTAATGAATTATTGGCTTTACCACTTGAATAAAATTTCCTTATATTGAATCTTGTTGGTCTGTGC
The DNA here is from genome assembly GCA_037074715.1 of Magnolia kwangsiensis. Taxonomy (NCBI): domain Eukaryota; kingdom Viridiplantae; phylum Streptophyta; class Magnoliopsida; order Magnoliales; family Magnoliaceae; genus Magnolia; species Magnolia kwangsiensis. The sequence goes on along the minus strand of CM073577.1, from coordinate 13,374,416 downwards.
ATTCACTGTGTAGATGTGACTTTGCATGGAAACTTGAAATTTTAAGTTATCTATCGACAGACTTTAAAGTTTGAACCATTTGAAAAATTAACCATATGTTATTTTATCATAATGGAGGTTTGATTCAATATCTCATGTTCATTTGAGTAGGAATATACTATTGCCATGCAGGTAATGTCTACTGATCCATACTATTGCTATTTGGGCTTTGACAGAATTATACCGGTGATCGATTAAATTTTGGTTTAGCAGCTGAGCAAGCAAAATCTGAAGGCTATAAAATAGAGGTAGTCATTCCTCTAAATTTGCCGTGCTACTATATTGGTTATTGTTCAAATCCTACAAACTAAAATAAAAAGGAATGATACATGCAGACAGTTATTGTTGGAGATGACTGTGCTCTCCCACCACCTCGGGGAGTAGCTGGAAGGAGAGGTTTGGCAGGGACTATTCTTGTCCACAAGGTACCTATGTTTCTTTCCTTGTCTGAGCCTCATAATATGGTTTTGCTATGATTCTGTACATTATGGTAGCTGCATATCCTTTAGTCAATAAAGTTCTCAAATTTTCCGTATAAAATCTTTCTTGAAAATTTCAATGGAAATGAATGGTATAAATTGTTTGTTCATGAACCAGAACCACATTGAATACCAGAAGTTGAAACTGCATAATTCGTAGGTTGAGTTTGAGGGAAGCTTCAAAATATGCAAGCTCAACGCTCTTGGATTGTGTACTGATTAAAAAACTCTTTTGTGTTCTGAGATGCTTGTATGTTAGTTCGACACTGTTTCCTCATCCTTTGAGTCTGTGTAGCCATGTTTTTCCTCCATGGAAGGTGCTGAGGAAACTTTCCCCTTTTGGGATTCAAAGAGGGCTCTTGTCTTCCTGAATTCCTGTCCAATATCACGTCTGCCTTATTTTCAACGGTCAAGATGTTAGTGAACATGTCTATCATGAAAGAAACTAATTGACTTCAATGATTTTTGGTGTTTTGCTTTTTGATGACATTTTCCTGGTATCTATGATTTGTTGGAATTGCTTAATACCTATTTACAGCAACTGTTTTTAAGTGGTTGGGACAGGCAACGATTCTAGGAATGATTAAAATGAACTTACCTCTATGTTCCTTTCATTTTTAACTTAGTGTAGTAAATGTTTGCTTTGTGAACGGCAGGTAGCAGGGGCAGCTGCTGCTGCTGGTCTTTCTCTTGCTTATGTTACTGCAGAAGCAAAGTATGCATCTGAAATGGTGGGAACGATGGGTGTTGCCCTTTCTGTTTGTACACTTCCAGGACAGGTCGCATCAGATCGTTTAGGCCCAGGAAAAATGGAGCTAGGTCTTGGAATCGTAAGTTGTCAAATAATCTCATTTTCTTGCTATCTTAATTACAGTTTAATCCATTTCAGTTACCTTTTATGATCAAGCAACCTGAATGAAGATCTTCCAATGATTATCTTTATATGTATCTCAACCACGAGAATATAATTGCTTGGGACCCTGCGATGGCTACTTGAGAATCGGACTTCAGAATTTATGCATCAACATGCATCACTGTGGCTTTCATAAATTGGTTCTTTGACTTGAAAATATTCCTCGCACTGCAGGCTTTGCTTTGATTTAGATCATTCCAATTGGTTGACATCATCCTGCTGATTGGCGGTGTATATTTAGTCATGACATGGATTTATATTAATCGTTTTAAAAAACCCAGTGGCTAAATATGCTATTTCCTTTTGCAGCATGGGGAGCCTGGGGCTGCTGTTGCTGACATTCAACCTGTGGACGTAGTGGTATCTCATGTTCTGAAGCAGATTTTATCAACGGTCTGTTTCACTTAACCACTGATTATTATGCTGCTTCTGTATGCTATTTTGTTGCTTAAAATATGGGATAGCAGGTCCCATGATAAAACTGAAACTCAATTATGATTGCATGCTAAATCTAGTTCTCTTTTCTCATCATTTTATCCTTTTTAGACATTATTGTAATCTTTACTGGTCCCAGTAGTGTTTAGTTCCTTTAATTCCTTTGCATTCTGAGAAAGTGAGTTGAATGTTGCTATTGGGTGGTTTGGCACTGATTTGGCACTTCCCATGCATATAACACAAAGATTGGGGATTACCTTTGATCATTTCTGGAGGTTTTCAATGGTTAAAATCCTCTTCCTCCCAACTAGCCACACTAAAGCTGCCACTTTTGAGCACCATAGTTCCACACATATGGGCTATGGCATACGTGCTTGACTATCTCCCTCCAAAGGAGATCGGAGCAACTTATAGAATGAATGGACCAAAATGTAGCCTGAACTTTAGCCACATAATCCTGTCCCGATCCCCCATTGATGGAGCACATAAGTGCATTCTAGCTTAGGAGCATTATGAGATCTGCTATTTCCACATTAGATAGGTTCGTGGTTTGCCGTAATGGCTGTTATGTTACCATAATGGTGGCAACTGGCAACCTTATGTATTATGGGGTTGTAATGGCCATTACGAAAAAAGAAAAGAAAAAGACTCGCTTGTGGAATTTGGCTTTCAAGTTTGTGACTTCCAAATCTTTGACACTCTCTAAAGAGAGGGTATCCTTTGTCCACCAACCTCCTTCATCGCAACCGTCTCTCTCCACAAAGGACCTTCTTCTGTGCTGAACCTCCACGAGCATTTTCCTAATAGCACTAGATTTGCCTTCTCCAAGTCCTTAATGTCAAGCCCCCACCAACATCTTTATATGGCTTGCAAACCTCTTCACAACCTAGTAAATTTTTATTTTATTTATTTATTTAATTTTTTTGTTGTACCTTGCTACAAGAAAATCACGTCTCAGCCCTTCCAATCAGACCAAAACATATTCAGGACACCTGAACAGAGACATGAAATATAGAGGTATATTTGATAGAGCTACTTCGATTAGAGCTAGTTGGTTGCCCATCGACAAATACCCGCTTTTCCATTTTGATAGTGTTCTTTTGAACTTTTCCACCACTTTATCTCAAAGATGCTTCGCTGGTTTACCAATGCCGTGGGGAAGACTCCGTAACTGAAGGGAAAGTTCTCGCCCTGCATCAAAAGATCCCTGTCATTTACTCCACTTCATCAATGGACAACCAAATGCCCAACATCTCACTCTTAGTGACGCTAATCTTCAAACTTGACATGCCACCACTTTAAAGCACCTAATCACCAATCTTAAGTTGTCCACCATACCTACATCCACTTTGCAAAAGAGAATGGTGTCATCAATGAACCGAAGGTGGGAAATTGGGACTTGTCATCTCAATCTTGAAGCCTCATATGAGACCAACCTCTTGCCCTTCTCATTATGCTCAAGTCTTCTACCACCACTACAAAGAGTCAAGGGGAAAGCGGGTCCTCCTGTGGGACGCCTCTCGAACTTTTGGAAAAAAAAAACTTTTGGGGACCCACTGACTAGAATTGAAAACCTTGCCGAATGGGTACACACCCTCATCCACCATCTCCACTTCAAACCATACCCCAATTGCCCTAACATGTAATCCAGAAAGCTCTAGTCCATATGGTTGTAGGTGTTTTGTATATACATCTTGCACACTATACCTTTCAACCCTTGTAGTGAGAATCAATGCACTTATTTTATAATATTGTTGTTTAACTGGTTGTGCTATATGGGCTCAATATTGAGCAATTATATGAATAGAGGCAATGGGGATCAATGCACTCATTTTATAAGATTGCTATTTGACTGGTTGTGCTATATGAGCTCAATAGTGAGCAATTATGAGGCAACATGAATAGAGGCTTAGCCTTGCAGAGATGAAGGATGTTGAGGGGTCATTGCAGAGATGAAGGATCTTGAGGGGTCATTTGGTAACTTGTATTTGGATTGTTACATAAGAATCCAAATCAAGGATTTGGAATCCTTAAGATTTTCATTCTATCAATAGTGTTTGTCACCCTAGATTTTTGCTCTATGGAATTTAGAAACGGTGGTTGGATTTTGTTGGGAGCTATGGAGAGTAGATGTTGTTGCTCTCCTTAAATGAGCAATTTTTTTTTTTTTTTAAAAGACCATTAGGGAGGATTGCCAATCATCAGATTTTGCAAGCTTGCTTTTAGAGTGGAATTGAAAAGTGGGTTTACTTAGGATTTAAGATCCGGGGTGCGAAACACAATATCTTGGCCTGGATTTGGATTTATTTTCAGAAGCCTTAAAATCTAAGCTACTAAATGAGACTTGATATTTTTATGTGGAAAGATTAGGGTGGACATAATGAAGAACGAGACTGAAGTAGCCTAAACGGTAGAAGCCTTGATAAAAAAAAAAACGGAGAGAGTTGAGATTGTCCGCGCATGTGCTATGAAGACCGAAGGCAACCCTAGTAAGATGAGAAACTTTACTTAGGATTGAAGGGTGTAAAGGAGGATGAGGGAGAGACCTCAAAAGGACTTTGGCTTGAGGTGGTGAGAAGGGATATAAAGGCTTGTATAGTTACCAAGGATAGGGTCTTAGATAGGAATGATTTGTTAAGTAGGATTCCTAAAGCGGACCCCAAATAGCTGCACTAAGTCTGCAATGATGATGGTGGTGAATTTTCCTTTTGGATTATACATGGAAACTAGTGAACTTTTTATGGTTTAGAAGTGCTCCACAATCTAGTGAAGAAGTGTCACCACTGCAAATCTTGTATGATTACAGTTCAAATCTCAATTGTTGGAACCACTCTTTTTTTCTTTATCTCTTCATTAGGTTTGTATTATAGTTCTTTTTCACTATCTTTCTACTTGGAATTTCCATGTTTTTCCGGACCAATTGGCTTTGCCTTTGCTTGATTTACATGTATGTGTGTCTCCATATATATATATATATATATATATATATATATATATATATATTATGTTTTTATTTTTTCGAGTTCCACGGATCATGCTATTCTACATTTAATGCGACAAACATGTAAAATTTTGAAGACTAAAGAATATTTTCTTTATTGAGCTGAATAATTCATTCAAATTGAATAAAAAGATGTCAATGCTTGATTATGTTTTTAATGTGGGGGCATTTTCACACCGGGCTCGAGTGGGGTAGCCGGTGGGATGCAGGGGCACACTTGGGGTGGGTGGCTCATGGAACCCATGGATTTGGGGCCCACGGGGAGGGTTTGGCCAATGACCTAACCTATGGATTTGGGGTCCGAGGTATGAGATAAAGGGATTAATTCACCATGCTCTATTAGTTCAAGCTTTTAGAGCAAGTGGTTAATTGTCCTGCATCAAATTGGTATCAGAGTGGGAGGTCTCGTGTTCGAGACTCCTCACTAGGGGTGATTAATGCGGGGGCATTTTCACACTGGGCTCGAGTGGGGCGGTCTGTGGGATGTAGGGGCACACTCGGGGGCGGAACCCATGGATTTGGGGCCCACGAGGAGGGTTCGGCCGAGAACGTAATCCATGGATTTGGGGCCTGGGCTATGAGATATGGGATTAATTCGCTATGCTCTATCAGTTTGAGCTTTTAGAGCAAGTGGTTAATTGTCCTGCATCAGTTTTGATGATGGTACAGGGGATAAACACCTTTAAAAGATATGAAGAAGATTATTACAATATTTCGAACCCATGAAACTCTACTTGAGAGAGTGAATGAGAGGAGTTTTTCAGGTAAAGATTGTTGGCTATTGTTGCTCACAACTTCGACGAATTTTGTCAAAAGTGGAAACTTCTCTTGACTAAATGAGGTGAAAGTCTAATTGAATTCTTTGTATTCTTGGTTCAGTTGAATAGATAGTTGAGTGCGCTAAATAAGAAAGTTTATAAAACGGTAAAAATGTTAAAAATGCTAGTGCAAGAAAACTTGTCAATCATAAGTTTATGCCTCACAGATTTATACTCAATAGTCAGCTGAAAAGTTGAAAGCTTAAACTAAAAGGTATGATTATATGATTCTTGTTTGCTAATGGCTGCTATGATTAGAAGTATATATTTAAATTGTGTGCCTAGTTTTTATATGTTTGTTATCGATTTTCAAAGGTTTTCTTGAAGATGTTTGAGCCAGCAGTCCACTGTAACATGCATACTCCAGAAGTTTATAAAACAAGCATGAAGATGTATTGTTTATTTCTTCCTATTCAACATGTTGGTTTGTTTGACTTGCAGGAAACTCAATATGTTCCAATCACAAGGGGGAGTAGGGTCGTGCTCATGATCAATGGGTAAGTGACTTGTTTCAGTTCTTTGCTCTCCATTGTTGTCTTTCAACTGAGGTTCAAATAAATGGAACTTGGACTCAATGATGGTCCAAGTGTGATTAAGCCAGACAGTAATTGTCTACAGGAGTACAAATCATGACTTAAAATATATACAAGGGAAATGCATTATGCTACCGGACTTTTATACAGTGGTTTTGCAGCGTTGGATCTAAGAAGAGTTATATAAGTCATGTCCTTACTTTGGAGGCAATCACTATGTGAAACACATGCTCTAAATGCCACAAGAATTACCACTTGATGATCAGAGAGTGGTATATCCCAGTGGTCTCACTTCACACTAAAGTATCATAGTGTCATGTAGTAGCAGTACTCTACGATATTAATGGACTTCAAAAGCATAAATTAAAAATAATGGTATACGTCTGGAGTTCTAATTTGTGAATTCTGGAAGAAATCTGTATGTAAGAAGCATAAATGAAACACCTTTGGATATATTGCTTGTCGTAAATAGTATGAGGATTATTCTTGCTCTCTAGACAACTCCTTCCACCAAATCCCAAGGGAAGCTAATAATTGCCAGTTGTCTTGCCAAGTAAATCGTCCTTAGACCTCTTTGCATAGGAGATTCTTATCAATTGGCATAATGGGAGCTTTGCATTTGATTGTCTGTTGGGTCTTTTTAGTAAATTTTGTTTGTTACCAATAAAAAAAGATGTCAAATTCTAGAATCTTAATTTGGAAATCAAAGTTTCTGCAGGATGCTGTAAAGAAGAGCTAGCTGCTTCTTTGGAGGCTAGCTAGGGGTAGTTTGGGGTTGGGATGATTTTCTCATCATCGTTTCCTTTTTTAATCCACTTTATATCACTTTGTTTGGTTACTAATAAAATTCTATGTACAATTTAGAAAAATAATAAGAAGAAGATTCTTACACTTGGTAGTCTTGAAAAGAGAATATTTTTCCTGTTTGTGTGGATGGTAGTCTTGAAAAGAGATCATATTTTTCCTTTCGTGTGGATGATGTGTCCGAATGATGAGGAACTCTGTGGAACACATGATCGTAAATGGGTCTTTCGAAAGAACTTAACTAATAGGTGTCATTTGGCCTATTTCATCATAGAGAGAATGTGCTTTGGAGGATGGTGTCATTTTCCTTCTTGTGGGGTCTTTGGAGGAAAACATAATGAAAGGAATAAGGATAATCATCATCATCATCATCTAGGCCTTATCCCAATAATAGGGGTTGGCTATATGAATCCTATTTTGCGATGCCACTCTATCAAGGGCCATACCTTCGGTTAGACCATAGGTATCCTCCATCCACATCCTTTTGGACCTTCCCCTTTCCCTTTTAGAGCCTTCAACTTGTACCAACTTAATCCTAATTTGTGCAATTCTTGGTCTTTGGTTCACATTACCAAACCATTGAAGTCTACTTTCCCTCATCCTATTACCTATTGGTGCGACTCCCAAGTTCCCTCAAATGCATTCATTTATAATTCTATACTTGTCTTGCAACTTGTAAAGTAGGAAAGCTTTGGAAAGAATGGAAAGACTAATAGGGTTGGACGTCTAATCCAATTGTATTTATAAGACAAAATATGCAAATTACATAAAATATCCCTAAGTAAAATGAAAAAATTGGAAACAGCAAAAAACCTAAGAAACAACATAAAACTAATGCCCCAAGGTCCCTTACCCAAACTAGGGGCCCATGACAGGCCCATATATACTGTAACACTCCCCCCCTAAGCTAAGGCATAGATATCAATCATGCCCAACTTACCTTGAATATGTCTTCCCACTTCAACTGAAAGGGCCTTAGTGAAGATACCAACAAGTTAATTTGTAGACCTAACAAAGGGAGTGGAAATAATGGCAACAACAACCTTCTCAAGAATAAAATCACAATCAACTTAAATATGTTGTGTGCTCATGAAACAGGAGATTGGAAGCGATATGAATTGCAACCTCATTGTCACAGTACATGGGCACATGAGTAATTACTAGAAATCTAAATTAGCAACAAAGCATTTCAACACAAGATTTCACATGTAGTATTCGCCATAGCTCGATATCAGCCTTAGCACTGTATCTTGCAATAATAGTTTGCTTCTTAATCTTCCATGTAACAAGATTTCCTCCATAAAAGTACAATACCTTGTTATAGAACAATGATAATTAGTTCGTGCTCGGTCTGCATTTGAATAACCTTTAATATTTAAACGATTATTACAACTAAATAGAATTGCACGTCTTAGAGAAGACTTACTGTAATGTATACGACGAACAACTTCCAGATGACTGGAGCGAGTTGCTTGCATAAACTGTCTTACTATACGGATTGCATGAGATAGCTTAGGACGAGTAATAGTTAAATATATTCACCGACCAACCAAACACGGATACATGCAAGGATCATCAAGAAGCTTCCTATCATCGGCTCAAAGTTTCTTATTAAGCTCTAATGGGGAATCAAGGGGTTTGACATCAAGATTACTAGTTGAAGTTGAAAGTTCTGGTGCATATTTTCGCTGAGACAAAACAAATATCATTATTTAAACAAGAGACTTCAATGCCAAGAAAATATTTGAGCACCTCCAAATCCTTGATGTAAAAAACCTTGCTTAGCCTCAAGTTAGAAATCATCACTTGTAACAAAAATATCATCCACATATACACTGACAATGATAATGCCTTGCACACGCCACTTAATGAACGCTGAGTGGTCTGATTGAGTACGAGTAAATCCAATATCAATCACGACCCCATTAAAATTTTCAAACCAAGCTCGAGACGGTGCTTCAAATCATATATTGCCTTTTTAAGACAACGTACCTTATTCTTCCCCCAGTTTTGAGTGCCAAGAGGAGGAAGCATATAAATTTCCTCAATTAAATCACCATTTAAGAAAATGTTCTTAACATTAAACTGGTGCAATGGCCAATTCAAATTAGTAGAAAGAGAAATGATAACACGAACTAAGTTCTTTTTAGCAACAAGAACAAAGGTTTTAGAATAATCCCTACTATATATATATATATATATATATATATATATATATATATATATGCGTAAACCCTTTAACTACTAATGGACTTTATATTTGACTATACTAGAGCATACACCCAACATGGTATGGTTAAAACAGTTACTAACAGTCGTTACAGGGCCGAATTTAACAATCTAAAATAGTTTTTTTTTATTTCCCTTGTTAAAGGTTGTTATGGCCCGTAATGTAAAGGTAATGGTGGTAGCTGCTATGACCATCGTTACCGTTATGACATTCCTTGATACCCAACGACAACCCACCGGAGTCTTCCCCAATAGATAAGGTGGTTATCTCCTATGTATAATTCTTCTCAAGTGCAACCATCTCCTCCTCTATACCTTGAGCCATAGAGGAGAAGTCATTGCCTCTTTATAATTTTTAGGAATAGTAGAAGAAGAACACTCATGAGTAGAAACAAAAGACTTGTGTTCACAAAACAATGAATATAGGAAATAAAATGTTGAATAGGATGAGCATATGTTGTCTTTTAACTTTTCTAACAGTAACAAGCGAATCAAGAGACAAATTTAATTTGGATCAAAATAAATGGGCAAGCAAGCAGATATACAATCAATAACTAGATTCAAAGGACCATCCCCTATGATGGATTTTGGGAAGGCTGTTGTTCGAACATTTCTTCATTCTTCATACCCCTTCAAACTAGATTTAGTTGCCTGAGAATAAAAAACCACTCTATCTATATCATCATTAGGTGGAGAACATGCCTTTGGGATAGAAAGAATTGGATCGGAGTCTAGAAACCATTTACTAGTCCTCTTCATGATCTTTAGAAAAATATAGAATATTTTCAAGAAACTTGACATTCATAGAAACACAATGTTTTTTTAATGACTGGATCAAGACACTTAAACCCTTTTTGGGAAGTTGAATATCCCAAGAAAACACATTTAATAGCTCGATTTGACAATTTATTTTGACGAGGATCAGTATTGAAAACATAACAAACATATCCAAAAGACTTGTAATGGAATTTCAGAAATCGGGTAGAATACTGAGAAATATTGATTGGGAGTCTGGCCCTTAAGAACCATAGTCGGCAAACGATTAAGTAATAGGTAGTAAGGACAAGATCCAACCAAAGATACTTGGGAACATGCATACTAATAAGAAGAGCATGAGTAATTTCTAGAAGACGTCTATTATTATTTTTAGCAATATCATTTTGTTGGGGGCATATGCACAAGTAGTTTGAGAATTTATGTCATTCTCCTGAAGATAAGACAACACAAAATGAGAAAGATATTTCTTTGCAATATCAATATGAAGGGTTCCAATATTTATATTAAACTGATTTTTAAACTAAGCATGAAACACTTTGAAGATTGAACCAACCTCATCTTTATTTTTCATTAAATAAGTCTACGTCATATGAAAAACTTCATCAATGAAGGAGAGTATTTAAATCCATTAGAATTAATTGGAATCGGCCCCCAACATCAGCATGAGCTAACAAAAAGTTTCTATTTGATCCTTTTTTTTTCTCCATAGAGGTATAAACAAACCTATGATATTTAGCCAAAACACACATCTCACATTGAAAATTCTTGATATCATTAGGCTCAATTGACTGGTGCAACAAAGACCGTAGTACTGAACAATGTTTTAAAGAGTGGTAGAGTGTTACGTAGTGTTTAAACCTTTGTAGTGCAAGTAGCGAAGCATGTAGCTAACGCTACAAGATCTATTTTTTAATTTAAAAATAGAAAAAAATATCATAAATAGTAAGGAAAAATAAAAAATAAAAAATGCGTAAAAGATTATTCATTTTTTCCAGTATAAGCATTTTCAAACAAGTTATTAATCATAATTTATCAAAAGCCATTTCACATACATAAACCAAATCAAATTATTATCACATCTACAACTTTTAAAGCAAACTATAATTAATAATGTCTAATTGAAACCACAAGTCACGAGTACTAAAAGAAATTAAAATCCCATAGGTTGAGAGTATCAAGTACAAAATACAAAATATAATTACCATTTATTAAAAAAAAAGGTGTAGTGGATGCTACATACGTAGCCGTAGCATCATAGCTACGCTATGCTATGTGTGCTATTCAAAACATTGCTGAATTAGAAGGATGACCAAAACGATAATGTCAAAGATAAAGATCCTCCTTTTTTACAGTAAGACACTAAATCGACTTGAAGAATTTGAATGAAGAATGTATAACCCATCCTTCTCAAGTTCACCACCAAGCAGTTGTTTTGTTTTCAAATCTTGAAAGACACAATGATCATGTGAAAAATATCACGCTACAATTTTTAGATCCTTTGTAATTTGACTCATAGATTAGAGGCCAATAAGACAGACGACAAGGGAACAATGGTGAAGCTGAAATAGTACCATTTTCCTCAATAGGTGTTAAGGTACCATCTGCTAACTTCACGCGGCCTAAATGAGTATTTGAGTTAAACAAAGAAAAAGAAACAATTGTACCTATTATTTGATTAGTAACCCCCAAATCATTTATCCAAGGAGTGGACTCAAAGGCAATGTACAGAGCAATGAAGGTATTACTTTTTTGAGGCAAAGATCTAATTGGAGAGCAGGACAGGTCATGTTCTAGGTGGTGTCCGTTAGTAATGTATCATACTCACTATTAGAGAGATGGACCACATCCCCAATTGGTGTAACCACAATGACTTTGCTAATGGAGCCATTTCCTTAACAGTACTTGGAAAGTATTTATCATATGTAGTAGTTGAATTAGCAGAATAGCCTCGAGGTGGTCTACCACGAAGTACAACGCCAGCGGCCATATCGACCACAATGAGTAACCAAATGGTCTGCACCACGCCCACGGCCAACACTACGCTTATGCCCATGGTTTGCATCTCTTCCTCGTCTAGTAGCTCCACCTCTTCCGGTACTAACATTATTAAAATTTCCGAAATCTAGTTGGTCACAAGAGTAGATTTCTCAACCGTGGTAGGTCCCATAGCTACGTAGCGCTTCTCATCCCTTGAGAGCAAAGCACGAACATTATTTAGCGTTGGTAGTGTAGGTGAACTAAGAATATGAGCTCGAATAGATTCAAAATCAGAATTAAGGCCCATCAACTCCTCGAATATCTTTTTTTTTTTTTTTTTTTGAATGCTTCGTTTATATGCCTCTACAATGTGGTACAAACAAATTGGATATCATCTGGGAATGATTATTCCTGTTACAAACCACTCATCTTAGCATACTAATTAGAAATTGAATGCTCTCTGTCTCAAAGGTCCCAATCTTCTGGTAAATATTTTAAAATTCGAGCCATATTATTACGATTGGCATACAATTTATGAACAGTCAACCAAATCTCACAGGTAGCATATAATAAGAAAGGCCTTCACTATTCTGATTCCATAGATGAGCAGGTTATTTGATTTCCAATCTTCGTAAGAAGGATCTGACATGGTAGGTTTTGTTATACTGCCATCTATATATAGCCTTTCTTTTCCTCCAATAAACATCTTAACTGCTTTCGACTATTGAAGATAATTATTGGACTCAAGTTTTCGGAATGAACAATAAATCTTTCCATCTTAGAGTTGATTGAATCCACACAATATAGATCAAAATGAAGGTAAAAATTAGTCAAATCTCAATTCATGAAAGCCAAGGGGAGAGATAGAGAGAGAGAGAGAGAGAGAGAGAGAGAGAGAGAGAGAGAGAGAGAGAGAGAGAGAGATCTTACAACTGGATTTAAAAATCTAAAGATAAGGATTACTGCACGCATATTTCAATCAATCTAAACATTAATTGTCCAACCAACAATCAACGTAAAAATCCTTACCACATTGCATATAGATTTCAACAAATTTGGAGGAAAAACTGCCCAAAAAGTGTCGACAAATAAAAAAAAAATTGAAAAAATAATATTTCAGAACCTTGATTGAAAAAGTTCATCTTGCAAAATCTTCTCACAGAACTAAAAAAAGTTGAAATTCTTAAGCCTCGAGAAAACTTCAGTTGCAATTCGAACTCTACCACAAATCTTAAGAACCTTAAAAATCTCTAGCCGTAGGTCCTCTCTTGAATCAAGTCAAATTAGTGGGTAAAAAGCACCCATGACCTTCAAAACAAGATGAAAAATATGTATAAAAGAAGGAAAAAAGAAGAGAAAAGAAGAAGAGAGGAAAAATAAATATGCTTTTTGAGGAGAAAGATCAAGAGAAAGGAATAAAGAAAAAAAATCTTAAGAATAGTCTTTAGGCTCTGATACCATGTAAAGTAATAAAGCTCTGAATGAAGGGAAAGACTAGTAGGGGTTGGACGTCCAACCTTATTGTGTTTATAAGACAGATGCAAATTACATAAAATATCCTTAAGTAAAAGGGAAAAATAGGAAATGAGAAAAAAAGCTAAGAAATAACATAAAAGTAATAGGCCCAAAGGCCCACAACCTGAACTAGGGGTCTACGGCATGCCATATATAGTATAACACATCCATCCCAACATCCTCATTTCAGCTACCGATCCTATGAACATGTTGTTCCTTAACTGTTGAACAATGTCTATAAAGCATGGCTAGTCGTGGGGTTGGTTGTTGTATTTTACTTTTCTTTTCTTTTTTATTTGGCTTTTGTTTATGATGTTTGTTTTCTTGTTTTTTTTTTTTTTTTGTTTTGCTTTGGTTGAATAAAATCTTCATCTTTCAATAATAATAATAATATTTTTAAAGAAAAAAGAAAAAAAAGAACAAAAAAGAGCAGAGTTGGTCTTATAGCTATCCTATAAAATCTCCCTTTTAGTCTAAGTAGTACACAATGATCACTTTAAACTCTAGAGCAGGGTGTCCCAAATCGGTTATGTATTGGCCGTAACGGCTGATACGTAACGGTAACGGCCGACCGTTATGCAATACGGGGTCGAAACGGGCACCCTCTCGATTTTGTGACCGTAACGGCCGTTACAGGTTATGATGGCCGATACATCCTGTAACGGCTGTTACGGGCTAAAGAAAAAGGGGGGGGGGGAATGTACTTTTTTTTTTCCTTTTTTCTTTCTTTTCTTCTTCTTCTTCTTCTTCTCCTTCTCTTTCTTCCTCTTCTTCTTCTTCTGGACTGCAGCGGCTGTGGCCGTGGCTACGGCTGCGGGCTTGCGGCCTTCTTCTTTTTCGTCCCTCTCTCTCTCTCTCTCTTTTTCTTTTTCGGTTTCCCTCTTCTTTCCCTCTTTTTTCATTTTCGCGTCGGAAATGAAATCAGAAGTAGATTTGCTGGTGTACCGCACACCAGCTATGTAGCTGCTGCAGGTACGTGTCATGCTAAGACGAGCACTAACACTCCTTGAGCTCCGAGTTGTACAAACGGTTCAAATGAGATCAAAGTTACATGGGCTCCACAGTGATGCATTTATTATATCGACACCGTTCATCTATTTTTAGAGATCATTTTAAAGCATTACTCAAAAAATGAATCACATCCAAAGATCGTCTGGACCACACCAAAAATAACATCGGATATAATGATTTTCACTTTAAACAATTCGTAGGGCCCACCGTAACGTTTATTTTCCATCCAATCTATTCGTAAGGCCAAAAAGACTTGAATGAAGAGGAAAAACAAATTTCATATTGATCAAAAACTTCTGTGATCCCAAAAAGAATTTCAATGGTGGACGTTCAATCCCCCACTGCTTTTTGCAGTGTGGTTCACTTGATAATTAGATTTGTATTATTTTTTGTGTCAATCAATCCTTAAGTTGAGCTGGTCAAATGAATGGACGGTTTAGATATAACACATACCTCGTGATTAGGCCCACTACAATTGCTGGCGTCAAATGAATGGATTGGGTACGCAACACGTTTTTAACGGACAAGTTAATAAATGGTACACATGTCACATGGGCCCCACCATGATGTATGTATTTTATCCATGCCGTCCATCCATTTTGCCACATCATTTTAGGTCATGATCCAAAAAAATTAGTAAGATCCAAATCGCAGGTGGACCACAACATAGGAAACAGATACAATGCTCACCATTAAAAATTTCTTAGGGTCCACCTAAATGTTTATTTTCCATCTAACTTGTTAATAGGGTCACACTGACGTGGATGAAGGGAAAACACACATGTCAGCATGATCTAAAACTTTTGTAGCCCCCAATAAATTTTTAATGGTGGATGTCTAATTATTGTTGTTTCTTATGGTGCGGTCCACCTAAGCTTTGGATCTGCATCATTTTTGGGCTCATGCCCTAAAATTATTTGGCAAAATGGATGGACCGTGTGGATATAACACATTCATAATGGGTGGGGCCCAAAAAACTTTGAGACTCGTGTGCTGCACTTCACAATCCGAGTCCCACCTAATTCGGGCCCTTAAAAAATTATACACAAGACATGCATTAGCTTAAAATTTACCAATTAAATTATGGACTGTAATTGCTAACTTACAATGCCAAAATCAATTTGTTTGAATAGTTTTAATTGTTAATTTGTGGACACTTATTTTTTAAAATAGGGCCTTTTGATTTTTTTCATGTTTCACTATCCAATAAATGTCCACCAAGTCATAAGTGAGATAATGCCAGTAAATTGCATGAATTTGAGGCTGATTTGGGGCATGGATTGGTCCTCCAAGTCAGCCCCAAATTGGCAACGCCATCTACCTGAATTTAATTTCATTTTTTTAAAGAACTATTGGGAGAAATGATATCAAATTGTTAAGTATATAAATTAAATAGTAAAAAAATTAAATATATGAATTTTGTAGTCAAATTCAGGTTATCTGGTTCATAAATTCATCAAACAGTCCAATACAACTTCTCACCAAAGAGTGGACCGTTACACCACCATAAACATGTTCCAATTTATAATCGAATGCATATTTGGAATGCTTAGAATATTCCGAATTTAATCCATATTTTTTCATATTTTTTTGGAAAAAAAAAGATTTTGCGCCGTTACGTCCCGTATCCGTATTAATTTTGGAGGTCATCGTTACGCCAACCGATACCGATACGGGATACCTTGCTCTAGAGGCTCATCTCCAATTTCTTCTACCCAGCTTGAATTATATAGGCAACGTCCTTCTCAATCTCTCAACTCTAATGAAGACCTGATTTGAGGTGGTCATTTTGGGAAACTTCTTGGTCAACAATCTTAATTAATTCCTTCTTGTCACTCCAATTGTTACTAAAATTGCAATCCCTATTCTCTGTTTTAGTTTGACTAATTTTAAATCCTTTAGATTCTAAAGCACCCTTACATTAATATAGCTTTGTGCTTACGTCCTCCCTCATCTTGTCAATCAAAACTATCATTTGCAAATTACATACACTATGGGATGTTTTCCTGTAAATGCCTCATTAATCATAAATAACTAATGTGAAAAGATAAGGGCTCAATGCCGACATCTGGTGTAAGCTATAGTAATTGGGAATCACTTCTCTTCACTAGTTGTTTTCACATTTGTTACCACTCTCTCATACATATCCTTAATCATGTCAATATATCCTCTTGAAGCTCCTTTTTCCCCCAAAAACCCATTGTATTAACACTTTAAGGACCCTATGTATGCTTTCTCAAGGTCAATAAATACCATGCGGAGATCATTCCTCCTTTACGTCTATTTCTCCATCAATTGTCTAAGTAGGAAATTAGCTTTAGCGGTAGATCTCCCAAGCATGAAAGAAAACCGATTTATGATACATTCATCTCATGCCTTGGTCTTTGCTCAATCACTCTCTCCCAAAATTTCATGATATGGCTCATAAATTTAAGCCCACAATAGTTAGTGAATCTTTCGAGGTCTCCTTTATTCTTATAAATAGGTTCCATTATACTTTTCCTCCATTTGCCAAGCATTTTCTTCGATCTTGCAATCTCATTGAGCAAAACACTCAACCAAAATATCCCGGTATCTCTCATACACTTCCAAACTTCCATTGGTTCACCATCTGGTCTTGATTGGGCTCCAAACCTCTATGAGCCATTAGGGCCTTCCAAACCTCTTAAAGGAAGGGAACAAAGGGATGTTTGGCAAAGAGGTAGTTTTGGTGGAACCACTTAAAATACAATTAATCCAGCTTGGGCTACTTAATCTTTGAGTAGTTTACCAGACAAATTGATAAGTCGGACATTTCCGGCCCACCAAGCGAACCTGATGGTTTCTTGGTCACAACCAGCCAAAGAGAAAGTTCCATGGAAGGGTGTTTCCACAGGGTAGAACCTCCTCAGGGAATATAAAGTTTTCATGAGGCTGATTTGGAGCCACCATCCAAGCATGAAGGTAATACCTTCATTTAAGAGAATATTTTTGTTGTAAAAAGTCTCAAATTCAGGATCTTCTGCTGCACGGATTTCCTGGGAAATGAAGTCATAGGCACGTAGTATCTAAGCTAGAACGACTACTCCTAAGTCTCCTTTATTCTTATAAATAGGTGCCACGCTACTTTTCCTCCATTTGCCGGGCATTTTCGTTGATCTTGCAATCTTATTGAGCAAAACACTCAACCGAAGTATACCGTTATGGCATTATCTCTCATACACGTCCAAACCTCTTGGTTCACCATCTTGCCTTGATTGGGCTCCAAATCTCTATGGGAAAGGCACAGAAGGGTGTGTGATGAAAACATAGTTTTGGTGGATTCTATGAAGGGAAAATCATTTCTATGGTCATTGATTGGGCTCTAGTTAGGGCTGAATTCCAGGGACTTTTGTACTCGAATTCGTTGCAAGATTGAAACGGCGAGTTTCAACACCGGATTTTGGATCTAAGCTAGAACGACTACTCCTAAGTCTCCTTTATTCTTATAAATAGGTGCCATGCTACTTTTCCTCCATTTGCTGGGCATTTTCTTTGATCATGCAATCTTATTGAGCAAAACACTCAACCAAAGTATTCTGTTATCTCTCATACACTTCCAAACCTCTTGGTTCACCATCTTGTCTTGATTGGGCTCCAAACCTCTAAGGGAAAGGCACAGAAGGGTGTGTGATGAAAACATAGTTTTGGTGGATTCTATCAAGGGAAAATCATTTCTATGGTCATTGATTGGGCTCTAGTAAGGGCTGAGTTCCAGGGACTTTTGTGTACTCGAATTCGTTGCAAAATTGAAACGGCGAGTTTCAACACCGGATTTTGGATCTAAGCTAGAACGATTACTCCTAAGTCTCCTTTATTCTTATAAATAGGTGCCATGCTACTTTTCCTCCATTTGCTGGGCACTTTCTTTGATCTTGCAATCTTATTGAGCAAAACACTCAACCAAAGTATACCGTTATCTCTCATACACTTCCAAACCTCTTGGTTCACCATCTTGTCTTGATTGGGCTCCAAACCTCTAAGGGAAAGGCACAAAAGGGTGTGTGATGAAAACATAGTTTTGGTGGATTCTATCAAGGGAAAGTCATTGATTGGGCTCTAGTTAGGGCTGAGTTCTAGGGACTTTTGTACTCGGATTTGTTGTAAGATTGAAATGGCGAGTTTCAACACTGGAGTTTTTCTCGGGAGTTTATTTCCAAGGCTTAGTAGGGGTCATCCATGTTTTGGTGTGTGCACATTGATGGCATATGCGTATATATGCTCATATATATCTCTGGTTGTATTGGATTCTCATACGGCTTTGTCTAGAAAAATTTGCTGTTTACGTCTTGAAACGAGTCATGATTTGACTCTGTGGATTCATGACCAAGATAAAGTTGGAGTCATATTGATCATATTTTTGATAGGTTGAGAGATGCTATAATGATGCATTCCTCATAGAAGTTCAATTAAGTGCCATACCAGCTGTACACGCAGAAAAACATCTACGGTGAATTTGGTGGTCAAGATTTGATCTGGTGGTCACCACATGATGGGCTGCAGTTCAAAGGATCATATCAACTGGACAACTCTGATCATCTGATTGCTAATACATAGTGTCTATTCTGGCGTCAACTTCACAGAATTCAAAGTGCATGGATCATGGTAGCATTCTTCAAATTATTTATGTGGCTGTTGTGGCATCAATGAAACTTTGAGGCATGCTCTAGCATTATTCTATATGCATATATCATGTGGATATCATGTTTTTGTCAGCTTGCTCAGCTTTTCACCTGCCTTTTCATGTTTGTCCTTGACATCTCAAAGGAAAGATTGATGACTTGATTTAGTTTCTGTTAATGGTTTAATGCAGATTGGGTGCCACCCCCATAATGGAACTGATGATTGCAGCAGGAAAGGCAGTTCCTCAGTTGCAGCTGGAACATGGACTGGCAGTTGACAGAGTGTATACAGGATCCTTTATGACTTCTCTTGATATGGCAGGTTGGTTCCTGTAAGGGAGTCATTTTCTGCTTTAAAGTGGTTAAAGTTTCATACTCTATTTGTTCTTTGCAGGATTCTCAATTTCTGTTATGAGGGCAGATCAAGGGATTTTGCAGCGGTTGGATGCCCCGACTAAAGCTCCGTACTGGCCTGTGGGCGTTGATGGTATGAAATAGGATAGCAGCAGCTCTGTTTTCCCTCCCTTTCCTGTTCAATGAAAGATTGTCACAGTTGGAACTTCTATTGATGTAAATAGAACTGTGAAATAGCCATGATATTTCCTTCAGTCAATACTAACCAACCATATTTCATTCAGCAGGAATGTATGAATTATATGATCTGATGCACCCCACCGTGAATAGACCATGCCCCTGAAATTCCTCAGTTTGAAAACTTGTAGTTTTTCCTTATTCATCATTGACCTGTTTTCCAGTGAATGTGGAGGGTTGTTCTATTCTTTTTCTTAACTGTTTGCGGGTTACTGATCAAAACATTAGGAGTGTCTCATCATGGAAAATTTTGCAGCATGGTGTATCTGCGGTGGGACCCATTAGAGAAATGGTATGGATCACCATGGAGATTCAAAGCTCAAGGATACTATGCAAATCCTTGTGTTAGGGTCATATAATTCCTCTACTATCCTATCTGATACAGAGTCCGGTGTTGCAATTTGATCCTTTTATACATGTATTTATTCAGTTTCTTCTTTCATGGATGACAAAACATTTCATCACGGCCCTATGGAAAAAAAACAGAAGACTAAACGGAGCTTAACAAGTTGCTTTAAACCCGCAGGAAATCATCCACCCGCTAAGATTCCCGTTCCAGTTCCACCATCTCGTTCACCAAGGAGTGAGGAGGTAACAATTGAAGGATTGATTTGTTTATGAAGGAATTTAATTCGTCTATGAGCATCATCTTGTATTTAACAACCTAGATTTCGTATTTTCTTATCCTTTATGCCATGTAAGGGAATGTTTGGGTGTTCCCACTTCCCTATGTGGATGGGATCTGCTACACCAGAATAAACAATGCTAGAAAAACTTCTTATTCTGGGCAGAAAGCTGGAAAGCAGGAGCTCACGGAGTGCGGGTTTCGTTTTCCATGCAGTCCAAACAGAAAATGTATCGTCTCTTCCATGAAAGCCCCACCAACTGTGATTAAGCAACACCCAATGCTAGGGCTGTGATTTGATGCACTCTTAAATTGGATTTCAGTGATTGATTCAATATAGAAGAAATGACTAAATTCTCATTACCTTGCGATTCATAAGGACTTTCATGCGGGTTACTTTCAAGTTTGATTTGAAAGGAATGTAACTTAAATTTTAGAGCAGCTTCATCTTTATGATTACTAAATAGGTTAACTACCATTTGATCATTTTATTTCTAAACCAATTATTTCCATTCAACTAAAACGTACATCCAAATGCATTTTCATAGTTGTCATAATGAGTTATCAACTCCAACTTGAAAGGTAACATGATTGCATTTTAGAGACCAGTGCAATTTAAATTCCAAGTTAATTTAAGGAGGGCCATTTCCACTATATTAGACTGACAGTTGTATTTCATTCAATTGTCTATCCACATGCAGTTCAAATTTTATAGTTGCTAATTTATTCGTTTCTCTTTTTTCTATTCCTTTCTTTTAATGATATCTCATTAGACATGTTCATCTCATATTTGGTGTTGGATAGGCACCAAGTCGACCTCAAGAGCTGAATGAACAAGGTTACATTCTTGAGGCTGCTATTGAAGCTGCAACAAATGCAATTGTCAATCTTAAAGATAGTTTAAATGAATGGGATAGCAAAGTAGGTGATGGCGACTGCGGTTCGACAGTGAGTTTCCCATCCTAAGGTTATCAATGAAGCGTCATGTTTCTTAGACATTATATTCGAAATTTGATCGATACTCGTGCTTTTACAGATGTTTAGAGGTGCAACGGCTATTCTTGAGGACATGAGGAAACAGTAAGTTCGCTTCTTAGTTGTTAGGTTTTCACATTCTTACATTGACCTGTGGAACTTTGGGTGAAGGAAATGAACTCCTAATGCGGTGCAATCACAATTTTATAACATTGGGTGATGTAGGACAGCCTAATCCAACCTTCAGCAGAACTAGAACTAAATAATTTAGGAAACAATTTTTTCAAATATGGAAAGGATAAATGTCCCAAACGAAAGTGCCAACGAAACAGTTGGTCTTTATTGCTACTACTGAAACTACTATCAGTAATGCAGGATTGATGTGCCCTAGGCTGAGCTAACAGAGTCTTGAGAAGGTATGAGCCGTTAGATTCCCTGTCACTCCCAATAGTTGTCCTTGAATGTAGATCTTGGAACAAACAATGAGTGGGAAAAAAGTTACATTACAATTCAAGGATTTTCTGATACTGCTAATGGACAACAAGTTAGAGGTGAGATTTGGGACATTTAATACAGAAGAAAGGGACAAATTGGGATAAATAGAGACATTTCCCCTTTTGGCAATGGAAGAAAACGAACCATTTTCAACTTAAAATTTTTTTTTTCTTTTCCAGAACAAATAGAGTAACTGGGAAAAAACAGATGACAGTCTGGTCATGTGATGTGAGACAACAAAATCAATGATCCATGATGGAGAAGTGGAGGAAGAAAATGCATCAGGATGGAGTGCTGACGTACATATGCCTGTGTGAGCATAAGCTATGGTAGATGAATTTTCCAACTATTAAACTTTATGGCACAGGTGATCCAACTCATCTTCTGACACGTAGACCATCCTAGGTGAAGGATTAGTCCCCATAGGGGTTTTAATAGGAGTAGACTGAGCTGGTAGTGGTGATGCCAGTAGATGTGGACCCTTCTGCGTTGGCTGCAGGTGTACCCCTCTTATGATTTTTTTTTTTTTTTTTTTACACGCACTCACACCCCACGCACACCCACACCCACACACACCCACGCCCACACACCACAGTGGGATTTCACCACGATGGGTAAGAACCCATGACTTCGTGTGGAAACTCTTGTGAGTCTACCACCAAGGCATGAGTAAGGACCCAACCCCTCTTACGATTGTATCTGGGTGGCCGACCTACAATTTCCCAACAATGCTCTCTGTCATACTCGGTCTTTTCACAGTGTGCACTCTAAATCGTTTTTCTCCTTGATAGGCTTCTTATCACCTCCCTTATCTGTCCTATGGAAACCAACACTCGATGCAAGGGCTTATCTCTCTAAAGTCATTATTATACTGTTGTGCTGAAGCCAACCTACTCTCCTCGCTTTGGATGTATGCATATACCTTACTCGAAGAGGGCAATTGATCTCGTCCAAGTAAATTTACTCTGATCAACTCAAATTCTGCATTCAGACCAACTAGAAAATTGATAATGCGATTCCTCTCTGTCATCTTCTTATACATACAACATCTTTAGTGTACACTAGTTCACATGGATCATGGAAATCCAACTCTTCTCACATACGCCTCAAAGTTGCATGGTAGGCTGCCAAAATTTTCTCCCCTTGTTGAAGATGAGCAATGTCTTGTTGTAGTTTTAGAAATCTGAGCAAAGTTCTGCACCTGAGAATAAGTTTGGGCTGCAATATCCCAATATCGTTGGCAGTCTTCAGAGACATAAACCCCTTACATCTGGATCCATAGAATGGACAAAAAGGCAATAATCGACAAATTCTCTGCTTCCCACTTATCATGAGAGGGATCAGCGATTGCTGGTTCCTTTGTTTTTCCTGTTAGATATCCAAGTTTGCCTCTTCCCACAATGAACATCGTCATGGCTTATGACCGTTGTAAATAATTGGGGCCACTTAATTTCGCCGTCATCATTTGTATTCCCAAATTATATAGGGATGAACCTCCAATGGAATTTGAATTAACTTCGGTATTATTGTTGTTCGACATCCTTGCAGATGACCAACATCAATTTTAACTGACAAAAAAGGTTTCTTTATTTTAAACGATGCTTCCGGGCTCTTCTCGGGCAATTGGCCCCCACAAATTACCTCGAAAGACAACTAAGAGGTGTTTACACAAGCAGATATTTCAAAAAACTGTCAGATTAATGTGGGAGTAGAGCATATACGAATCTGATCTGTTCCTTCCTCCAACAAAAAACATCCAAAAACCCTAGGTGATGTCACTTCCTAGGGTAGAAAAATTGGGATTTCTCTCTCTACAGTGATCTGATCAACACGAGGCCACTTCTATAACTCCAATAAAAAAAATTGAATCAAACAATACTAACCTGGATTCTGAAAATCACCTTGTAGGATCGTAGTGATGCAGGACATGAAAATTAAATATGATATGCAAGATTTCAGGCTTAAGATCACGTTAGCTTAGAAACAATTACACAAATTCCATATCCCACATGAAAATCCAAACATTCAATTACGGGGAATCTATTCGGGTCCATGCCTACACATGATAGGGCTGGATTAATAAAAATTATGAACTAAACGATACTCAAAGATAAGAAATAATCAGCCACACATGCATAGTAATCAGTCCCTAATCCAAGGGATTCACCAATTTCAAATCAAGGAACCCTAGGGTAAAAAAAGGCATAAATTGAAGATTTGAGTAATTTAGGGTTAGGTTTAGGGATTTTGGGTGAAAGCAAAGTGAAAGAGAGGAGAGACGAACCAGAAAAGTACCTCATGCGTGGACAACAACAATGGCCCAGACGCACATGCGTGTGATCTCGGCCGTATGTGTGTGGGGCCCACTATTCAGAAAAAGGCCACCTTGGCCCTGGTCTGCCAGAGATGGACTCCAAAACCTCCAAATCTCAGCTCGATCCAGTGCACGGTTTGTGCGTGGTGCTCCGCCGAAGTTTCAGCCCTCTTGTAGGGCCAGATTCTGAAATTTTATTGTGGGGAGGAGAATTGCTGCAATAGATGATTAATTGGATGTGTAGATGATGAGGTGAGATGAGAAAGACAGATAGTAAAAGATGAGTAGTAGAGATGACAATGGATGAGAGCGAATCGGGATAGATGTGGCTTCGCACCACAGTAGTTAACCCTTCGATGAAGGGAGAGTTTCGCACCCAATTAGGCTTCACAACTCAGAGAGTAGGAAAACGTAGAATTTTTATTAATCTTCAATGAATGAAAAGAACTACAAAGGGTGCCTATTTATAAGGAAAATCGTATACCCCAAAACTCGCACCATGTGCGTAACCTATTACTTGGCGGTGAAGTAAGCTAAAACGAAAACCAAACAAAGAAATCTAAAGCGTTCACGATGTTCTAAATAATAACAATAAGCAAAACCTAAAATATGACATCAATTCGACAAATGGGCCACAATAATGAGATCCCATGATGGATTTTTCTTGACTATCTGGCCCACCCTTTTGAACTAAAACTTCGTCTTCTAGTTAGGAGGCCCTCCCTGGACGTCACCATCGAGCCAGATCGATGGTGGGGCCCTCCTTTTGCGTACGTACATGCATAGGGGTGGTGTGCATGCACGTGTGCACATGATGTCCCCATCAATTCTCCCCGGCTGCGAAGATTTCACCACTGGTGAAATAAAACTCCTGAACCACTTTGGGATATCAGGATCAAGTATTTGAAGCTCCTCCGCAGTAAGCCACGTGCTGTCTAAAGCTGGGCGTGACTTCCATTTAACCAGGTACTTTTGAAATTCGCCGTCCAACGTTGAAACTATCTGATGGTCCATGATATCTTTTATTTTCTCTCTGGGTGTGTGAAGGTTAGGTATGAGATGTAAAGGTTGGGAAGAAAGGTCGGGAAGAGTAGGTATGGGGGTAGAGACTGGAAAAATAGGTCGGAACGGGTAGGTATGAGACGTAGAGGCTGAAAAAATGGGTTGGGAGGGATAGGTATGGGAGGTAGAGGTTGGAAAAATGGGTCGGGATGGGTAAGTATGAGAGGTAGAGGCTGAAAAAATGGGTCGGGATGGGTAGGAATGGGACGTAGAGGCTGAAAAAATGAGTCTGGAGGGGGCTATGGATCAAGGGAAAGGTTTGGGGAATCAGGATGGTTAGGCGAAAGGCTGGACAATGCATCAATGACCTCTTGAAATGCAATTAGATCCTCCACATTGAATGTGTAACTAATTCCCATGGAGGGTGGAAGATTTGCCACATACGCATTGAGACCGTTTCGTTTTATAATTTTAAATGGTCCAACGCTATACACGTGTAATTTTCGAATGGCTCCCTAAGGGTACCGCTCTGGCCTGATGCAGATCATGACAAAGTCCCTTACATTGAATTCATTGAAACATTTATATTGGTCTGCAGAAAGTGAGTAATATTCATTACTAGTCATGATCTTCTGCCTGATTTTTTGATGCCATGAATGAATGTGATGCACAAAAGACTCTGTAGGCTCTGATGGCATATGGGACAGTGACATAGGGACAAGATCAATAGGTTTTCCTTGTTTATAACCAGTAACGACTTCATAAGGACTGAGACCCGTGGACCCATCGACAGAACTATTAAACGTAAACTCGACTTTAGGTATTACGGTGTCCTATGTTCTGGTGTGCTCTATATCCCTCCTAGGGGGAGACTCATTCGGTAGATCATCAGGAATGACATCACGAAACTCATCCACTACTGGAATGGCCTGAGTGGATAACTCTATACTAGCCTCTGGTGCACTCTCTCTAGCCACGAGGCCGCACATGTCGTACCCTTCAAAATAATGGTCTTGATGTCCCTCATGGGGTGGGGGTATGGGTGCACGCCTATGACTAATTCTTTGGCCACCTCCATTCATTGGTCTATCCTCTTGGCCACCTGCCTGAGATTGGACATCTACCCCAATGTTAGGATTTGTTCCGACAGAGGCCTTTAGTTGGGTAATGCGCACATCAAATTGATCAAAGCATTGGTCTATATATTGTTCATAGTGCTTACCCAAATACTCGATCTATTGGGACGACTTGTTCAATGACTCTAGCAGTTGCTCCATGTTTAGTGTAGGGTGCAAGCCAAAACCATGACCCGTACGTGTGGGCATACACTAGCTAACTCAACCTAAGGACTTTATATGACGACTACATGCGTCTAAAAACTAAATGACGTTACGAGACTATATGAAGGAGACTACGCACTGTTACGAAAATTCAGCTATAAATATCAAGGACTACGGTTTTCTAGCAGCTATATATGATGGACTGGATGCATGAAGGACTCAAACAAACTAAACCCTAAATATGTGGTGAATTCCCCCACAAGAACCCTAGGCTCTGATACCAAATTTGATGCAGGACATGAAAATTAAATATGATATACAAGATTTCAGGCTTAAGATCACGTTAACTTAGAAACAATTACACAAATTCCATATCCCACATGAAAATCCAAACATTCAATTAAGGGGAATCTATTCGGGTCCATGCCTACACATGATAGGGCTGGATTAATAAAAATTATGAACTAAACGATACTCAAAGATAAGAAATAATCAGCCACACATGCATAGTAATCGGTCCCTAATCTAAGGGATTCACCAATTTCAAATCAAGGAACCCTAGGGTAAAAAAAGGGCATAAATTGGAGATTTGAGTAATTTAGAGTTAGGTTTAGGGATTTTGGGTGAAAGCAAAGTGAAAGAGAGGAGAGAGCGAACCAGAGAAGTACCTCACGCGTGGACAACAACAATGGCCCAGACGCACATGCGTGTGATCTCGGCCGTACGTGTGTGGGGCCCACTATTCAGAAAAAGGCCACCTTGGCCCTAGTCTGCCAAGGATGAACTCCAAAACCTCCAAATCTCAGCTCGATCCGATGCACGGTTTGTGCGTGGTGCTCCGCCGAATTTTCAGCTCTCTTGTAGGGCCAGATTTTGAAATTTTGTCGTGGGGAGGAGAATTGCTGCAATAGATGATTAATTGGAAGTGTAGATGATGAGGTGAGATGAGAAAGAGATAGTAAAAGATGAGTAGTAGAGATGGCAATGGATGAGAGCGAATCGAGATAGATGTGGCTTCGTACCACAATAGTCAACCCTTCGATGAAGGGAGGGCTTTGCACCCAATTAGGCTTCACAACTCAGAGAGTAGGAAAACGCAGAATTTTTATTAATATTCAATGAATGAAAAGAACTACAAAGGGTGCCTATTTATAAGGAAAATCCTATACCCCAAAACTCGCACCATGTGCGCAACCTATTACTTGGCGGTGAAGTAAACTAAAACGAAAACTAAACAAAGAAATCTAAAGCGTTCACGATGTTCTAAATAATAACAATAAGCAAAACTTAAAATATGACATCAATTGGACAAATGAGCCACAATAATGAGATCCCATGATGTGTTTTTCTTGACTATCGGGCCCACCCTTTTGAACTAAAACTTCGTCTTCTAGCTAGGAGGCCCTCCCTGGACGTCACCATCGAGCCAGATCGATGGTGGGGCCCCCCTTTAGCGTACGTACATGCATAGGGGTGGTGTGCGTGCGCGTGTGCACATGATGTCCCCATCACGTAGCCATCCAATTTGTGTCGAAACCCTTGTTTTTCAAAGTTTTTGTGGTCTGCCGTGAAACACCACCTAATGTCTTTAAAAAATCTGAAAAAATCACCAAAAAACTATGATAAATCAAAACAATCCGGGCGGTGGTGGTTTTGTTCCGATTTCACCACCCTGACCGTATGGTTGCTGATGTCAAGCATAACGGTCAGATGACATCAACACTTGCAGACAACACTTTGAGTTGCCTTTGATCCTCCTCTATTAAACCCCTATGACGATCATGATTCTCTGACATCAAGATGAAAGATTAAAAAACTTTGAATGGAAAGATAAGAAGAAAATGAAGAGATAGGGGAAAATGAGAAAAAGTGTATACTCCCTCATGTTGCCTCCTTATTTTATTAGAAAAGTCTTATTATAAGAAAATGACATAAATACCCTCACACATGTTCACATACTGACTTAAACATATACACCCAAAATACCCTTACAGCTCAACAAACATCACTAGACTACGATAGTGTCAGGCAGAGTGCTTTGTGCACCAATGCTGACCTCCAGGGTTAGGTACTATTTATGTAGTGTGGAGCCTTAATGCATTAGGTGTTGATGGTTCAGATGTAGTATCATTCATATAGCGTTGAGCCTACTTCTGTTTCTGTTATTGTGTTAGGTGCAGAGTTGCTTTGCACCACTCTATCCTCAAGGGTTTTGAGGTCTGCACCTCCTGACTCTTAGAGAGGGTGCCTTGAGGGAAGTTCCTTAGGCACTAGAGCTCACGGAGGTGTTCAGGAAAGCTAAGTTGGATGTCATTCCTTGGGTTATGTCTCTTTCACCCTTTTCTTCCCGCCCTGTTGCTATCTTTCTTGTTGGTCTTGATTTTAATTTTAATTTTTTTTGTGAGGAATTCTTTTACTCCCCTTCTAATAAAATTGATATGATTTTACAATAAAAGAAAAAAAAAAAAGATGTGTTAAATATGACTTTCGAAATTTTTTATTTACTAATTGTACAATTTGTTCCGTTTAAACCAATCAAATTCAACACCATTGGGCTATGTCTCTTTCACCCTTTTCTTCTGGTTAATACAAACTGTTCCATTTAAATCAAATTCAGCACCATTGGGGGGGACTAAGGCAATTGAGCAAAAGCAAGTTACGCACACTAAACCATCTATTGATCAAACTAGTGATCAAGTAGTCATTAATCAAACCATTCATAAACCTTCAGATATTGTCTTTCAAAGTAGTTCGGAGTTTTTAAAAACCAGGCCCCTACTCAATCCCAATTGCCATAATAAAAACAAATTTCATTTTACTTCATTAAAACAGAAGCTCAAGTTTCTTTCAAGAAGTCCAATGTATTATCTTGAGACAATAAGGCGCGTTGACAATAAGGCGTGTTTGGTTGCACCAAATATCACGAAGTTCCTGATTAATCAATCTAATTTGGTGGCTGGTGCGATATTTCATGAAAAATCTAAAAAATTGGGAGAAGAGGTACTTCTCATAAATAAAAGGTTTGATCCTTCTAATTAGTTGCCACTCTCTTTGAAATGCTCTTTAGACTCGTACCATCCCAAGTTCTTGCTCTCACTTCTGGTCTGTTTATACTCGACAACTTTTTAAAACATCCACTTCCTCGCATCCACACCTGAATTTGTTGTTTCTTCACTTCATGCTTCATGCAACTATGCTTTGACCTAAATAAATGGGAGAATTTTTAAGAGGGAGTTTAGAGGGTTTATGATGAATGCAGGGGAATATGATGCAACTTTCTTCTAAAGTTTTTTAACGATAAAATTCAATAAGTATTGATATAAATGTATTTAAATATATGTAATGCATGAGCATTTTCACACTGGGCTCGAGTGAGGTAGCTTGTGGGATGTAGGGGCACACTCGGGGTGGGCAGCCCGTGTGAGGCAGGCCCCACCCGTGTGAGGCGGGTGGCCTGTGTGAAGTGGAACCCATGTGAAGTGGGGCCCACGAGGGGGGGTTCGGCCAAGGACCTAAACCCATGAAATGTGGGGCTTGGGCTATGAGATAAGGGGATTGATTCGCCATGCTCTATCAATTTGAGCTTTTAGAGCAAGTGGTTAATTGTCCTGCATCAAAGTGGTATCAGAGCGGGAGGTTTGGTGTTCGAGACTCCTCATTAGGGGTGATTAATGGGCACCCTCGCGGTGGGCAGCCCATGTGAGGTGGGCCCCACCCTGTGAGGTGGAACCCATGTGAAGTGGGGCTCACGAGGGGGGTTTGGCCAAGGACCTAAACTCATGAGAATTGGGGACTGGGCTATGAGATAAAGGGATTGATTCACCATGCTCTATTAGTTCGAGTTTTTAGAGCAAGTGGTTAATTGTACTGCATCAAAGTAGTATTAGAGTGGGAGGTCTGGTGTTCGAGACTCCTCACCGGGGTTGATTAATGTAGGGGCACACTTAGGGTGGGTGGCCCGTGTGAGGCAGGTGGCTCGTGTGAAGCAAAACCCATGTGAAGTTGGGCCCATGAGGGGGGGTTCAGCCAAGGACTGAAGCCCATGAAATGTGGGGCTTGGGCTATGAGATAAAATGATTGATTTGCCATGTTCTATTAATTCAAGTTTTTAGAGCAAGTGGTTAATTGTCCTGCATCAATATGGATGTTTGAAGGAGCACACATTCCAAACTCTAGAACTTGGGTCTGGAGTAGATCTTTTTGAATGCATCTAACCAAGCTCAAACATCCATTTGATATTAAAAGTTGAATTTCATGACATCAAAGGAAATTGTTATTGACATGGCAATTTGAGCCTGAACACAAGGATGAACTTTAGGGTAGAGTTTGAGAAGAATAATAAGTAGAATAAAAACTGAAAATATGCAAGTGGCTTTAAGATGCAATATGGAGTTGCTTTCCTTAGGATAGTATTTGCTCCCACTATGGATTGAGTCTGAGTTTTCTTATCTGGTTTACCAGCAACTTGTCCCCAGGATATAATGAAGCACAGTTTTCTGTGATCGATCGACAACACATGGTATTGGTGATTGATCCTGAACACTCTTGCAACGAATCTGACAGAAGGAATAGAATATTATGTTTCTGCAGTGACAAAGATATAGTACAGAGGCAAAAAACAATGAAAATTGTTTACTTTGAAAATTGAAATTTGCCTTGTTTACTTTGAAAATTGTTTTCTTACTAAAAGATGGCCCTGGAAAGTTGGTTTGATGAGGCCATTTTGATGCCAAAGGCCAAGGTTCGGAACCTCACAAGGATAGTGCAGAACACCATTTGTAGGCGCACACATACACGCGCGGTGTAGGCAATGGGCTGTAGAGCTTCTCGGGCACCTTTGACGCACTTTGCACTTCGCACATAAAATGGCCTCATCAGTGTGATTTTCTGGCTATGGCCATCCATGAAGAGCTCTACAATTTGGATGGTTTGGATTGTATATATGCCATTTGCATGGTGGATGAGACACCACATATTATAGTGTGGTGGAAACTATCATCCAAGTGGGATTAATGCATCCAAGCATTTAAAAAATAAAAAATAAAAAAATCTTTCTTGGACGTTGAGAGACAATGAAAAAGTAAATCAATGGACGGAAGACATCCTGAAAATGGATGGAAGAACATACGATGCACAGGTGGTTAAAAATAGGTGGCATCTTTACCATCAGTGATGAGGACATCATGCACACGCACGCTCGCACACCACCACCCTTACGCACGTACGTACGCAGAAGGAGGACCCCACCATCGATCTGGCTCGATGACGACGTCTAGGGAGGGTCTCCTATGTAGGAGACAAGTTTTGGTTCAAAAAAAGTGGGCCCGATAGTCAAGAAAAGCCCATCATGGGATCTCATGATTGTGGCCCACTCGTCGGATTGATTTCATATTTTAGATTTTGCTTATTGTTATTATTTAGAACATTGTGAACGTTTTATATTTCTCTGTTTGGTTTTTATTTTAGCTTCGTCGCCAAGTAATAGGTTGCGCACATGGTGCGAGTTTTGGGGTATAGGATTTTCCTTATAAATAGGCATCCCTTGTAGTTATTTTGATTCATTGAAGTTAATAAAAAAATTCCTGCTTTATTTTTCTGCTCTCTTCGTGAGTTGTGGAAGAATTCAAAAGTGGGTGCGAAGCCCTCCCTTTTTGAAGGGCTAACTACCGTGGTGCGAAGCCATATCGACCCCGATTCACCCCCATCCTCCATCATCTTTTTTTCCATCTTCCACCACCATCCATACTTCGAATTCGTCCTTTTTGTTGCATCAAATTTCTTCATTACAGCAGATTTTCAGATTTCGACTCGCCGACGAGCTGAAACTTCGGTGGAGCACCACGCACAAACCGTACATCGGATCGAGCTGATATTTGGGAGTTTTGGAGTCCATCTCTGGCCGACCAGGGCCAAGGTGACCTTTTTCTGAATAGTGGGCCCCACACACGTGCGGCCGTGATCACACGCACGTGCGTCTGGGCCATTGTTGCTGTCCACACGCGGGATCGTCTTTTGGTTCAGGTTTTTATCTTCTTTTATCCTCTTATAGCTGTTTTTTTATGAATCCTAGACCTAGATTACGTTTTCCCTAAGCTATTTGCCAATTTTCTTACCCCAGGGTTCCCCGAATTGGAATTTCTGAATCCCTTGGATTAAGGGCTGATTACTATGCATGTGTGGGTGATTATTTCTTATCTTTGAGTATCGTTTGGTTCATAATTCTTATTGTTCCAGCCTTATCATGTGTAGGCCTGGACCCGCATAGATACCCCTTAATTGAGTGTTTGGATTTTTATGTGGGATATGGAATTTGTGTAATTATTTCCGAACTAACGTGATCTTAATCCTGACATCTCGCATATCATATTTAATTTTCCATGTCCTGCATTAAATTTAGTATCAGAGCCTAGGGTTCTTGTAGGGGAATTCACCACATATTTAGGGTTTAGTTTGTTTGAGTCCTTCATGCATTCAGTCCATCATATATAGCTGAATTTTAATAAGAGTGTAGTCTCCTTCATATAGAGTCTCGTAGAGTCATTTAGTTTTTAGACGCATATAGTTGTCGTAGCAGGTCCTTAGGTTGAGCAATTCAGTGTATGCCCACACGTACAGGTCGCGACTTTGGTTTGCACCCCACACTAAACATGGAGCAACTACAAGAAACAGTGGCCAAGTTAGCTCAGCAAGTTGAGTCCTTAAATAAGCATTTGGAACAACGCATAGATAAACGCCTCGAAGAAATAGAGGCCTCCTTTAGGGCAAACCCCACCACTGGGGAGGATGCCCGATCTCAGGCAGTTGGTCAGGAGGTTCGACTAAGGAATGGAGGCGGCCAAGGAGTTGGTCATGGGCGCATAACTGTGCACCCATCCCGTGAGGGACATCATGATCAATATGATCCATATGCACAACTCCTCAAAGGAGTTAGGGTAGATGCCCCTACATTTGATGTCCACTTGGACCCTAAAGCCTTCCTAGATTGATTGGCGGATATGGACCACTATTTTGAGTGGTATGACATGTCAGATGCTCGACGAGTCCGATTCGCTAAGATGAAACTTGTGGGTCAAGCAAAGAGGTTTTGGGCGACGGTTGAGCAAAAAAAAGAGATAGCGAGGGAACTCCCAATAGTCCATTGGGGAGAAATGAAAGAAACGTTGAAACAGAAGTACCTCCCTTTCTCTTATCAACTGCGGTTGATTGAGGAGTGGCAGTCTCTTAGACAGGGTTCCATGAGTGTTGCTGACTATATTGAGAAATTCGAAGAGTACTTGACCCGCTGTGAGGTTGATGAGGACCCCGTACTCACCCTTGCTCGTTTTAAAACGGGCCTCCGCCCTGACATTAGGAGAGAATTGCTCGCCAAAGACATAGACACTATCGAACAGTTGTATCAAGTAGTGTTGGACGTCGAGCAGTATCTCAAAGCGTCTGTGGGAAGGCGGTTTGATTTTCGCGATTCTAGTGTTAAGGCCAATCCCTCTGGGGCTAGACCTAACACGGGAGTCCAAAACAAACCTTCTCCTAATGTTCAGCCCAGACCTAGAGATGATAAGGGTAAAGAGATTGTCGGGTCTAGTTCACGTGGAAGTGGGGCCACTAGGTGTTTTAGGTGTCAGGGGTTTGGTCATTTTGCTCACCAGTGTGACACGAGAGAGGGCACCAAATTACTCCTTATTGATGGGCACGTAGAAGTAGTGCCCCCCAGAGAGTGATAGTGAGGAGGAATATGAGCCAGTCGAAACCCCTAGTGATGAGGAAGAGGGAGCACAAGAGTCTGTGACTCGCAATTGTGCATTGCGCCCTGGCTCAAGCCAAGAACACTGATGACTGGCGTCGCAACACGATTTTCTACACTTATGCAAAATGTGGGGAGAAGAGCTGTAAGATGATCGTGGATAGTGGTAGTTGTGCTAACATGGCATTGACTAGCACTGTGAGTCGCTTGGGCTTGAAGTTGGAAGCCCATCCTCAGCCCTATAGAGTCTCCTGGGTTGATGAAACATCCATTCCAGTTTCGCACCGCTGTCTTGTCTCTATTCAGTTCGGATCATATAAAGACACAATTTGGTGTGATGTTGTTCCTATGAATGTGGGCCATATCATTCTGGGTGGGCCATGGCTCTATGACAGGGATGTTACCATATTTGGTCGCTCAAATGTGTGTACATTCTGGTTTGAGGGCAAGAAAGTCAAGGTAAATCCTTTGCTACCAAAGAATACAACTGGAAAAGAGCTTACCACACAGATTGGTGTGAGCGGCCCAAAAGAAGCGAAGAAGTCGAAGTCGAAGTCCAAGTTCAAACCGCTCCATATTTTGAATGCCAAAGACTTTGAGCGAGAGACGGAGGCGGACTCGATGATATACGCCCTTGTGGCTAGGGCGAGTGTACCAGAGAATAGCGTAGAGTTACCCACAAAGGCTATTCAGGTAGTACATGAGTTTCGTGATGTCTTTCCTGATGATTTACCGAATGAGCTTCCCCCTATGAGGGATATACAACATGCCATTGATTTAATCCCTAGGGCAACTCTACCAAACCTCTCGCATTACAGAATGAACCTAAAGGAGCACGCTGAGTTGAAGAGGCAGATTGATGAACTCCTAGAGAAGGGTTTCATTCGAGAGAGCATGAGTCCGTGTGCCGTGCCCGCCCTTCTTACATCTAAGAAGGATGACACATGGAGGATGTGTATTGATAGTAGGGCCATCAATAAAATCACGATCAAGTATCGGTTTCCCATACCGCGTCTTGATGACATGTTAGATATGATGACCAATGCTACTATCTTCTCAAAAATTGACCTCAAAAGTGGGTATCACCAAATTTGTATACGCCCTGGTGATGAGTGAAAGACGGCCTTCAAGACGAAGGATGGGCTATATGAGTGACTAGTCATGCCTTTTGGGCTAACTAATGCCACTTTCATGCGTGTGATGACCCAAGTGTTGAGACCCTTCACGGGGAAGTTCCTGGTCGTATACTTTGATGATATCTTAATTTATAGCATGACTAAGGAGCAACACCTCAACCATTTGAGGCAGGTTTGTGGGATCCTTAGGGTCGAGAAGTTGTACATCAACTTAAAGAAGTGTGCGTTCTTGTCTAGTAGTGTGATCTTCTTAGGTTTTATTGTGTCAGCTGAGGGCGTATCGGCGGATCCCGAGAAGGTCAAGGCCATCGTTAATTGGCCTGAACCACGCAATATTCATGAGGTGCGCAGCTTTCATGGCTTAGCCACTTTTTATAGGCGGTTCATTCGAGGCTTCAGTTCTATTGTGGCTCCCATCACGGACTGCATAAAAAAGGGAGAGTTTCAATGGACAAAGGCCGCCTTGAAGGCATTCAAGGAAATAAAGGTCAAGATGACCGAAGCTCCAGTCATGCGACTTCTAGATTTTTCAAAAGCTTTTGAAGTCGCATGTGACGCGTCAGGAGTCGGTATAGGAGGAGTACTTAGCCAGGAAGGGCACCTTGTCGCCTTTTTTAGTGAGAAACTAAATGAGGCGAAGCAAAGATATTCCACCTACAACAAGACATTCTACGCAGTAGTGCAATCACTACGCTATTGGCGACATTACTTGTTACCGCAAGAATTCTTCTTGTTCTCAGATTACGAGGCCTTGAGATACTTAAACTCTTAAAAGAAATTAAGCCCCAGGCATGCTAAGTGGGTTCAATTTCTTCAAGAGTACACTTTTGTGCTTAAGCACAAGGCCGGTGTAGAGAATAAGCCTGCCGGCGCGTTGAGTCGTCGAGTCGTATTACTCAACTCCATGAGCATTGAAGTTACGGGCCTTGAGCGCATCAAAGAAGAGTATTCTGAGTGCCCAGATTTTGGGGCTGTGTATACGTCTTTATTAGAGGGTCTGTCAGGAGCTAATAGTGAGTATTTGATTTTGGACGGATATTTGTTT
Source organism: Magnolia kwangsiensis (assembly GCA_037074715.1). Lineage (NCBI taxonomy): Eukaryota > Viridiplantae > Streptophyta > Magnoliopsida > Magnoliales > Magnoliaceae > Magnolia > Magnolia kwangsiensis. The sequence continues at coordinate 13,338,041 of CM073577.1, read as the reverse complement.
AGGAGTGACCGCTTGTGCATACCACGCACCTCCCTTCGCGATTTTCTTGTCTGGAAGTTACATTCAGGGGGGGTTGCAGGTCATTTCGGTCGTGATAAGACCATTGCCCTAGTGGAGGATAGATTTCATTAGCCAAGCCTCAAGCGGGACGTGACTAAAATTATAGGGCAATGCCGTACTTGTCAACTGGCAAAACAGAGAAAACAGAATACAAGATTATATACACCTTTGTCAGTCCCATTCATTCCTTGGCAGGATATCAGTATGGACTTCGCGCTTGGACTTCCCAAGACTATTCGAAAGCATGACTCCATATTTGTTGTCGTGGACCGTTTCTCTAAAATGGCCCACTTCATTCTTTGTTATAAGACCTTTGACGCCTCTCATGTTGCCAAGCTATTCTTTAGTGAGGTCGTCAAACTGCATGGGTTACCAAAAACCATAGTGTTTGACCGTGATGTGAGATTCATGAGTTACTTTTGGAAGACACTATGACACATGATGAATACTAGACTCTAATTTTCTTCTGCCTACCACCCTCAAACCGATGGCCAGACTGAGGTGGTTAATATGAGCCTAGGGAGTTTACTTCGATGTTTAGTGGGGGAGCATACCAGGACATGGGACGCCGTACTACCCATAGCTGAGTTTGCATACAATAGTTCTGTCAATAGGTCCATAGGTCTAAGTCCTTTTGAAGTCGTTACTGGTTACAAGCCTAGGAAACCTATTGATCTTATCCCCATGTCATTGTCTCATAGGCCATCGGAGTCTACAGAGTCTTTTGCGCATCACATACATTCATTGCATCAAGAAATCAGGCGAAAGATTACTACTAGTAATGAACATTACAAATTTTCTGCAGACCAACATAGACGTTTCAAAGAATTCAATAGTGGGGACTCTGTGATGGTCCGCATCAGGCCCGAGCGGTACCCTCTAGGGGCTGTTCGTAAGTTACACGTGCGTAGTGCTGGACCCTTCAAAATTATAAAGTGAAACGGTCTCAATGCATATGAGATAGATCTTCCACCTACCATGAGAATTAGTTCCACATTCAATGTGGAGGATCTAGTTGCTTTTTAGGGACCCACTGATACATTGTCCGGCCCTTCGTCAACCCATCTTGATTCCCCAGACTTATCCTTTGATCCATGGCATTTTCCTAACCTTTCATCCTAGCCTCTGCCTCCCATACCTAGCCTTCACACACCCAGAGAGGAAATCGAGGATATCCTGGACCATGAGATAATTTTCACGTCGGATGGCGGGTTTCAGAAATACCTAGTTAAATGGAAGTCACGGCCAGCTTCAGACAGCACTTGGCTCACTGAGGAGGAGCTTCAGAGACTTGATGCCGACATCCTAGAGCGGTTCAGGAGTTTTATTTCGCCAGTGGCGAAATCTTCGTAGTCGGGGAGAGTTGATGAGGACATCATGCACACGCACGCCCGCACACTACCACCCCTACGCACGTATGTACGCAGAAGGAGGACCCCACCATCGATCTGGCTCGATGACGACGTCTAGGGAGGGTCTCTTAGGTAGAAGACAAGTTTTGGTTAAAAAAAATGGGTCCGATAGTCAAGAAAAGCCCATCATGGGATCTCATGATTGTGGCCCACTCGTCGGATTGATTTCATATTTTAGATTTTGCTTATTATTATTATTTAGAACATTGTGAACGCTTTAGATTTCTCTGTTTGGTTTTTATTTTAGTTTACTTCGTCGCCAAATAATAGGTTGTGCACATGGTGCGAGTTTTGGGGTATAGAATTTTTCCTATAAATAGGCACCCCTTGTAGTTATTTTGATTCATTAAGGTTAATAAAAAAATTCATGCTTTATTTTTCTGCTCTCTTCGTGAGTTGTGGAAGAATTCAAAAGTGGGTGCGAAGCCCTCCCTTTTCGAAGGGCTAACTACCGTGGTGCGAAGCCACATCGACCCCGATTCACCCCCATCCTCCATCATCTTCTTTTCCATCTTCCACCACCATCCATACTTCGAATTCGTCCCTTTTGTTGCATCAAACTTCTTCATTACAGTAGATTTTCAGATTTCGACCCGCCGGCGAGATGAAACTTCGGCGGAGCACCACGCACAAACCGTACATCGGATCGAGCTGATATTTGGGGGTTTTGGAGTCCATCTCTGGCCGACCAGGGCCAAGGTGGCCTTTTTCTTAATAGTGGGCCCCACACACGTGCGGCCGTGATCACACGCACGTGCGTCTGGGCCATTGTTGCTGTCCACACGCGGGATCGTCTTTTGGTTCAGGTTTTTATCTTCTTTTATCTTCTCATAGATGTTTTTTTTTTATGAATCCTAGACCTAGATTACGTTTTCCGTAAGCTATTTGCCAATTTTCTTACCCTAGGGTTCCCCGAATTGGAATTTCTGAATCCCTTGATTAAGGGCTGATTACTATGCATGTGTGGGTGATTATTTCTTATCTTTGAGTATCGTTTGTTTCATAATTCTTATTGTTCCAGCCTTATCATGTGTAGGCCTGGACCCGCATAGATTCCCCTTAATTGAATGTTTGGATTTTTATGTGGTATATGGAATTTGTGTAATTATTTCTGAACTAACGTGATCTTAAGCCTGACATCTCGCATATCATATTTAATTTTTCATGTCCTGCATCAATGAGTATCGGGTACTTCAATTTTATGTGTAAAATCCAAACCCATGATATGGTTCTTCAAGTTGAACTCATAACTCCATTTGATTGTATTGTGTCATCATGTAAAATGGTAAGATTAAAAGCATGAAAAGCTATCACGAAAAGTACACTGGTGTTTTACCTTGAAAATGGCTTTTGCCCCTTATATGTGCATCATGAAAGACATTAAGAGGTAATGCAATGGGTTTTCTTGAACTTCTTTGTAATTAATCTTCCAAATCAACAACACTTCAGATTTCACTGATTTGAAATACCATCTATGGATGTGCATATAGATTTAATCTTATTTCAGAATATATTAGTTCAGTAACTTTACATGAAAGTTGTAGGTTCCTACTAATATCAATTCAAATGCTTCAGTTTTCAATTGAGACACTTTTGTTTCCACGTTATGCTGTTTTCCTATCTGAAAATTACTTATCTTAATCAGAGTTTTCTGCTTCACAGTTATCCTCTCAATGATGCTGCAGAAACGGTCAATGAAATTGGAGCTTCAATCCGTAGGGTGATGGGAGGCACAAGTGGGATCATGTACTGTGTTTTCCTTCTTTATTAGTTGATTAAATTTTGAGTTCCGTCTTCATTGATTTTCTAGCTGGTCTACCTGTACCCAGATGTCACTAGCGGAATCAGATTCAGGTCCTGTTGGGTCTAGTTCCAACCACAACTTACCATTTGGAATTAAGCTTTAGATCTGGAATCAGATCCAGACGTGTTCCGCCTGGATCTGGGTTTGGGTCCATACAGTTCAATAAAGGGCAACTAAGAAAAATCATATACTTAGCCACCCCAGCCCAATTCTTAATTGGTCCCGAATCTGTCATCCTCAATCTGACCCAATTAATAGTTGGACCTGAAATCTGGTTCCGGGCCTATTGAAATTGGGTTGGGTACTTTGGGTATCCATGGATCTGAGTACCCAATTGACATCCGTAGGTATGGGGGTTTATTTGATGAGAATTTTTATGATTCTGGACCCAAGGATTTGCAATGCAGTGAATCTGGACATAGGGGCCCGTTGCTTGGTGTCGCGGACCATCATCTGATGAACCTCCACCAATGGATAGACCATACTCCAAAGATCTCTCTGATGGTATAAGACTAGTCCTTTGACTTATGGCTTGCAAATGGACAGTTAAGGGGGGAAAAAACTATTAGTAATCGTCAAATTTCAAGCAACGACAACCAAAGATTTATTGCTTGTATATTACTATCTGATGAGACCTACAGAGCATGGCCTATCTGATATGTGACCATCATATCGAGTCTGTATTACCAACCCATAAGAGGATACTACGGGATCATGTAATTCCTCGAATATGATGATGCAGTTGAATTTTCTCTTTGCCGTCATTGGGAAACCTCACAATCTTCTTGTGCACAGATATGATATATTCTGCAAGGCATCATATGCAAAGCTGAAAGGAACAGACCCATCAGCCATTTCGCCCAAACAATGTGAGATTCTTGTGTTAAAAAAATCACATTAATGTCTTCACCCAATTGTGGTTTCTCAAACAAGACTTTTCTTGGAACAGGGGCTGATGCTTTTGAAGCATCCATAGCAGCAGTCAGCAAGTATGGAGGTGCCATCGCCGGTTACCGCACATTGTTGGATGCTCTTATTCCAGCATCGGCAGTTCTTCAAGAGGTGAGTAAACCACCACTGTTGTGTTTCCATTTCGAGGAGCTGCTATGCTTTTAAATCTTTCACTGACTCAGCTTCATGAACAGAGGTTAGATGCAGGGGATGATCCTGTGACTGCTTTTGTTGTTTCATCAGAAGCGGCATTGAGTGGTGCAGAGGCTACCAAACACATGCAGCCACAGGTATGGAGTCAATGGTGTCACATCTGTCCTAGATTTTCTTACTTTCTAGGAAAGGAATCTTCAAAGGGAATCTTTCTGCTTCTGTTGGTTCTACAATTTATAATATTTCCCAATCAGATAGATACAATGTTAGAATTTTCTGCTTAATAAAGAAGGTAGAGAAATGAGGACATTCTTGTGGCAGGAATGCAAGGATGGTACACGTGTGATATCTGGCTCGTTCATCAGGCAGGCCCCATTGAACACCAGCCGGTGTGTCAGTTGTATGATGAATGTGGACTGTGCACTAATCTGTTTTTACTGTCCATTGCACATGTAGCCACCCGATGAGTGGGCCAGCTTTTTTTTTTTCCATGCTCGGGTATGTTCAAAGACGGGGCCCACATGAAGAATGGCCTAGATGCCACAATACGTGTGCCCCACTTGCAAGTGTGCTGTCAAGAGAATTCTTGATCCTGTGTAGATGCATCTTCATTAGGTCACTAAAGTGGGATCATGCAGACAAGTACTCGTCATGTTCTTCTGGTGCAATAAATTCGATCAACCGTCTAAATCTTTTGGTTGGAACCTCATTGAATGTGAGGAGTGTTTAGTGTATACATCATCAGACATGGGGAATGCCACCCACATGTTTTTTTCCACACCACAGGTTTCAATCTTTCAATGACGATGGGCCGGTTTGGATAAATGCTCGCATAGAAAACAAGACATGTAGAAGTGCTTGCATCTGTAAATCCCTTGCAGAAAAGATTCGCATATTCGATAGCTCATTCATCAGTCGTTTAAAAATGATCCCAGAACACACGTCAATGTTGGTTTGTGTAACTGACAACAGTTTTGATAACTACACAGGCGGGCCGTTCATCATATGTAACTGGAGAGATCCTTGCATCAGTCCCTGACCCAGGAGCCATGGCTGCTGCATCATGGTACAGAGCTGCAGCCCTCGCTGTTAAGAACAAAAGACAAGCTTTGTAAACTAACACATCATCAACAGCAGCTAGCTTTAGTGTGCGGCCCACTACAATTCCATACATGACCCCAGTGATTTTGAGATTTTTTTTCTTCTTTTTTCTTTTTCTTTTTGGTTGCGACTGCGGAACTTGATTGGTTTTCCGCCCATGCTTTGCATGAGCTGAGAAAGCGTGTTTCATCTAGTTCATTCCTACATGTTATAAAATGATGTAAAGAAGAATGGTTCAGGATCGGACTCTTTTCATGAATAAAGCTCTTAAAATCTGATCATTACAATGTATTTTTGTTAGAGTTACGAACTACTGATCTCTTTTGTAGTAAAAGTGGGAAGGACACCGTGATGTTATATGTTTGTGGTGAATGGTGATTGATGGGTGATTTCTTTCGATGCTATGCTGGACCAAATGAGCTGCCCCCCCCTGTACATTCCCCTCCAATAGATTATTATTATTATTATTATTATTATTATTATTATGTAAAATTTCCTGTTTCTTTTTCTTATTCATTTTTTATTTTTGGGTCAGGCCTGGCAGAAGGTTATACAGTATTGTTCGGGTTTCAAGCCTACATGATTAGGCTGGTGTTTATGGGATCCCGTGTTTATGCCATCCCATGCACCAAAATCCACCAGATTTGGAAATCATAGCTGTATGCTATTATTGACCTTTGTCTTTAGGAGATCATTTTGCTCTGTTTCCTTAGCTGTCTGGTCGTGTGTCGGCGGAATGTGCTATTGATTTAAATTTGCTAATTTGTTTATTTGGAGTCATCACTAGCCAAATAAATGTTAGGATCTACGGCTAGTTAGAAACCCTAGAATTACCTGGGGGTTGAGGGATCAGAAGATCTTTCAACCCAAGTGACTCATGTGATTGGTTCGAGGCTGAAGGACTCAGTGATGGAAAGGAAAAGGGTTAGGCATTTTTTTTTAACACTTATAAAGAGTGTGGTCTTTACTTTGTGGCATTTTGGGAATCTAAAGAGTTTTATAAGAGCGTCCACAATCTAAGTGGAAGTGGACAAATGCCGGATTAAAAATGAGAAAAACGAAGAAAACAGAAGTAAGATGTTTGAATGCTATGTATGAGATGCTAGTGTGAACTTGTGGAGATGTGAAAGAGGGGGAAAGCCAAGCATTCTTATATGGAAAGAGTTAGACTGGATGCCCTTGATTCTAACTTCCCTTCGGTGTGGTTGAGATTCTCTTGTCGAGCTTCTCTGAGCAAACTCTTCATCCAGACAAGCTCCTCTAAAGTTCATCTCTTGTGTGGTACTTCGGGACACCTCTTGGACATAAAATGAGAGAAATAAGCTGCACTTTTATAAACTAGACTGGTGGGAATTAGATTTTCGTTGGTGATAACGTGATCAAATTTTACTTTTTCCAGGGTTCTTTTGGATGATAAGGGATGTGTCAAGGCATCTTTGTCACCTCAGCTGACTTGGGGCCAATAGCGAATCCATGTGGTGCCATGTCACCAGCGGGAATTAGATTTCCACTGGTGGCTTTTGGCCCATCTGGACTGTTGGTTGGCTTTGTAGCTTCTAGGTATCTTTTTGATATAATTTATTTTTATTTACAATGCTTCTCCAGGCCAATCGAGTACTAGTTTTGATATTCTGTTGCTATCTTCAGAGTTATTATCTGTGATTTTGGATGAAGTGTCTACAGGGACCCAAGGCACCAACTTAAAATCCCGATCACCCATTGTACCACTTTTCTGTCCAAGCATTGTTTATTGCCTCATACGTGGTCCACCGCAGGGGGCGTGGGTCCCACACATTCAAGTGTATTGCCCTTTTCCTATTTTCTTCCGCATGTGCAGTTGAGCTCACTGCTGCATTAATTCATGTCTAGTCAGACCAATCAAATTTTGGATGAATCCCACCTTGAGGTGATTCAAGCCATTAATATGATAGGTTCCAAAACCGAAGCTCCACACCCCACCCAAATCTTCCATTAGACAAATCAACACAACCTCATTGCTGGTCTGCAAAACTGAAGGTATAAACAATGTTACTCATTTAACTAGAATTCATCTGCCAATTATATAATTAGATTTCACAATCGGGGAGATTTTTTCAAGTATAGGTAAGTTTAAGATGTAATGCAAGTAGCATTTGGGCTAGAAATTTCCATGCCAAAAAACCAGTGATTAGGCTATGTGGAGCTTGATTATTAGAGATGTTCCATTCATCCAACCAATACTTTCATGGGTCAAGCTCCCCTTGCTACACCCCCTTGCTTGGGGGTTCAATTTCATAATTTTACATGATGTTTTATGTAAACCCTAATTCAATTAGGATAATATATATTCTTTTGTGAGAAAGAGAGCTATCATGTATTGAGAGCTGTTTTTTGCTATTTACATTTGAACATGATTAATCGGATTATCATATGAATGGAAACCACATTAATCTCTATGTTGTGGTTTGTATCTTTTCTTTGTTTTATTTTGATTTAAATATGGTTGTATGTATGGTGGAGAAAAGGATCTCTTCTCCCAACCATATCATCATGCATAGCATGTAAAGAATTCTCTATCAGAGCGACCTCCAACTCAACATCTTATAGTGGCTCGACTTTTTTTTTTTTTTTTTTAATAGGGAATAAACGATGGGCGCGGCAGATGATTGCCCATATTTCCAAGCTTGCAACAGTGATAATGCTATAGCAGCTGAGGGAGGGGTCATGTGGACCCCGTCGCTGCTGCTACTAACGTGTAGAAGTGTCATATGTGTAAAAGGTGGGACCCTGCCAAAACAGTCAACTGTCACAAAGATCAAATGGCGCCTGATTGCTTAATAGTTCATCTACTTTCCATCTATTTCGACAAAGTGTCCACACGATGGATAGTCCACATCAAAGGGCAGCCAATAATGATGAATGACCCATATTCAAGGGGGGCCTTCTATGACCGACGGCCCACTTCGACAATACACCCATACACGATGGATAGTCCATATATCAAAAGTAGGCTCAACATGTTGGGCAGTGCACATTGAAGGTGGGCCCACATGGGGGACAATTAACATTGATAGAAGGCCACACGTTATGGAGGACTGCCACCAAGGTTAACCCACATCAAGGTTGGCTCCACACAATGGGCTGTCCAAATCAAAGGTGGACCCCTTGGGATGAATGGCCTACATCTAATAAGCCTAGGTCAGCCCCACGTAATGGGCGGTCCACATCAAAGGTAGGCCTCTTATAATGAATGGCCCGCATCTAAGCCAAGCCCCACATGATGGATGCCTACTTTAAAGTTGGGGCCTACTTGATGGACTGTCTACATTAAAAGTGGGCCCCAAATGATGGAAGATCCACATCCAATGTGGACAATGAGCATCTAAGGTGGCCCCACATGATAGATAGCCCACATTGAAAGTAGGCTTTACAGGTTGGATGGTTCACCTTGAAGACAGGGCCAACATGACCCCAACATAATGAATGGTCCACATCCCACATGATGGACAATGGATACTAAAGGTAAACCCTCATAAGTAAGTAAAAATTGGAAGAAATTTAGAATAGAGAAAGGGGAGAGGGATTACTTAAAAAGATTTAAAATTTACTCACAAGATGTTAGAAACCAAACAAAATTTTGTGTGTTTTGGCTCATGAATCTGTTAGATAAGCTACTTGAGGCAGAAGTAGCTTAAGCCCCAAACGACTTTTGATTTCCCAATCACCCTGTCCTGAAATCTGCATTTCAACAAGAGATGAATGCAGCTACAAACTGTGTGATAGGAGTGACTAATCTATGGAGGTTTAACATGATTGAAAAACTCTTCTAATAATATACTTACATTGAGGTTTTGGTATAACTAACATGATTGAAAAACTCTTCTAAAAATATACTTACATTGCCACTCAAAAGCGTCTACAAATCCATGATTACATTGCTTAAACTTCTACCATGAGAGATGACCTTCCAATGAATATTTGAACATTTCCGAGTGTTCATGCTGAAAATATCAAATACCCAAAATTCTGTAGCAGAGAAAATACCTTAGAATGGTGCCTACTGAATGCTGAATACAGTCACAAAGGGTTTGCAGCTACGTCTCAACCCGTCTCATCTGCTCACATTTGCTAATTTGCATGGAAGCCATGTACAGAAAATCTGCTTCCACCTGAAAAGAGCATATGACAGCATTTAATTCCAAACACCCACTATTATAAGACTTATCTTTCAAGAGCAATGCAGTAGAAATTCCCATTATCCATGCTATGGAAAAGCTATTCAAATCCGGGAGCAGCCCAAAGATACAAAAATAGAATGTGTATGACCATAGATTAAAAGCAAGCAGCCCAGAGATACAAAAATAGGACGTGTATGATCATAGATTAAAAGCTCAGTGACAGTTAACATTCTTTCCTACCACCCATTAGTAAGTCACTGGTTAGACAGTTAACATCATCTGATCAGTGAAAATATCTAACAAGGTCAATTCATAGTGGTCAAACCAAGATGTTTGCACGTCTTAGTTTCAAAGGGGGAGGAGGAAAAGGAATGCCAGATATAGAAAATCAACCTTTTGTGGTAAAATGGCTATGGAGATTGGGAATGATGAAGACGGCTCAAGGAAGCAGATAATAGCTTGCAAACATGGGCTGCAGGTGGATGGTTTACCTAGGCCTTGTCATGTTACCGAGTATTGGGAAATTGGAGAGCAGTGCAAATGGGAGAATCCAACTTCTAGCATGAAGCATTCCTTCAAGTTGGGATGGTTCTAGGGCAAGATTTTGGAAGGATGATTTATATTTTTTATTTTTTTAATATAGTTCACCATTTTTCTGGTCTTGATAGGCATGCTCTCACTCGAAACCTTTGCAGAAGATAATTCCACACCTCCTCGTGCCTACAGGTTTGCAAACCCACTGACTTGCACATGTAAGACATCTTGATCCGACATTTGGCATGACAACATACCCCCAAACACGAATTTGCTTTGCTTTATGAAGTTGCTCCATCCAAGGAGGCTAAGGTGAGTAATGTTTCAGAACAGTAGGAGATCCATAGGTTGTCAAGCCAAAGTTTAGCAGAGATCTTTAGAAATGAGGAGATCAAAGAATTCACCAAAATGCTTGTTCAACTTTAAAATGTCAAGTCAGATTCACCCTCTTGCAACAGGTGGATTGGTTCTTTGACAGATCTGGCAAGTTGTCAATTAAGTCTTATTACGATGCTCTTAGATTGGGGTCAGATGATAGAATGGAGCTCCAATGATATTTGGTCTTACCATGGTCTGCCTAACATCATGGCTTTTGGTTGGTGGGTGGCTTCTCTTTGTTCTCGATACAGGAGCAGCTGAAAAGCAGAACACCTTCCAATAAACTATGACAGGGAAGTGGAAATAGCATTTCTACTTTCCATAAACACTACAAGCTCATAGCCTTTTGTCCATGGACCATGGCATTTTGAAATTTCCATGAATTCTTGTTTTTTGAGGTTATTTTATTATTTCTTCCCATTTTCTTTTGGCCATTAGTAATTAATTAGGAGTTTCAAAGGTTGTTGAGTTAGTTTGGAATTATTGGGTTTAGCCTCTGTTGTCATATCGTATGCAGTTTTTGGACTGTTGGGGCTTATACGATTATGCCATTATATGCTCAGTCTGCAATGACAATCCCTCCCTCCCTCCCTCCCTCAACTCTCCTACTCTCTCATCACTCTAATACTCATATTCTCTTTCTCATCTTGCTCTCACTCATCACTCTAATACTCTCATATTCTCCCTCAAGTCTTAACTTTCCAACTCCCCTTGTCTTACTATAATACTCTCATTCTCACATTTTTTAGCATATGCAATTACACATTTATTTGAGTTGTTGTAATCAATCTAATACTTGAGGGATTTTCATTAAAGATTCCCTACACAAACAACAACTAATAACTACTCAAATGTGAATAGTCTAATACTTGGGGGAATTCATTTGAGTATATGCAATTATGCATTCATTTTTTTCACATAATTTTCATTCGAATAGTCTAATGGATGTAATAAATATAACAAAACTTCAAAAAAAAGAAAAAAAAGAAGAAGAAGAAGATTCCCTACACTCGTAGCAATTTTCCATTTCTCCTTGCATTTTCTGATATTATTATTATTATTTTTTGAAAAGAAGAGGGGTTGTGGGATCGCATATGCACACAACTCCTAGCTTTTGCACGCGGACGCTTATGTGATTTGACAACATTGCTTTAGCATACTAATCACATCAAAATTAGAGGGTAGTTGTGATGTAACCAGGTTATCAAGTCAATGAGATCTCGACACCCAAATCATAAAAGAAGTGGACAAGAATACACCTGCAAGAAAATTTGAGTAGAGAGGAAGAGAAACTTTATTGATATTAAACTTCTTCTCTTACAATACTTCAAAAAACTTATACCCAGAAAATTTAGAATGACCCCACTCCCCCCCAAAATGAATCTTTAATAAGAATCCCCCCAACTAAGAAATTGATTTGAAATCAATTATAGCTGATTTCAAATCAATCTAATTTACCAAAGACTGTAACAACCTTGATAATAGTAAAAGCAAATCTAAGAAGTAATACTCAAAATCTTTAATCACATTATTAAATCAGTCCCCTTATCTTTCACAAATAAAAAATTGCAGTTCTTGATATTTAGGCCCTAAATAGTTCAAAATCAACACATGTTGGGCCCTATGGTGGGCCATGCCCTACATCATTCCCTCGGGTTGGAAAGAACTCGACATTGGCGAGTTGGAAGCTTCATACAAATATAATAGAGGTTTGAATCCAATGTTTTTAATCTGTCACCCATGATCTATGTGCATTTAGAATAGGGTTTGTTCTTCCATCTCACCAAGTATTGCTTGTATTGGCCCCATCAAGTGTTGAATGAAAATAGTTTTCATTTTCAACACTTGTTCAGCCTCTCTCTCTCTCTCTCTCTCTCTCTCTCTCCTGTTTCTTCTTTTAAACTTCTTTATATCAGACCAAATTGATAAGAGTTCCACTTGTTTGGCTGGACTTCATTTGGTAATGCGCAAGATTCGGCATATTCAAACTTAGGGCCAACTAATACAATGTTGAATGCTCTCATAGGAGAAAGTCCAGGTTGGAGTTCTTTGGGCACTAAATCTTGATATTTACAAAGAAACTTTTGCATGGAAGGCGGAACATTCAACCATTTTACTTCTTCTTTAACAATCAAAATGTAAATGATGTCGATCTCCTTTCTTTTTCAAACTTTTTTGCATTAAAGGATTTTTCGCCCTCCGCTTTATCAGATTTGGGCATTGGAAAATGTTTCATTCAGTGCAATGTAATATTAACAACACCTTTGATGAAGAAATAGGTGTTAGTCCAAGTCAAATGCACCATATTTCAGTCTCATAACCACTGTTTCCCTAACAAAATGTGGTATGTATCCATGAGGACCACATCACACCATACTTCATCCTTGTACTTAGATCCAATAGAGAAATGAAACTAAGCACCTAGAGTTAACAAAAACTCCTCTCCCTTTCTTTGAGTTTAATTTATTCACAATTTCTTGTGAGACAATGTCCTCACTGCTCCCCTCGTTTACCAAAATCTTGCATATCTTCCCACTAGAAGTACATAGGTTAAAGAGTTTGGCTTCATTATTGGACATTGGCCCATCATCCCTCGACCTATGGGAGGTCTTGTGGTTACCTTATGAGGGAAGTTAGCATGCCGCCGCATCGTTGATGACGGTCCTTGTGGGGCACCGAATCTTCTCCCAAGTCCCCAATTAATTATCTCCCCAACTTTTAATGCAAGTGTGTGTGCATCAAACATCTTTAAAAGCCAATTCATTTCCGATATCCAAGTTAACACTATTAAGATATCTTGAGATCTTTAGGTCTTCATACTCACAAAACCCTACCCGTGATGTCAATATATGGTGTTTCTTGATGTATTCAATTACCATTTGTTCCAATGATGTAAATTGTGCATCTTTGATAGGGGTCATAGGTGTAAGTTGCGAGTGGGAACACTCTTTTTTACTTATTTTCATCTTTTTCTAAGAATTTACTATCTCATTGACATGACGGATTTATTCGGCTTGGAAATTATCCTACCACGCTAACACATTACTGGAAAACTTCACCGTTACTAACTTAATCTTCCAATTGTTTGCTATTTCCTTGTACTCGAACACATTTTTTTTACCTTGCATAGCCAATTGATGTAGTCATCAACATGTAAGACCATATAATTTTGAAATTTCTACCTTAATTTTGGGTTCTCTATCCTGTTCCAACAATTGAAGAATTTGATTATTGGTATCTTCACAAGCCGAGACCGCCCATTGTTGGTTTGGACTTTGGCAATGACCTACCCTACATGTCCACGTGTTCCAATTTGGATCTTCAGATTCCCTCCACAACGAAGCTCTCACACTTGATTAATGAGATTGCCTACAATAACCGTGAGTTGATCTACTCACTTTGTGAGTGCATCGAATCAATCAGGCTACTAGTGAAAATTCTTCATGAGTCACCCCTTCCAAAAACTATTAGGAGATAGTGTAGATTCAAAAACCCGAAAGATGACTTGCTCTGATACCAAAATGGTGCAACCCAATTATCAAGCCATTAAGATCTCAACACTTGAATAGTAGAGAAATGTGCAAGAGTAAACCCACAACAATATTTGAGTAAAGAGGAAGAGATAACTTTATTAATATCAAACTTCTTCTCCTACATATACTTAAAAAAAAAAAACGCATACTTAGAAAATTTAGAATGCCTACCTCCTACACTGCCCCCACCTTTATAGACCCTAAATGAATCTTTTCCACCTACACTGCCCCCCCTTTATAGACCCTAAATGAATCTTTCATGAGAAACCCCCCAACTAAGAGATTGATTTCAAATCAATCGTAGTTGATTTCAAATCAATCTAATTTACCTAAGATGGTAACAAGCTTAATAATAAAAGCAAATCTACGAAATAATCCTCAAAATCTTCAATCATATCTTTAAATCAGCCCCTATATCTTTCACAAAATAGTAAATTGCAATTCTTGATATTTAGGCCCTAAATAGTTCAAAATCAGCACATGCTAAGTCCTACGGTGGGCTTTGGGCCTACATCATGTTGGGCTCTATGGTGAGGCGTAGGCCTACATCAAGTTGGAATTGTTGCATAAATATATTTTGTAAGAATAGGATTTTTTTTTTTTTTGGGAATCCGTATAATGAAGTTGACTTTTCTCTTCAAAGTAGAGAAAGAAGAAGAGAAGGAGAGTTCCCTTATCCTTGCTGAAATTAGGATCGATTAATGCTAGAGACGCTTGTTGGTAGATCAATGCTTGAGACACTTGTGGATTGTCCAATCTTGGGGGATTTCGATGATCCATGCTAGAGCTACTCACTGGATTCTGATTCCTTGGTACGAAAGGTTCGTACCATAAATTCAAAGCATACCCTTTTGTATCAAGTCCTCACCATTAATCACTTAAGAAGAATGGATATGGTAAGTACAAATGGGTGTCTCTACACGACTTGTTGAACTTGTGTAGGTGGGTTTTAGCTATATTCGAGATGGCATTGGTGATGCCCAATTGGATGGTTTTGCTATTCCAAACTTAGGAGGAGGGCACGATGGCAAGTGAAGGCATGCAACGTGACAGAGGTTAGCAGGGCCAAATTGGTTGATAAAATTCGTAAGAAGAAATGGATTCGGGATGCCATGGGTCACGTCGGTAGACTGCTCGAGCTGTCTTTTGGGGATTGCTCAGAAGACTTCATCGCTCTGTTCCACTACGTCGAACACCGTGGGAGACCCATTGCCACATCTAAATCACCCAGTAAATGCCTCTCCAGATCGTGTAGCTCCAGAGAACTCCAATGGCTAGAATCGAGTCTGAGAGGCTTAGTCCTCATTACTACCAAAGCAGGGAGACAATCAGATCGGGGAAGTTTGGTTCTCCCATGAAGATTGTCCTGGAATGTCAGGGGAGTGGGCTCAAAGCACAAGAGACAGTTAATTAAGGATCTTTGTGGGAGAAACAATCCTCAAATTATGTCTCAAGGAAACCAAGGTGCAACTTTTCGACGATTGTTTGTTGCGTTCCCTTTGGAATGCAAAGGATGCCAAATGGGCCTCTTTAGACGCAATTGGGTCTGCCAGTGGTATTCTGGTTGCCTGGAGGTCCTCTTTATGGGATTTTCAGAAGAGTTGGTCTGGAAGGTTTTATATGTCAGTAATTTTGGGGATAGCGTCAAGTTCTTCAGTCCTCATCTGCGCTGTATATGGCCCTACGGTTGACTTTGATCGGAAACTTCTATGGGAGGAGCTGTCCGCTGCCAGACGGAATTTCCCAGGCCCCTGCTTTGTCGGCGACTTCAACACCATCGAATTTGCAGATGAAAAGTCTGTTAGCTCTAGAATCTCAGCAGCTATGAAAGCATTTTCGGAATGGATCGATGATAGCGATATCTTGGATATTCCTCTGCTCGGGTTAAGATTTATGTGGACCAATGGAAGATTAAACCCCATCCTCTCTAGGCTGGATCGTTTTCTTCTCTCAGCCGAGTGGATGGAACAGTTTCCTGCAACGTTCCAGCCAGTCCTTCCTCGCGTCACTTCTGATCACTGGCTGATTATTCTATCCATGGAAGAACCCAATTTTCGGTTTGATATTTCGTGGCTTGAGATTCCAGGATTCTCAAAGATAGTTGCCGAATGGTGGAACAGCTTCTAGGTCCAGGGATTCGCAGGTTACAGACTCAGCTGCAAGCTAAGACTTTTGAAGGCAAAGCTGAAATAGTGGAAACGGAGTGAATGGAATATCAGAGAAGGAGAGTCCGAAGCTTTGTTGGCTGAGATCCAGTCGATCGATCTTTAAGCGGAAGTCACTCCAATGACGAAAGAAATTCTGGCCAGGAGAATTCAGCTCATTTAGAGCCTCTCTGCCAGAGTTTGGGAAGCGAAATCTCCTAGAAGCAAAAAGCTTGGGCTAAATGGATTAAAGAAGGGGATCATAATTCGAAATTCTTTCACAGTCTAACAAGCATGCACTCTAGCGCGAACAAGATCAGCAGCATCCTAAACAACGGCTCCCGCATTGAAGATTAAAACTTGATCGAAGTGGAGGCAGTTTCCCACTTCAGCAGTCTTCTCAAAGGCGATCGGTGGACCAGACCCCGCCTGAACAATCTTCAGTTTAAATCCCTCTCCTCTGAGGAAGCTTGATCCTTGGAATCCCCTTTCTCTTCTGAAGAGGTAATCTCGGCGATCAATGCCCTCCAAGGCGACAAGGTCCCCGGCCCTGATGGATTCCCGATCCGCTTCTTCAGTCATTTCTGGGAGACGGTGAAACCGGATGTGAAGGCTTTTATGGTTGAATTTCATGACAGGAGTAGATTGTCCAAAGACCTCGGCTCTTCCTTCATTGCTCTCATCCCCAAGCTTCCAGGAGCGGCTTCCTTCAAGGACTTCAGACCCATTAGCCTTATCGACAATCCCTACAAAATTCTAGCCAAGGTGTTGACTTCCCGGTTGAAGAAGGTCATCAGATCGATTATATCTCCTAACCAATGTGCTTTTATACCCTGCAGACAGATAGTGGACTGCGCGCTTATCGCTAACGAATGTCTCCACATCTGGTTTAAAGAGCATTTTCTGCAGCCTGGATGTTGAGAAGGCCTACGATCACGTCGACTGAGAATTCCTCCTTTACATGATGCAGCGGATGGGATTTGAGGCCAGATGAAGCAGGTGGATCGCCGAATGTATCTGATCGCCTTCTTTCTCTGTGCTCCTAAATGGCTCACCGAAGGGCTTCTTTAAAAGTTGCAGGGGTCTTAGACAAGGGGACCCATTGTCTCCTTTCCTGTTTCTCCTGGTGGGCGAAGCTCTATCCAGTATGCTTCTAAAAGGCCAGGCAGATGGAGCAGGTGGATCACCGAATGTATCCGATTGCCTTCTTTCTCCGTGCTCCTAAATGGCTCACCGAAGGGCTTCTTTAAAAGTTGCAGGGGTCTTAGACAAGGGGACCCATTGTCTCCTTTCCTGTTTCTCTTGGTGGGCGAAGCTCTATCCAGTATGCTTCTAAAAGGCTAGGTAGATGGAGCAGGTGGATCGCCGAATGTATCCGATCGCCTTCTTTCTCCGTGCTCCTAAATGGCTCACCGAAGGGCTTTTTTAAAAGTTGCAGGGGTCTTAGACAAGGGGACCCATTGTCTCCTTTCCTGTTTCTCCTGGTGGGCCAAGCTCTATCCAGTATGCTTCTAAAAGGCCAGGCATAAGGCATTTTAAATGGCATCAAAATTGAAGGAATGGGTAGCCCAGTCTCCCACGTGCAATACGCTGATGACATTCTCATTTTTTCATAGGCCTGCTCTGATAAAATGGACAATCTGCGCACTGCAATCCGCTGCTACGAGGTGGTTTCTGGTCTGTGAGCCAACATGGGCAAATCAAAGATCTATGGGGTTAATTTGGAAGAAGGCGAAGTCTTATCCTATGCAAGACGCTTTGGATGCAATGTAAATTCCTTTCCGACCTCCTACGTCGGCCTCCTGCTATGCATTGGTGCTCCCCCTGAATCAGCTTGGAACAGAGTCATCAGAAGGTTTGAGAATTTTCTGGCCAAATGGCAATGTCACTTTCTATCCCTCGGCGGTCGCCTTACTCTCATCAAATCCGCCCTATCCAATCTTCCCATTTACTTTATGTCCTTATTTAGATGTCCTTCTCCTGTTCTGGCTTCGATCGACAAGTTGCGTCGCGATTTTTTGTGGCATGGTAAAGAAGACAAGAAAAGAATTCACCTGCTGGGATGGAAGCAGGTTTGTAGGCATCAAAGTGATGGCGGAGCAGGAATCAGAGATTTGAAGTGCATGAATAGGGCCCTCCTAGGAAGTGGATTTGGAGGCTGGGTTCGGAAGACGGCAGTTTATGGAACTCTCTCATCAAGAGCAAGTATGGCAGCTCGCCTAGGGGGTGGTGGACCAATCCATCATTTGTCTACAGAGCATCCAACATCTGGAAAGGTATTCTCCATATTCAAAATGAGGTTGTTAAAGGTGTCGGTTTCGAGTTAGGCGGAGACAGGATCAGATTTTGGAAGGACCAATGGATAGGTGAAAGGCCCCTTAACGAGGCTTTCCTTGCCATCTATAGGATAGCCTCCTCCAAAGACATCAGCGTTGCCGATAGCCACACTTTTATGGGAGGGAAGAGGGAGTGGAACGTCTAGTGCAGAAGAAATTTGAAAGATTGGGAGATCCCTATTCTGGCCAATCTGCTTGAAATGTATTTATCAATCCAACCCCAACCTCGACGCGGAAGACAGAACAATCTGGAAAATGGATAAGTCATCTTCCTTCTCAGTTAGCTCCCTGTACAAGATGCTTCTTCCTCCTCAGTATCCGGAAGTGGCCCATCCTTCTTCTCTTGTTTGGTAGCACTCCGCGCCCCCTAAAATTGTGGCGTTTGCCTAGTTGGTTGTCAATAAGAAGATTCTCACCATCGACAATCTGGAGAAGAGAGGGATGATTCTCCCCAACGTTTGTCTATGTTGTGTAACGAACGCGGAGTCGATAGATCATTTACTAATCCATTGTCCCTTCATCTCCCTAATTTGGATGGATTTCGCTAGTAGATTCTGAATCAACTGGTGCATTTCTAGTTCCGTGGATCTTCTTCTTCAAGCTTGGCATGGGTTCAAATTTAGGAAGAAGAAGACTCAGATTTGGAGGATGGCCCTCCTCGCTATATGGTGGTCGGTTTGGACCGAGAGAAATGAAAGATGTTTTAGAAATTCCTCCTCAGCGGAGTCTGTTTCTTTCAAAGCCTAGAACATGGTGATCGAGTGGGCCACGTACGCTGATTCCCTTAGGGAAGAAGACTTCTCTTTTCTTGTTGCTTCAGGGCTTACGCTATCTCAACGTTGCCTGTTTGTTTCTTTGGTTTGGTTTGTTTTGTTTTCTTCTTTTTCCTACCGTTCTCTCTTTTAGTTTAATGGATGCATAACCTTTCAAAAATAAAAATAAATTAGCACTCATAGTGTCTCCGGTCGCTTTGGACGGAGAGAACTAATTTGATCACCGATACTAGATCCAAATAATTGTGAGGTCTTTCAGAGAGTGAAGAGTAGGATGTTTGAAATGGGCTTTGAGGGTTCTCATCATCTGCTCCTCTTTCAAAGAGCAGGATGTTCGAATGGGCTTTGGGGGCTAAATAATACTTGGTATGTAAGACTTTTTCCCTTGTGTGTGTCTGTGTTCTCATATTGGATCCCTTGGGCATTTTGAGGGGGGATGATTTCTCATCATCTACGACTCTTTGTTTTGAAATCATTGTGTCTTCATCTTAATAAACTTTCATTATTGTTCAAAACAGAAGGAATGGTTAGGATCATGGATTGTCACACCAAGCATCCAATTTGTTTACAGCACACGGGGTAGCATAATCTGCGCACCGTCCACAGATTCGATTTACTCTGACCTAAACAAAGTGTCATAGGATTCTGAACAGAGCAGCATATTCTGTTCAGCCCTGTGACTGATCACACCTTTTGCAGTTGATCCCACTAATGGCACGCTACGCCCCACAAATCTCCTCCATGGAATACGATGGTCCTACAAACCAACAGTTTAGCCAGCACTCTACATTCAACAAGACAAACATCCACACGTAGAGATGTTACAAGGAGAGTTTCAAGGCATGGCCCACTCGTGATTCAACCCACCAAATGAACTACTAGGATAATCGAATGGCCAACCCATTGTTACTATTACCCACCAACCTAAAAACATCATTCAATTTGGTTAAGGACTTCAACTATTCTTTTCCTTATCAAAACATAATCATTTTTACAACCGACCAAACATGTCCATTTCTTCACGTGGGCGTCTGAGCAAACTGTCAATCCAGACCGTACACGTGGCACAAATGCACGTCAACCCAAACTGTCCAAATTGGACCCATTGCGGATAGAGCACAGCCTGAAAATCACACTGATCATGTGACCCCAGCCATCTGATTGGTAGACATCGAACCAATGCCCAATATTAAATTAGTAAGAGCTCACAGATTAAAATGAAAAAAAATAAAATCCGATAGTTAAGATCATTCGATAAGTAGAATTTTCAAGATAATCTCATTCATATTTGGACGGTCTAGATGCCTAATCATGTATGCGATAGTGGACCATTTCATAAAAATGGCAGCTACAAATTCAATCCTAGAAAATCATGAAACATATAAACCAACAAAAAGGATGGTGACCACGATGATGACGAAGATCGGTATGGAATCGAATTCAACCGTACCTTTTTCCACCTCAGCTGATGGCTACAACACAAAGCCCTTTAAATACTCTGGGTCCCGCTTCGCCCGCTCCTGGAACTTCTTGAACCACCGATCCAGTATATCCATTGGCACGACGAGCCTACTCCCGTCGACGCTGCAGAAGCTCTGCATGAAATTGAATAAGTTCTCCCCGACCTTCATCGCAAGCCGCTCGATCCGCCGCTCAGCGGCCACGTCGAGCGACGGGAGTGCCGCAAGGTCCTCGACGGAGACCCCGATCTTGGCAGAGAGCGGCGCAGCGTCTGCAGCTGCGAGCTGCATCTGCCCGCCGGGCTCGGGCCACGAGAGGGCAAGGACGGCCGACGGGCGGGCCACCGAGACTGCGCCGCAGAAGACGAACGGCGACCCGGGCGACTGCACGTAGACGGCCAGCGCCTTGTCCGGCGGCAGGGAGACGGAATTGAGGAGGAAGATGCACATCTCCTTGATGTCTTCGTACGCCTCACCTGCGCAAAATAGAGAATCAGGCCTGGCGGTGCTAAAATGCACCGGAGTGCGGAGGGTTTGGGATTCTGAGAGCCTTACCGACGAAAGTGTTCATGTCGAGGATCCAATGGACGGTGTCGATCTGAGAGAAGGTGGAAATGTCCATCGGGAAACTGCGGTTTGGGAAGAGGACGCCAAACATGCCTTTTTTCCTTTATTTGATTTTGAGAGCGTTTGGATGGGAAGGTTTGGATAGAGGAAGGGAGAGGGGTTTTGTGTTTAGTAGAGGGTTTTAGTTGGTGGTCGATGTTTTGGTTTGTGATTTGGTGAGCGTTTGGGTGGGAACGAAATCGCGAAGGAGGGGGTTTTTGAATTGGGAGAGGGAAGATTCCAGTACCGTCCAGACGCGGCCAGCGAACTCAGCCAGGGAAGGATGTGAGGACGCAATTTCAACTTAGGGGTACACATCGAACGGGTAGGACCCTGTAATTCGACCGGAACCGACCAAAAAGGGTCCGGTTTGATCCGGTTCCTAAGTGCATCAGTTTCAGTTCCAAAAATTAAAGAACCATTTAGTATGGTTCGATTTCAATTTAGGAGTACATAGAATCGATCTAACTTGTGGATCCGTAGAACCAAATCTTAAACCGTGAGTTTACAATATATTTTAGTGAGTTTATAATATATTTTAGTTATATATTTGATTCAAGATTATGGTTTACAACGTATATTTTGATTGTTTTTATAAATGTATTTTTTCATACCTTATATAATATCTAAATCATTCATCAAATGGATCATAATATAAATGGACATGAGCTAAATTATAAAATAAAACATGCAGTTGGGATGAATTATAAAAATCTTAGAACCGTGGAATTGATTCGAAACCGAACCGATTTTCATGCCCGGTTCGATTCAGTTACAGAGTGCTAACGGTCCGGATCCGGTTCCAAAAATTCTAGAACTGTAAGGAACAATTCGATTCCGATTTTATCTCAGAACCGGACTGAACCAAATTTTGTTCACCCCTATTTTCAACTGTTCAATAGTGGCCACGTGGGGCGTGTATATGGGATTGGAACCGTTGGTCTGGTGGGCCCCGTGTACATGCCTTAACCACGGGGGCTAGCGTACTAAGTAAATTCTGTGGGCCCACCGTGATAAATGTCTTATCCAAATGGTCCATCCGTTTTCTTAACTTATTTTAGGCCATGAGCCCTCCATTAAACCATTTCCAAGACTTAGTGGGCCACAACATAGGAAATATGGAAATTGAATGCCTACGGTTGAAAACTTCTTAGCGCACGAAAGTTTGGTGATTGTGACTGCTGACTTGGTAGACACCTCATAGAGCATCTCATATTCCAAAATCAATGTGAACAGACTTTAGTAGCCGTTGGATGAGTGATCTAAAAAGGAACGGTTGAGTCAAGGGTTGAGTTTCGGTGTAGTTTTCAACGGGCAAAACTCGGGACGGACTGTCTGTGGTCCAAGCACTGTGATTTTTGGTGGGGTTAAGTTAGAGTGCCCTTAAATGGTATTAGTTTGTTTATGTTTCCCAAGTTTACACTGTGGGCCCCATTTCATTAATCGCAAAATGGGCCGTCCTATTACAATAAGATTCATCATCACATAGTGAAGGTAGATCCAGGCCGTCAATCTAGTTGGTTTTTATATGATCAGATGATCATATCGGCATCAACGGTTAAAGGGAAAAAGGATCCAATGGGATAAACTGAGGGCTAGGATTATCCACTTGGTATTAATTCCGTCCAAGGGCCATCTATGGATATCAGCCACTAGATTGATGGTTCGGTTCACCTCAAGAGCAATGAATATTCATGCATTCTTGGTGAGCCAACCTTACATTTTGAAGGAACCAATTGTGGGCACGTACAACTTGCCTGTAATCATCTGCTTCATGAACTTATTTTAGGACGATCACATAAAGAGAGGTGAAAAACACAAGTCTATCCGGAAGCTGATTGCCAAACGCAGTGACAAGCTAGGTGGGGCCACCCTGATGTTTGTGAGATATTCATCTTGTCCATTTATTTCTCCATGATAGATCATGCTAGGAGAGGGTAGAAATGAAATTGGTCCAAAATCCCAGTGGAAATGCGTACTGTTGAAACTTCTATGGCCAGTAATATTTATATGCCATCCAAAAACTTCATAATGTGATTGCAACTTATATGAACTAAAAACACAAAAATTGTTGGGCTGATTCAAAAATTCCATAGCCTCATTAATATGGTGTAATCTTTACTGTCTCCTGTCACACTGTTCACTCAGGTTTTCAGATGTATTTCATTTTTATACTATGTACTAACATGATTTAATAAAATATATAGATATAATGAATTTCTCAAACACTACGGTAGCCCCACCTAGCTTAAAGAGGGACGGAACGGACAAAGTCTGGCAGACAATCTACGCCCTACAACAATGTCCTTAAGTGGCATTTGGAACCTTTGGAGACATTAAAATGTAAATCTTAGGAGTTGTTTGGCACCTTGGATTGGAGGGGGTTTCAAATCCCCTTGGTTGTTTGGTAGCATAAAGCAATTGGGAATTGCCAATCTAGGGGGTTCTCAATCCCCTCTTTGAGAGGGTTTGTAATCCACGGTGAGAGCTTGAATTACACCTAAAATCATTTCAATAGTTGCAAGTATAAATGTTTGTCACTGTACACTATCATTCTATTGGGCACATGACTCACTAACAATGATCAGCACCATCCAAACATTGTTCATGTAGATCAGCACCGTCCAAATATTGCCTAACACCGTCCAAATATTGTCCATATTAATCAACGATTAAAAATCGTTGGTTAGTCACTAAGACATAATCTTGTGCTTGCAGTCCATCTAAGACTTGAAATTTCATCATTTTTAGGCATAACATATATTTTAACGGGCTTATTATAACTATAGTGTCAAAAATTATATATCTCACTAATTAGGGATATTAAAGTTGATTTAGTAATTAAATTCAAACCCCCATAAATATACCATGTATAGGTATTTTTGAATTAAAGTTGACTCACACTACAGGATGCCAAATACACCGAGAGGATTGCCAATCCAGGGGGTTTTCAATCCTAGGGCTGCGAATCCAGGGGGTTCCAAATCCATGCTCCCAAACAGCCCTCAAGCATTAGGCCGTACTATGTGGAGAATCTGAGATGGAGGGCATATCAAGCAAGTTGCATTGTCACTGTAGCTTGGTTTATTCGAGTTCTGGATCTAACTCTTATTTAAGATTACGTCATCCCAATAATGGAAAAATTTAGCACACAGTACTATGAATAAACCCCTGCATCATGGTGGGACCATGAGTGCCCCAACCACCTGTTTCAAAGTGAGAGGATTGGCTTCAGTTGCAGTAGCAAGAATGGCTACTGAAGTGACACCACCATGTTATGTAGGCCCGCGTCGCGGACAGTTTCATGGCTGATGGATTAGAAAAGTCCCGGTCAATGATAAAGTAATCTAGACCGTCAGATCTTAGATTAGACGTATCTTACAGTTTGGTACGGGTTATCGAGCGTGTAGAACAAGCTACTTTAGTCATCCAATCCCACTACGCCGGATTGCGCAAGCCAGATATGCTAATTTGATTGTAACTCTGTCCGCTTCTTGGTCTCGCAAACACAAGTTGCGTACAAGAATACCGTCCCGGAATACGTTGAGTAGCAACTCAGGGGCTGACTAGGCGAATCCACTCAGCATACAATCTTCCTCTCTCTTTCTTTCTTTCCTTTCCTCCTCTTTCTTCCCCTTTCGTTTCTTTCTTTTTCTTTCTTTCTTTTTCTTTTCTTTTCCTTTCTTTTCTTTTTTCTTTATTTCTTGCTGTTACGTCCAGCAGGGCTGGCCCGCCCTTCTGTTTTTTCTTCTTTCTTTCTTTCTTTCTTTCTTTCTTCCTTGTTTTCTTTCTTAGTAAACGATAAGGCCTTTCATAGTCAATCTGGACCAGAAAACTCCTTGCGTAAATTTACCTACGCTGCAAGGAAATCGGGCGTAAAAACCTTACGCAGCACTTGGACACGGAAACGGAACGGTTTTCTTGTAAGCAACTTGTGTTTTCGAAAACAAGAAGCGGACGATGTTTCATAACGTAATGGTTTGTGCATAACGTAATGGTCGATGCAACTTCGATTTTGGGTGGGCCATCATCTGATCAGTTCCGTCAGACGGTCTAGATTCTGTCGTGGAATGCTTTTATAGAGCGTGAAAGCTCCCGGACGTCTCGTGCGTAATCCTTACGCAGTCCTTATTTCGCAGTGAGATTGGCTGGGATTTACGCAGAAAGTTTCGCACTTGGTTTGTGCGTGAATTCTTTGCGGACGGAACTCTCGAAGGTGCGGTTTACTTGCGGAAAGACAGCGACAACGAGTTCTCTTCTTCATTGTCTCCCATTCGGACATCTTGGCCAGGGTCGGAACTCTGTTCCCAAACGTTTGAACGGTTTGGATCAGCCAGATTACTGACATGAATGGAATGGAATCGAAGGCCCATGATCTCGGGTTGCTGGTTCTCGTGCGGCATCTTGTCCGGACGGCTGATGTGCACTTGCTTATTTGCATGGACCTCCACGGTTTTTTCATTCTCGCCTGTAATGGTGTGTTTGATTTGATGAATGGTTCGGATCATCCAGAAGGGCGTGCACTCGTGATAGCTTGGAATTGATCAAGAGGATCTAGAGTCTGGTCGGTTTGTCCTAGGGATTCCAATGAACGGTTCAGATCACTTGATCCATTCCGAATGGTGGCCCACAACTCCTCCCATGTGGGTTCACTGTCCGTTCGTTGCGGCGGGGAGAATTTGATGAGGAGAAGGTTTCCTCCTTCGGTTCGGGTCACTGCTATTTGTACTTACCTTTGGTTTTGGTGCTCTACGGGAGTGTACACATTCTGTGTACACTCGCCACATGTGTGAGGCCCATGATGATGGTTAATAAAATCCATACCGTTTAGTATTTGCCTATAGGTCCCACTATATTATGTGGCCAAGGATGGTGTAAATCCACAACTTAGGTGGACCATGCTGACGGGCTACGCCCCAAATCTAAAATACAGGTCGTCACACTCATGTTTTCACAGTTGTTGCTATAGTGCGCTGGAGAGTTTCTCTTCCAAACCGTTTCTTTAGCTGTACTGGGTCCATTGATGGTGGAGATCATCCCATATGGAGTGTTGAGATCTGGTGATGATAATCCTAGATGGGGTGAGCTTGCTTTAGGAGCAGGAAATTGAGGTAGTTCCGTTTGGAATTTGAACGGTTGCAGAAGGGTTGCGGGCTTGGAAGCCGATTGCATATTGAGTAACTCAGAACGCCAAGCGTACTGAGTAAATTCTACGGGTCCTACTGTCATTTATGCATTCTATCCCTTCCGTACATATATTTTAGCACATAAAGCGCTTTATATCAAATATGGAGTAAATACAAATCCTAATTGGACCATACCACCAGAAACAATGTGAATTGAACATTTACCGTTGAAAAATTTTTGGAGGCAACTGAAGTTTTAGATTAAGCTGATATTTGTTTTTTCCCTTCATCCATGTTTGTCTGATCTTACGAATAGGTTAGATGACAAATAAACATCACTAGGGCCTTAGAAAGTTTTCAACGGTGGAAAATCAATACTTCTACTTTTTCCTGTGGTACGATCCACTTGAGCTTTTTATATGCATCAATTTTGAGTTGAACCCTTAAAATAAATGGAAAAACAAATGGACCGCGTGGATAAACTACATGCATTCTTGGTGGGTCTAACAGAGTTTACTTAGCACGATAAGAGCATACTGAGTTACTCAGTACACAATCCAATTTCTGCCTGCTTGGAGGGACGTGATCTAATGTAGCATTAAGTGAGGTCACTTGTGATGAGTTATTGGGAAATCCGCTCCCTCCATCGATTCGCAGGGTTATGTTGTGCCATGGGCTCAATTATGAAGCAAATCCGAACTTTAGGTTGTTTTATCTTAAAAAGTCTCTAGACTCTAAGCCGGTGCGAAAATGGACTTAATCTAAATTAGCGGTCCACACTCAATGATCGGGGCCCAAATTTGGACGAGATGTGTAGTCAAGATTGGTAGACAATTAGATAAAATTTGGTGGTTGATCGATGCTGGAAAATGTTTAGATCTAAATTTTCACCTTTTGTATCAAAAGGAAAGAATTGGCTTCAATGTTCAACGGCGTATGATTATAAATTATGGTCCAAATTTTGTATGATATTGTAGTCATGTGAGGCCAAGGTGTGGTCCAAGTTTGAGTTGCGATGGACGACAGAAAGTGGTTAGATCTTAAGATTTAGATTCATACAAAGTTGATAAGCTTTAAAGGTTAACTTCCGGCTAAGTAAAAGCTTAAAAAGGTAGGGTCTTCATATTTCACACTTAACCTGTATGATTGTCAATCCAAGTCGTTCATAGAAAGGAAAATATCCTGTTACAATTACCCACGGGGTTTATTTAATCGATGGACACCAAAATCAACGATTACGGGCTGATTTATCAATTGAGATACTTTTACAGTGATCTAAGGGTTAAAATTCGATGTGTATCGTTAATTTATGATAAATAAGCACGATATAAAGTTTTATATGAAACGGATCATGGGAGCTATTTGTTCTGGAATTCAAGGGTCTAGGTTAATGGTATTTTCGTAATTGTTGATAATCTAAGAGTTTTGAAAAATCTAATAGTTCTATATAGTTATAGGTACGTTTTTAAGCAATTCTTATAAAAGAATATATATCTAAATTATTATAAATAAGGAGTTATTTATCAAATTAATCAAGGGAACATACATGTATCAAACCACATGATGGATGGTTAGATGACATGTTTAAAGTAGGAAAGCTTGATGATTAGTAATCTAGTCATGTACGTAAGCCGGTGTAAGGTCAGTTTTGTAAGAAGATGATCATAAGTGAGTTTATTTAAACATGTGATGATCTTGTCCTAAAATCAACGGTCGAATGACTTGATTTATGGATGAATATTATTCTCAATTGTCAAGTTCATATTGAAGAATAGATGTAAGGTCAAGATAGCTAGATTGGTATCATACATATGTATATATTAATTTAAACTTTATGGTAACACTTGAAAACTTTCAATACTCGTGTAACATCCTGGGTTTTCAGGGGCCGTGTAAGGACTCGGCTCCCAAATTCTCAGGTGTCATGGGTGCCCTAATGGGCTTCAAATTTTAATTATATTTGGATGATCTCATAAACAATTGAGAGTTTAGCAAGACATGCAGCGTAAGTAAATCATAAAGCAGTATCGAGTGTCACTAAATATAAAAGTATTTAAACCACAAATCTCAAGTCATCTAAATAGAAAATTAATCCCACACATACATGACCCAAAACAACTAGAGCCCTGGCCTATACCTCACGGTAGTCCGAACTCAAACTAAAAGGATCCGCTGAAAGTCTGGAATTAGGGAAGCTCCTCCTCCCTATCCATGCTCACCTTGCTCAGCTTGTCGAGCTCCGCCTCACCTGTATCTAGTAAAGGAGCTGGTTGGTGCTTTAAAACACCGTCCTAGAGTGGGAGTGAGTAGCTAACTCAGTGGTTACTATTAGCTTTAAGTTACAATAAGCATCAATTATACAATAAATTTAATGAAAGACATACATTCACAGATCTCTAACTAATCTTGTTAATAAATATGAATGTATTATGATATGATGTATGCCCTCACAACAACACTCTCTCGAACGACTTTGTCTAACGATCGTGTATGACTAACCACAGTCATTGCGACCTCAACTGTCGAGTCGCCAAATCCTAACTAATGCGATGCATGGATAATGTTAGGCGAGTATTTAGTTAATTCCGTTTATTCAGTAGATTGGAGAAACTGGTACACCCCACGTATCATTGCCCTCAACTGGTTGTGAGGCCAAGGCCCTTTAACGTGCAAAGTCAGGACCTCGCGATCCTTGATCCCATTGGGTTCCCTATCCCTGATTTCAAGCATATGGAGAGTGCTGAGAAGAGGAATCGCTCGCAGTCACTACGGGGAGGATCGTCACCTCACCGTAGGCCGACAGCTCAGACACAGTGTCCCATTCCACCATGCCCGGCTCTCGAGTCAGTGGATCGATTTCAAATGGTTATCAATGGGCTTTAATGGTTGAAGGGTGTTTCAGGTTCCATACAGGCGTGAGCAGACAGGGTTAACAAACATGGTTGGTCAGTATGTGGACCAGATCGTGCAAATTTAAGCAAGTACGTGACGGACGACATCAGGTACAAGCGGCCCATGTAATCCAACTACTGTCACCCGTTCACATCCGCCCAAATCCGTTGGTTCAGCCTCAGGATAGTCCTACTAACGGGACCACCTTCTCTCACCCTAGTTTCTTGACCAACGTAGGGATTTGATGGTATTCAATGGCACTACAACAAGTTAAGATATATCATCTTATATAAGTGATGTTGTGTAATCAGGAATTAAACATATAAATTCAGAATTTGCTATAAATGTAAACTACTAACAATATTACGAAATAAATGTGCATGTGTGTTGTCTGGGTTAGTGAGGAAGTTGAGAATTTCATATATATCATAGTACAAAAAATACACAAGTGTTAATGCATCATACATGCTATAAGAAAATATTGTACAAGAATCAAACCAGACATGAACATACAATCATCAAATTCATTCCCAATCATGTGAGAGACAACAAACATTCCATAACCATTCCATATTGATTGAGAAGATAAAAGGTATGGTCTTTCCTAGATTTTCTCTAGATTATCCAAATACATCACCTACACATTCATAATAATTAGATTCATACTAAAATTAGTGCTAGGCCACCTAAGAGTAATAGTTCGGACCTTTAAGAAGGAATCTCCGATTTTGAACTCTTAGGGTTAGGTTTTCAGAGAAAATTATTAAAAAACTTAAACAAACATATAAGCTTATGAGATTTGGGATAAATAACTATTGAAATCCTAAATTATATTTGAGATTTAATACTTACCTCCTACTATTATTAAGAAAGCTCCAACGACGACTCCGGCTATGGCAAGTTGGCTAAATAGGGGATGAGAGGGCAGAGGTGCACTAACACCAATACCCTAAGGTCTCTTTATTCTCTTTTCTCCTCTTTTTCTTCTCCCTTTCTCCTTTTTTTCTCTTGCTCTAGGGTAAATTCGTATGGGGAGAGGGGGTGCCCAAATAAGGCCCTTTTATAATGCCAGATTTGGTGCAAATGGCCCAAAGGGTTGGGTTTTTACTATATTAGCCCTATGGGAGGGTTTTTTTAGTCTCTAGGGCCCATTATGGGGTGTACATATTGATATACACCGTAGGATAGTTAACCCTAATGATGATATATGTATGAACATGTTCGGCCCGCTATTTAGATGCACTGATCGACATATATGATTAGATGTTTGTTCAACGGTCACCAATGGTAGATCAGGGCAGTGACTATATGGATATGAGCAGAGAAATATCTTTACTCCACGTGAAGTTTGGTCATAAACCGACGGTTCGATATCATCAACTTTGCATAAGAGTGGACGACCTAATCTACTTAAGTTTTAGCTTCTTTCTTTAGGGTATTTACACTTCTCATGTACTCATCCTTTGGCTCAAGTTGAGCAGTTCTAGACAGTACTCAGGTCCGACTCCAGCAATAGACGTCAAGTCCAACAAGACGGACATTATTCTATAGTTTGGGAGCTAGTAGCCCACCAACGAGCGATCTAAAGATTGTTCGGATAATCAGGGCACTTCTGAAATGAATTAGGTATTGAGATTTCTCGTGGGCAATGATTAGGGTTTAGATTAATTATGTTCACAGTGTAGCTTATTTATAACTAGTGAAAGTGGAGATTTGGTCATGATTACTCTAAACCGTTGGTTTTAAGTTAAAAGAGTAACGGGGTTGATTTGGTCTATTAGTCAAGATCTGAGCCTTATCTGACTTGGATTCGGTTAGATCTTTAATTTAGTCATGATTGTCTTGATTAGTTAGCGGTGGTTCGGTTAGATTTGGGTCCTATGTGAGTTAATCATGGGGCTACACCTGATGTTCAAGTGATCGGACGGATTCGTTGGCTTTCTACGGTTGATTAATCGAACTTGTGCGGTTCTTTACCGGTACTATCACTGTATAAACTAACATCGAGTGTTAATGATTATTAAGTGATATTATAAGTTAATTAATAAAAAATTTTAAGAATTTTTAAAAATATAAAACAGTGAAAATCCAGGATGTTACAACTCGAATATTAAAAAGTTTGAGGTGTTACAATCTACCCTCTTTAACAAAATTTCTTCCTCGAAATTTATTTATTTGTTCATTCACACTAATCCGTTATGTTTAATATTTCATTATATTCCTCGTGAGTTAGATGTATATGTTTAATTGTGCGCGTAAATGACAAATGGAAATCGAGACGTTATAATATACCCCCCTTAAATAAAAATCTCGACCTTAAGATTTGGTAATTGGATTAGAACGCTTATAACTTTCTTGAATATGGTTCCGATCATTCTAAATGTTGGGGAATACCATGAAGTTTTTCGTTACATCATATGAACATCCTAGCTGGATTAGATGACTATGGAGATGAAATTTTAGAGGAAGATTAATGAAGACCTAAGTGATCTATTGAAAAATTTTAAAATTTTTTGATACGTCCATTTACTATAACTAGTGAAGATTTCGTAACATGTTAGAATTTCATTAAAATAGTTGAAAACCCTAAAATAAATTAGAAAGTCTCTATTCTCATAAAGAAAACTTTTCCTTCTTGCTTGTGACCCTATTTAAGGATGACTTTTAGTTCAGATCAAGTTTATTTAGAATTTTAAGGATTCATTATAGGGGTACATAAATTCATAGTTTCTAAATTTCACGTCTTAACCTAATTTTTTCAATTGGGGAACCAGCGTACGAGTTTTTAATTTCTTAACTTCGTATTTCTTTGAGAATTCAATTGAGTATATGTATCTAATTCATATATATCCTAATTGCGTAAAGTTTATGATGGTCCACTCCCTTAGGCCCAGTTAATCTCATTCTCATGCTCTGATACCAAATGTAATATCTCGAATTTTCACGGTCAGAGTTTATACTCGTGTTCGAGAAAATCGGGTGTTAATTGATGTAGAGCGGGTTGCAGACAATTTCATGGCCAAGATGGATCAGAAAAGGCACGGTCAGCGACAGAAGTGATCCAGACCATCGGACCTTAGATCGGGCGTATCTCACAATCCGGAATGAGTTATCCGACGTAAAATATATGATTTTAGGGTAGAACGAGCTACTTTAGCCAACCAACCTAGCTATGCTGGGTTGTGCAGCCCGGATTTGTGAGAAACCCCCCTGATCGACGGTTGTTTCCTCGTTTTAATTTTGTTTTTACTATAAATAGTAAGTTTTAGTTTGAGTATAACTTTTCATCCGTTGGGCTTTAGGAGTTGTGTCCAACATGAAAAGTGCTTAGGATAATTAGGAGAACGGTTTGGTGAAGCCAAATAGGACACTTACTATTTTTGGCCGAAAACCTTGCGCACTAGTAGACATCATGACCGTCTATAAATAGTAAGTTTACTATTTATAGTAAGTTGCGAATTCTAGGAGTTTTAGTTGTAGTTTGAGTCTAATTTCTTTCTTATTGCTTGGTTCCCTTATTTAAAGGGTTGTGAACTCGATTTTGGAAATTCATCAATCAATTTCGAATTTATTAGAAATTATTTCTATTTTCCTACTTTCTTTCCTCGTGGATTCGAGAAGTCTCTGTGAGGAGTCCAGAGAAGCTCCGTGGATTCGGAGTAGTTATCCTTGAGGAAGACGGTGATCGACCTCATCACGTTCATCCCTGCGTCAATTTGGTATCAGAGCGAGGTTTTCCCTCGGGCCGATGGCAAACAACGAAGGTATGAATCAAAATCCTGTGGACGGTGATCCAGGGATTCGTTATCTTTCGGAAAGAATGGAAGCCTTCCATCGGGAGAGTTAGTTGACCATGCAAGGGCTGCAGGCAACCCTCGACCGTCTTGCGGATGCGCTATTTTCATCCCGAGCCCTAGGTGGTGCTCCACCACCTATGGTCGCTCCACCAACCGTGGTTGCTGTACGACATGACCCTGATTATCGCAGAGTACTACCAACGGCAAACCGTAGGGCTACACCAGATGACTTTAGTTCTAGTGATGATGACATTAATGAGGGTTTTGACCGACGGCCAATCCATGGAGGCGATCGTCTAGATCGTGCTAAAAGAGATTATCGAGGTAAGGCTGAACTTCCTAGTTTTAACGGTTTACTATGTATCGAAGATTTTCTCGATTGGCTAGCCGAAGTAGAGAGATATTTCGATTATATGGATGTGCCAGATCATAAAAGGGTGAAATTGATAGCGTTTAAATTAAAATCTGATGCTTCTGCATGGTGGTGGGAACAATTGCAACTCTCACGAGCCCACCAAAACAAGGCGCCCATCGCATCATGGCCTCGGATGAGACGTCTTCTTCGTTCACGATTTCTCCCCAGTGATTATGAGCAGATATTATTCCAGCAATACCAGAATTACCGACAAGAAAATCGAACTATTACAGATTACACTGAAGAATTCCAGCGGTTGGCTACACGAAACGATTTGTCAGAATCTGAGTCACAGAAGGTGGCACGATTTATAGGTGGGTTGCGACCGGTAATTCAGGATCGAGTTCAGATGTACCCAGTCGGGACCGTAGATGGAGCAGTTCAATTGGCAGGAAGGGCAGAAACACAACTTGTAAGAGCTCCTGCTCGTCCCTATCCTTCAAATCAACCCCCTATGACAGGTCCCACACAGGATCCAGTGTTGGCTCGAGGAAAAGATCCGGTAGGAGAACGTCCTCAACCTCCTCCACCCGCGAACCGTGATATAGGGAGTGGACCATTCAGACCTCAATGGGCAGCACCCACAACAGCGGGCCCGAGTAGGATTCCGAATCCTTATGCTCGGCCATGGCCGAACAATTGTTACCGCTGTGGCCAACCAGGCCACTTATCAAACACTTGTTCTCAACGTCCGGTAACACACTTGACTATAAACGAAGGGGGCACTGAAGATGAGGCCGCAGAAGAAG
This sequence comes from Magnolia kwangsiensis, assembly GCA_037074715.1. Taxonomy (NCBI): domain Eukaryota; kingdom Viridiplantae; phylum Streptophyta; class Magnoliopsida; order Magnoliales; family Magnoliaceae; genus Magnolia; species Magnolia kwangsiensis. Next base: position 13,303,660 of record CM073577.1, on the reverse strand, counting down.
ATCATGGCTTTGATGAATATGAACAAACCACTGAATAAATAGCAGGTGGCGATGAAGTGACAGGGGAGGATCGTGGCGAATCTCTCATTGTGAGGCGACTACTGTATACCCCACGAAAGGAATTACATCCACAGGGGGACAATATATTTCGTACTCGGTGCACTGTCAACGGAAAAGTCTGTGATGTGATCATAGACAGTGGTAGTAGCGAGAACATCGTCTCAAGAGTGATGGTGGATAAGTTGCAGCTACCAACGACGAAACATCCTTCCCCGTACTCAATTTGCTGGATAAAAAAAGTGAACGAGACCAAGGTAACTGAACAATGCACTATCTCGTTTTCAATTGGTAAACATTCTAAGGATCAGATACTTTGTGACGTGGTTGACATGGAAGCCTGCCATATACTACTCGGTCGACCCTGGCAATCGGACCGTGATGCGACCCATCGGGGGCGAGACAATATCTACATATTCGTCAAGGATAGTCAAAAAATAATCCTTGCCCCTATGGCAGCAGAGAACCATCCTGAAGCCTCTAAAGTGGAGGGAAGTTCTCTCTTGACCATTCGGGATTTCATGGAGGAGTCCAAGGAAACCGGCGAGGTATATGCCGTAGTGGTGAAGGGCGAGAAAGAGGAACCCTCAAACATTCCTCCAAGCTTAAAACTGTTACTAAACGAATTCAAAGAAGTATGGCTTGAAGATTTACTTGATGGATTGCCCCCCATGAGAAACATCCAACATCACATAGACCTCGTCCCTGGGGCTAACCTGCCCAATCACCGTCATTATCGGATGAGTCCGAAGGAGTGTGAGATACTTCAGGGGCAAGTGGAGGAATTGATCCGTAAGGGTCTATTGAGAGAGAGCATGAGCCCATGTGCTGTACCAGCATTATTAACGCCAAAAAAAGATGGAAGCTGGCGCATGCGTGTCGACAGCCGAGCAATTAACAAAATTACTATTAAATATCGATTTCTAATACCACGATTGGACGACATGCTCGATATGTTAGGAGGGGCTAAAGTATTCTCTAAACTCGATATAAAGAGAGGGTACCATCAGATTCATATTCGACCCGGTGATGAATGGAAAACGGCATTTAAGACAAAAGAAGGGTTGTATGAGTGGCTGGTCATGCCTTTCGACCTATCGAACTTACCAAGTACTTTTATGCGTTTGATGAATCAAGTTCTAAAATCGTTCACTGGCCGATTTGTGGTAGTATATTTTGATGACATATTGATATATAGCCAGGATGAGGCGGAGCATAAGAAACATCTCAGGCAAGTGCTGCAGATCCTACAAGATAACAAGTTGTACCTCAACTTGAAAAAGTGTAGCTTTTTAACTGACAGCCTGTTGTTTTTAGGATTTGTTGTAACGTCCACCGGAATTCGGGTGGACGATGAAAAGGTGCGAGCTATTAGAGAATGGCCGATCCCGACAAACATTCATGAGGTGAAGAGTTTTCACGGACTGACGACTTTCTATCGTCGATTTGTGCGAGATTTTAGCACCATAGTCGCGCCAATAACAGACTGCATGAAAAAAGGGCCGTTCCAGTGGACCGATAAAGCTGACAAGAGCTTTCATGAGATCAAGCATCGTTTGTCTACAACACCGGTCTTAGTGCTTCCTAATTTCGATAAATTGTTTGAGGTGGAGTGTGACGCTTAATATGTCGGAATAGGAGGAGTATTATCACAGGAAGGCAGGCCGGTAGCCTTCTATAGCGAGAAGCTCAGTGAAGCCCGAAAGAAGTGGTCGACTTATGAGCTTGAGTTGTACGTAGTTGTTCAGGCGCTGCGACATTGGCTGCATTATCTGATTCAAAGGGAGTTTGTTCTGTACACCGACCATCAGGCATTAAAGTTTATTAATAGTCAGACTAACGTGAATCGTGTGCATGCTAAATGAGTTGCATTTTTACAGGAATTTACGTTTGTTCTGAAGCATAAATCAGGTCATCAGAATAAGGTGGCTGATGCACTTAGCCGTCGTGCGTCACTACTTATTACGGTGAGCAATGAGGTGGTCGGCTTTGACTGTCTCAAGGAGCTATATGCCGAGGATGAAGACTTCAAAGATTCTTGGTTGAAGTGCCAAGAAGGTCATCCTAGTGACTTTCATATAAAGGATGGTTTTCTCTTCAAAGGGAATCGATTGTGCATCCCCCAAAGTTCTCTAAGGGAGCAGATTATTCAGGAACTACATGGAGGTGACCTCGGTGGACACCTTGGGCGAGACAAGACGTGAGCTCTTGTGGAAGAGCGGTATTACTGGCCGCAATTAGTACGTGATGTGGGAAGAGCCGTACAACGTTGTCATATTTGTCAGACCTCCAAGGGACAATCTCAGAATACGGGCCTTTACACCCCGTTACCTGTGCTTGACGGTCCTTGGGAGGATTTATCAATGGACTTCGTACTTGGTCTTCCACGAACACAACGCGGCATGGATTTGGTGTTCGTAGTGGTCGATCGTTTCTCTAAGATGGCACACTTTATCCCATGCAAGAAGACCCTCGATGCAACACATGTGGTGAATTTATTCTTCAGGGAGGTCTTACGGCTACACGGGGTCCCTAAGACCATTACTTCTGATCGTGACACAAAGTTCATTAGCCACTTTTGGCGGACTTTATGGACTCGATTCGATACATGACTTCAATTCAGCAGTGCTTACCACCCACAGACTGATGGGCAGACCGAAGTTGTGAATCGCACTTTGGAAAACCTCCTTTGATGTATTTCAGGAGAGAAACCAAAGCAGTTGGATTTGGCCTTGTCTCAAGCGGAGTTTGTATTCAACAACATGGTGAACCGCTCGACAGGAAAATCCCCGTTTCAGGTTATTTACGGACGAGTACCTCGCCACACACTAGACTTGGTCCCTCTGCCCAAGCTCCCAGGCATGAGTATTGCAGCAGAACATATGGCAGACAGGATCATGGGTATTCATGCGGAGGTGCAGACTAAGCTACATGCCTCGAACGAAAAGTACAAGGAACAAGCGGACAAGCATCGTCGACAAAAGGTGTTCAAGGTGGGCGACCAGGTAATGGTCCATTTGTGAAAAGAAAGATTTCCGACCGGGACGTACAACAAGCTGAAGAATAAGAAGATTGGACCGGTACTGATCATCTGAAAGATCAATGACAATGCTTATGTTGTTGATCTTCCAGATGACATGGCGATCTCACGGACTTTCAACGTTGCGGACCTGACCGAGTATCATGAACCAGCGCAAGAGGAGAACTCGAGGACGAGTTCTTTTCAAGTGGAGGGGACTGATGTAGATCGGGTCGCGAACAATTTCGTGGCCAAGATGGATCAGAAAAGGCACGGTCGGCGACAGAAGTGATTCGGACCATCGGACCTTAAATCGGGCGTATCTCACAATCCGGAATGAGTTATCCGATGTAAAATATATGATTTTGGGGTAGAACGAGCTACTTTAGCCAAGTCGGGTTGTGCAGCCTGGATTTGCGAGAAACCCCCTGATCGACGGTCGTTTCCTCGTTTTAATTTTGTTTTTACTATAAATAGTAAGTTTTAGTTTGAGTATAACTTTTCATCCGTTGGGCTTTAGGAGTTGTGTCCAACATGAAAAGTGCTTAGGATAATTAGGAGAACGGTTTGGTGAAGCCAAATAGGACACTTACTATTTTTGGCCGAAAACCTTGCGCACTAGCAGACATCATGACCGTCTATAAATAGTAAGTTTACTATTTATAGTAAGTTGCGAATTCTAGGAGTTTTAGTTGTAGTTTGAGTCTGATTTCTTTCTTATTGCTTGGTTCCCTTATTTAAAGGGTTGTGAACTCGATTTTGGGAATTCATCAATCAATTTCGAATTTATTAGAAATTATTTCTATTTTCCTACTTTCTTTCCTCGTGGATTCGAGAAGTCTCTGTGAGGAGTCCAGAGAAGCTCCGTGGATTCGGAGTAGTTATCCTTGAGGAAGACGGTGATCGACCTCATCACGTTCATCCCTGCGTCATTAATAATGTATAAATTAGATACTTTAAAAATCATACCTTATTATTTTTTATTTTTTATTTCATTTGAATAATTTAAATCGCATCCGAATACATTCATGAAGGTAACATTCACAAGAATAAAATCGACTGGATCGATTATTTCATCGGATTAAAGAAATTCAACAAATAATCAAATGTCTTCTTAATGAAAGCTTATTACATTAATCGAGTTCGCAGCGTAAGTATAAAGCTAAATAATAAAACTATCTTCGTATTCTTTTAGTATGGTCTTTTATTAGAAAATGATCCTCTAGGTCTTCAAGCTATACATCATCTGCATCATCTATACGGTTGAGAGATGGTCAATACCCTACTCACAGTGATGGTTATCCTTTAAGATTAACAGTAATTTAAGAGATTCTTAAAAGCAATGTAAAGGTTCTGATACGTTCCGTATTCCACAACTATAAGAGGTATTAATATGCACAAGCAATCTATATGAGATGCATGCCTAGCAAAGTATATACGGTTCATCATAGTTAACGATCACCATAATGTGCAATGTGATTAGAGTGATTTGACTCGCTCCGCATCCCATACTATGGAGATTCGCTGGTGTCTAGCTCCCATGTTTAACATGTATTTATATGGTTATCCCAAATGAATACAACACATGACCAGGTGAATCACGTAACCCGGATTGAAGCGACTAATTGCGACATCCAACCCTCAAAAGAAAAGACCGGATTGGAGCAACTAAATACGACATCCAACCCCTAAAGAGAAAAGAATTGATGTAACACGTATAACGATTTATATATACTAATTTGTGCACCATCACCTATGAAACATGGAATTACGTGTCGCCCTAGGGCTGTTACAGAAAACGCATTATGTCCACGATATTTATTCTATCACTAGAAGATGAGTTCCCAACATAGTACTTGTACTTATAGACAATATAAACTAAATCATGGAGGTTCTGGAATATCAAGACACATGCCCAAGCCCTTTAAAGGTTGATAGCACAAGGCCAACAATATAAATAGAAGAGTGACAATGGCCAACTTAGCAAAGAGAAAAGTGGCAATGACCAACGTAATGAAGAGGAGAATGACAATGGTCAACTCAATAAAAGAAGAGTAGCTATGACTAACTGAATAAATAGACGAGTAGCAATGACCAACTCAAATATAAAGAGAGTAGTCGTAACCAACTCAATAAAGAGGAGAGTGGCATGGGCCAACTCAATAAATTATTAAAGTCAAGGGCAAGGCTTGTATCCATCGCCCTACATAAATTTATTAAGATCATTTATAATCAACATTACACTATAATCATAAATGAAAAATAATTGATGGTAAAACATATAATTGCAGAAAGGATTCATAATAACATGAAAGCAGGTAAAAGGCAAGATAAATATAACAATTTAAATTAATGTAAGCTTAAAGAATAAAACCCCCACATTTAGTTATTTGATATTTGTTAATAAGGCTAAAGGCATTGAGTAATCCTAGGATCAGAACCCGTTCTCCTGTCTTGAACTAAAGTCGAGTAGCAACTCAGATATTGACTTAGCGAGTCCACTTAGCATACTACCTTCCTCTCTCTTTCTTTCTTTCCTTTCCTTTCTCATATAATCACGATCGTCTAAATTGTCCCTATACACACTAGCTATATAGCTGGTGTAGATACGTGTCGTGTGAAGACGAACACCAATGCTCCTCAAGCTTTGAGCTATATGAACAGTTTAAAGGAGATCAAAGTTACATTGGCCCCACGATGATGTATTTATTATATCCACACTGTTTATCTATTTTTCGAGATAATTTTATAGCATTATATAAAAAATGAATCATATCCAAAGCTAAAATGGACCACACCAAAAATAGCAGCAAGGATAATGATTTTCACCATTAAAAAATTCACAAGGCCCACCATAACGTTTATTTTCCATCCAATCTGTTAATAAGCTCACAAATACATGGATGAAGATGAAAAACAAACTTCATATTGATCCAAAACTTTTGTGATCCTAAAAAGGTTTCAATGGTAGACGTTTAATCCTCCACTGCTTTTTGCGGTGTAGTCCACTTGATCTTTAGATTTGTCTTATTATTTGTACCAAGCCTTAAGATGAGCTCGCTAAATGGATGTACGGTTTGGATATAACACATACCTCAAGGGACCTTAAACTTGTTGACGTCAATACACCATCTATATAGCTAGTGTGCGGTACACCAGCCAATCCACTTCCCGGATGAGTGATATGAAAAAGGAATGGTTGAGTCAAGGGCTGAGTTTGGCTGCAGTTTTCAACGGGCAAAACTCGTGACCGACTGCCAGTGGTCCAAGCACTATGATTTTTGGTAGGGTGCACTTAAATGGTATTAGTCCGTTTATGTTTCCCAAGTGTACAATGTGGGCCCCATTTCGTTAATCTGCAAAATGGGCCATCCTATTACGATAAGATTCATCACCACACAGTGAAGGTAGATCAAGGCCGTCAATCTAGTTGGTTTTTATGTGATCAGATGATCATATCGGCATCAACGGTTAAAATGAAAAAGAATCCAATGGTATACACTGAGGGCTAGGATTGTCTACCTGGTAATGATTCCGTCCAAGGGTCATCTATGGATATCAGCCACTGGATTGATAGTTCAGTTCACCTCAAGAGCAATGAATATTCCTGCATTCTTGTTGAGCTAACGCTACATTTCTAGGGAACCAATTGTGGGCCCGGACAACTTGCCTATAATCATCTGGTTCATGAACTTATTTTAGGATGATTAACATTAAGAGAGGTGAAAAACACAAGTCCATCTGGACGCTGATTGCCAAACGCAGTGATAAGCTAGATGGGGCCACCCTAATGTTTGTGAGATATTCTTCTTATCCATTCATTTCTCCGTGATGGATATATTAGGAGATGAGTCAGAAAATAGGTCCAAAATCCAAGTGGAAATTAATGCCTACTGATGAAACTTCTATGGTCTGTAATATTTATATGCCATCCAAAACCTTCATAATGTCATTCCTACTTATATGAACTAAAAACACAAAAATTGTAGGGCTGATTCAAAAATTCCATGGCCTGGCCTCATTAATGTGGTGTAATCCTCACTGTTCCAATCACACCGTCCACTCAGGTTTTTGGATGTATTTCATTTTTAGACTGTCCTAACATGATTTAGCAAAATATATAGATATAACGAATTTCTCACAAACATTACAGTGGGCCCCACCTAGCTTAAAGAGGGCCAGAACAGACAAACTGTGGCAGACAATCCAAGCCCTACAACACTATCCTTAAGTGGCATTTGGAACCTCTGGAGACCTTAAAATGTAAATCTTAAGCATTAGGCTGTACGTGTGGAGAATCTGAGATGGAGGGCATATCACGCAAGTGTCATTGTCACTATAGCTTGGTTTATTCGAATCTTGGATCTGCCTCTTATTTAAGATTACATCCTCAAAAGGATTAGAAAAATGAGAAGATAGTACTGTAAATAAACCCATGCATCATGGTGGGACCATGAGTGCCCCAACCTGTTTCAAGTCGAGAGGATTTGCTTCAGTTGCAGTAGCAAGATTGGCTACTAAAGTGACATCACCATGTTATGTAGGCCCCATGATGTAGAGTAGGTCGCGGATAGTTTCATGGCAGATCGATCAGAAAAGGCCTGGTGACAACGAAGTGATCCAGACCCTTAGACCTTAGATTGGGCGAATCTTGTAATTTGGAATGAGTTATCAAGCGTAAAATATATGATTTTTGGTAGAATGAGCTACTTTAGCCACCTAACCCTACAATGTCGGGTTGCACAACTTGGATTTGCAAAATATCCTTGGATTGACAATCGTTGCGCACTAGTTGATGTCACAACCATCTATAAATAGTAACTTTACTATTTATAGCAAGTTGTGAATTCTAAGAGTTTTAATTATAGCTTGCTTCTGATTTCTTTTCCATTGCTTCATCTCCTATCCAGATGGACCTTAGGCTAGGCTTTTGTTTGGAAAGCATATGAACCCATTCCAAGCAGAACAGAAGAGAGCATTTAATTAGCAGCCATTTTGATTATCACATGTGATGGTCCAATAAAAATGGCAATGTGGGGCCTGTTTGGATTATGTAAAAAGAAATCGGTGTAACAAATATCGCTGAGATTTTGAAAATCTCACGACAATATTGTGAAAATACACTAAGGGCCCGTTTGGATACCACCAAATACGTTACTTATTTCAGATAGGTAAGTTTGATTTATGATTAGTTACTACCAAATAAGTGAGAGGATTCGAACATAAGACCTTTCGCTTTGATATCATCTTAAACAATTCAGTCGAGCTTTTAGAACAAGTGGTGATTTGTTACGATATCATAGCGAATGGTTTCATGTTCGAATATAACTCAAGCTTTTAAAGATTGCTGGAAAGAGGCATATGAGAGACCAAAGAGAGAAAAAGCTAATAAGAAGGTTATTTACCAAATATACTTATCTTTTTAATAAATAGAAACTAAGATAAGTTGAGGTGTAAGTAACTTATCTTGAGCAACTTATGATCACAATGGCTCCAAATGATATTACCATGATGTTTTCAAAATATCAACAGATTTTTTTATTTGTTTTTTAATCTTTTATTTTTATTACAAAAAAAATAAAAACACAAGCAAAAATTAATGAATTTGTTATTTAAATAAATATTTTAATTTTAAATATATTTATTAGTAGAAAATAAATATTGTTAACTAATTTTGTTTTTAGTGAGATTTTCCTAACGAAGTCCTAAGACCAACCTTAAAATTCAAACATTTTCTAAGAAATGTCCAAGCAGAAAAATTGTCGAAAATTTGCCACCATATGGCTTGGGCCCTCTGCATTGCTCGTATGACAAATGAAATGGCAAGAATAAAACTAATAATCATTAGCTTTTTCAATAGTTAAATTCTCCCACATGAAATTTGGGTATGAAAATGTCAGGGTAATATAAAAATTTCACTTACTATCCAAACATGAATTTGATGTAGAGCGGGTCGCAGACAATTTCATGGCTAAGATGGATCAGAAAAGGCCCGGTCGACGACAGAAGTGATCCGGACCGTGGGACCTTAGATCGGGCATATTTTGCAATTCAGAATGAGTTATCTGATGTAAAATATATGATTTTGGAGTAGAACGAGCTACTTTAGCCAACCAACCTTGCTATGCCAGGTTGTGTAGCCCGGATTTGTGAGAAACCCCTAGATCGATGGTCGTTTGCCTGTTTTATTTTCGTTTTCACTATAAATAGTAAGTTTTAATTTGAATATAACTCTTCATCCGTTGGGCTTTAGGAGTTGTGTCCAACATGAAAAGTGCTTAAAATAATTAGGAGAATGGTTTGGTGAAGCCAAATAGGACACTTACTATTTTTGGCCGAAAACCTTGCGCACTAGTAGACATTACGACCGTCTATAAATAGTAAGTTTACTATTTATAGTAAGTCGCGGATTCTAGGAGTTTTAGTTGTAATTTGATTCTGATTTCTTTCCTATTGCTTGGTACCCTTATTTGATGGGGTTGTGAATTCGTTTTTATTCATTATTAATCAATTTCGAATTTTATTTGAATTTATTTTCATTCTCTTACTTCCTTTCCTTGTGGATTCCAGAAGTCTCTATGAGGAGTCCAGAGAAGCTCTGTGGATTCGGAGTAGTTATCCTTAAGGAAGATGGTGATCGACCTCATCACGTTCATCCCTGCGTCAAAATCCTTAAAATATAAATTCAATGAGATCTTTTGTTTTAATAGAGTTTATGGCATTCATGGAAATCTATTCCTTGACAATCATTTGACTTTTCCTTTCTTTTCTTTTTTCCCAACAAACATTATTTACAAATACATATAACAATCACTTCTAATATGGAATTACAACCCTTCTTTGATTATCATAATATCTTTCATCTAAGTGAATTATAAAATTCAATCCATAATAATTAAGTAGAAAAGGGTTTTAAAAAAAGAAGAAGCAATAACTTACTATTTCACGAACTAAAATTTTTCATTTGGGAGTATCAATGAAATATTCTATTTTGGAGCATCAATGAAATAGCAATATTGGTAGATCCAAACAATGGCACTGATCGACTACGGGAAAGGGTAAAAGGTGCATGCTTAGGGGGCTGAGGAGCTGCTACGACCATTCTTTTTTCCGTCGCCAATGTCTCTTCCTTCTTATTCAAGCTTTTAATAGTATGATTCTCCGGTGTTCCTTCGCTCTTTTTGCATATTAAAAAAACAATGAGTTATCCATTAGAAATAGCGCATTTTTTATATATATTATTTTTTTTATTTTTTAATAAGTTCTTTGAAATGCATGTCTTATTGTAAGCTTGGTATGTGTGTGAGAAAGAAAACCTTTTGAGAATTCATTTCACATTATGTATATATGAAATCCAAGTCATATAAGTTCTTCATCTAGCTTGGATGAAGGGTAGGACTAAAACTCACATTGTTTTGTAATATAGGTGGGCCCGGGTGAAAATCTAGGGTGGGAATTCCCTCCCAGTTTGATATGGATGTGACGAGCTTCCCATGAGGTCGAGCTGTGTGTAGGCTCCACTGTGATGTGTGTCAAACATCCACACCGACAATTAGATGAATCCTTCCATGGTGGGACATGGGCCTAAAAATCAGTCCAATCTATGACTTAGGTAGCCCACACCATAACAAAAAATTAAGAGTAAATTCCCACCCATTGAAACCTTCATAGTTGTTTTATAAGGCCCACTGAGATGTTGTTGAGGCATTTAACCCATCCATTGTGTGAGCCCCAATTAGATAAGGGGTCACAGCAAATGTCAGGCCATTCGAAAACCCATGTGGACCCCACTAAATGCTTTTATATGTTTTAGGCATGGTTTCATATGATCTAGCTAGCCTGAGTTCCAGATATGAATGATTTTTGGGACATCTAATAACTTAGAGAGCATACTAAATACGTGTGGATGTCCAAAACACATCATATTACGGCCCATAAGACTTGATCTCATGGGAAGCTCCGATGAGGTCAACTAGACATTCAGCCCATTGTATATGTCCCTCTTAGATAATGAGTCACACCAAATGTCAGGCCACTCCGAAACTCAGGTGGGCTCTACTAAAATGATTTTATATGCTGTAGGCATGATTTCGTATGATTTCAAATGGTGTAATCCACAATAAGACTGATTTTTGAGACATCCCACAAGTTAGAGAGCCCACCAAATGCACATTGTAAATATTCAAAACACATCATGATTTGTATGTAAAAGCCACTCCCACCCTTTAGATGGTTGATGCTTTAATTAGGCCCTGTCCCAAAAATTCAGGCTGGATTGTATTATTTATGGGGCCCATCCTAATGTGTAATGCGAAATCCACTCCAACCATCTGGTGATTTGTCATACATTAAGCATCAATGAAAATGCGAGGATGGTCTGAAATTCAGGTGGGCCACACCATAAGGAAACACTTGGGAGAGGGACACCCAACCTTATTTTTTTTTAACAGGGCCCATCCTAATGTGTATCTGAAATCTGCTCCAGCCATCAGGTGCTTCATCACACATTAGGTGCAGGGCCCAAAACCAGGCTGATCTATAATTCAGGTGGTCCAAACCAAGGAAAATAATTTGGACAGTAGATATCCTCTTATATACTGTTTTGACTTGTGGCCCACTTAAATCATGGAATAGCCTAGTTTTTTATCCCTACAACTAAAATGAGGTGACACATCTTTTGGCCCGAGTGGATTTCACGTATACATCACGGTGGGCCACTAAGCCCACGCTAATTTTGTTCACATGTACGGTCTCCTGCAAGCAGTTGGCATGTATGTGCAGGCAGCGCACACGTGCGTGTGTGAATCCACTCCAACTAGAAGATGTCGGTTGCTCACTCATTAAAATATTCCTGGTTCTTAATAAGGCCCACTTAGATGTCGTTCAGACATCCAGCTCATCCATTGTGGGTCCCACTTGGACAAGGGTTCATATCAAATTTCAGGCCATTCCAAAACTCAAGTGGGCCCACCAACTGCTTTTAAGTGTTTTAGACATGATTTCACATGGTTTAAGATGTATGCCCCAGCTGAGTTTTGAATATGACTAAAATTTTGAGGCATCCCATAACCTAAACCGGACCTATCAAATGCATGGTGTGGATGTTCAATACACATCATGGTGGGGCCAACAAAGCTCGACCTCATTAGAAGTTCCCATCAAGTTTGGTATATGCGTGCGTGCACAACATACATCATGGTGATGTGTGTTGGACATCCACACCATTAATCAGATGCACCCTTTCATGGGGACCATGGACCTGAAAATCAAGCCAATTCATCACTTGGCTGGATCACACCACTGAGAACGGTTGAGAGTGGATACCTATCTATTGAACCTTTTTTTTGTTGTTGTTCATAGGGCCCACTGGGATGTGGTTCGTACATTTAGTCCATTCATTGTGTCTGTACCACTTTGGCGAGGATTCAAACCAAATTTTAGGTCATTCTAAACTTAGGTGGGTCCCACTACATGTTTCTAGATATTTTAGGCATGGTTTCAATGGTGTGACCCACCTAAGTTATGATACATGTGATTTTTTAGACATTCCATAACTTAGAGGAGACCCATCACATCATGGTGAGATCCACGGAGCTTGACCTCGTGTGAAGCTCCCATGAGGTGGACCTCACAGCACCTATTCCCACACTCCCTGTCTATGGTCCAACTGGTTGGATGATAAGTTTCAATCCAACTGATGGATAACTTTAACCTTTAATACTTGTCTGACATCCAACCTGTCCAACGGGTTGCTCGTATCATGAAAATTATCTTATGCAAAAATAAGTCATATCTACTCATCTAGTGTACATTTGTATTTTGCTACTTATCAATGGTTAAGCAGTACTTTCTACGGTATGGTCCAGCTGATATGTAGATAGGGCTGATTTTAGCAATAGTTGATTCTCGTAGTGGGGCCAATCTATTGGAAGAGTAGGATGTCACATGCATTTAATAGGTTGGAAGTCATCCGCTAGGTGGACCGCGCGCACTATGTGGTCCAACCCATGGGCATTTTATTTTGTCTATAGTGTGGCCCATATAAATCATGGATTGACCTGATTTTTAGGACCATGTCCCTCCACGAAAGGTTGCATCTGATTGATGGGTTGGATGTCCAATACACATCGCGATGGGACCCACAAGGCTCTATAGTACTTTGTATATAAACTTTTAGTAAGAAAAGAGTTGTTTGAAATAAAAATCGTATAATAATAAGATTGAAAGAAGAAGAAATTGCTCTTACTGTGAAGAAAGGAGAATCAGGAATGAAGAATGAAGAATCAGGCATTGGGCATCTCACGGGTCCATCATCGTTGGATGGCTCCACTGGGTGGGCCACAGATTTAAATTCAAGGTCAAATTCCAACACAAGATCATGGCCGGTCAAACTTCCACAACTTATTTCTACGTCTTCATCTTTCTTTAGTGAGCACACCTTTATATTCTATACAAAAACAACAAGAATACAAGAACATATCAAAAATAATGGAAGAAAAAAAATTATATTATTTTTTAATGTATTAGGGCTCGTTTGGGTGTCACTTAAAAATACATTCATCTTTTTTTAATTAATAATAATTATGCATAGACATAAGGGTTGTTGGTTGTGAGGATTATTTTTAGTTACTACTAAAAAAGAGAAGAAAATAGAGGCTTGCTAGAATGCAACCAAGTAGGAACTTTAGCCTTTGAACATGGATCATCTTCTAATTATCTGAACCGTTTGTAGGATGACTTGCACTTGTGGTGTTATCCTAACCGTGTGGGACCCACCTTGATGTATTTTTTGTATATCCACATTATCCTCCTTTTTTTTTCATCTCATTTTAGTACGCATTTCCTAACCTCATGAAGATCCAAGTCTCAGTTGGACCACACCACTATAAACAGTAATGAATGACCATTAAAAATTTTTTATGGGCCACAAAAGTTTTGGATCAAGCTGATCTTTGTATTTCCCCTTCATCTAGGACTTCTTGACATTATAAATAAGTTGGATGACAAATAAACATTACGTAAAAGTTATGATGGGCCCTTTGAAAATTTTAATGGTGAGACACTCAAACACCACCATTTCCTGAGGTGTAGTCCAAATGAGAGCTGGATCTTCCTAATTTTTTGGAGCAGGCCCTAAAATAGACTGGAGAAAAAGATGGACGGTGTGGATATACAATACATCATCAGGGTGGTCCCCACAATGTTACCCGGGTAACACCTAATCCACTCCCGGATAGACAGCAGACAAAAAGCTCTCAATTGGGATCAGCTCAACCCTTGATAATTTAGTTCTTTTGCTTTAAATATGAACCGTTATAACAACCTTTATATAATCATATCTTTGAAATATTCAAGCTGAGAGTTTTATCGGGCATGTTGCATCCAAAGGAACACTGTCTCATAGCATCGTCAATGGGCTGGGCTCAGGCCAGGCAAAAGCAAAATTTCAGTTAGGCCTGTCTGAACAGTTCAAAATTTGAGCCGAAGCCAACCCAGGTCCGGCCCCTTGGCAGCTATATAATTACATAAACAGTCTAGGTCATCCAAGGTAGTCTCGAAGTTTGATTCGTTCAAGCAAACCTAAAACAAAATATGATTTCTAATACATAATTACAATTAACTAAAATGAGATAAACTACTTAAATAAGAGAGTCAATCAAGTATAACTAATATGTTTGTTCTTTTCAAGTTTGCAGGTCTGGATATGCATCCATATATAATACATCCAAGAGAACAACTAACACACCAAAATACATACCAAAATTAAAACGAGATAAACTTATTTTTAGGTGACACCAAAATATACCTTAGGACTCGTGTGCATTTAGGAATTGCTAGCTATTTTAATAGGTTAGTGATACAGAAGTATTAAGGGACACACCATACAGTACCATGTATGGCACCTGCGAGGAAAATCACCAAGTACCTACCATGGTTCTCTCACTAACATGGGTTAAACAGCTTAACATGCACAAAATTCATGCCATCTATGAGGTAACTGTTATTTATATATTGTGGAATTGACGGATGATTTATGCGTCAATAATGGAGATTAAATACCATAATTTTAAAGTATATTTGATTGGGAAGACATTCCCAATTCCTCAATGTAGCCGACTGAAATCTTGATTCTCCACACCTCACACTCTTAAAAGAATCTTTCGAGATTAGGGTTTTTCTCTTACGTGTTGGAGAGGGGACCAATATATCTATTTATAAGAAAGAGAGCATGAAAAGCTTACCCATCACACTTCTCTAGGGTATCTACAACGTAAGTTTTCATATTCGGTTTAATAATCATGTATATGGACTATGGTTTAAGCATCTTATTTCAAATATATTTGCAATGATCACAACTGTAGTGGTTCCCACTGAATTGCTCAATCTGAATAATCCAATGGTCAGATCTAAACCAATGATCATGTGTGGCCCACCTGATAAGAGTCTTATAGTAATACTTTCCTTGGCCTTAGTTTGAAATATCAGGCTGATTCATCTCTCAAGTGGGTCAATGTAAAATTTATACTAACATCTTTGAACTTATGTGATGTGGCTCAACTATATATTAGAATACTAGGATTTTGGGTAGTTCTTTCACCATGACTAGGCATACCATGTGAACAGATTGGATGACACATAATCACCATGATAGACTATGCATGAAACTAATGGTGGGATCCTTCCCAACTATTTCCTATGGTGTGGTCCACCTGAGTTTTGGATGATTCTGAATTTTAGGCTAAATGCCAACTATTTCCTGTGCCATTCTATTTTGTAAAAAAAACTCGGATTCCATACTAGATTTTTTCTTCCATGGTGAGGCAATTATCATTTCAAGGAAAAGTACCATTAGATAGCATTACTACAGTTTGCAGACCTAACAGAAAGCCTAGGATGATCCACTCATTACGTGGACTGCACCATCAAAATCAGTGGGTGGTTCTGATTTTCTCTCTAGGTCATCTTTGTGGTGTGGCCCAGCATTCTCACACGTTAGATATTTTATATAAGTTACCATTGACAGGAAAATCAAATGTGGAGGACTATAACATATCAAATGTTTTGTTTTATTTTTGTTTTTGTTTTGTTTTTATATTTAAGTTGGCCTTTGTAAATCATAAAAGACAAGTGATTTGTTTTATGTTAATCTTGGAAACCAAAAATTTGATCGGTTGAAAATCAGGTAAGATACACGGCTGTAAGAGAAGGGATGGACCGGGGCATGGTTAGTTGTGTATGAGAGGTAGCCTACATGGTCTATTTATGTCATCCAAACCATTCATATACCTATTCTAAACAAGATGAAGGCAGCCTTCAAAAATCACACTATTCCAAAACTCAGATTGATCACGCCACGTGAATTCAAAGGTTTTAGACAGATTTTACAGTTTCTAGGGTGAGGCCCACCTGAGGTTTGGATCAGTGTGAAGCAGAGGATCAAGGCCTAACATGGGATGGCGCACCTGATGGACTGGGTGGATCACATCCACATGCATGAAGTCATCTATCCATGTCGGCAAATAATCAGGTCCAATATACAGTGCACTTTTGATGGACAGTAAGTGGCCCCATGTTTGATGAGAAGGGTATTACATGCATGTTGTATCAATCCAATCATCCAAATCGTGGGCCCCATGGTTCATGGGCAGTATTAAAAAAATCATACTGATCAGTGTGATCTTTAATCATCTATTTCTGTGTGTCCAATTCAGATAACTGATAATTTCATTCCTTACCGTCCATTTTACATGGCTCAAGTCTGACGCAAAAACCATCCAATCGGGCTGAGATTTGATGCAATGGTCCATACACAATGGGTCATTTATTTTGGACAGCCTGGATTGACAGATACAACCATTTAATGGAGGGTCGCCCACCCACAATCTAATCTAGCGAGGGAGGGGTCCATGCTCTTTCTCCGGTGGTAGACTCTATGCGTTTCAACTTTCAAAACCTGGTCGTGTTCAAAAAAGAAAAAGAAAAAGAAAAAAATATATATCGAGAGAGAGAGAGAGAGAGAGAGAGAGAGAGAGAGAGACAGAGAGAGAGTACCACAGGTTTGGAATTGGATCGCCTGTAGCCTGGAAAACGAGAAAAAAACCTAACCATTTCTCTCTATGTTGTCCTTCTTCCAACGGAGAGAGAGAGCCAAAAACGTATGAAAACCATTGACCCTTTCAACGAGAGAACAAAAACATATAAAACCATTGTTCTTTTCAATGTAGTAACGGATGTTCTCTGCGTTAATTACGGTGCGTCAATACGATAGAGCCATCTCTATGCAGTACACGTGGCAGGGTGATATATATAGGAAAGCTCGCATGCGCACCTCCTTACGTGAGCACCTGTGAGCAACTTTGCACACGTTTCATAGGCGTAGAATCTGAACGGTCCACATGATGCGGCACCCACTTAAACCTTGTAAACCAAATTTTCAGCCTGATACAAAATTCTGGTGGGCCATGGAAAAAGGAAACAGTTTCCTCCAATTGCATTTCTCTTTTCTATGGCTCATCAGAGATTTTTATGGGGCTGAAAGTCAGGTTAGTGAGGTTTCAATGGGTGCGGCATCATGTGGACCGTTCAGATTCTATGCCCATAACATGTGTGAAAAGTTACACACGAGTGCTCACATAAAAAAGTGTGCAAGTGAGCATTCTTATATATATGTGAGCACCTTCTTACGTGAGCACACGTCCGCACCTTTGCACACATGTCATGAGCACATAATCTGAACAGTCCATGTGATGCGGTGCACCCAAAAGTCCATGTGATGCGGTACACCCAAACCTCACGTGCCCAACTTTCAGCTTATTACAAAACTCTGGTGGGCAATGGAAAAAGGAAACAATTTTTTTCCATGATTTGTATTTCTCTTTGTTATTGCGAACTAGAGTTTTAGACCGGGCTGAAAATTGGGTTTATAGTTTCAAGGGGTATCGCATCACGTGGTCCATTCAGATTCTGTGCCTAAGACACGTGTGTATAGGTGCACACGGGCACTCACATAAGAAGGTGCGCTAATGAGTATAGAGGTGGGCAGGATTTGACCGGAATCAACCGAACCGGTCAGCTTTGATTCAACCTGAACCGAAAGCCTGAGTTAGGTCAGATCGAGTAGACCCAATCGGATCCAATGCCAAACCAAGTCGAATTCGTGTCATGTAGCAACTCGATTTGATCTAATTCAGAATCCAATCCGTTTGGATCCGAATCGAAATTGGGTAGTATAAAGTCACATTGTACTCTTTTTTTTTTTTTTAAAAAAAACCTTTACCCTTCTTTTACTCGAATCATAACCCTACCCGAGTCGACGCCGCTAAATGAACTTATGCGGCATCGCAACCCGAGCTGACTTCCTCTCCTTCCCTCATTCTTTCTCTCCTCCTTTTTCTCCCGATTTTTCTCATATTTTCTTCCTAGCACCAGAGTCTCCAGCTCGGCTTGAGTTAGCCTGGTCCAAATCCACTAGACAGACTCAACTCAATTCGACTCAGTTCGGGTCAGGCCAGCAAGGAATCGGTTCAGATCGAGTCAGCCCTGCTTGACTCAGTCCCGAATTGGATCAAGTTCAAGTCAATTACTTGTGAAAACTAGATTGAGTTAAGTTGGACCTAATCCGGTCCGACTTGACTTGATGCCCACCTCTAGATGAGCATTCTCTCTCTCTCTCTCTCTCTCTCTCTCTCTCGACTTGACTTGACTTGCGAAAATCAAATTGCGTGTGTGGGGTGTGTGCACGTGTGGTGTGAGTGTATGGAGTGTGTGTGCCGTGTGTAAGACCCGTGTCCTAGACCGTACCATTTCGTATTCTTCCGCGGTACTTCTGGTCGAATTCCGACAACCTTCGATCTGTATTCGACGTTTACGCGCTAACTTAAGTCGAGTCCCGCATATCAGAGTCGACTCGACCCGATACCTATATCATAGCGACTACGTCGTCGCCGCGGTTCTAACGACGCGACTCGCGCACCGATCTGATACCCAGGGTAGAAGATGTAGGCCCGCGTTCGATTCGAACACTACAAGAAAAGGGGGCTTCAGCCTCACTTCAAAACTATGGTTAAAAAGGCTAAAAACTGAGGCTAAAGCCTTTAGCCTCAGTTTTGCCTCATTTATCCAAACCGAGGTTGATACCCCCATGGCTAAAGGCTTTAGCCTCAGTTTTAGCAACTGAGGCTAAAATGACTTATAGCCTCGGTTCTTCAAGTGAGGCTAAAAACCTTTTTAGCTTCGGTATTTTTGAAATGAGGCTAAATCAAAATTTTAGCCTCCATTGTTTGCAACTGAGACTAAATCTAAATTTTAGCCTCGGTTGCCTCCAATTGAAGCTAAATCTATTCTATTTTTAACCTCGGTTCTCAACAATCGAGGCTAAAACCTTTAGCCACGGGAATTTCAGCCTTGGTTCTCAACAACTGAGGCTAAATCCAAGCCTCGATTACAAATTGAGGCTAAAAATGTTTATTTTTTTAAAAATATTTATTTAAACTACTAATCCATTCATTCAATCCACTCATGAAACAATCAATCATGAAAGCCATAATACCAACAAAATAGTTAACAACTCAATCTCACTTGTTTACTATTTAAAGTTTTCGAAACAAACTCAATCAAACTATTACACAACATTAGGTTCCACAAATAATACAAAGTCACGACTTTTGCTTGGCTGATGAACAACTACAGCTTGTTCGGTTGTCTGAAAGCATCTGCAAAGAAGAAGAACTCGCCATTAGCAATAATTTTGTGTGAGACTGTCCATGTGTCAAATGGACACAACTCACCATGCTATCTTCCTTATTACAATCCGAGAAAGTGACTGAACCCAAAAACAAAAACAGAAATAACTCTGCTTTTAACCTTTTGGAACATCAGGTCAATAGAATCTTGGCAATGGTTAAGTGAGATGTGTGCAAGACCTTCTTGAACACATCTCACTCAAGTTTATTCAATGTACACACCATGGTTCTTCACAAACTGTTTGATTAGGGACCTAATAGCTGACACTTCAAATGTGCTAGGAAGGTAAATTTTTTTAGTCCATGTATGGTGGAGCATACCAGTTCAATTGTGCTTATAACCATCCAAATCTTAGAGGTCATGTAATTTTATGGATACTTACAGTAGGAGACAAAAAAAAAAAAAAAAAAAAACCATAACAATTGTAGATGATTAGAACTCACTATGGAAGGGATTCCTGGATGGGTGAGAACATAAGCATATCCTGGCATGACTTTATCCGAAGGGAATGCCCATAACTATTGTGTGGATCCTGTATCATGATTGTCGATGAATGTGACACTCTTTTCTGGCCACAATCCAATCATTCCGGGCGGCCTCCCATCCACGTCCTTCATATTTGCCACAATTCCCCTTGCACTACAGCTTCGAGAACCCCTTTAGTTGTAAAATCAAAGGTTGTCACAATCCACCAGCTGTTTGAACCCAATCCACCAGCTCCTTCAACAATTTCAATAGTAAACCAAGTAGTTGTGGGTACTCTTTGTATGGAGCAATCACATGACTGCCAAACAAAAGAAATCAATCCGACATTAATCAAAACTAAGGATTATCACTACGAGTTATAGAAACTTATTTAAAGGGAAACTCAAAATGCATCCACAGTTCAGTTAATATAAATGATCACGGATCAAGAAGTAGAACAATAGAGAATTAACCTGGGCTCGGCTTTTGTAGACACAATCATGGGGAGTTCTCATTAAAAGAAATTAGAGAGGACTAGTTTGGACCAATACTTGCCAGGAAAAATAAAATTCGCAAAGGTAGAAGCCCCTTAGAGATCACTTTTTGGGAATTGAAAATCTTTTCTTTTGTTCCTCTTAGCGAAAGCATATCATTTTATTTATTTAATGGCAATCAAATGGAACTTGAGAAAAATTTGGAATTGTATTGGTGAGTGAAAGAAGAAAGAAGATGTGTCCTGATGACGCAGGGATGAACGTGATGAGGTCGAACACCGTCTTCCTCAAGGATAACTACTCCGAATCCACGGAGCTTCTCTGGACTCCTCACAGAGACTTCTCGAATCCATGAGGAAAGAAAGCAAGGGAATAGGAATAAACTCTAATAAATCCGAAATTAATTGATGAAAAAATAAAAACGAGTTTACACCCCTTTAAATAAGGGAACCAAGCAACATGAAAGAAATCAGACTCATACTACAACTAAAACTCCTAGAATTCGCAACTTACTATAAATAGTAAACTTACTATTTATAGACGGTCATGATGTCTACTAGTGCGCAAGGTTTTCGACCAAAAATAGTAAGTTTCCTATTTGGCTTCACCAAACCATCCTCCTAATTATTCTAAGCGCTTTTCATGTTGGGCACAACTCCTAAAGCCCAACGGATGGAAAGTTATACTCAAACTAAAACTTACTATTTATAGTAAAAACAAAATTAAAACGAGGAAACGACCGTCGATCAGGGAGTTTTTCACAAATCCGGGCTGCGCAACCCTGCATAGCGGGGTTGGTTGGCTAAAGTAGCTCGTTCTACCCCAAAATCATATATTTTACATCGGATAACTCATTCCGGATTGTGAGATACGCCCGATCTAAGGTCCGATGGTCCGGATCACTTCTGTCGCCGACCGTGCCTTTTCTGATCCATCTTGGCCATGAAATTGTCCGCGACCCGCTCTACATCAGTCCCCTCCACTTGAAAAGAACTCGTCCTCGAGTTCTCGTCCTGCACTGGTTCATGATACTCGGTCAGGTCCGCAACGTTGAAAGTCCGTGAGATCGCCATGTCATCTGGAAGATCAACAACATAAGCATTGTCATTGATCTTACGGATGATCGGTACTGGTCCAATCTTCTTATTCTTCAGCTTGTTGTACGTCCCGGTCGGAAATCTTTCTTTTCACAAATGGACCATTACCTGGTCGCCCACCTCGAACACCTTTTGTCGACGATGCTTGTCCGCTTGTTCCTTGTACTTTTTATTCGAGGCATGTAGCTTAGTCTGCACCTCTGCATGAATACCCATGATCCTGTCTGCCATATGTTCTGCTGCAATACTCATGCCTGGGAGCTTGGGCAGAGGGACCAAGTCTAGTGTGTGGCGAGGTATTCGTCCGTAAATAACCTGGAACGGGGACTTTCCTGTCGAGCGGTTCACCATGTTGTTGAATGCAAACTCCGCTTGAGACAAGGCCAAATCCCACTGCTTCGGTTTCTCTCCTGAAATACATCGAAGGAGGTTTCCCAAAGTGCGATTCACAACTTCGGTCTGCCCATCAGTCTGTGGGTGGTAAGCACTGCTGAATTGAAGTTGTGTATCGAATCGAGTCCACAAAGTTCACCAAAAGTGGCTAATGAACTTCGTGTCACGATCAGAAGTAATGGTCTTAGGGACCCCGTGTAGCTGTACGACCTCCCTGAAGAATAAATTCGCCACATGTGTTGCATCAAGGGTCTTCTTGCATGGGATAAAGTGTGCCATCTTGGAGAAACGATCGACCACTACGAACACCGAATCCATGCCGCGTTGTGTTCGTGGAAGACCAAGCACAAAGTCCATTGATAAATCCTCCCAAGGACTGTCAGGCACAGGTAACGGGGTGTAGAGGCCCGTATTCTGAGATTGTCCCTTGGAGGTCTGACAAATATGACAACGTTGTACGGCTCTTCCCACATCATGTACTAATTGCGGCCAATAATACCGCTCTTCCACAAGAGCTCGCGTCTTATCTCGCCCAAGGTGTCCACCGAGGCCACCTCCATGTAGTTCCTGAATAATCTGCTCCCTTAGAGAACTTTGGGGGATGCACAATCGATTCCCTTTGAAGAGAAAACCATTCTGTATATGAAAGTCACTGGGGTGACCTTCTTGACACTTCAACCAAGAATCTTTGAAGTCTTCATCCTCGGCATATAGCTCCTTGAGACAGTCAAAGCTGACCACCTCATTGCTCACCGTAACAAGTAGTGACGCACGACGGCTAAGTGCATCAGCCACCTTATTCTGCTGACCTGACTTATGCTTCAGAACAAACGTAAATTCCTGTAAAAATGTAACCCATCTAGCATGCACACGATTCACGTTAGTCTGACTATTAATAAACTTTAATGCCTGATGGTCGGTGTACAGAACAAACTCCCTTTGAATTAGATAATGCCGCCAATGTCGCAGCGCGTGAACAACTGCGTACAACTCAAGCTCGTAAGTCGACCACTTCTTTCGGGCTTCACTGAGCTTCTCGCTATAGAAGGCTACCGGCCTGCCTTCCTGTGATAATACTCCTATTCCGACATATGAAACGTCACACTCCACCTCAAACAATTTATCGAAATTAGGAAGCACCAAGACCGGTGTTGTAGACAAACGATGCTTGATCTCATGAAAGCTCTTGTCAGCTTTATCGGTCCACTGGAATGGCCCCTTTTTCATGCAGTCTGTTATTGGCGCGACTATGGTGCTAAAATCTCGCACAAATCGACGATAGAAAGTCGCTAATCCGTGAAAACTCCTCACCTCATGAATGTTTGTCGGGATCGGCCATTCCCTAATAGCTCGCACCTTTTCATCGTCCACCCGAATGCCTGTGGACGTTACAATAAATCCTAAAAACAACAGGCTGTCAGTTAAAAAGCTACACTTTTTCAAGTTGAGGTACAGCTTGTTATCTTGTAGGACCTGCAGCACCTGCTTGAGATGTTTCTTGTGCTCCGCCTCATTCTGGCTATATATCAATATGTCATCAAAATATACTACCACAAATCGGCCAGTGAACGGTTTTAGAACTTGATTCATCAAACGCATAAAAGTACTTGGTGCATTCGATAGGCCGAAAGGCATGACCAGCCACTCATACAACCCTTCCTTTGTCTTGAATGCCGTTTTCCATTCATCACCGGGTCGAATACGAATCTGATGGTACCCGCTCTTTAGATCGAGTTTAGAGAACACTTTAGCCCCTCCTAACATATCGAGCATGTTGTCCAACCGTGGTATTGGAAACCGATACTTAATAGTAATTTTGTTAATTGCTCGGCTGTCGACACACATGCGCCAGCTTCCATCTTTTTTTGGCGTTAATAATGCTGGTACAGCACATGGGCTCATGCTCTCTCTCAATAGACCCTTACGGATCAATTCCTCCACTTGCCCCTGAAGTATCTCATACTCCTTCGGACTCATCCGATAATGAGGGCGATTGGGTAGGCTAGCCCCAAGGACGAGGTCTATGTGATGTTGGATGTCTCTCATGGGGGGTAATCCATCAGGTAAATCTTCAGGCCAGACTTCTTTGAATTCGTTTAGTAACAGTCTTAAGCTTGGAGGGATGTTTGAGGGTTCCTCTTTCTCGCCCTTCACCACTACGGCATATACCTCGTCGGTTTCCTTGGACTCCTCCATGAAATTTCGAATGGTCAAGAGAGAACTCCCCTCCACTTTAGAGGCTTCAGGGTGGTTCTCTGGTGCCATAGGGGTAAGGATTATTTTTCGACTATCCTTGACGAATATGTAGACATTGTCTCGCCCTCGATGGGTCGCATCACGGTCTGACTGCCAGGGTCGACCGAGTAGCATATGGTAGGCTTCCATGTCAACCACGTCACAAAGTATCTGATCCTTATAATGTTTACCAATTGAAAACGAGATAGTGCATTGTTCAGTTACCTTGGTCTCGTTCACTTTTTTTATCCAGCCGATTGAGTACGGGGAAGGATGTTTCGTCATTGGTAGCTGCAACTTATCCACCATCACTCTTGAGACGATGTTCTCGCTGCTACCACTGTCTATGATCACATCACAGACCTTTCCGCTGACAGTGCACCGAGTACGAAATATATTATGCCGCTGTAGATGTAATTCCTTTCGTGGAGTATACAGTAGTCGCCTCACAACGAGAGATTCGTCACGATCTTCGCTTGTCACTTCATCGCCACCTGCTATTTCTTCAGTGGTTTGTTCATATTCATCAAAGCCATGATCCTCTTCCACGGTCTCATCTTCAGTGCCCCCTTCGTTTATAGTCAAGTGCGCTGCCGGACGTTGAGGACAAGTGTTTGATAAGTGGCCTGGTTGGCCACAGCGGTAACAATTGTTCGGCCTTGGCCGAGCATAAGGATTCGAAATCTTATTAGGGCCTGCTGTTGTGGGTGCTGCCCTTTGAGGTCTGGATGGTCCGCTCCCCGTATCACGGTTTGCGGGTGGGGGAGGTTGAGGACGTTCTCCTACCGGATCTTTTCCTCGAGCCAGCACTGGATCCTGTGTGGGACCTGTCATAGGGGGTCGATTTGAAGGATAGGGACGAGCAGGAGCTCTTGCAAGCTGCGTTTTTGCCCTTCCTGCCAATTGAACTGCTTCATCTACGGTCCCGACTGGATACATCTGAACTCGATCCTGAATTACCGGTTGCAACCCACCTATAAATCGTGCCACTTTTTGTGACTCAGATTCTGACAAATCATTTCGTGTAGCCAACCGCTGAAATTCTTCAGTGTAATCTGTAACAGTTCGATTTCCTTGTCGGCAATTCTGGTATTGCTGGAATAATATCTGCTCATAATCACTGGGGAGAAATCGTGAACGAAGAAGACGTCTCATCCGAGGCCATGATGCGATGGGCGCCTTATTCTGGCGGGCTCGTGAGAGTTGCAATTGTTCTCACCATGCAGAAGCACCAGATTTCAATTTAAACGCTACCAATTTCACCCTTTTATGATCTGACACATCCATATAATCGAAATATCTCTCTACTTCGGCTAGCCAATCAAGAAAATCTTCGATACGTAATAAACCGTTAAAACTAGGAAGTTCAGCCTTACCTCGATAGTCTCTTTCAGCACGATCTAGACGATCACCTCCATGGATTGGTCGTCGATCAAAACCCTCATTAATGTCCTCGTCGCTGGAACTAGAATCATCTGGTGTAGCCCTACGATTTACCGCTGGTAGTGCTCTGCGATAATCAGGGTCACGTCGTACAGCAACCACGGGTGGTAGGGCGACCATAGGTGGTGGAGCACCGCCTAGGGCTCGGGGCGGAAGTAGCGCATCCGCAAGACGGTTGAGGGTTGCTTGCAGCCCTTGCATGGTCAACTGACTCTCCCGATGGAAAGCTTCCATTCTTTCCGAAAGATAACGAATCCCTGGATCACCGTCCACGGGATTTTGATTCATACCTTCGTTGTTTGCCATCGGCCCGAGGGAAAAACCTCGCTCTGATACCAAATTGACGCAGGGATGAACGTGATGAGGTCGAACACCGTCTTCCTCAAGGATAACTACTCCGAATCCACGGAGCTTCTCTGGACTCCTCACAGAGACTTCTCGAATCCACGAGGAAAGAAAGCAAGGGAATAGGAATAAACTCTAATAAATCCGAAATTAATTGATGAAAAAATAAAAATGAGTTTACACCCCTTTAAATAAGGGAACCAAGCAACATGAAAGAAATCAGACTCATACTACAACTAAAACTCCTAGAATTCACAACTTACTATAAATAGTAAACTTACTATTTATAGACGGTCATGATGTCTACTAGTGCGCAAGGTTTTCGGCCAAAAATAGTAAGTGTCCTATTTGGCTTCACCAAACCGTCCTCCTAATTATCCTAAGCACTTTTCATGTTGGACACAACTCCTAAAGCCCAACGGATGGAAAGTTATACTCAAACTAAAACTTACTATTTATAGTAAAAACAAAATTAAAACGAGGAAACGACCGTCGATCAGGGGGTTTTTCACAAATTCGGGCTGCGCAACCCGGCATAGCGGGGTTGGTTGGCTAAAGTAGCTCCTTCTACCCCAAAATCATATATTTTACGTCGGATAACTCATTCCGGATTGTGAGATACGCCCGATCTAAGGTCCGATGGTCCGGATCACTTCCGTCGCCGACCGTGCCTTTTCTGATCCATCTTGGCCATGAAATTGTCCGCGACCCGCTCTACATCACCTGAGAACTGGTTATCGAGACTCATGTGTACCAATTGCACCATGAAATGACAAATATGACACAAGGGGATCAATTGAGGTCAACTCCACAGTAATGCAACAGAAGTGGGAGGAACTAGACCACTGGCAGCCAGCTATGAGTACTCCAGAGGAAATAAAAAAACAAACCGAAGAACAATGAATTTTTTAATTCTTGCCCAGGCTAGATGTTGATTTGAATAACAAATTGTGCAAGTCCTATGAGAGATTCTCTACCCTCAGAATCTGTTTACAGCTACATCAAAGGAGAAGCTGGTTGCAAGCCACCACTATTGGGCGTAGTTCCAATCTTCCTAAGAGATATGTTCTAGTCACGGACTCTAAAACATTCAGAGGGAGTGGCTCTAGAAAAGGACAGAGCTATCTACCACTTTTTTTCTACTGATAAAGATAGACTCTGACATACACATGCACACCCAGATTCTCTATGACTTATAAATTTTCAGATAAAAAAATACATGCAAAAGTATCATCTAGTTAACTTATATGACAGTAGACCACATCAATTGCAAAATCAAGTGAAAAAATAGTAAAAAATCTCTAGGGATGATTATATAAGCTCTCAAAACAATCTAATTCTTCAAGAAAGTTTAAACTACAAACATGGATCTTGTAAATTAATTTTAATGCCTGCACAGCTTCTCATAAAGCAATATGAAAACCCAAGGATAACAAACATACTGGGAATTCACGAATCTTGTATTACTGGATTATCCTTCCATCTGCATTCATAATGCCAATCCAATAACCAAAATGAAAAATGGTACCCAAGATACAACATCCAACTTCGAAAAAGGAAAAAGAAAAAAATATCTAAAATACTACAATGCAAGCATAGTTTTCTTCAAAGCAAAAGTACAATAAGGTTGGATATACAAACTTCAACTAAGATAATAAGATGCAACAGAGTGGAAATAAACAATCGCAACAATTTTCTGATTAAATCAACTGCACATCCAATTTTGGATATCTTACTTGTTGGAATTTAATTTAAATCAACTACACATCTGAATGTAGCTTAAGTTAAAAGCATGGTTGTAGAAACTGCTATAGCGGCCATTTCTTCAAAAACACCCATCTTATTAATGGTCGTTAATGGAAGAAATTGGAATGGTTGATGTAAAACAGATATTGTAGATTTTGCCAACTTTTTTATGTTTTATTTTCTTCAAATTTAACTTTTATAACAGCCATAACTATCATGTAATGGTAAAGGCTTTTAAATTGGATGTCCAGAGAGATGATAAACAAATGAAGAAAAATGAACTCCGAAAAGGAAAATAATGCAATTGAGGCTGTTCCCATCGACATAAAATTCCTAGGACTTCTTTTGTTTAGTTATCTACAACTTCGTCTGAAACTGGGAAATATTCTAACTGATTTTAGGGTAGCATATGGTATTCTGGCTGGAATTCTGCTGATGGAACAAGCTTTTGAAACATAACCCCAACAAATTCAACTAAGACCATTTATTTACAAGTAACGGTTCATAGGAAAAAGGAAAACTGACAATTTATAACTACAAAAGACAGAAAGGCAATGATTTACTTACAAGAATCCAACAGCATTTTGGTTCTCATAGTTCAAATCATTAGGCATTCCTAGATCTCCAAGGTGATCACCAAGAAGTAACACATTAGTTCTCTTCTTCACTGAGGCATTGCCATCGTTTGGCTCGTTAGTATCTCCATTAGAATAGGGTCCATTAGGTACTTGCACATGTCTGGATAACCATTGAAAATCCTAATTTTCAGTCCTTGTTTCTCAGCAAAGTGAAAGATATTAAAAATAGAAAAGGCTGTTAACCTAAAAAATAAGTGGCAGATGTACCATAGGGGAAGCAATCTCAACGGCTGGATCACTTATATTAACAATTGCTCCATCATTATCAATGTCGGCCGCTGCATCACCAGGCTCACCCAAGCTATCGTCAAGTTCCATGTCCATCACGCCTGCCACATCAACACAGTCTTAAAGTTGCCAATAGTCAGTTCAATCAAGAGGAAATGACAAAAGTTAATTATTCTTCCTATCATTGATAACTGGGGCCCACATGCTCAGTGGTTTGACAATCGGAACCATTTTCACTTTTGGACTCTATGCTATAATGGGCCCCGCAAAGAAACTTAGGCTGAACAAATGACCGTGAGCATCACTATTTGTAGATGAATTTAGAACAACAAAGAAAAGAAAATTTTCAATGGCTCACATTCAACTCTAGAAACCAAATTTTAGGGTCATCAATGAAGAATGATTATGGGATAATAGCTTATAGATGGTCATGATGGTAATATGGACGGTTCACATCATTGGACTATCTCATGATGAGAGCCCCATTGGCTAGTGACACAAGCTGGACCCTATGTTTCACAGGGAAAAACAAACTCAATAAGCATCCCTCAAACTGCAGTGCAATTACATTTCTTTCTAGTCTAACCATAAAACTAACAAAACTGTAATTTGGAACCCAAACCCTCAATATGAATGCTAGAGAAACAATTTCATGTCTTTCCATTTCATAAAGTTAGTAATCACAATTCTATTAGATGCTGCATCCAAACACACCCTAACAATTGAAAAGGCACAAGAATAAGCTCTGTTGCAGAGACACTTTTCTGCACAACTGCCATTCATATGCATGTGAAAACCAGTCAATGGACCAGGCCCAGGCAAGGAAAAATCAAGTGTTTTTAATAGGCCAGGTGCCTAATGTAGATTGAACAATTTCTCCAGCTCTTCTTTTATGATGCAAACCATTCATATGGGGGGTCCCATCATGGATGGTGATGGAAGAAACACCCAAGAAGATCTTCCTCTTCGAACTGACACAACAGTCTGGTTGAGACTAACCAAATGCAGTAGTTGTTCATTGGCAACCCTCAGCTCAGATTGCCATGATCGCTGATATGATATTGGGATTGGCACATCAGGTAAAGAGTTTAGCTTCCCTGAGGTGAGGTCCCACCTGTGCAATGTTTCTGGATCAAAACCAAAATAATATCTCTCAATTGAGCATCAGATCATAACTCAATTTAATCAGTCAGCGGCCACATTACAAGTTCCAAATCAATCAAAGTATCTGTGCAACTAGAATCAAACTCCACACAAGAGAGCAACAACTCCCATGCCCTTTCCTCTGGAGCTACAGACCTACTAAGCATTTCCTCAAGAATTCGTAATGCTTCGCTGAAGAGCCGGCATTCACACAACCCACATATCATCGAATCCAAAGTTGCAACCCAAGGAACAAATCCTCTCTCCATCATTTCCACCAACATCTCGAAAGCTGCAACCATCGCACCTTTACAAACCAAACCATCAATCAAAACCCTATACGTGTGCAAATTCCCCTTGATGCCCTTCAACCCCATCTTCCCCATGAGCTCCCTCGCTCTCGCCACATCCCCAACCTTGCATAACACCATCACGATCGTATTGTAGGTGACCACATCAATTCTAACCCCTACTTTTAAAGGCACATGCAGGGCCTATTGAGATGTTTTAATGACATTCAATACTTCCATCAATTCAGTTTGATACAAATGTCTCTAGGATGCACTTTAAAACAAAGAAAGAAATAAAGGTGTTTTCAAGAGAACCATCTAAATTAATTTCCACCTAGAGAAAAATCTAAAATATGGTTGCACAAAATATGACAGGAAGCAAATCATGTATAGAGGTGGGCAAGCATCTATTTCAAAATTATAGCAAGTACAAACAGCTAGGAAGCAGATCTTCTAGAAAGATGGGTGATGATTTTTTAAGGAGAGGTCTTAGCAAAAAAATTAGTTCATGTGTGAAGTAAGTCTCGTAATATTATATTTCCTGTAAATTGAATAAAGAGAAACCGAAAGTAGTCTAATGTGAACTGAGAAGAAGCACATGACATTTGAGACTAACATGAATACTAGTGCCTCAAATAATGCATTAGGCCCATGATAATCTAGAATAAGATGGAAACTAGTACATCAAACAACAAACCTTCTATCTGTGAGTTTATTGCTACCTATGAGAGAGCACCCTAATCTAGTTATGAAGAAGTTTGATAGAAAGACTTTTGAACAGAAAGTTGGTGAGATGGACTCCATGCGAAATGCTGCCAGAGAGAAAAATAATAATTTAGCACGGTGGGTGGCATTCAATGATAAAAATGACGAGAACTTCCATCCAAATCTCTTCTAGTTATTTGGGTAGTTGGGAAGAAGTCCAATAAAAAAATTAGACTTTCTTCTTCTTAATGGCTAGGATCTGGACACAGTGATTTTCCAGCTAGGTGGGTCAGATGATCTAGCTATGAATTGAGCACTTGGGAACAAGTCAAACAAAAAATCAAACTGCTTCATAACTAGATTAGGGTGTGTTTGGTTGCAACTTTTTGTTCAAAAGTAATTCTATCATAGCTATGGGTTAAAAAAAACAATGTTGAATGTTATGGCCCATTCAAAATTCACAAATGAAAACCCATAAACATTAGAAATGTATCTCAACAGACAAAGAACATATCAACCTTAACCTTCTCCACTACTATAGTTTAGAATAAGAGAAAAACAAGACATGGTAATATGTAACAGTTGAATGTTATGGCCCGGTGATGCCCCAAACAGATGTTGATTTATGACTGTATCGAAATTATCAATGCATAGTAATGTATTTCAAATGCCTAATATTACATAAATCAATGATAAATCTCTAATTTCTAAATATATAAACCTAAATTACAACTTAAATCAGCAGCAATTGGATCAAAATTCAACGAAATCTATCGAAATCAAGAGACATAAGTTGGATTCAGATCAAAACAGATTAAGCACCAAAAATTGAGAAAAAAAATTAGAAAAATCAAACCCTTAGTGGAAAAAAAAATGGAGAAAAGGGGAGGAAGCTCACCTGATTGAAAGTTAAAACCCTTCCTCTGTCCTCAAATAATGCAAACTGCAAATCAGAGTACCTGCTTCAAACGAATAACCAAATTGAGAAAAATTGAAAAGGAAGGCACCATGTATCATCATCTCAAAATAAAAATAAAAAAGCAAAGCTTCAGACAATTGGATTCGAAAGCAAAACAGATCCATAAAAAATAATCGGATCAAAATCTAACGAAATCTATCAAAATCGAGTGACAAGAGCTAGATTCAAATCAAAACAGATCAAGCACCAAAAATTGAGAAAAAATCATAATGAATAACCCCTAAGTGGAAAAAAATGGAAAAAAGCTCACCGTCTTTTAAGGATCTAATGATTGGAGAGAGAGAGAGAGAGAGAGAGAGAGAGAGAGAGAGAGAGAGAGAGAGAGAGAGAGAGAGAGAGAGAGAGAGAGAGAGAGAGAGAGAGAGAGAGAGACCATAGATCTATTGATATGACGATTTCAAGGGTTCGGAGGATATGGTAGAGCCGGACGTGGATTTTGCAGGCTTC
This sequence comes from Magnolia kwangsiensis, assembly GCA_037074715.1. Classification (NCBI taxonomy): domain Eukaryota; kingdom Viridiplantae; phylum Streptophyta; class Magnoliopsida; order Magnoliales; family Magnoliaceae; genus Magnolia; species Magnolia kwangsiensis. Next base: position 13,271,193 of record CM073577.1, on the reverse strand, counting down.
CTCTCGAGATTGAAAGCTCGTGGAAGAGATGGAGAGGCGTTTCCTTTGGAGATGGAAATCTCGAAGAAGAGAAGATGGAGAGCTGATGAAAGCGGATTGTGTCCTACTGTTTCCTGGAGTGCCACTAGCTATTCAGCAAAGACAAATGAATCGATTGAAATCTCAAACTAGAAATAGAAGGGATTTCAAGGCATAGATAGTGAAATTAAATTCGATTTCGATTTTGAATTTCAGTTTTTTGTAAAATCATTAAAGAGAAAAGAATCGAGCTTACCTTAAACTGATTTGGATCTGGATCTAAATGATAAGGAGATCATCTAGCAGCTCTCCTTCTTCCAATCGAGAAAGAGAGAGAGAGAGAGGGGGGGGGGGGGGGGGGGGGGGGGGGAGAGAGAGAGAGAGAGAGAGAGAGAGAGAGAGAGAGTATGGATTGAAAAGGTTCTACCCGATCAAGATGAAAGAGATTCGACCTTCTTCAACAAACATCTTCTCCCCAACCCAGAGAAAGAGAGAGGGCGAGTGCATGGATCAAAGCAGAGAATAGGAAATGACGTTTTAGGGTTTTTTTTATAGGTAGGCGAAGCTTGAGATGGAAGTCAATTGTGTGGTGAGGTCCACCGTGATTTATGTATCTGATCCGCTCCGTCCAGCAGGTTGGACAAACCATGATGATCACTTGATATGAAAATTAGGTTGATCCACATATATATCAGGCTACTGGTACCAACGGACAGCAACCGATGGTATAACTTCATGTAATGTTCTGGCCCACCTAATGAGGGGATGGGCTTGATTTTCCTACCAGGTTATTTTCATTGTATGGATCACATTTTTCACGGATATGACATTCTACATATGTGAGATAGTTGGGTAAAATAACAGGTATGTCATAACAGCCATTGTATCTTATAAATGTCTGGTTGGACCATTGATTGGATGGTTAGGATCATCTGATCATTGTGATTTTTTATCAATAGATCTTTAATAGTTGGTTGAACATAATGGACGGTCCAAATTGAGATTAAATTTCTAAATACAGATTATTTACATTGTAATACACCGCAAACTAGTTGCATGGTTTTATTCTCTGTGGTTAAGTGTTACGGGGTAACACCTAAGTAGGTATTGCCCTATTGTAGGGTCTACCTTGATATTATTTTATATATCCATGCCGTCCATCCGTTTTTCCCACCCATTTTATGAATTATATAAAAAAATTAAGCATATACAAATCTTATGTGGACCACAAAATAGGAAGCAGAGTGTTGATTGAACGTTCACTGTTAAAAACTTTCCAAAGCCCACCATAAGAATATCCATAATATTTTCCAAATAGTAAACTTTTAGCCTTGGTTCCTATGCAACGGAGGCTAAAAAGTAGACTTTTAGCTTCGGTTCCTATGTAACTGAGGCTAAAAAGTAGACCTTTCGCCTCGGTTCTTGTGGAATCGAGACTAAAAAGTAGACCGTTCGCCTCGGTTCCTGTGCAACTGAGGCTAAAAAGTAGACCTTTCGCCTCGGTTCCTATGCAACTGAGGCTAAAAAGTATACCTTTCGTCTCGGTTCCTATGCAACTAAGGCTAAAAAAGTAGACTTTTAGCCTCGGTTCCTATGCAACCTAAGGCTAAATGGTAGACATTTTGCCTCAGTTCCTATGCAACTGAGGCTAAAAAGTAGACCTTTCGCCTCGGTTCCTATGCAACTGAGGCTAAAAAGTAGACCTTTTGCCTTGGTTCCTGTGCAACTGAGGCTAAAAAGTAGACCTTTCGCCTTGGTTCCTATGCAACTAAGCCTAAAAGGTAGATTTTTTGCCTCGGTTCCTATGCAACTAAGGCTAAAAAGTAGACTTTTAGCCTCGATTCCTATGCAACTGAGGCTAAAAAGTAGACCTTTCGCCTCGGTTCCTATGCAACTGAGGCTAAAAAGTAGACCTTTCGCCTCGGGTTCCTATATAGCTGAGGCTAAAAAGTAGACCTTTCGTCTCGGTTCCTGTGCAATTGAGGCTAAAAGTAGATCTTTCGCCTTGGTTACTATGCAACTGAAGCTAAAAAGTAGACTTTTAGCCTCAATTACCTAGCAATCGAGGCGAAAAATGAATTTTTTAGCCTCAGTTCCTTAGCAACCGAGGCTAAAAAACACATTTAGCTTCCATTTTTTCAACCAAGGCTAAAATACTGAAATCCGTAAAGAGATTGCTGGTCTAAAGGATCGATTTGCAGAAGTTAAATGCGATTTTGATCTTTTTTCCTTTCGAAGCTAGGATTTTGAGATAGCTCTGCTTCGAGCTTCCAAGTTCCAAAATGAATAAAAGCCACGAGAAGATATATCTGCATCCGTAAGAAAAGAATACGGTATATTCATCTCTCTACGGTACACGTGGCAGGCAATGCATCCCTCTACTGTACACGTGGCAGGCAATGCGGAAATCAAGTCCGTTCATTTGTAGGGCCAAAAATGAAATTTGGATCTATTTCATTTTTGGCTTCCTGCACTAAAATTAATTCTTAATTTTATCAATTTTACAAAAAATTTCAAAAAGTTAAAAAAAAAAATAAATCAAGATTCTTATTTTTTTTATTCTAAATTTTTTCAAGATTATAAATTTGTTGAAATTTTTCAAAAGAATCTAAAATTCTTAGTTTTTTCAAATTATCAAAAATAAAATAAAATCAATTCTTAATAGTTTTAAAAATTCTTAAAATTTTTTTAGAATTTTCAATTATTTGAAATTTCTCAATTTTAAAAAAATCTTCAATTTTTTTCAAGATTCTCAAATTCAATATTCATATTTTTTTTCAAAAATTCAAAAATTTTCAAAATTCTTAATTTTTTTTAAAAAAATCATACTTTTTCATAATTATCATTTTTTTATTCTTAATTTTTTTTAAAAAATAATTCTTAATTTTTAAAAGTTCATAATTTTTTTTAAAAATTCTTAATTCTTAGAAATTCAAAATTTAAATCTTTTTCAAAAACTCTCAATTTTTTTTCAAAACTTCAATTTTTTCACAATTGTCAAAATTTTTAAAAATTATTAATTCATTCAAGATTCTCAATTTTTTTTTTCAATATTCTTAAATGTAGACTTTTAGCATCGGTTCCTATGCAACTGAGGTTAAAAATGTAGGACTTTTGGCCTCGGTTCTATGTAACTGAGGTTTAAAAAGTAGAGTTTTGGCCTCGGTTTCTATGCAACCGAGGCTAGAAGGGTAGAGTTTTGGCCTCAGTTTCTATGCTACTGAGGCTAAAAGGTAGACTTTTCGCCTCGGTTTCCTATGCAACTGAGGGTAAAAGGTAGACTTTTCGCCTCGATTCCTATGCAACTGAGGTTAAAAAGGTAGACTTTTCGCCTCGGTTCCGATGCAACTGAGGCTAAAAAGTATACTTTCGCCTCGGTTCTTATGCAACTGAGGCTAAAAGGTAT